>CM056788.1:6000000-6680000 GCA_029852875.1 Mythimna loreyi
ATTATTTTTATGCACGTGCACCGATTTTCCTCGCAGACACTCTGAATGGACAGGAAGACCTATTTTGCTTTTGTAAAGAGCTAAACTGGTTAGAATAAAGGCCACATTTTTGTTTTAATTACCTATCTACATTGTGCTCACATAATAGAAGCGACAAAAAATATGTAACCAAGATTTATGCAACTCATATTATGATTTAAAGATTGTCTATGGAGTTTCGTGCATGTTTATCTACGGAGATCTACGCTTTCAAACGTTTCATATTAGCCAACAAAAGTAACCTTTTTTGACTGACCGACATTTTGACAATTCAAAAGTTACAGGCACTTTTGAATTGTTAAAATGTTCGTCAAGACAAGACAAGTAGACCAGTTTACTCTTTCTTACGAACTCGTGCCCATAAAATTAGTAAAAATCTTTGATATTCATCGCAAGAATTGAAATATTTTGATTTGAGGACACAGCACAATGGTTACACCAAAAGGATGACCACTTCAGCATAATATGCTGGGCGTCAGATACCCAGTGCTAGTTTTTAGTTGGCACCTAACAGTGACACATGGACGTAGGTAAATATTATATATGTATAGGTTATAGATAGTATAGGTAATAATCCTAAAATAGGTTGTAAACCTAAAAAATCAATTTTACTTATATACTACATATTATCTACACTAATATAATAAAGAGGTAAAGTTTGTTTCTTTGTTTTTTTGTTTGTAGGAGGTAATCTCTGGAACTACTGGTCCGATTGGAACAAAATTAGCAACAATAGAAAGCTGCTGTACTCCTGAGTGACATAGGCTATATTTTGTGTACGCGGGCGAAGCCGCTGACAAAAGTTAGTATAGTATATAAGTGTAATTGATTTTTTTTTTGTATCCACTGGTGTATAATTTTATTGAAATACAATAAATGAAACTATTTGATAAATATAAATAGCAATGGTTCAAGTAAGATCTTCTTATAAATAACAATTATTCAAGCTAGATCTACTTATCATACCAAAAATCAGTGTTAAACCCATCACGCTCCAAACACAAGCATCGCTGTTTAATCATAACTAAATCGATTAATATTGTAGCACCATAAAATTAACCCCATACACTATGCATAGTTTGAGCACCCGGGTGTTGTTATGTTATGCATAAACCTCAAGGTTTACGAGACACGGTTACTATGATCTAGAAACCATGAGTATTAACTAGTGTTGCCCGATTACCTTACTCAAATCGAAATTTCCACAGTAATTCGGACCTTCGCATTGGACTAAGTATTTTTTTCTTATTAAGATGGGAAATAATTAAATGACTTTTCCGTCAATATGTCGAAACGAAGATCCATAATTTTTTTGATAATTTCTAATCAAAGAAAAATAAAAAGGTTTTTATTTTTTTAATAGTACGTTGCATCACACTAGGAATTACTCTTGTGTCGTGGGTGCATTCACAAACATGTAAAGTCTATTCCTATTGACAAATATTTGTTTCGTGCGGGAATCGAACCCGCGACCCACAGCGCAGCAGTCAATCACTCAACCGCTGCGTCTCTCGAGCCGTCAGTTAGCCGGTTAGTATCACGTCAGCGAATATTTAATGGAACCGCTGTTTGTTTTTCGTACCACGCGCATAATAATATTACAATAATGTGTATTTTGTTTCAAGACGAAAGTCTTCATAACCAGTGAATTTAGTTCTGGAGTGGTGACCGCGTATCGAAAGACGCAGCGTTGGAAGGCTTCCTATAAGGTGGACTCATGACTTGGTGAAGTTCTATGTCCAACAATATACGTCTATAAGTTTATTTGTATCTCTCTTTTTATATACGAGTATCATGTCTTTTTTAATGTCCGCTTTATAGGAGGTCAAGTTCTTCACTTCCGCATCCGCATCCGCTAAAACTTCAAACATCCCTAGTCTTACCATATTGTGAATGTTAATATTGTCCCAGTCCTATAGTTTGGAGTCCACAACTTAATCCAGATTTGATAATACAGCCGTAACAGGGTATTGTTGACTTTGGTATTAAGATTCGATATTGGGCAGTGTGTTTTGGTAATTGTTAAATCAAGGTTGAAATAAGATTGTGTTTATTTGTGAAATAAACAAAATATATTGGAGAAATTTTGCCCCAAGAAACTATTGTTAGGAAGCCAAGAAGTTTTTAGGAATAATCCTAGTCCGTATTATCAATCTTCTTGTCTAGGATATTCCTTGCCACGTTTCTTCTTTCCAATTCTTAAGGATTCCTGTAATAATATCTATGATGGCATAAATTGGCACCGCTGCGTTGCGTGTCGTGGTTTTGATCCCCCCACGGAACAAAATATTTATATAATAATAAATTTAATAATAATAATAATAAATTTCCTTTATTTTCTCCCACAAGTTACATTATGTTTATAAAATACACATAACTAATACATGGAAGGGAGACAGGAGCCCATACTAAGTAAAAAAACTTGTGTCATGGGTCTCCTGGCCACCTTTACCCGGACAATAAAATGCGCAAAAAACAGAATAGGTACATTTAATTATGCGACTAGAAACGAGAGTGAGATACTCGTAAATGAGTAGTTTATTGATGACAGGAAGTAAGGATGTGCATGCATAATAAAAAGTAATCATGCATGTGTGAGGGTGAGTGAGGGTATGTGTGTTAGGGTGTGAGGGTGAGTGAGGGTATGTGTGTTAGGGTGTGAGGGTGAGTGAGGGTATGTGTGTTAGTGTGTGAGGGTTAGTGAGGGTATGTGTGTTAATGTGTGAAAGTATGGGCGCATGTGCGTGCATGTGAGTGTGTGCGTATGTGTGTCTTAGATGACTCAGCGTCTACAAAGAAGTTTCTCTGTCTCCTCATAATTAAGTGTCAGAAGCCATTTCATGACCTTATTCTTGCAATCCTGTTTTGAATTAGAGTAAATAGAAAGTACTTTATTGATAACATTATAAAGATGTGGACCTTGGATAAAGAAAAATTTTTCGCTAAAGGCTGTTCTGGCTGGTACAGTAGGACAAATCTGAAAATAGCGCCTCCGAGCTAAAATTGGGTTAGCTGGGTTGAATTTTAGAAGCCTATGTTGCCTAATAACGACAGCAAGAATGTAAAGTTGCCTTACCGTTAGAACCTCTGCCAGTTGAAATAGTTCCGAAGTAGAAAATAGTCTTGGTTTGAATAGACACACCTTGAGTACCAATCTTTGAGCTCTCTCCAATTCAATAAGGCAGCTTTTAGCTGCCCCACCCCAAGAAGAAATACAATACCCAAGGACAGATTGACAGAGGGCCAAATAAACCATTTTCATAACTTTGGGTTCCGCTACATCTCTGAGCTGTTTAAATATATATGTCAGTTTACGAACTCTCTTAGCAACATTGCTTACATGTTCCGAAAAGCTAAGATTTTCGTCAATTGTTACCCCTAGGTATTTTGTAAATTGAACTTTCTGGATATTTGTACAGCTACATTTTGAATTTACAATTTGATTACATGTGTGTGCAATGATTTCATGTGAAGAGGAAACGAATTTTCTTAAGGAAAATGTTATATAATTAGTTTTTGTTGCATTTAATGTAAGTGAGTTGTTAGTTAACCAATGACAAACACTATTAAGACCTTCTTGAGCGTATTCAAATACATTTGTCCATGACTCCCCAAAGAAGGTGAGTGTTGTGTCATCAGCGTATGAGATTATTCTACAATTTTTAAGATCTAGTTGACACAGCTCATTGATGTAGCATAAAAATAGGGAAGGGCCCAGAATACTACCCTGGGGGACTCCAAAGCTAACAGGACATTCAGCGCTCAATGTGTGGCCTATCCTCACCCGCTGAGTACGACCCGATAGATAGCTACCAAATAACAAAAGTTGTTTATCTCTGATACCAAGGCCTTCGAGCTTCTCCAGAAGTTTGGGAAGAGAGACTGTGTCAAAGGCTTTAGCAAGGTCTAAAAATATTGTTAGACATTTTTTTTTGTCATCAAGCTTTCTCGTAACAAAATGTGTAAATGAATGTACCGCATCATCAGTTGATCTACCCTGCCTAAAGCCGTATTGTGCATCCGAAAGTAAGTTTTTAGCTTCTAAAAATTTAACGAGCCTCTTGTTAATGATCGTCTCTAATACCTTTGATAGCGAGGGAAGTAAAGATATCGGACGGTAGTTATTGACACAGTCTCTCTCACCACCCTTATGAATGGGTACCACTATCGATTGCTTGAAAGCATCGGGGAAAACACCCAAGTTAAGGCAGTTATTAAAGATATTGGTCAGAGGGGGTACAATGTACTCTTGGATCAATTTTAGCAGTTGGCTAGAAATACCGTCAGATCCACTACTACTACTAGATTTTAAGTTGCCAATGATACTCCTTACCTCGTCACAATCTGTATCAAGTAAAACAAAGGTCTCTGCACTAGTGCCAACATAGTTTCGATGTGATGTCTGCGAAATAGGAACTATTTTAGTAGCCAAGTTTGCACCAACGCTAGCAAAAAACTTATTGACTACATTAACAGAGTTGGCCGGTGTTCCCTCAATGGATAGTAATTCATGACTTGTATGTTTAGTTTTATGTGAGTTGGTAATATTTTTTATACTGTGCCAAAGCATCTTACTATTGTTTTTTGCCTTTTCTAACTCCATTCTATCGTATTTCAATTTACACTTCTTAATTATGCCGTTACAAAAATTTCTGTACCTCTTATAGGTAGTACAAAGTATAATATTATTAGGGTCATTTTTCAATTTATGATGCATTCGATCTCTATTTCTTATGCATCTCAATAAGCCTACTGTGATCCAAGGTTTAAATGTTACTTTACGTCGTGGTATTTTTATTTTTAATGTGTTGCAAATAACTAAATTTTGTAGATAATTTACTAAGGTATTGGTTGCCGAATTTGGGTCTAGGTTGCGTAAAAGTTCGTGAAAGTTAGTATTTTTGCACTCCTGAACAATATTTTCAAAGTTGATTTTGTCAACAGTTAAATTATTAGGGACGTTAACTCTTTTATTTTTAAGGCAAAACAGTGTCGATGCGTGATCTGTTATAGTAGTGTTCAGGACAAACGACAATGATGGTAAATTTGTTTTTAACATTACATGATCAATACAACTCTCGCCTCGTGTTGAAAAATTGTACGCTGGGATGAGACCGTGAAACGATAACAGTTCTAAGTAGCGTGATGTGTAAGAGTTCGAATCAAGAATATTGAGATTAATATCTCCAATGATAAAAATATTTCTGAAAGAGGTTAAGGCTGTAAGAGTATCATTCAACGAATTCAAGAAAATATCAATATTATTGAAACTAGGGGGTCTATAGATTGAGATAATTACTGTATCATTACCGATTTTAATGAGTTGACAATTCGCATCGTGAAATGTGGGCTCTTCTACCTTATGTTTCAATGATTTATTAATTAATAACACTACTCCATCATTTTGATTATAATGATCGGAACTGCTGTATGTGTAGTAGCCATTCAGGGCAGGCAAGTTTGAAACACGGGATAGCCAGCATTCAGTTAGAATTACAACGTCACATTCAATATTCAATTGTTGTAAAAGAATACAAAAATTGTTATAATTTTTATTTATACTTCGAATATTCTGATGTAAGATTTTGAGGTAAAGTTGTGGGTTGGTAATTATATGCTCGCAATCCTCTGGTTTACAATTAAAAGATTCACTAGCGTTGAAACTGTCAAGTTGATTTATTAAATAGTTAATGTCTGAGAATTTGAATATATGACCAAACAGAGAACACATAAAAGCGAGATAAATTTGTAAATGAGAAGCATAGAAATCCTATTAAATTATAACTGAAGGGAATTGAGCAAGTAATTGCAAGAATATGCCATAGTCGGGCAGACTGACGCTCTAGTAGAGGTCGTGTGGATGTAATGTTTGTGTTAATGTGAGGGTGTGTGCGTTTTGTATATGTGTATGCGGCAATACTTAATCTAATATACATGCAAAAAACAATTTTAAACATTCCTTTTACAAATATGATAATGTTGACTATTATTGAATATAAGTTAAGATAACAAACTATGTATAGTCACATTTGTCTTTTTAAACTAAGTAAATCTTGTTCATTTTTAAGTTTGATACATTGGTCACCTTCGTTTTTTTTTAGGTATATTGTCCCAGGCTTCGACCAGCAGTATTTGAATGCGTATGTAGATGCAAAATCCCTGGCAAGGAAAAGTAGTCTCTTCATTTTCGTTTTCATTTTCTATGAAAACTTTCTTTCGTTATTATTTTATATGACCTACAGATACTTTAGTGTTCGAAGCCTAGATGTCTTGTGTATATGCATTTACTTGTCTGTGAATGCTCCCACAACTCAGAAGTCAAAGCTAGCTTTGACATCATTTAAAAAAAAATATTTTCTGCCCCGCACCTGTGTTAAATTGTCCCATAATTTGTTAGGGTATGGCATATGGGGTATTCTACCCCCGCCCATTTAAGTAAGCCTTTTGAACCACATCTACGATTCCCATTTTACAGTGCAGTGGAAAACAAAAATGTTAATAAACAATATGTAAATCTGCATATTTCCCTGCATATTTCTGCACATTAATAATACTTGAAATAATCAGGAAGTTTAGTCTAGTTTCAATTACAGAAGTACTGAAAGATTTTAATTATATAAAATTAACATTTATTTCTATAGACCGTATTTTTCTTACCATCTTAATTAGATTAGCAACATAATTACGCATATGCTATGCTTATGCAACATAATTACGCATAATAAACTATATTCAGGTCAATTTTTCTTGACAATAACTATTAAAGAGAGCCTTTCTACACCTTCATTGTGGTATTTACATTTTTAGTATTGGTATATCATCAAAGAAAATAATTTTTAATAAGATCTTTATTAATTACTCGTTGGGAAAGTGGTATGGTTATAATCGAAGTTACACCTAGAAGTAACCTATTCACTCTTAAGTTACTTTTTGAAAGCGGCGCGATCATTGACGATATTGGGAGTTTGAAGAAGCATAATTTTGGATTAAACAAAATTTTGTGTTTCGTTTCTACAAATTAGGAAAGAAAAATCTAACAAATCTATTTTGCAAGACTACAAGCTGCTAGTATTTTTACTCCTCCTATAACTCTTTCGAACTGTGCCTGGTGGCAGGCGGTTGGTTCAATACATAATTAAGTTACTTTTTAACTTATCTACAAACTTGTTACGTCAACGAAATTTTTATCAACATGGTTTCCTTAAACAATCGAGCCAGATGTTCAACTCAACAACTTAATTATCATTTTCTCAAAAAGTATAATGAGATCAATCAAAACTTATACGGAAATGAACTCCAAGAAATTACTTTCATTCAATTAAACATTGACAAGTTAATGGAAAGTTTACAGTGACAGAATTCTGAGAATATCAAACTTTTTTCAACAATTCTTTGTCTCCGAAAAGTAAAATTCATTTTGGAAAGTTTCTGTTATTGTAGGATTGACTTTAGTGAATTACTGTCGTACCTACCGACTGTTGATTGAAAAGATTGGAATTGAAAAAGTAACTCTGGATTTTTGCCGTTCAGCTGAAATGTGTGAGCGACAAAAATTGCTGAGGTATTATATTGTTATAATAATATTCCACGACTATTCCACAATGCCGTCTAGTCACAAGCTAAGTAGAGCTTGTGCTATGACCACCAGACAACCGATAAACATAGTTGTACGTTCAGATTAATATTTATGTAACTTTTTAGTGGACAATAAAGCTATATTCTCTTATATTCTATTATATACATTCGAAATATGTATGTTATACATAAATTAAACCTTGACACAGAACAAATTATCGTGTTCATTACACAAACATTTGTTCTGAGTAGGAATCAAACCCTAGACCAACAGGCCAGCCGGTATTACGAATATCATCATCAATTCAGGTGAAAGACAACGGTTGTTGGACATAGGGTACAACTATGTTGCGTACACATGGGCCTCGTACGCCATTCTGGAAGACCTCTGTCTCTGTTCATTTTATATCGCAGCTAGACTTCCAAAGTAACATTAAATCATTAAGCCCCAAGCAAACTCCGGCGTTCGCATACCTATTGTTATTTTATTGTGTCTGTATTCACAAGGTCGAAAAGTTAAATCCACGCCACGCAACGCTACTTAATATACTGTTATGTAAAAATCAAACATGACACACGTTTACGTCGATATAATATAGTTTCCGTTTTATGCATCTCGAATAACAGGGTTCCCGCGACCAACACATAATTATTTCACCTTATGGCAGGTCCTTCTTGTCTCCACTTTGGAACCTTGCGGCTCCATCGATCAATTGTTCAGCTGATAATGTGCCTTATCCTTTCTTATTTAGCCCAAGGAATCGCCAAACTGGGAACCGGTTTTTATTGTTTGAAATAAAACTAATAAACTTTCTCATATTGTGTTGAGCTCAGCTCTTAACCTTGATCTCGCGTGATTGGAAGCAATTTTGCGATCTACGTTGGAAAAAGCACGCCAAATATGTGCCAGTTCACTCATGCTATGAAGACGGTCGGTATACAGGTAGGTTATATGTATGTCAGAGAGAAAATATGAATAATATGCGAATAAAAATGGGAGATCTAAGAAGCTTGACAAGGTTCATTCTAAATGAACCTTGTCAAGCTTCTTAGATCTGTATTTAAGCGATTTCATCATCATCATCATTTTCAGCCGTAAGGTCCACTGCTGGACATAGGTCCCCCAATTGTCACCATAATGAACGGTCCTGAGTATCTCGCATCTATCGGATACACGCAACCCTTGCCAGGTTCATCTTGTTGAAGACCTTGCGATTTGCCTCGTCGTTAATACCTTGTACATCGAATATCTGGATCAGTTTGCCTGCTGCGGTTTTCCCGTCTGATTATAATTTAGACGTCTTCAAGGCTACAGTGAATAGGCTCTTAATAAACTAGTGCGCCGCACACTATCAGGGTTTGTCTATGTTTCATGGTGTCCCAAATAAACATGTTTTTTTTTTTTTTTCTTTCCTTCAAGGTGGGGTTGCAGTCAAGCATTATTTTATATCAACATAAAAAAAACTTATTTTATTTCCATACTAGCTTTTGCCCGCAGCTTCGCCCGCGTACATAAAATATAGCCTATGTCACTCAGGAGTAAAGCAGCTTTCTATTGTTGCTTAAATTTTTCCAATCGGACCAGTAGTTCCAGAGATTACCCCCTACAAACAAAAAAACAAACTTTACCTCTTTATTATATTAGTGTAGATGACCACAATCCGTAAAAATATTACTTCAAATACTTTTCAATGCCAAAAAGTCATAGTTAACCGAATCCAAAACTTCCAAGAATTTATTTTAAAGGTAAAGTGAAACTGGCTGCACCTCGCTGAATTCATACACAAACTGGTGTTGGTTTAAAAATCACAGTGTTTGCGCTCGGCAGTGGAAACCCACACTCGCTGTATTTTAGTTTACAGTTTACACCTCTCACTACTTCCACACACAGGGAAAACTATTGCAGGGCTATGTTTTATTCAAAAGTTCTGTTCGAGACTTCCACTAAAAAGTTTTTAGTCTAGAACCTAAAGTGCTGAATGTAATTCTAAGATCTGTATCCAATTTCAAACAACTGAAGCTGGAATGTAATAATTGTTTTAGAACAAGCATAGCATAGTATAACATCAGCCTTAAAGTGTTCCCATAACTGAGTCTCAAGACTTCTCTAGGAGAGGGAAAAACAAGGGCAGGTTGATGGATATGCCTTGTATTTAAATTTTTGGTTCTAGAATATGCTAGTTTCCTCACCGTTTTGAGAATAGTGGTGAAGAAATAAATTAAACAAAGCAATCATGGTTTGAACCCGCGACTTACAACCTGTAAATCGGAGCCTTTTTTTGTGGGATAAAGTCAACCAATGACGTATCCCGCTCTTGGCCAGAGCGGGAAGCAGTGTCAGACTCTTACTGAGTAATCACTTCACCCCATTCCTTCTTTGCTTTTTGTACTGGGGCCAAGCCTTCTTTTCAGAAAGAGACCCTGGGCCCCAGTAGGCTTCAACTGACAACTGCTTGAGGCGCGCGGTAACAGAGCGCGCCGTCGACGACTTGGTTTTATCCGAACTGTTACCAGATGACGTTACGGCGAACTACCCATTGCTCGTCGTCGGCGGCGCCACTCGGCTTACTACTACTATTGTTGTAAAACAAATAAACATTTGTCCTGATTACCAGTATGGTTTGCAAATAACAAAATTATGACCTTAATACTCGGGATACTCAAACAACAAAATCTGCATAATTAAACAATCACAACTACAAAATACACAGGCTAACATAAACAAAACGTTTATTTTAATAAATATTTACCTATTTAAATGTGTCACAAAGTATTTACAGATTGCGGTCGTTTTATTGGAGTTTGGCCTTCATAAATAAGACCCTCGTTTGTAGTGTCCAAAATATTGGTGTTATTTTAATATCTAATAATTTTGAACTCAAACTGGGAACATTTTTTTTACAAATTGATACACACAGCTTTATATGTAGGCAATACAAATATTTGATTTTGCATCTCGCAGCGCAGCAGACAATCACTCAATTATTGCGCCAACCAAGTCGTCTTTCATTCACATTTGTTGGGTTTATGTGCAATCTTTTTTGTGAAAATGGGGATATTTCACAAAAAAAGATTGCACATAAACCTATCTATCTATATACATAATAAAAAAGCGAAATACCACTCAATCATCAATCACGATATCTCAAAAACTATGACACCTACAAACTTCGAATTAAGCAGGTAGGATCCTTATACGTTATAAACGTCCACTAATATTTACGAAATTCCACATCAAGAGGGGGTTAAAGCCACTTGAGGCCTGGGGTTGATGCGAAAGCGTAACACCAAGCCCCTGGAAGTAAGGAAAGGGGTGGGTCGTTTAGTCAGTAAGAGTCTACCCCACTCCACCCGAAGGCGGGATTCATCATTCGATGATTTTTCCCACCATAAAAAACCCCTAAGGAGGTAAACGCAAGCAAAGTCGTTGGTAGAAGCTAGTATGTCTATACGTATAGTGTGAAGTGTGATTGTAGTATCACGGTCGAGTAGCTACCACTCTGTATCCGGGATTAAAGTGCCGGTGAAATTACAAGCACATGATACTTTCGGTGTATTTGCTTGACGGGTAGAATGCAATGTCACGTCAGTCACGTCCTGGTACGTGAACGTGACTTACGAGAATTGCAGTTGTATCGGTAAAAGCTTTTGTGTCACGTGGCCCATATGCCATTACTAGTGCCATACTTATGTGTATGAAAAATGGTGATATGGTATAGTTTGTCTTATGGTGTGGGTTGATGGTTCATTTCCAGCTATGTTTTCTGGTTTCAGTGTTCGATTTGTGTTTTTCTATTAATAATTGTGTATTTGCTCAAGTATATTGTGTCGTTTCATCACCAGCCTTATTAATGTTCCCACTGCTGGGACACAGGCCTCCTGTTTAGGAGTGGAAATGGGCAGTGATCCACAACGTGAGCCCAGTGCGAATTGGTGGATGCCACAAGTCTTCGATTTTTGGTTCTAAGACATAGTTTCCTCACAATGTTTCCCTTTACCGTTTTGAGGGCAGTGGTGATGTAATAAGTTACACAAAGTAATACGCCGCTGGGTTTGAACCCGCGACCTAAAACTCGTAAGTCGGGGCTCTCTCTCTCTACCTCCACTGCTCGAGTCGATCTGTGTCTCTTAATATCGATGAAAACTTACGATTGCCGTTTTCAAATGATTTATTCATTATTTACCATTAGTATCCTCGTTAAGGGCATTTAGTGTAGTATCAATCAAGAAGAACTTCTTGTTATCGTTTATAAGAGTACATAAACAACCCAGGCAAGTGTGAAACAAACGTACTGAGGGTTCCGTACAAACTAATGAAACCCTAAAATCTATTAAAACAGTTCAATTACCGAGTAGAGTAACGATTTTTTTTCTGAAATACAATTTTTTTTTGTGACGAAACTACAAATTCAGATTTCAGCTTTCAGATTTTTTTCCTACACTTGTGCTATGAGACCTTGCTTTATGCTAAATTTCAGGATTCTAGGTCAACAAGACGTACCTACCTTATGAATGTTGATTCTTTTAGAGTGTCAAAATATGCATTTTTAAGCAACAAAAATTGCCGTATCTTCGTTTTTAGTTAACTTAGAAAATGAATTTTGTTTTTCAGCTCGATACCTTCACGCGTTCTCAAGATAAAGGGTCTTGACAGACAGACAAACAAATGGACAACCAAGTGATCCAATCAGAGTTCCTTTCTTTTCTTTTGATGCACGGAATCCTAAAAAATAATAACTATTCATGGAAGAAACTCAGTTTACAGAATTCATTATGCTCAAGAAATATTCCAGGAAATTCTCATTACGGCACTATTTTACCTCAATTCTTAGAACTATACCAATTTACCCCAGCGATTTGAATCACAGTGAAGAAGATTCTACGAAACCGAAGTTACTTGTAACCTGGCATTGACTAACAAACGGGTCCACAAGTGCTACAATAACTCACTATACCGTTTGACGTTTCACTAGTTTCGTACTAAGGTAAATATTAAACTGCCTCATATTAAAATCAAGAACGGACTCGTAAACTAACACGGGGGAAATTGAAACACGCTTTGGGGTACCCGTTTCGGGTTACATTTCCGTGCTAATATTTGTTTATAGCATTTTCGGGTTATGCCTGAGTGAGATATAGTGGGAACAAAAGGAAGAGTGTTATCGGTAAAGTAGCCGTAGGTGTTTATGTATTTGGGAGAGAAACTGTTGATAAATGATTAATAAATAAACTATATTATTTATTTTGAAAAGTGGTTTAAAAAACATCATTTTTTTATCAGCTTAAACTAGAGCGCCAACCACGTGTCGCCGACTATTCGAGCTTGCATGGAAAGATTTCCACATGGCCGGATATCGATCTATTGGTAGCTATTGCTCGTCGTTCGCAAAACTCATTTCTACGGTGGCTCGAAATTGGGGTGGTGACTGAGGCTTAAGAAAGTCCGTTCGTTCACATGTGCGGCCGCGGCGCTCCCAGTATCACTGCACCGCTGAAGGAGGCGACCACCTTCCATTTCTTCGCCCTGGACCATGGTATGTAACAGGGCCTGGCACGAGAGATCGTCACAGCCAACCATACCGAGAGAACAGCGGTTCTTTGCCCACGTCACTTCTACTTAAATGCTTCATCTTGTCGTATGTGCAGTCCGCACAATGGTAACATCTGGGAAAAGAAACATCTTTCGCAAGAATCAGGTGCAGGAACTTCCCGAACTTACTATGTTAAGTGAGGATCTGTGCCATGTAAAAGGTGAGAGTGCAGTGACTTCATTGCCATAACTCCTTAAAGATGGGACTTACCGCCTTGTTTTTGGTGTGCCCAAATAATTAGAAGCGTACTAGGGATTTTATACACTGTTTTTACTTTTTGAATAATAGTTTTCTTTTTATTTTCGTGATTAAAGCACGCGTTCTATTTCGTGCCATCGTCACTTAGAGAGACGTGCTATATACCTACTCGTAATTATTTTCATTCGTTATAGCCTAAAGTTTGACACGAGTAATTAAAAATTAATGCACGCTGTTTAATTACTCGTAAACACAAATTCAGTTTATGTTGTCACCGTGCCATCAAATACGTTATTCATAACTTGCAAATTGAATGTAATTTACAAATTTCTGCGTTAAAATAATTTATTATCTAACTAAGCTTTTACCAGTGCCACATCCTCGTGAAATTCAATAATCAATGTGTGGTGACTGGTAATTAGAAACCGATACTTAAACGTGTGATTGTAGTCATTATAACTAACAACTTTTGTTATATACCGAACTTGAAATCAAATTTTATATAATGTTTGTTACTTCATTACGCTCGAACTTGGACGTTCCTAGATTTGAATGAATTTAAGCACATAAGCAGTCCATATTCTGGAATAACATTTATATTTGGGGCAATATTCTACATTCACGTGGCTAAAGCCACTGGTAGCAGCTAGTTTGAGATATAATTGTTAATTGAAGTGGACCTTGTCCTGGAATAACACAAAGAATACTTTTTTCCAGGAGGATTTCCTGTTAATGCTTATTTACCGAGACGCGGCGCGTTGGGCGTTCGTCGTACATTGCAGCAGCCAGTCGCGTCATCGCTCGTGCAAACAACCGCCTAACACGCCGCATCTGTAAATGTTTATTTACAGATGCGGCGTGTAAAATTTTTCCTAAGTGTTTACTTAGGAAAAATTTTCACACTCACGCAGGCGAAGCTGCTGGCAACAACTAGTTAGTGTGATAACTGTCAAGTCTATCTATGGCGCGGTCATCGACCTATCCGGGAAGCCTTAAGTATGCAAGAACATATCTTAGATTCTGTCTACACTTTGAGATCTATGTTCTACATAATATGACACGGTGAGTATGGTAAGACGTCCCAAAGGTCCTGTGAATATGAATCATAGTCGTGACTGATAGCCTAAAACCTGAAGAACTGATATGACATCAAAGGTAATATAAAATTCCTTTTACGTTTATGAATACCTATATACAGGGTGTCATTGACATGTTAACGCAAACGAATACCATAGATCCAGTACATGATTCTAGACCCCCCAGTGATTGAATTTTTTGTCGGTTTTTTCTTACGTTTTTTTAATGAATTTTTAACGTTTTTTTAATTAAACTGTATAAAAACGTCAATTTAACATTTTTTGTGAAAAAAATTAGTGCATTACATTCCAAATTAAAAATGTCATTGGGTTTGATTAGAATAACGACTTTATTTGCCTCGATGATTTTTTTATATTTTTTTTTTTGGAAAAAAAATTTTTTTTTCTTTTTTTTTGGAAAAATAGCATTGGGATTGGTTAGAAATACGATTTTATACAGGTAAAAAATAAAACTTTTTTTCAAAAATTTGAAAAAAAAACCGACGAAAAATTCCACCACTGCGGTGTCCAGAATCATGTACTGGATCCATGGTATTCGTTTGCGTTAACATGTCAATGACACCCTGTATCTATAACTAGCTTCTGCCCGCGACTTTGTCCGCGGAAAATTTCTTGTAATGATAGCTCGGTTAACATCCATGTTATATAAATAATTTATAGTCTATGTCACTCAGGAGAAAAGCAGCTTTCTATTGTTGCTAATTTTTTTCCAATCGAACCATTAGTTTCAGAGATTACCTTTCAGAGATTATTATTTTTTTTTTTTTTTTTCTTTTTTTTTTTTTTTTTTTTTTTTGTTTTTTTTTTTTGCTGGCAACACTGGCCAAGTGCTATGTCAAATTTTTGCTCCGTATTTTAAAATTAATTTTAATTAGTATTTAAGTAATATTATGGATTAAGTGTTAACATAGTCGAAAGATAATTGCATAAATACACAGGATTATTGTTTTCCTGTCAGTGCATCAAGTTAAAAACAATATTTCGATACCGACTGTCACCGGTAACCTCAAACTCTTCTGATGCTCCTGATTACGGATTAAACCGGGGAAGTATCGTTTATTTTATTTAATATTAATAATAATTGCACACAACCCTATCTCAGTAACACGTATTCGCTATTTTTTTTTATTTATCATAATATTTACGATACTTTAGGATTTCATGTTAGCTCGATTTGTTTACATCCCAGAGAAGGTTTCAATACCTTATTTCTAGTTAGATCTATTGTTTCTTCAATTATATGTCAACAATATAGCATTAAAAGTTATTTTTAACTGTAACATTTTAAAATCGTTAAAACAAATAACGTTTCTTCTTTTTTCGCACCCTACCCTTTATATGTAATTATAATCTTTAGGCTATCAAAAGCCACAAATAAAGTTAAATTAATTTACCAGCCTATCTCATTTCACCTCTACTTCAATAACTTTCTCATTCTTTACCTAATTATCTTCCTTTCCAGTTTTCATTTATTTTCTCCAATCTTTTGATTCTTACTGTTTCTTCATACCTATTTTCAGTTACTAATCCTGAAACCATGCCTGTGATGACCCGTAAGGCTACTGCCCAGGATATGGAGCTGAAACTAAGAACGGCTCTCCAAGGACTGAAGGAATCAAAAGAAAAGTGCGATCAGTTATTGCTGGAAAGAGAGGAAAGTGAAAAAGAAATCAATAATATAATAATTAAAAACACAAGCCTCAAACGGGAGCTCGTAGACATTTCCCAGCGATTCCAAGACATTGTTGATGAACGTGACCAACTGCGGGTAATCACAGATGGTTTTAGGGACTGTAGCAACTTGTATGAGGAGGCTTTATGCAAAATTAGGGATCTCCAGGATGAGCTAAACTATGCTAATAGTAAAATTCTTAACTTTCAAAAAGAAAAAGAAAATAACTTAGTAAGGGAAACTAGCCATTTATATAATGAATTGTTAAATTGTAATGCTGACCCTCATCCCATGCTTACAATTGACCTAACTGAAGATTCGTTAATAAAACAGAATAATAGTGTAAAAATTAGTAATAATAAATTAAAAAAATATTCAAAACTTAATAGAATAATTAAAAAATGTCACCAGTACAAAAAGCAACATAAGCTTTTTTCCAAATATATTCCATTCCGAAAAGAGCGTGTCGACTTAATTAATAAAATGAACAATTACCAAATTAAATTAGAGGACAGCAAGAGGATTTATGAGATTGACACTCAGCACTTACAGTCTGAAATTAAGGTTCTTGAAAATTCACTGAGTGCGCTCTACAGTAAGTATGTGCAATCACAAAATCAAATTAAAGAACACATTCTTGCTACCAATGAGCTAGTTCTGTGTCAATGTACTTGCCAGTCAGTTTCAGACCTCGATGCTGGTCGGCCTGAGGCATTGGAGAACCTGTCCCAGGCTGAGAGTACTTCTCAGGATTTTGTAATAGAGCAAGGTTTAACAGATTCTGAAGAGGATTTATCTCATGTAGACCAGGCTAAGTTTGGTGATTTTCCATCATATAATAGCCAGGATTGTAGTTCTTCAGTTATGTTTTCGGATAGTATGGGAAGAGGCTTAAGCAAGTTAATAAACAACAATTTGCATTATTCTACACTAAATTATTGTTTACCTGGCTCATCCTATATAAATATTATGAATTTAGTAACTAGAAGAACTTATCATTATAATACTAATTTAACAGTATTTATAGGTAATAGTTTTAAAGTAAAACAGGAAGATATCACAGAATATGTAACTGAGTTGTTAAAATTAAATTGTAAAAAAATTATATTGTGTGCTTTCCCATATTATGAACACTTGTCAAAAAGTCAAAATAATTACATTCACAAACTTAACAAACACATGTACTTTTTAGTGAATCACTACAGTGACAAGTTTATGTTTTTTGACACCAACACTTTTGTTGAGCATTTAAAGTCGACCAGGGATACATCGTATCTACCAGTTAGTTTTAGACATAAAATAGCTAGGCTATTAGCATATTTTATTAACACAGACATAAGTAGTATGTCGAAGTCTTCCATAATAAAAGCAACTATGTTTAGTAGTAATACTAAAAATCATGTAGTGAGCCAATGTAACGTTAGCACAACTGCTATCAATTCTTTTATAACTTGTACGAAGGAGGTTCCATATATAACTATGGAACAAACTCCGGATAGTTCTTTAAACTAATTTATAGGACAACAGAGGATACCACATTAGCTATACCAACTATTAACAAGGTATCTTCTTGCTTACAAAATGTTACATGCCAAAAAGGAGCTCAGCAGCATGCCCTGAAATTATTTCATCAAAATATTCAGGGTATCTCTTCAAAAATATTAGAAATCGAAATGTTTTTAGAAAAAACCATGTTTGATGTTATTTGTTTTAGTGAACATTGGTTGAAGGATTACCAAATGCTGCTGAGTTATGATAATTACGATGTGGGAAGTTGTTTTAACCGTACATCCATGCTGCGTGGTGGTTCCCTAATGTTAATAAAAAAGGGTTTGAAATTTAAACAACGTCATGACATAGTTGGCATGTCTGTTGAACATTGCATTGAACTGTCCTGTGTTGAGCTAGATGAGCATGTTATAGTGTGCGTGTACAGGCCTCCGAACCCTCAAAACTTTGGTCTGTTTGAATCGACAATGGAAGATGTGCTATCAAAATTTGCGGGCTGTAACAAGTCTATAGTTATTTGCGGAGATTTTAATATTAATATTTTGGAAAATAATTCAAATAGCAGTAGATTTTTAAACCTGTTTAAATCGTTTAATTTATCTAATGTTTTTACTGAACCAACCAGAGTAACTCCAACCTCTGCAACTTGTATTGACAACATTTTCTGCAATTGTGATTATTTAGATAAAGCAATAGTAAATTATCTTCCATCTGATCATAGTGGACAAACTGTATTTTTTAACTTTAAAGCAGCCTTGGAAAAAACCCAAATTCAATTTAGGCCAATTACACTTGGAAAATTAACAAAATTTAATAGTAACTTACAGAATAGGTTAGATGTTCTGGGCCATAATATTGAGGATGCTAATAAATTTTATGATAAATTCTTTTCAATAGTACTGAATGAATTTAATACATGTTTTGAAAAGAAGTCGAAAAATATCTTCCCCAAGTTTGTATTTAGTGATTGGGCGACTACAGGTATAAGGATAAGTAGGGAAAGACTGTATGAACTCTATGGCCTTAAGCCTTTATTCAACACAGAAACCTTTAATAAATATGTGAATAAATATTCTAAACTTTTTAGAAATATTTGCAAGGTAGCGAAGGCCCTGTATATTAGCAAAAAAATCAAATCGGCTGACAATAAAATAAAGACCGTTTGGAAAATTATTAATAGTGAAACTGGTAGGAATAAAGTACGCAACACAGATTATTTATTGCAGACCTCACATGGTCCTATTAACTCTGATAAAGAAGTAGCTCAAGAATTTGTTAATTTTTTTACCAATATACCCCATAAGATAACGGAAACTTTGAATTCCTCGCCCAAGGCCTCAATTGCTTTATTGAAAGAAAACGTGCCAGGCTGTCCTATTAAATTTGAATTCAAGCATATAAACCCTATGACTGTTATAAAGGTATACCGGCAAATTAAAATTAAATTAACAGAAGATCTATGGGGACTGTCTGTTAAAGTGTGTGCCTCTATAATTGAGACCGTAGCACCATACCTGGCCCTAATTTTTAATTTGTGTGTGGACCAAGGAGTTTTTCCAGACGTAATGAAATTCAGTAAAGTTATACCTCTTTTCAAATCCGGCGACCATAACGACACAAATAATTATAGACCTATATCTGTTTTGCCAGTTTTTAGTAAAGTATTTGAAAAAGTTATGCTAGATCAGATGCTTATTCATTTTAACACCAATAAAATCTTACACAATCAGCAGTATGGTTTCACCAAAGGACGTTGTACGACTGACGCTGGTGTGACCTTATTAAAACACATATTTGCTGCGTGGGAAGAATCCCAAGATGCGATAGGAATTTTTTGTGACCTCTCAAAGGCTTTTGATTGTGTTAATCACGAAACCTTGCTTTTAAAGCTTGATCATTACGGATTGGGTAAACTTGCACTGAGCTTGGTGAATTCTTATCTGAATGACAGGCAGCAGCAAGTTCAAATAAATGGTGTCAATTCGCCTGGTTTAAAAGTCAAAATGGGTGTACCACAAGGCTCAATATTGGGTCCTTTTCTCTTTTTAGTATATATAAATGATTTACCCTATTTATTAAAGAACCACCCACATATAGTATTGTTTGCTGACGATACATCTTTAATTTTTAAGATCGATAGAAGCTCCACAAATCTTAATTACGTAAATAGTGCTTTACAACAGGTCCAAAACTGGTTCACTATTAATAGTTTAGTATTAAATGGAAAAAAAACGAAATGTATCAGATTTACCTTACCGAATGTTAAAAGTAACGACTTAGAGATAGTATTGAACGAAGAGAAACTTGAATTCGTCGAAAACACAGTTTTTCTAGGAATCGCGCTCGACTCGAGGCTTCAATGGGGTCCTCATTTAACGTCTTTGGCAGGACGGCTTAGTTCAGTAGCATATGCTGTTAGAAAAATCCGTCAATTTACTGATGTAGATACCGCGAGACTAGTCTATTTTAGCTATTTTCACAGTATCATGTCTTACGGTATCTTGCTATGGGGACGTGCTGCAGACATAGAGTCTATTTTTATTCTTCAGAAAAGAGCAGTTAGAGCCATCTATAATCTTCGCAGGCGCGATTCTCTGAGGGAACTATTTAAGGATATAAATATCTTGACGGTACCTTGTCAATACATCTATGAAAATATCATGTATGTTCGGAAAAATATTCATCTTTTTGCTAAGATAAGTGACAGGCACAATTTTAATACCAGAAATAGGGACAAATTAGATCAACCTCGGTTCAGATTGGCCAAAGTACGTAGTTCGTTTATGGGGTGCTGTATTAAATTTTATAATAAATTACCAAGTGAAATTATTCAATTGAGTGAATCCAAATTTAAAACTTGTATTAAACGCACGCTATGTAGACAAGCATATTATAAACTGGAAGATTACATTCTTGATAATAATGCTTGGTTAAATGCCGTTTCTGCTCCACAGCCACAGTCTACTTTTGCCTTCTAATTTGTTTTTTTTTTTTTTTTGTTAACATATTTATTGAAAGGATGGAAGCTGTTGCCCTTTTTATATTGGCTTTTCGTAATAGTTTTATATTTTATTTGTTAAATTGAAGCTCATGACCATCTACAATTATTATATTTTTTTTGATTTGGATACAATAGCATTGTATAATGTAGAAGCACTTTGTAAATTTTGTAAATGTGAAGTACCATGGAGCATTTTTCGCTAGGTTGCAACTTATTTGACATTCGAGCATGGCAGCTGAGAGTTTGTCATGCTCTCTCAAATGTCTCGCTGATGGTGGCGCGTGTGTTGGGTCATTCTGTTCCCTCTAAAATGGTTGAGCGGAGTGGGGCTGATACATGCGTCATGCTCGTGAACGGGTGCCGTCAGTTGAGACCGGTCATCTCTTGGCTGCTAGGCGCTTATTTGAATTTTTTTTTTTTTTATTATTATTATTTTACTTTTTGTTAAATACCGCTACATCGTGCTCGCATATTAGAATCAACATTTTGTAACCAAGTAATATGTAAATATAAATTTTGATTTAAAAGAGTGCCCAATGGAGTTTCTTGCACGTTCTTCTCCATAGGAGTCTACGCCTTGGAACGTGCAAACTAGCTTCAATTTTGACATTTCAAAAGTGCCTGTAAATGGTCTATTTGAAATAAATGAGTTTGACTTTGACTTTGACTTTGACTTTGACTTTACCTCCTACAAACAAAAAAACAAACTTTACCTCTTTATTATATTAGTGTAGATAAGATTCGCAAGAAAAGTAAAGAAATCGCAAGGTAACGATTACCAACTACACGCTACCGTGACTCATTTAAGGAAACGGTCACTAATCATAATTATGAAAGGACCATTACAGAAACTACAAAAAAAAACACAAAATGTTTGATATAAAATGGTCTTCAAAACTCATCTGTGACAGTTTTTAATATTGTGTGGAAATCCGCACAATATTAAAAACTATCCGTGATGCTCATGGATTGCTCCACAAGCGTAGCCCCTGATGTCCTTTGTCCAGTATTTATTGTAATTAGTGAAATACGCACGCGGAATACGGGACGTGTTGCGCTTTACCGAGATTATATGCAGAGTTAGAAATAAAGAAAGACACATTTATTTAGACTGAAATACAACCAGGTAATTCAAGTACAGATAGCAGAAGAACGATGATGATATTATAGTGGTTGAATAATTGATAAGTCATGGTTTTGATACCCACATGGTACAAATGTTGTTAGTTGTACCAGGTCTGGGCGTTCGCACACTTATTGTCTTTCTATTATGTCTCTAATTATCCTATTCGAAAGGTTAAATATTTGATATTCATATAACTGAATGTTGAAGAAATGTCTCAACATGTTCCTGAGAAAAATGGTTTTGATAGACGAACAATAAAATTATCCTATAAGAGGTTCGTTTTAGCTGACTTAGGTACAGAACTGACGACATTTACCCACGATTCTTCAGCAGTAATCGATCATACTTTTGTTTTACTGTAGCCAATAAAACCTCACATCACCGAAAACTTTTTTTAAACTCACCAGCCATTAAATGTCAGCCAGTCAAAAAGCTTCTCTTTTTAAAAATATCAGCCAGATCGTCCGAATATTATAATGTTTATTTCGATCGTTTCCGCGGACGCTCGCAGCCGTCAGAACGATCGGGGGTGCCGTTAAAATCGCACGCTGGATGTATTTCGTGACACCGAGATATAATACCTACCTGTATTATTGCGGAACTAAAGAATATGGAAGCGGCAGAGAATGATTGTGACGATGACACTAATAAAGTGGACGGTTTCCGAATCGAGATTTTTTATTTGGACAAAATGAATCTCCCAATCGAGTTTTGACTACGGCAGGCAATCCTAGTGAATGTATGTAACAAACGAAGATGTAGTGGATAAATGTGTATTCAATTCAAAAGTGCACTTTATGTCACTTATACATCAGGTATCTCCAAAATGCCAAGCAACGCTCACTACAACGTAGTCCAACCTCCTCCAACATTCTCGTGAGGCGGACCACATCTTTAGGCAATTCGACAGCGTTTTGCGTCTTTTTAAACAATAATCCGATACTACCTCTGAAAAATCAGGTGCAGCGCCAACGGGTTTACGAGCTTCCCGAGACATGCAAGAGTCACTTCTTTCCAAACTGTTGCGGAATGTTTTGTCTCCTTATATAATATAATATGTCCACAACTATCACACAACGCCATTTAGTCCCAAGCTAAGCAGAGCTTGTGTTATGGGTACTAGACAACTGATAAATATATTTATAAATTTCTAAATACATACCGTACGATGGGGCTATTTGGTAAATTTTTTATGAAAAATTACGTTTTTCACAAAAACTACTTAGGTTATAAACTTAGACAATTTTTTTTACGACTAACCTTATCAATACCTTCTAGAAAAATGCGCTTGTATTTATGTATTGAATATAGATACAGAGATATCTTTTTTCAAAAGTGCAATTCCAAATATCACCGGTTTGGGGCTTTTTGTAATCGACATATTTTAATTTTGTTTTTCATCGACCGTTGGAGCTGTATCAATTTAAACAGGTCTTGCGACCTTTAGACCAACAGAAGGATAAACAGCCTTTCATTGTATCATAATTTTGTGGTTTAATTTTAAATAAAAAGCCAAATATTTAGCATCGAAACATTATAAAAAAGCGATTCGCAACTTTTGGGCTATTTGGAATCTGTAGTAAAATCTTATACTTACAATTGTTTATGAATTAAGGCAATATTTGGAACATTTAAGGGGAAGCTAAAAATATACTTAAACATTGAGATCTTTATAAACCGTGAAATAGGTACCTACGTACCTAAGTAAGAAGGTGCCTATCCACTTAAAATAAAATGTGAAATAGATAAAAAATAAATATTTGGCAAGGAATTAACCACAATTAAAATCTGGGTAACGTTACTTATACTTATGATAAACAATACAGGATGGAGGGGCCGCATCGATGCACAATCGTTTAGTTACCACGTAGGTATTCAGTAGGTACTGTGAGAGCCTCGAGTCCCCTCGAGAGGCTCCCAACCTTCCAGGGATCGTGGTAACTTCAATTAAACCACGTTTACTTTATATTTTTCTATATTTTTGCTTTTATCGGCTCGACATACAATCTTATTATTTTCACATGACAACCTATTATATTTCATTAGAATAATTTTTACTACAAATAGTCTGCGAACGTCTTGCCAGCCAGTCTGCTAATCCAGGGCGCATGCGAACTCTTCAGAGATATCGCATTCAGCCACCCCTTTATTGAATAGAAATGTTTGGAAACCGAACATTTCTATTCGACAAAATTTATCGCAGGCTATGGGTAGGACCTACCTACTCCTAACACCGATTTCCCTACCTATACGAGGACTATATATATATTATTATTATTATTTTTTTTTATTGTGGCGGATGGTTCTAGAGAACTAGCTTAAACTGGGGTCAACGACAAAATTTCAAAATATAATCAACCAACATTTATGTTTCTATTGAGCATCATTCCGCTCTCACCAACCAGCGTTGCCCTGTTTAAACTTCACTGGAGCAAAACCTCGTTAAAGGCCTCAGCGTACCGCCCTATCGACCTAGGAAGCCAAAGTGACAACCACCCCTATTGGGATTACACTCTAAGATACAATGCCTTCTGACTTTTATTCCTTCGGGCGCTTATCGGGCCAGAGGTCAAAGAGCCACAACCATTGGATCACCTATACTTTGCTTCATTATATGAATCCATTCCAGAATAATAATTAATCAACACCGATTATTTAAATTTAATTATTCAAGCTAAGTATATCAATGGAATCAACTTGACTCCCTTTGCGAAGACTATGCTTCATTTGCAAAGTTGATATTAGCTCACATTAAGTGCGCAATTTCCTCCTCATTCCCTCTGAAATAGATACATTTCTATCTTATAACCCTAACACTTATCTTTCATTTCACTGGCTCTCCCTCTGTTCACTCCCGGCTGCCCATCATCACTTGATCTGGCACGCTGCGCGTGCTTAGACATCTGCCCTGGCACGTTGCTCGTGCTCACTCGGCAGCAGTTTTTCATCATGCAACAAAAATATATATTAACACTTCATTACAACAACAACTTAATATGACAATATTATCTGACTTTTAATGAATGACATAATATTTTTTATATCTGTGCTGGATACCCTGCCTTTTGAGAGTTAAATATTTACAAAGTTCTAAAATGAAATGAAACTTAAAAATTGTAAAAAATACAGTCTAATTTCTTTTTATAAAATTTCCAAAATTTATATTTAGGTAAAAAGAATTGTTTTTTAAAATTAGTGCAATAATATTTACAATTTGATACATGTGATTTAATTTCTTTTAAATGTCTAAGACGAAAGGACTTTCTATTAACCATACTTTTTTGTGCCATGCACTTTTTAGTTTTACCTGGAACGCGATCTTTTTTACGTAACATATTAAACTCAAACCTTTTTTTGGGAACTTTATGCGTTACCATGGGAGAACGGTCATCATACTTTGTGATAACTTGTGTCATCTCCTTTTCCTTCTGTAAAAAACCTATAAATTCACAATTTATTATTTCCAACTTATGATGCTTCTCGTAATCATTTCTATAGGATACTTCATCATGATCATCTTGAGTTATTGTAACGAACGTATCTTTATCTGGAATAAAATCGGATGAAATAGTAATACATGGATTGAACACACCCGGGGTTTTGTTTTCATCCGTATACTCCGTGTTGTCGTCGATTTGGCCGCCCTCATCACAGCCCTGGTCATCAATGTCGTCATGGCTGCTCACGTCACAGCCCTGGTCATCCTCGTCCTCCTGGCTGCTCACATCACAGCCTTGGTCATCATCATCATCACTTGGCTCATTATCTTGTGGATCATCCGTCATGCTAGAATATAAATCGGTATTATTACTCTGATCCACAACACTAGACGGTTCACCTTCACCGCATAGCGCTGGATCCTCCTTCACGACACATAGTTCCACACTAGACGGTTCACCTTCACCGCATAGCGCTGGATCCTCCTTCACAATACATAGTTCCACACTAGACGGTTCACCTTCACCGCATAGCGCTGGATCCTCCTTCACAACACATAGTTCCGGTGCGGCCCGATGTTTACATTTAAAACATTCGCACGGGAACTCACTCCTCAATAAATCGCACAACGTTGCGAAGTCCATATCATCATGGTACGTGTACCTAAAAAAATACTGGGCTGGTCCCTGTAGGTATACGCCCAAAATGAGTGCGTAGTCCTTCTCAAACCACTCGTTGGTTCTAGCCGTGAGCTTGAACTCAGCAACAAAATCCTCGAAACAGATATCTTTGTCTATTCCTGAGTAAAACATTTTTCTCTGTAAACACTAATCAAACAATAAAAAACCACTTAGCTCAACTCCTCAGGCGTGAAGTGACGCCTGCTTTTTATATTTTCCTCGCTTGGCTTACGGGAGGTACTGTTTACAAGGGACTGTACCTATGCAGCCGTTTCCTTTAAACAATCAAATATCTGAAATCAAACGTTTTTGGCCTCCACCATTTGTGAGAGCCTCGAGTCCCCTCGAGAGGCTCCCAACCTTCCAGGGATCGTGGTAACTTCAATTAAACCACGTTTACTTTATATTTTTCTATATTTTTGCTTTTATCGGCTCGACATACAATCTTATTATTTTCACATGACAACCTATTATATTTCATTAGAATAATTTTTACTACAAATAGTCTGCGAACGTCTTGCCAGCCAGTCTGCTAATCCAGGGCGCATGCGAACTCTTCAGAGATATCGCAGTACCTACATGATTCTGAACGCCTAACACAGCAATTATTCTTCATAGCGTACTCTTAGGTATGTCATAAGTATCGGCAGCATCAATTAGCTTAAGTTTTCCAGACTTAACCGCCCCACTTTACGGTAGGTACATGGAACGAAAAAAAGGAAACTAAATAATAACTATTGATCATTCAGGTATGACAATCAAACATGCAGGAAAAGTTCTCTAGTTTTATACAGCAGTATAGGTAAATTATTTAGTGAGTACCTAAGCCGAAAAATATCTTGCCCTTAACATGCTCAAAATACGCAATTGGGACTATTTGGAACTATGATAAAATTCCTTGGCAATGTATAACACATTTTAGAGGGGCTATTTGTAACTACGTTCCAATTAACCCCAAAACAGAAACCAAATAGCCCCATTTAGAAAAATCGAAATATCTGCCAGCTCGTAAAAGGTAGAAACGAGCAAATGGAACCACTGAAAAGCGCATTAAACAAACTATAACTTAGTTTATTCAATTTCTTACAAACCTGTCTAGATTTTGTGTGGCAGACGAAAGTTATCAAGGCACAAAATGAACAAAAAATACAACCTTTTTTAAAATTACGTTTTAACCCACTTAGAAAGCCGTTATGTGTCAAAATTCCTTTGTGACATTGACATTAGATGTCACTGTATTGCCAAATGGTAAAATATAATTCCTACTGTTCTTAGATATAAAGATACACACGATCAAAACTTTTTTTTAGGAAATTCCAAATAGCCTCGTGGTTTGCAAATAGCCCCATCGTACGGTACATATTATAGATAAATAAACCCAGACACAGAACAAAATGATCGTGCGTCGCATAACAGTCAGGGTCACTAACTACTAAACTGACAGGCCAGTCGAAAGTCGCCTTATATATCTGGGGTCTAAGAATAACCAGATAATTACTAATATTTTACATTTGTGACTCTCAAAGTGTTGAATACAATGTAGTACTAAAAAATGTAGCAAAAAATAGATCCAGGATAATGATAATAAAAATAGTAATTCTTCTTTGTACTTCAAACTCCTACGTAACGACTTTTACCGTATTTCTTGAACAATGGAACTTAATTGGTCAATGAAGCCTTAGAGATGTCAATAAGAATGTTTGGAATACATAAGAAGTTCATTAAATAACTGACATTTAAAGGTCGAATTAAAATTAGATGAAACGTTTGGAGAATTATTTTTAATCTCGATTTATTAATCTTTCACAATAAGGAATTTTGATCTGTTGAGTTTAACAACAACGTATTGTTTTACAAAACACTACAAAAGAAATATGAGAGAGAGAGAGCTGCTTTTATAGAGGCTTTTTCCTTCAGGTTTGACCACTGTCTTGCCTGACGGTAAGTGATGATGTGGCCAACGTTCGAACGCGCTTGAACTTACCTATACACTCTTGACTTAAATACCCCTAGGTTGTAGCTGGAAACACGGACTCTGCCAGTGGATTCCACTCTTTAGACGTACGCAAAACAAATGTGTTCCCAATAAGCTTTGTACGTGTGGCTGGGATGTCCACCATAGAGGATTACACATTGATTGACACTACAGAACAGGATAGGATTGACACTATAGGATTGCAAATCCCGCAAACTTCCATTGAAAAGGGAAGATTCTCCAAACAGACCGATATTCTATTTGGTTCTTGGTACTATCCACTAATTGTTATTTTTATACTGTTCTAATACCTATACGTATAACTCAAACTGTGATGTCTACATTACTCATACATACAACCAGCAATGTGTGACTAGTAGGTATGTAGTGTGGAAAGCGACGATGCGGTCGACGATGGAGCGTGCTTACCTAGAAGTTACCTATTCACTCTTGACTTAAAAATTCCTGGATTGTAGCCATCAGGAAACACAGACTCCGGTAAGGAATTCCACTTCTTGTCTGTATGCACAATGAATGTCTTTCCAAAACGTTTTACACGTGTATGAGGGATGTCTACCATGTACCGGTGGCGCAATGCTGTACGACTGATGGTCCAAAAATAGAACGGGTTAGACCAAGGCTTTCTGCCTAGTGTCTATGGTGCCGTTCAATAATATCTGGTTCATTATTGACTGACAAATAGTTGTATTTTGTATTGTTTGTATTATGTGCGTCTAGTTTGGGCAAAATAACAAAAATAATGTTCTCTTTCTTTTCTAGGCGGAATTAAATTATGCTATTCCGATGTACACTCCCCGAAATACAACCGGTAGTAACAACATCAACTAAAGCAATGATGCTAATGACATCAAGGGATACGGCTACATTTCTAACCTTGAACTGTTGTTTTTCTGTCTTGTTAAGGAGCAAATTGATGTCACTAGTCGATCACGGAACAATTCAATTAATTAACCTAATCTTTTTTAACTATGTTGCTAGTGATTCGTTGCTATGTGTTCGCGATCATAGAACACTATGGCCGCCATTAAATAACACTGCTACACGATTAAGTTTAGCCAATAAACTAAACTCCTTTTGGATCTACTCAGAGTGGAAGAAATTATTTGATGTATAGTGACATCTATCATGTTACACATGAACTAAAATTCAAAATTCTGCTTCTTGATATAGTCCGAAATTAGCTATGAGGCATTTGCCCAGACAAGACACAACTATCTGTTTGAAGGATCCTTTTTCAATAGAGAGCGGAAGTTCATACCGTTTTGGATACGTCTAAATATGATTTTTTTTAAATGGTTAGATTGAAGTCTATCTAGAAGCAGCTGAAAACATACTAATACTATTATCAGTTTACATAATTTTAATTCATCATCAGCCTTTTTAATGTTCCCACTGCAGGGACACAGGCCCTCTCCTCCCTACGGCCCATTCTCCTCTGTAAGAGAGGAGAATGGGCCGTAATCCACCACGCGGGCCCAGTGCGGGTTGGTGGATGCCGGTTTCCTCACGATGTTTTCCTTCACCGTTTCGAGAGCAGTGGTGATGAAATAAATTACACAAAGTAATGCGCCGCGGGTTTGAACCCGATGCCTACAACACGTAAGTCAGGGCCGTTACCACTCGGCCACCACTGCTCTCTGCTAATAGTAATTACCTGACAAAAATGAGAAGCCACATCCATTGTAGTCTAAGTCCGTGTATGAAGCATTTCATATCGAGTCGGGGACGCGTCGGCATTTCCCGAACCTCCTGGGTGCTCCTACGTGACGAGCTCCTAAAATATTTCTACTATTCATCGGCCGAGTATTAAAATTTGTGCTATTCGACCTCCTTTATATCACACTTTATTTTTATATGAGCCTCAGTTACTGGCGCTGGTTGTTATTATTATAAGTCGTAGATTATGACGGGATATTGTTAAATTTATCAAAATCTGTTGTTTCAAACTTCTATTTAGCTACACCTGTCCTGATATTTGTGATCAAATTTTGTACATTAAATTCGATCCAATTCCCGATTACCGGTTGAGCTGAATTTTTGCATGTATGTGTCAGTTGACAATACAAAATTATTATATCGTGAAGTTGATCTGATGATGGAAGGAAGGGGGCCATAGGAACTCTGAAAATAAACAATATACCAAATATTTTCATTGACAAAATGATTTCTGTTGGAAAATTTGTCCTGACTTTTGATTATGAAAGACTAACAAACAAATCACCTACATATATCTATATACATACAAAGTTTCGCTTTTGTAATGTTAAAGTGATAGTATGATGACAAGAATTGAGCCTGTACATGCGTACAGACGAACACGTAAGTAGAAGTGGATAGCAAACTTTAGACAGCTCAGAAAGTTTTTGATGTAGTAACAATATAATGACACGGCCCGGATGTATGAAGAGGTAAGCATTACACATACTTATATATATTTAGAGTACACAAAGATCGTTATGATAGGAATCCCTATTTGCCTTAGCTTTCTGGGACCAAGGGTTGATGCGAAAGCGGAACACCGGGTGCCCTGGAACTAAAGCAAGAAGGAACGGTGGGACGTTTGGTCAGTAGAAGTCTGACTCTGTCTGCCGCTCCGCCCAAGGGCGGGATTCGTCATTAGACGATTTTTCTCACACTAAAAAATTATATTTATTATTGTCTACAATAAAACAATAGAAACACGTAACTAATTAGTACTATATACACATTAGATAATACTAACACTACTCTTAGCTAAAATATGACATCAAAAATTCCTCCGCATCGCAGGCTGTCAACATGAAGCATGTCCAAAAGCCTGGTGGCATAACCACGTTTTATGGTAATGCTTAATCTTTGACTGGGGTAAGAACCATCTATTGATTCTCGAAAAGAGTTTGAATAATTTGGGTTTGGTTTTTGGGTTTAGCCAGGCGTTCGAATAATTCTATAAAGAACGTATGAGTACTTAGATCGCAAGGCCATAGAATTAAAAGTATATTCTCTAGAAAGAAGTGAGATATTGTGAGGTTATTAATCAGGCGTATGGAGAATTCTATAACCCGTATGAGTACTTGGATCTCATTGCGATTAGACGATGATATGATTTGACCATTACCTACATGTTTACTGTATGGAATTTAAAAGCAACTCCTGAGTTTGTTTTTATGTTCTTTCTAAGGTTAGTCAGTTTGGAAACACCGTCCTCATCTAGACTAAACTGGCGAAAAAAAAAAATTGACGTGTAAAATTGTATTTTTGAAACCTACTTAGAAAACAAACATGATTTTTAAATAGATCAGAATTTTGTTAAACTTGGAAAAATTACTGGATTACTGTGTACTATTACATGTTTTTGTGTACAATAAAGAATAAAGATAAAGAAGTTATATGAGAGGTGTGTAGTTTAAGGTAACATATTTTATGTTTTCTTTTGCTATATGTTTACTTTCACCAAAGATGTATCTCAGCAGAACTGTATGGAATAATAAGAATTCCCTCAAAAGAAATAAAGTTTCTTTAAAACGAAAAAAAAAATCTGAAAAGAATTTTTGTTCAATAGCACCTCTGAAAGTCCCGAACAAATACTCTAAAAGAATTAGAAAACAGGGTTTTTATGTATCTTCTTCAATGAAATTGTTCAAAAGTACTTTTCAGAACAAATGGAAAAATACCTGTTAGAAATAATCTTTCTGAAAACCTTTACGGGAATATTTCTAACAAGTATTTTATAGCATTGAAAATGTATCAAGCCTATTAGTGTAAATAATAAATAGTATTATCACATAAAAGTCCTACGACAATAATGTTTATAATATTATACTATATGTGGAGGCTTGTTGTTAGCAATATTCAAAATAATTTTTGTTTACTTACATTATAATTAGTCTGTAAGCCTTCTGTAAAATTAATAAAAAAAAAAAATAACAAGCTACTGCCAGCGGCTTTGCCCGCTTTATAGAAGTAAATTTTCACCAAGGGATCAACACACTCCCGGGATGTAAGTATCCGTGTACTAAGGTTTATCTGCGAGAGATGTCGTGCGGTGTCCCACAGGGATCGGTACTAGGGCCGCCCTTGTGGAACATCGGGTACGACTACGTGCTGCGCGCCGACCTCCCCGTAGGGGTCAGCGTGGTCTGCTACGCAGACGACACGCTGGTCCTAGCGCAGGGAAGGTCGTACCAGGCGGCGGTCGAACTAGCGACACGTGGGGTTGCGACAGTCGTTGAGAGGATCCAGCAGTTGGGACTCAAGGTGGCACTGCACAAGTCCGAGGCCATGTGCTTTCACGGCCCTCGGAACGCGCCACCAACGGGTTCCCAACTAACGGTAGAAGGAGTTCACATCGGCGTCGGGTCGACGATGAAGTACCTGGGACTTGTCCTCGACAGCCGATGGAATTTCGAGGAGCACTTCCGACGTCTGGCCCCCAAACTCAATCGGACGGGGGCTGCTCTCAAGCGGCTCCTGCCGAACCTTGGGGGTCCAGACGCCTTCTGCCGGAGGCTCTACGCCGGCATCGTCCGGTCCATGGCCCTTTATGGGGCACCAGTGTGGGCGCCGACGCTGCGTAAACGCCCGGCGGCCCAGCTCAACGCCTGCCAGAGGGTAATGGACATCCGGATGGTGCGGGGATACCGCACGGAGTCCCGCGACGCGGCGAGCCTCCTTGCTGGCCTACCACCATGGGATTTGGAGGCAACAGTCCTTGCACGCATGCACGACCAGCGCGTGGAGATGCAACGCCGGGGCGAAGATCCGCTGCCCGAACATGTCGAGGCGTGGCGGAAGGAGCTCCGGCGAGATCTCATGGTGAAGTGGAAACAGCGACTGTCGCAACCCAGCGCTGGGCACACCGTAATCTCAGCGGTAGTGCCCCTCTTTGAGGCGTGGCTGGATAGACCTCACGGCGTCCTCACTTTCCGCATGACGCAGGTTCTCACCGGACATGGGAAGTTCGGGAGATTCCTGCACCGGATTCGTGCGGAAGAGACGTCCGGGTGTCGCCACTGTGAGGCGAGCCCGGAGGACACGGTGGAGCACACGGTGGAGGTGTGCCCTGCTTGGGAAGAGCATCGCCGTGTCCTCGTGGGGGTGATCGGCGGCGGCGACCTCTCGCGCCTGGCCCTGGTTCAGGCCATGGTCCGCAGCGAAGAGGAATGGCAGGCGGTCGCCTCCTTCTGCGAAGCAGTAATGCTCGTAAAGGAGGAGGCCGACCGCATAAGGCAAAGGCAACGGCGTACTCACCGTAGCCGTCGCCGCCGCGATCCTGCCGATATCCGGCCACCGTAGACACTGGCTCGCGGACGGTGAGCAATGGGTAGCTCGCCGTTCGGTCGTCTGGTAAGACCGAGTCCAAGTCGTCAACGGCGTGCACCGTTCCCGCGCGCCTCAAGGAGTTGTCAGCAAACTGCAGGGGCCCTTCAGGGTCGAAGCCTCCTGGAGCCTAGAGGGTGGTGGAAAACTGTTACCTCGACTCCAGGAATAAGGCAAGGAAGGTACGGGGTAGGTTTTTTAGTTAGTAAGAGTCTGACACTGGTCTCCCGCTCCGCCCGAGAGCGGGTTTCGTCATTGGATGATTTTCACCTACCATAAAAAAAAAAAAGGTTTATCTAAACTCGTTCAGCCGTTCGAGCAACAAACATAATTATTATGCGCATCATCGTACATTAAACTACTATATAAAACATGAGTATAGTCAGCAGTTTAATAGACTTGCCAGCGTTGCGTTGCTGGCATTGCATGGGAAGCTTGGCATAGCAAGCGTTGCATTGCAAGTGATGCGTAGCATTGCGAGCGTTGCGTAGCATTGCAAGTTTTGCTTCACCCAACGATCGACATGGGCGACTATTATAATTAAAGTAACTACTTCTACTTTTCATTCAATAAATTAATGAGGCTATTGGTGAGTTAAAACTTAGCACCGTTAGCCACTGCGTCGACCGGAGGGCGACAGAGGCTGGCGGGGATTGGGGGATAAGGAGCCGAGCGCCGTCGCCGCCGCTGCTAAAACGCACTACCATTCACTTCATTCATACGCGTTCTTATAATCTAATATACGAACCTACCTATATTTACAGTCCCTTATTTTATTTCTACCACCTCTGAGTATTTGTTGATTGATTTATTTATTTATTAATACTTCATTGTACACCCCATTTTCTACAAATATACATAGGACAAACATCACCAACAAGGGCCCAAAGATGTTGCCAGCCCTATGTGACATAAACTACAAACAGTAATATCACTAAGTCCTAATACTCCATTTCATGTAACATACCATTCATTACGATATGACCCTATTTGACCTCAATTAGTGCTCGCACAAAGTTCAATGGTGCTCATTGAACCTAATTCAGAGGCTTTGGGTATCAAATGTAAAGGTTTTAGGCAGTGAGTAGGTATATTAAGGAAGGAAATTATAATTCCCACCTTCTGTGATAATAAATTACAGTTAGGCAGATTTACTATCGAGCTAGTGTTTTTTTCGGGTAAACTTTTTTTTATGATTAATAAATTATTGCTAGTCAAAAAGAAAGAAGCTTATTATTTGTATTTTTCCCTTATCTAGGTAAAAATAAATTGATTGAGTCTATAAGCTTTCTCTAAAAAACATATAACATAAAAACACCATCAAGGATTGCATCACTGCTTACTATCAGACGGGATCGTTGTCAAGCACTAGTATATAAATGAAATCTTACTAATATTATAAATGCGAAAGTTACGATGTTTGGATATTTGGATGTTTGTTACTCAATCACGCCAAAACGGCTGAACGGAGCTGGATTAAATTTGGTACAGGCATAGGTTACACTCCGGAATAGGACATAGGCTACTTTTTATCCCGGAAATCCCAACCCCAACCACAATACCACGCGGGCGAAGCCGCGGGCAAAAGTCACTGGAACGTTACGGTCTCTCTATCGTTTGAAGCATTTTTATCCCAGCTCACATAAAGGCATTGCTTGTACAGTCCCTAATCTTTCCTTTAATTGACTATGCTGATGTGTGCTACTATGACCTGAATGCAGATCTCTTCAATAAACTTGACCGTCTTCTGAATAACTGCATTCGATTCGTCTTCAACCTTCGTAAGTACGATCATGTATCCGAGCATCGTTCGCTTTTGAAATGGTTACCCATTCGCCAGCGCAGAGCGCTAAGGGCCTTGACTACCTTGTTTTCTTTTCTTCACAATCCTTCTTCCCCTTCATATCTGATGTGGGAAATTCAATTTATTGACTCTGGTCACAATAAGAATCTTCGGTCATCAAACAATCGTCTTCTACGATGTCCCCTACACCGCTCTGGGCTTATCCACTCCTCCTTTTTTGTCCAGGCGATATCACTGTGGAATACGCTCCCTCCGAATATCAGGATGGCAACCAGCCGTTTGTCTTTTAAGCTGAAGGCACGAGACTACATTTTTTATCTCAGCAGTGACTAGATTGATTTGTTTTCACAATGACCTTACTTATTCATATGTATGTATCTAAGTATGTATTTATTATTATTATTAAATTTTCTTTTTTTTTGTCTATCTTTTTAAGTTACACCTACCATGTTACGTTTCTGCACCACCGTCGACTTGGTCCATCCGTCGTTTGGTCGACTGGTAGAAAATGCCTAAGGCATTAAGTCCGCCTTTGTACATTGTTATGTGCATAAAGTTTTAATGAATAAATAAATAAAAGCTAGTATAAATATAAATGTATAAATAGGGTAGTGACTGATAATTAAATACGTGATTGCGGTCATGATAATAAACAACTTTTACTATGATACCAAACCTGAAATAGTGGAAAACTGCTGGTTAGTACATTTATGTTTTTTTGGCTGTTCAAAATGTACTAAATGAACTTGCTGATTGTTTTCACAATTTCAGTTACGGTCCCTTCAATCTTTCATTGCCTACGATCCTTTTTTGGCTCGCAATCTTAGACCCCAGGGCTTATTAGTATGTAATACGAGCAAAGACAAGAGATGAAAAAAAAACTGTTATCAAAATCTCGATTACAAACTCACAAAACCAAACCCATAGAGTCGATGAAGTCAGTTTGTCTGGGTAGATAAGGCACATTTAAAATGACAAACGGTTTTTGTACGTTGCTACCCTATCAATCAAATACATGTATTTTATTAAATCAGTTAAATATACAAAAAAACAGACGTGATAACCTCCTCTTTTTTAAAACTTTATTAAAAAGAACTAAAAATACAAATTGTTATACTTTTCATCTATTCACTCAAAGCGAGTAAAAATGTTTCTTGAAAATAGAAAAAACATAATTCAAAATTCAGATCCCTTATTTCCATTGATAAATAACTTATTGTAGCTACATATCGGATTCATATAAAAACACCTGATCCTTAAAATACCGCCTAAGGCAATTGCTAACCTACACTAAAGTACCTTTGACCAACCTATCTTTGATATCTTAGGTCATGTTACTCGTATTTTATTTAAATAATATTGTTACAAAAGAGCGCCCTTTGACATCAATACTACAGGCCAAAACGCTTGTCCTTCTCAGTTATTTTAGGCGTAACAGTAATATCAAAGTATGTTCTCATTTAAATATTATTACGGAAGGCACTGTTCATTTTTTTACAAGCCTTATATTAGTTTCACGTGTCTCGATGTTTGCAATCAAATCTTGCAAATCAAATTTGCTACATATTCCGACTGCCGATTGAGCTGCAATTTTGATGCATTACGTGACAATGCAATTATGATGAAATGAAGCTAATGTGATGAGGGAGCTGAAAGGTGATCATTGGAACTCTGTAATAAACGATACAACCCCGTCGAGTTTGATTGTGTGATTCGTCTTGACGAGTATTTTGGTGCTAGATGGTAACCAGGATCTGATGATGGAACCGGAAAATGATCATAGAAACTCGGTAATACATGAACATAACACTTGTTTGTATTTTTCGGAAATATCTTGATGAGTATTAATTATTAAGGTCTAAAAGCTTGTTATGAAAAAAATATTTTCATTGAAAACTTGTTTCAAAACTACAATGTCAGTTCACTTTTTCATACTTCTATAGCGAATCATCCGTAGTATCAAAGACGAAACATTTCCCGAGAATGGCCGACAGAACCCGAAGTTGAATTCCGGAAATCGTATATTCTAACTTGTGACAAGTTTTGCTTACAGTACGGACGTGAATTGTGACGTCATTTGATCCTCAAACGCTCTAATATCTGATAACGAGCACAATATTGTTCAATATCTATCAGTAAACTATTCCAATAGCGAGATATTAGCTTAATATTGAACGGTTATGTTTAACCGGAGGTATTTTGGCGGATGATTATGCTTTTGGCTGTATATAGACGAAATCTGTGCTCCCTATTACGTTGGTAGAGATTACTTCATGAACATACTCTAAGACGTTAAGTATATTAGATATATCAAAACTCTAAAATTGACAAAACAGTAAAATTTGATATTGTGTTCTATGTAAATTTACAGGAGAAACATTTTTGCTTTTGCGTAGTTTTAACGTTTCAGCCATAATTTATTTAATTAATTAAATATAATTAATTTAAAAATATCTTGGGAATCATAAACAAAAGACATACAATTCTTTAAACTCTTCCAGATAACCTAGAATAGGCGGAGAGTTCCTGGATACAAAGGGAAGCAGAACTTGGAATAGAAACAAAATTAAGTAGATATTTAAATAATAAAATAAATACGTATAACTAAATAGGAAAAAAAGTGATGGCTAAGTAGAATGCTGTTAAAAATTATAATTGTATCCGAGTAAACAGAAACGAGCAAGCCTTTTTTAACTTTGGAATACCGTAATCAGAGACATAATAGAAAGACAATAGGCGTGCGAACGCCAGAGTTCTCTTGGGGCTCAAGAGTTTAAATACAAAATGCGTTCCCCAAGCCAAGCGGCCTAGGTATAATAATACTTATAAATTGCATTTGCATGTATTTTTTTTTTGAGTTTTATTTTATCTAGTTATTCATAGAACAGGTAGCCGAGTGGTAACGACCCTGACATACTAGTCGAAGGTCGCGGGTTCAAATCAGATCAGGTGCATTACTCTGTGTAATTTATTTTATCACCACTACCTTCGAAACGATTGTGAGGAAACCAGCTTGTTTTAGAACGGAAAATTCAAAGACATGGGACATCCACGAACCCGCACTGGGCTAGCGTGGTGGATTACGGCCCATTCCCTCTCTTAGAGAGGAGGCCTGAGTCCCAGCAGTAGGAACATTATAAGGCCGATGCTATGCTGCATATTTATAGTCAATTTTGACTCAGTTCACGAACAAATTATTATGTAAACAAATGAAAACCGAAACCTTAAAATCTCGTTCTGTTTTCAAAATAGATGAAACAACAACCAATCCGAAAGAATCTGATTTAAAAGCACGCCGTGGTAGTAAGTGAAGTGAAACGTGACCGATGCAAAACGGAATGAACGAACAAAACCCGTAACTACTGGGCCATGCTGTGAACACAACTCATTCATAGTCCGAGAGCATCGTAAATTTGGACCGACGAAGGGCTAAACAGCGCTGTCAATTGCACCGTTGTTAAAGAAACAAACACTGGACATAAACCTTTTTTTACTACTAACCAACATCTTAAAATAAATAGCGGACCTGGACGTCTACTCTCTTTCTTCGAAATTTCGTTGTCATGAAATTTCGGAAATTAAGGCTCGGCGCAAACGGACCACCGACTACTCATCATTCATCATTCTCTGCTGCAAAATCTTATGATAGACTGTTACGAAAAGTTTGCTGGCGCATGGTGGTTTGGAATGGTGACGCGAGCGATACGTAGAACGTCTAGTCGTTATAGTACGTTGGGTGTTGCAGCGTGACAGTGGCGGTGTTGGCGTTTTGTGGGGCCCGTAGCGACTGAAAGTGGCAAGCCACGGACTCTGGTGTAGCGAGTGGTGGTTACCGGCAACACATGTGGTGCGTCGTATACAACATTCTTATAAAAGTGTGTTAAGTCGCTATCGATAGCCACTAGTGGCTGTGGTTGGTTGCCACCTTTGCGCTGAGTCTAAATAAACTGACACGTGGTAGGAAACAATTGAATTTTCGATCGAAACTTCGTTTTTCGGAGAAAGAGTGTAGCCCCCCTGACCTTTCAATATTCTTTCTTCTACTAACCTTTGAAAAGACAATAGTAATACCTATCTATATTAAAGCTGAAGCAACAGTAACTCAATTACTGCTTCATCCAAGGGTGAACGCACTTACAAAAACTCGTTACCAAATTCAGATTAATATTAAAATAGTCTATGTAAACTTTGTGGCAAAAGGTTAGCCTAGCTTGCAACTGAAGAATTTTTAATCTAGATAAAAGCCACCACGAATTTTTTGGAAACCATCAAGAGTTACAAAGAACACGGAGGTAGGCAAAGATTAATTGGAAACGTGAGCTTCTGCAGATTTATTGAGAAAACATTGCTTTGATGTTTGTATGTAACCAACAAAAAACAAAGACGAGAAACAACAAAAACAGCACGACTAAAATGTCATCTTTACTTTTATATTCATACTTCAAAAGACAACCACATTTAAGATAAGACCCTCATCGCTTCATTTTAAGTAAAAAACAATACAAAGTACATTAATTAACATGAACCGGACCGAAATTTAATTACGCCGTGCGTAAGTTATGCTAATTCTTCGGCCGATTATAAGATTAAGTTGAGTGTGAATTACTGTCGTTCCTTATAAGAAAAAGGCGGGCTCGTTATCCCGCCTTGTTGTTCTTCGGGTGATTACATTGCGGGAGAATCCCTCGGCGCGTTTCTCGTACCTTCAACGGGCGGTCGGCGGTTTTGCAATTTAGTTGGAACGAGCGATGAGAAAAATTTGCGGAGAGGACGCGGAGCGCTTGCGCGCGGCACGTCGCGGCGCGGCGGCCGCGGCACGGCAGCCCCGCAGTCGGCGGCGCGGCGCGGCGCGATCAGTCTGCGCCGACACGCTTCTCACATCCCGCGCTCCCGCGCACCCCCCGCACGTCAAACTAACTAATTGATTTATACCCCCAAACATTAGTAAGCGAACTTACAACAACTTTATGTGCGACGCTATCCACAGTGCTGTGAACTTTTTCTTAATGGACAACACAAAGTTATGACTTTAAAGTGTATTTAAGCTCGAAAAAGTTTTTTTTGTTAATGTTTTATTTAATGTTGGCGCCAGAGGAGCAGCAATATGTCATGGTGAAATGACACTTGATGAATGATGGTAAATATAGCTCTTTGTGTTAAGTTTGTGTATTACGCTGACTCACGGTGACAAAAATGAGCTAATGGATTCTCTCACACAAAACAGACACAAATAAAACGTGAATTTTAAAAGTCTGCATCATTTATTATCACGTCACCAACACAATTTGTATGAATAAATGAATAACTAATAAGATATTTCGTCTTTACATAATAATATAGCGAGTTCACTGTAAGACTTCGTTACGGCGTGAATTTTAAATATGAAGTAACTAATGCTATCGTTTGCGGGGACTTTTTACCGTCTTTTGTGAATATTTAACGTTGTAAACGTACTTTTTTAAATTATGATGTCTTGTACAAAATTATATTCTTTCTTTCCTTCCATTTTGTAATTATTTTGTGCGTTGTTATGTTCTATTTAAATTATCTTAGAACACAGTTGGTTATTAATCAATTTACAAATAAACTAGTCACCCTTCTAGGTTTACATCAACGCAAATTATAAACATAAAACTTCTTTATAAATCACTTTTTTATTAATGGAAACCAAATCAAAATACGTTTCTTGGTTCAGGAGGAATGGCAAACAAACAGGCATAAGTGAAAAGTGATGTTCTTTTAATTATATTACATTAGGATTGCATAAGAAAAAATAAGTACAAATTGGTTACCAGAGAATGTTCAACGGTCGTCACTTTGCTCACTGTACAACTTTTGTATTGGTTAATTGAGCAATCAACGACCTCATTAAGACACTTCCCTATTTCCTCTTTCACGCTTTTCCGAAAGGAGGGCTATTTTGCCTCATTATTAATTTTAAAAGGAATGTTTACAATTTAACCGTGGCTAATTGATTCGAGGAGGGGTATAATTGTGTACCTGTTTTCCGGTACAAAAGTTTACATTTATAATAGTATTTTTATTCCGTTTATTTTACTAATTTACTCATTTTGCATATTTTTAAATTTTATACAAAAAAAATTAAAATATAATAAAATAATAATTCACCGGTGTCGGGAGATGGGTCCAAGCTACCGGTGGTTAGAGTTTCAGCGACCGAAACCTACTCACGATGCGAGCGAGATAATATTTATTAATATTTCATGTGACGTACAAAAGTGGACTTACTGCGTTCAACATTCTCTACCAGTCATTCAAGAATGGAGAGATGAAAGAGAAGATGCACAAGAAAATAATATTATTAAGAAAAATACGGATACAAAAGTAAAAATATATAAATATATTTCAAATACCTACATGTAAATATTTATTTAAAATACTAGGCACAGGTTTTTAGTTGACTGTACTGTTTGATAAGATAATTATTTATTTATCTACACTAATATAATAAAGAGGTAAAGTTTGTTTTTTTGTTTTTACGTTTTTTTGTTTGTAGGGGGTAATCTCTGGAACTACTGGTCCGATTGGAAAAATTTTAGCAACAATAGAAAGCTGCTTTACTCCTCAGTGACATAGGCTATATTTTATGTACGCGGGCGAAGCCGCGGGCAAAAGCTAGTATATTATAAGTAGGTACTTTATTGTACATAAAGGATAAAAATATTAAATTACATAGTTTGGGACTTAAAATTTTAGAAATAAATATTGGCAGCTTTATGGTATTCTGCGATCTCTTTCAGACAACCTGAAAAAATATTCCACAAACTTTTGCTTAAATGAATAGAAATCGTCCTGATATTACGAGAAAGCTGTTTTCAAGTAAGAATGAACAAAATCAGAACTATGTGAAAGACAAAGTTGTAGGAGATAGTTAGAAGAATGTAGATTCTTAGCGTGGGAGGACATACATATTGAATAATCACTCATATACAACAGAGTCGAAAAACATTTGAAGCTGGTAAGGAATTAGTGTAACTACTAATTAATTTTATTATATGCGAAATTTTAAACACATTTATAGTATATTTATGTACAAAATTTTGAAACTGTAGTATGAAAAACCAAAAAATAATAAGTTTGTTATGGTACCTGGTTGTTCACATAAATACATGGTCACCAGGCCAACTGATAAATGATATTTATTTTTGCGAATTGGTTTTTCACAATACTTTTATACGTCATTTTTTTGTCAGTTTAAATTAGATGAGTCCGGTGTTTCTTAGCTGACTACCCTAAGAAGAAACACTGAAACTGTGTTTCCGCACCTTACCGCTCGGGTAGATTTTATGTTCCCGTACCTTACTAGGCGCTGGTACCTATTGCCTTCAATAACCTGCCGTAATTAGTGTTGTACTTAGAGTCACTGGAGTTCAACTTCTGTTTTCATGGTGGAAAAATTTTAGAAATCGATTTAGTTATTGATTCTAACTATGTAGATATAAAAAAAAACTACCACTAAAAATACAAAGTCAATATCTCCATTAGCCTTGCGATCTTACTGTGGGGCTTCGAGTTCGATTCGCATTTTGTCTCATTTCAATAATTTATGAATTCTAGTTTCTATCATCCGTCGAACCAATAATGTAGACTACTTTATTCAGTTATTATAATAAGAATAACACTTATTTTATATTCAACGGTCTTCAGTTTTATTAAAGAGTCGTATTTCTAGCTTTTTCAATGGAAATGAACTTTCCAGCAATGTACCTGTTTCTAAAAAAGCAATCCTTTCATAGTTTTCTTTTCGTTTTTTAGATCGGTTAACCGCGTACTTTTACCTCTTTTTACAGTCTTCGTTTTTTTTTTTTTAGTTCGGTTTAGAAAAACAGCGTGAAAGAAAAGTTGAAATTAATCAGATTTGATTGAAATGATTTACGTACAACACACAAATGAACCTTTAAATATCGCAATCTACACTAATATAATAAAGAGGTAAAGTTTGTTTTTTTGTTTGTAGGAGGTAATCTCTGGAACTACTGGTCCGATTGGAAAAAAATTTGCAACACTAGAAAGCTGCTTTACTCCTGAGTGACATAGGCTATATTTTATGCACGCGGGCGAAGCCGCTGACAAAAGCTAGTTAAAGATAAAAAGAAAGACAAAAGCGTGCGTTTGCTTGGGGTTCAAGAGCTGTAATTCTTGAGCTCTTACGAACACCGGCTTTCGCATACCAATTGTCTTTCTATTATGTCTCTAATTACGGTATTCGAAAGGTTAGAGGTAAAATTTTATAAATGAGCCTGTGTGTTTGTTTGTTACTTCTTCACACTCGAACTGCAGGACCGATTTCGTTGAAACTTTGTATAGTTATAGACCATATCCTGAATCAACACATAGGATACTCTATATAATTATATTATAATTCACTTGACACCTAACATTAATGACGTGCTTCCGTGTCATGAAAATAAGGTTTAGTTGAACACCTTTTTCAGAAAACTATTACGTCAGTCATCTGGCACTTAGCTGAACTAGACAAATGAGGCGTAGCTTGAGACACACAATATTATTGCCATACGTGTACCACATAGACATATTTTCTTTCTTTTTTTTTCCTTATTTCTTTGGCTTTGTTTGATATAGTTAGTATATGTACAGGGTAGTATAGTTTGTTATAGTTGTCGACTGGAAAGACTCTAATCCTTACAAACTTTTTCGCCCATACTACATCTGAAGAAGCGGTATAAATAACGAAAAGTGCAGTTCATCTACACAAAGTAGATGTACTCTCGTATTGAAACGAGCCTTGATCTACAAGAATAGCTCAAGACGTAGGAAAAATATTACCCAATCAGCAGCGCGGTCCGGCGGCTGACTTATCTCGCATGGTCTGGACATTTAAGAATCGCCACTCGTGAAAGAAGTTTTATGGTCCCCTTATTGTTGTTACTTTACGTACACCCAGATTTTGCCAGAAAGTAGGTAATTGAGGTAACGACTTTTTTTTTATGGTGCGAAAAATCATCAAATGACGAATCCCGCTCTTGGGCGGAGCGGGATTCGTCATTTGATGATAGGCTCTGGAACTAAGGCAGGGAGGAAAGGTGGGTCGTTTAGTCAGTAAGAGTCTGACACTTTTACCCGCTCCGCTCAAAGGTGGGAGTTGTCATTGAATGATTTTTCCTACCTTAAAAAGAAGCCGCCATGAGACCAAGAGTAACCCTATCAAACCGTACCAAACATTTTATTAATTCGTATTTTATAAGGAATAGGTTAATAAATAGAACTTCACTAATACAGAAATATTTGTACGCCATAGTATGGCAGGATATGCTGGAATCAAAACTGTAACATCTGTTGTACCATATTCTGACAAATAAACATAGTTGATTTTGATCTGACCGTAAGAGAATGATGATGGTATGAGGCTTTAGGCAAAGTTATTCTATGGACGACAACAATTGAAATAAAAAAGTAAGGGTTTTTTTTATGATGGGAAACCGTCAAAGACGTGATTTTGATTTGACTTCTCGCTTTCGCTTTGTTTATAATGAGAGAGAGAGCCCTTTTTTAGCAAAAAACTCATCCGTGTCCTTACATTGCTTGTTCTTTTTTTAAGCCATGATATCTGTTTTGAAAATTCAAAAATAAAAAAAGGAATGTTAATCACTAACATTTATTTCCTTTTTTGTTAATCTTTGACCGCCATACTGTTACGGATTATATGTCACTTATTTATAGCCTAAGCACAATTCCCAAATTGATCCTTATTGATGCGTAGGTGTCTGCGTCGTGAACGGATTATGAGAATCACAGAACGGAGAGTACAATCTTGATTACGCACGCTCCTGAATACTTAGCTAGCTATTGATTCATATAGTTGTCCGCCAAGATTTGTCAATGTCACCAAGATTCGATTGGGTAAATTTTATTTATACTTAGTATGATCATCTTTTTTTTATTTTGGGAAAAATCATCTAATGACGAATCCCGCCCTTGAGCAGAGCGTGAAATAGTGGCAGACTTTTACTGACCAAACGACCCACCCCATTCCTTCTTAGCCTTGATACCGGAGTCGGACCAGCCTTTCAGAAACCGGACTGGGGTCCCAGTAGGCTTCGGCCTGCAGTTAGGCTTCTTTATTTGCAGACAACTATTTGAGGATCACGGGAACAGAGCGCGCCGTCGACGATTGGCTTGGAAGGACTATTACCCGACAACCGGACGGCGAGCTACCCATTGCTCACCGTCCGCAAGCCCGCGAGTATGAACATTATTAGGAGATAGAAAATCACAAAATAATTCCCCCCGCTTTGTATGGAGTGACAGTCCCTTTGATTTTAACTTTTATTCGATTTGTCTTTGAGTTCCAAGCTGCAGTAAGTCTTGCGAACAATCGTGCAGCTGCATTCATTGCTTATTTTTTATTTATTTATTTAAACTTGTGCTTGACTGCGATCCCACCTAATAATTAAGTGATGCAGTCGTTGATGGTAAGGCGCAGTTGTTTATTAAGAGCCTATTTACTCTAGCCTTGAAGACTATTAAATTATAATCGGACGGGAAGACCGCATTAAGCAAACTGTTCCAGTCCTTCGATGTAAGTGGTATAAATGATGAAACAAAACGCTTACTCTAGATAATTATTGCATAGTATAAAACAAAGTTGCTTATGCCCTATGTATGCTTATATCTTTAAAAGTACGCAACGGATTTTGATGCGGTTTTTTTAATAGATAGAGGAAGGTTTATGTGTATAATATATTCAATATCAATACCCGTGCGAAGCTGGGGCGGGTCGCTAGTATAATGTATGATAAAATTACAAAATCTCTAATAGTTATAAGATATAATATACTTAAGGCTGGAGAGCGTGGTGGCCACAAATTGGACCTTAGCGCCCTAAACGGGAACCGGCATGTTCTAGAAACAAAAATTCGAATATATGTGACATTTACCAACCTGCACTAGTCCAGCGTGGTGAATTACGGCCCATTCCCTTTTCTAGAGAGAAAGCCTAAGTCCCAGCAGAGAGAACATTAAAAGGCTGATGCTATGTATACTAGATTTTATTGTATATAGGTACGCCTGTACTCAAGACTTTGAACATTCATCATCATTATCAGCCTTTCAATGTTCCCACTGCTGAGACACAGGCCTCCTCTCTATGAGTGGGAATGGGCCGTAAACCACCACGCGGGCCCAGTGCGGGTTGGTGGATGTCACATGTCTTCGAATTTTCAGTTCTAGGACATGCCGGTTTCCTCACAATGTTTTCCTTCACCGTTTTGAGAGCAGTGGTGATGAAATAAATTACACAATGTAATGCGCCTGGCTGGGTTTGAACCCGTGACCTACAACTCCTAAGTCGAGGTCGTTACCACGCGGCCACCACTGCGCTCTCTTTGAACATTAGACTTAACTAAATCTGAATCACCAATTAGCCTCTTCACACGTCTGATAATATAATTCTCATAGAACCAATCGCATCGCGTGTGTTGGATCATTTAGTTCGCTGAGTTGAGTGGTGCTGATATACGCGTCATGTTCGTTAACGGACGCTGTCAGTTGTGGCCAGTCATGTCTTATCTGTCAGTGGATTATTTCAATATTCATATTTTATTTTTTTACTTTATTGATTTACATAATAGCACAAGCTCCTAGAAATATATCACTGGAATATTTGTAACATATTGTACGTGAATTAAAACAATGTTCATTTTTATTTTTCGAACGTACTTCTTTAGGAATTGTATTGTGGGTGCTTTTACAAAAATGTAAGCTACATACATGAGATACTTAGATCTGAAACATCAATCTGTAGGCCATACAATATTTGTTCATTAGGGGGATCGAACCTGCAACCCGCAGCGCAGCAGCCAATCGCTTAACCACTGCACCAATTGTATCATCAAACAAACGCCTCTCAATTGCTGTACATCTAAATATGATTTACAGCAATTGAAAAAATACATACAGTTATTAAGCGTTGTTTTAAAAATTTGAAATGACATCCAAGAAGCTATTTGTCGTATTAAATTCGTAATATTCCAATACAGTTCGCAGATCCTCTGGCTTTCAGCCAGGACTCCAAAATGTGCAGGAACATATTTTTGAATTTTGCTTCAAATACTGAAATACCATTTTTAAAGTCGATAAAACATAGCTATAAAGTGCCAGAGATGTACGGAGGAATTTGGCATACCTAAGGTGTGCTCGGAAACAGGTTGGTAAAAGATCGTTTGTATTTATTAGAATTTTCCGTTAGTATTTTCCGAAGGGGAAACTTATAGCCGGCACCTATAATAATTCGTAAAATACTTTTTTATTATCGACTATCTGACCCGGAAAACTTCGTACTGCCTATGATCCTTCCTTTTAAAACCTCAAAAACCTACCTCGGAGTATCGCAAATATTTCAAGGCTACTATTAACCACACTGTGGCCTTGTGGCCTTGACCGGTTAGCGAGACTAAAAAACAGCTATTATTTTTTATATAAAAAAAAAAATAAGATTGGCCTATGTTTAACAACCATCTCATCTCTTGATGGTAAGCGAAGACATGGTCGACGGTAAACCATGCTTGCCTAGTAGTAACCTATTCGTTTTTGACTTAGTCTTCTAAGTCAGGATAACCAAGTATAATCAAGAAACATGACTCTGACAGGGCAATTTAGTCTTTAAGTAGGTGTTCGTACGATGACGACTGACTCCCAAAATCATTTGGACTAAGGCTGCCCTCAAGCGGTTTCTGTCCAACCTAGGAAGTTCAAACGCCTCCTGCCGGAGGTTACATTTAGGTATCGTTGAGACCATGGGCTTTTAAGGGGCGATGTGGCCAAATGGAACGCTTGCCAGAGGATACCGCACTGTTTTCCGTGAAGCAGCGAGCCGCCTTGCTAGCCTGGCATCAAGGGACCTAGAGGCAACGGTCCTTGCACGCATGCACAATTTGCACGAGATACAACGCCTGGGTGAAACTTTGCTGACACGAGGAGTCGCGGCATGGCGGACACAGTTCCGACAAGATGTCATGGTGGAATGACGAAAGCGACTATCGCGACCCAGTGCTGGGCTCGCCATAATTATGGAGGTAAGTCTTTGAAGACTGGCTGGAAAGACTTCACGGAGTCTTCACCTTCCGCATAACGCAGATCTTCAATGGACGCTCGGGTGCTCGGATGTCACCACTGCGTAGAAAACCCTAAGGACACGGTGGAACACACAGTCGAGGTGTACCCTACTTAGGCAGAACGTCGCAGTGACATCGTGGAGGCGATCAGCAGCCATGACTTCTCTCGCCGGGCCTTGTGGAGAGGAATGCTACCCATTGCCTTCTTCTGCGAAGTAGTAATGCTAGCGAATTCCCATCCCTACTTCCAGGTACTCTTAGGTGACCTGAAAAGGCGTGTCAGATTTTACCGGTAAAAATTCGCTCGTTCCCTTTAGTTGCTGTGAGTGCGTACGTAGTGCGTACGTTCACAGCATTTTTCCATCCAAAAATTAAAATTCTATATGAAGATATATATGTATAGTTTTAGCTACCAAACCGTTCCTCTTAAAAGGATTCATCCGTCTTTTTTATACGAAAATATTTCAGCACTTAGCAATTCAACCATCGAGCTAGTTCTATCATTCATCGTATTTTTTTCTTTAGTTTCGGTTAAGTGCTCGTATTCAATCACTGAAAAGCTATTGGATCTTTCTACTTCCCAGTATATCGATGGAAATAATCGATATCTTTTCAAATATAAACCGTAAATGTAAATCCTTTTGTAGATATAAGTACGGTAAATAATAACTTGTACAAGTACTTGCTCAAATAATAAATAGTTTATAATATTTTCACGTTGGGTTAAGTCAGTAACCTTATTTTTCTTACCAATAGATAGGGCCTATTGTAAACGAGATGAATACTTAAAACATCTACTTATATATTATGCTAGCGATAGACAAGCACGTTCATACAAACTATTTGTGAAAATTCTGAAAAAATAATACAAAAGCCCGCTACAGCGCTTCAATAGCATTATGACGTCTAACAAAACTTTTAAAACTTACAGCGCTCTCACACTGCGTGAAAGTCAAAAGTGAGTATTGTAATCATTGTAAAGGTGCATGGCCCGCAGATCACCTGAGTCAAGTAAAGTGACTGTACAGTACGCCTAATCTAGTGCTTAGTACATATATATCGATAGCTTAAAATGTGACAATATTTCTATTATTAACCAATATAGGTAATACTCACGCTAATAATGAACCAATAGGTATGCATAAGGTAGAAGAATTTTCCTATAGATAATAAAATGTTTGTGCCAAAATTATACAAAGATTAGCCGGAATTTTCAAGCTACCCTCCATTACCCAAATTAAACTTAATAAATAATATTAGCCGTGTTTGGGTGCGACGGTAATTAAATTTAGCACTTATGCCTTAATTTATAAAGTCCATATTTACGTGTTAATTAGGTTTAATTTACATACTTTTGCGTAATTTTTACTGCCACACCCTTCGGCTATATTAATTTTAATTGATAATATTTTTGTTACGTTTGTGTATTTGGGTAAGCTACTTTGTTAAATTTATTATTTTTAAGTTATAATTAGAAGTCAGATTATTGTATTACATCATACAACTTATATCTTTTTGCTTGTGAACATTTCATTTGTTCCTATTTACAATAAAATATTTCTTTTTTAAAGTTTTTTTTTTTTCTAAGCCAACCTGCAATAAGACTTCAATATTTATTTATTATATTTTTTTGGTTATTGTACAATAATGTACAAAGACGGACTTAATAATATACGCATTTTCTACCAGTCAACCATAGGGTAGTGCAGAAACATACCTATCACAGTAGGTGCAACTTAAAAGTAAACAAATAAAACAAGTAGAAAACGAATACAATTATTTTAATATATTTTACTAATACTACAATTAACTAATACAATAAATTTGGTCTCCAAGATACAGGTCAGCTTTGTCGAGTTTGGGGACCAATGTTTATTTTACACAATGAAGCTGTAAATAATTACTACTACATTAAGTTACGATATTTTTTAAGGCAACAAAGGTTTAATAAATTTATTATTATATTAATAATATAGTAAATACATACCTCCAAAAGGCCTCCTCTCCAGGAGAGGCAAACCTAATTTCCCTCCCCTAGAGTGGAGGCCTGTGTCCCAGTAGTGGGAACATTAAAAAGGGCAGATGATGATGATACTTAGGTTTATAAATACATACAAATAACAATAATTGTTCATTTGTTGTGTCAATAATTAGCAGTAGGTTATCTGCTCCTATATAACGTCATATACCTAGTACTGTTCTAATTATAAATAGGCACGTGTAAGGCTATATAAGATCAACAAAAGGGATTTTCATCACTGAGCACTGATATTATTAAGAATTTACCCAGAACAAACAGCGAACGCCATATCAAATATTTACAAGATTTTCTTTTCGTACCTACGCATTCATTTTTCAAAGATCTTTGCTTGACGTTAATAACAACAAGTTTCTTTAGTATTTTTTTAAGAAAATTTAGGCTAGTTACTAGGTTCTGGAAATCAGATAAAAGGGCGTGAAAAATGGAATATTCCACGGTCTTTTTGGTCATTTAATTAAATTAAATATTTACATTAACACGTTTAAGTCACTCCAAATTAAACAATTGAGCAAAACCAGAATTTTAAACTTATTTTAAATTTGAACGAGTATTAATAACCAGCAAAGACTATTTTCCTATATTTTTTTCTGCATATTGTAAAATTTTCTTTAGCAAGAATCTCTATATAGGTTGCATGCTGAACAGTATCTGATATCTTACCTGTTTACACTGATTAAGTACGAGTACAAAAAATAAAATGAGATAATCTCTTATATTATGAACCAAGTCCATAAATGGTTAGTATACATACAACTTATAAAAATTGTGTTACTACCAGAAACAAAACAAATTTTTCTTTTATACGCCACAGGGGCATGCAGGCTTACACAATACCAGTGCGGGACTCTCCGACCTGTCCGCTATAGTCTTCAGGATATTGGAGCTGACACATACCCTGCGCATAAAGGACGTAAAGCTATCAATTTCCGCTTCTGCGAATACATCGAACGCACTGCAGTAGCGAGTCAACCCCATCATCATCCTAAAAGCCTATCCTAATCCTATCTGTTCTAGAGCACTATACGCTCTCTACCTGTCATTGATCTTTTTGTTTGTTAAGACATCTACGGTCCGGACTAAGCGTTTTGCCTCGTCGTTTATACCGCGTACATCGAGGGACTGGAATGGTTTGCCGGCTGCGGTCTTTCCGTCCGATTATAATTTGGGTGTCTTCAAGGCTAGAGAGAATAGGCTTTTAATATACTAGTCTTAGTGCGCCTCACTATCAATGATTGCATCATTGCTTACCATCAGGTGGGATTGCAGTCAAGCACTAGTTTATAGCAGTTAAAAAAAAACAGAAAATTGACAGACTTTAAGCATAAAATGATTGGAAGTACGCTCTGAACAGTGGCTTTTACGACAACCGAGCATTTCGCAAATCTGCAAGCCAGCATATTGCAGCGGACAGCCAAAGCTCTGCGCTCACACTCATTATCCAAATTGTCTTTGAGGTCTTCAGAAAGCCAGTGATACTTGAAAGTTGTGTTGCGCTCTTGCTTTAGAAACAGCTCTATTACATATTCAACTCAGTTGAAACCTAGAGCTATCAAATTGATGTTTGATGTTCCTTGCTTTCCATTCGGTAAAGCTAGTACCAAACATCAGTTACAGATGCATTTGAGTGAGCTGCAATTTACATGAACATACAAATAGAGCATTGATTAGTTCATACATAATTATGTAAATATATTCTTCAAATAAGTTGGAATTATCATTATAATTACTAGGTTTTACCAGGGGTTTTTTTGGTGGGAAAAAATCAACCAACAACAAATTTCACTCTTAGGTGAATGGGGAAATAGTACTCTCTTACTGACTAAACAACCCACCCCGTTCCTACGTTGCTTTTATACCAGGGCTAGAGCCTTTTATTCAGATACTAGCTGCTGCCCGCGACGTTGTCTGCGTGAAGGCTCTACAGCACCAAAAAAACCTAAGATGGCAGTGTATGATCAGTGTATATCAGATGGCATAGCATTATAAGTAAACAAATTTTAAAATAGCATTGCATCAGCCTTATAAAGTTCCCGCTGCTGGGACACAGACCTCATTTCTAGGAGAGGGAATGGGCCATAATCCACCACGCGAGTCCAATACGGTTTGGTGGATGACACTTGATGAATTTTTGGTTCTAAATCATTCACAGTCACAGTTTCCTCATGATGTTTTCCTTCACCGTTGAGCAGTGGTTATGAAATAAAATACACAAAGTAATGCGCCTGGCTGGGTTTGAACGACAGACCTACAACTTGTAAGTCGGAGCCTTTACTACTTCGCCACCACTGAGTCGGAGCCTTTACCACTCCGCCACCACACTACGATGGTAGTTATGCTGCCAAGAGCCAAAATGTAAAGAGACTCAGGACTGGTGACGCGGGAGCAAGCGACATACAGTTGCCCGCGTAAGAGACAACTCGTCCTGAAGTTGACATCCGCTGCACTCAGTGTCTGCCCCTTCGACTTATTGATGGTCATCGCGATACAAACACTCACGGGAACTGTACGCGCTTGAACTGGAACGGGAAGTTAAGAGGTATAAATACTCCCTCGACTTCGCCATAAACCGTAAGAATTTTTGCTTCAATGATGTGTCTGTGCAGCGAGATGACTTTAAGACGGGTCTCATTACACCACTTTGGAGGAGATAGGTAATTCCGAAAATGCATAATCGGGACTCCGACTTTCAGATTTATGGTATGCGCTTGAAGTCCACTTGCTGGCTGGGAGTTCAAAAATTCCACGGGATAATGGGTGGCGTCATCTTGCTCGACGACAGTGTTTATTAAGGTATAGATCACTGCATTTCCCTCAATTTCCGAGAGAATGTATTCGTTAATTGCTGCAGCCTGATCATTTTTGGACGTCAAAATGGCCCGCTCACACACTCAAGAAATTCTGCTGGTGCAGTAAATGACTGTTGTCCCCGTACACACAGCAAATGAATTCTTCTAAGCTGGCTAACGCTCTATTGACAGACTTTGGAAGCACCTCCTGTCCACCTCTCTCGCAGTGGGCTTTGACTTGCAGCGGACTTTGGCAGAGGTCATGATCCGGAGCAAAGAAGAGTGGCAGGCGGTCGCCTCCTTCTGCGAAGCAGTAATGCTAGCGGCTAAAAAAGGGGGTCGACTGCATCAGGGAAAAGCAAAGGCGCTCAAGCCGCAGCTACCGCCGCCGTGTCTCCAATCCCGATTTCCGGCCACAGTAGGCGCGGGCTTGTGACCGCCGAGCAATGGGTAGCTCTTTGTCCACCCATTCGATAGACGTCGACGGCGCGTACTATTCCCTGCGCCTACAGCAGTCGGCAGCAACTATAGGAGCCCAAAAGGATCGAAGCCAAGGATTCAACGTAGTAAACGGGAAGCGTTTGCCCGAAATGGCCACTGAACAAACTGTGACACCACCTATCAAATGTTACAATAGCAATATTGCCTTGTCTCCTGACCTCTGCAAGTATGTCATGTTTTTCCTGTTCCAACAGGAGCAACACAAGAAAAACATTTTGCCCTGGTTTTGCACAACGCTTTCAAGGACGGTGTTATAAATCTGTTTTTGCTCTGAAGAGAACTCTGTCTCAGCGTTATACTCTCGATTTCCATAGTCTTGATGCGGTGACAATTGGGGAGCTAGTAATCCATATTAGATCAGTAGATTGCCGCCGATAGAAATGTCCACATCTTGAAGTGAACTGAGACAGGTGTTCAGCACACGATCATCAGTTACATCGACTTCGTCTCTAGTAGCACTCCTCAAAACTCGCAGAAAATCTTCAGATGATGGTGATATTTTAACGAACATAACTTTTTTGTAATACTTAACGCCGCATTTTTTTTAATAGTCTTGCTCAACTCTGCTCAAGATTTTGAGGGTTTTTTAGAACTTGAATTTTTCAAAACGAACCTGTATATACCCTGCCCTATATATTGCCCTGTGCGATTTTGTGTTTGTATATCCTGTCCACATTATGAGGTGTACAATAAAGCTTATAGTAAAAAATAAATAATATACGATACCACGTTTAGGAAGAATTTGATTTTTATGAAATCAAATAGATGGCGCTGTTTTAAAATTTTCTATATGCTACTACATTCAACTATGTTTCTCTGCCCAAGTTACTTAAATGTCGTAGTATTTATAGTGTAAAGCCAGATAATAGCATGGCTTACTCAAAAACAACACTTAAATATGCGTCGTTAGATTAAACACTGTCACAGAATGCGTAAGAAAAATAAGTATTCACAACTCCTCCCCCGTAAGTGATAGCGTGATAATATGTAGCCTATATGTTAGCCCATCCTTTATTCAAGCAAAATTTGAAGATAATCCATGCAGTATGTATAAATATATATCCAAGTAAGTTTTTGAGTTTAGCCTGGACATACATACAGACAAACGGACAAAAATTCTAAAAACTATATTTTTGGCTTCGATATCGATTGTAGATCACTTCCCAAGTATTCTTTTAAAAAAATATTTAATGAACAGTTTTGACTTTCCTACGATTTTATTATAATTACCTATATGTATAGATTATTCGTAAAACTCTTTAGTTAAGTCCCAAGAGGACACAAATTTCCGTACAACTGTTGTCGTTTAATTGTGTCTGTAATTACGGTAGTCGAAAGGTAAAACTAATATTATTTTGTTAATGTAATATTTTCGTTTGTACTAATTTGAGTCAGTAGATGTCGTTGTACGTATATAAATAACATTGAAAGATTAGGTTGCGTTGCAAAATAAATCCGGTAGACCGTTGGAATAAGAATAAGACATTTCATATAAACATGGAGACTGCCGTTTCACCATTAAAGAGATAAACTATTTTTTAAAATTATGTATTAAATATTAACCCACATTTTTTCGTAAAACGAACCCACCACTACCTAAGATATTTCCCTAAAAATAAATAAGTAACATTTGCTCTGTTTGGGCTTGTTTTTTTTTTCATTTTTTATTCCCAGTTGTGAGTAAATTCGACCGCGCAGTAAGAGATTATGAAATCTTGAACACGACCTATGTCGTGAGATTTTGAGGGTTTTTTTAAACTGAAATTTGTCAAAACGAATTATACGACTTTTATGAAGAAAATGCGCACTACCATCTATGATTTTTAAGAATACCAACAACCTTGCCAACATGGTCAAAAAATTATTAATTTCCAAAAAGTGTCAAAATGTAACTTGATTTGAATTTTGTGTAATCTCATAGATGGCGCTTTTTAAAATATGTCTTTATACTACTAATATTCAATAAACATGTTTCTTTGTCTAAATTACGTAGTTTTGAAAAATGAATAATGGGAATCTTTATTATTTACCTAAATAAATTTACGTGCCAAGTTTCAAGTTAATTAACCCAAGCAATAAGATTCTCCCATACAAACTTTAACATCCCCTAAATCTAGCAATGGGGGTACTACTGAAAAAATAAATATGGCATCCTGGGTAACTAATTTAGGGTAATGTATATGCTAAGTTTTGAGTCGATCGGCCCACGGAAAAAATAGTTACACCCTTGCATCCATTACACCATTTAAATTCAATATTGCTTACCTCTCATAACTTACGGCGTGATAATATGTAGCCTAAAGCCTTCCTTGGTTTACAAGGAACATTTTTGCTGAATTTCAAATCAATCTATCCAGTAGTTTTGGCGCCAACCCGTACCATAGGCACAGAAAAACAGACAAACAGACAAACAGACAAAAATTCTAAAAAGTCACTTTTTGTCATCAGTTACGTTTTTCTAACAAAACCCACTCATTTTTTCCTGAAAATTCTCAATGTACAGTTTTTTTTTCGTTACTGTTTTATTATATGTATAGATGAACAGATTTTATCACTGTTACATGAATCGTTTTTTATGGTAAGTAAAAATCATCCAACGACGAATCCCGCCCTTGGGCGCAGCGGGAAACAGTTTGAGACTCTTACTGACTAAACAACCTACCCCGTTCTTACATCGCCGCCTTCCTTTCAGACACGAACCCTTAGCCCCGGTTGGCTTCGACCCTTAGATTACTTGGATTATAAATCATCTTCTCTGCGCGAAGCAAGATCATGTGTTACCTTTATTTTTACTTTTACTGACTAAAATTCACCTGTTTTCGTTTAGTTACCTTTTGCGTTACAGGTGCCGCGATAGGTGTAGCACTTTCGAACTGTCTCTCAGCCCTGGTAGGAATCTATTGAAGCTTATCTCACCATTACCATGTATATGGAATGACTGATAATATAATTAGTGACCGATACTAAAACACGTCATTGCAGTCATGATAACAAACAATTTTTACTATGGGACCACACCTGAAATCGTGAAAATAGACTATAAGTCAGTTATAGTTAGTTTATAAACTTACTGATTCTTTTCGCGATTTCAGATTTGTTTCCAGAGTAAAATTTGTTTGTTATAATGACTATAGTCACGTGATTGTGTATCTCACTCGGTCACTAATTTCCAGACAATAATTCACATTAAAACTAACACCTCCTCCTCCGAGGGCGGGATTCGTCATTTGATGATTTCTATCTACCATAAAAGACAACTGACAATGGGCTGCCGCACTACGGGCCAATTTCCCCACAGAACAATCATTTCACAGTCTGGGTACCTTGTGTAAGAGACTTTCTATGGTTATCAACGCCCACACAATCAAAGAATAACTTCTAGAGTGAAAAAAAAACAAAAGCAAGTGATTCTATATTTATATCTTTCATAACACGGAAATCAGATACAGGAATCCAACAAAATACACTTCGCATAAAACAGCTGCACGCAAACAATTTTCCTATCTATTTACTATAATATCACTCTGACATTTTCCGCCCTGCCGTCCACCAAATGCGGTGAAAACATCTTACAGGCTTGTTAACCTAATCGCTCACTCGTCTGAGATAATCGATTCGTCTTGTACTAGTCACCGTTGCACAACTTTTTCCCATATAAATGTTTACATCAATCAAGTCTCGTATCTTGAACTAAATATTTTTGCTTAGCAGGTTAATTAATATTTAGAAATTATAGGTCAAGCCACTTATTTATTTTTTGGCTACGTGATCAAAGTTCTCATTTTGCAACTAAGTAATGGGAAAATGAGATAGCTAATTCGTCTTTCTTCCATCGTCAACTAAATACGTTTAGTTTTAGTTTTTAGTTTAAGAGCAAGCGAAGTGAGCATGAAATTGTAGGGCACTCTGACACGGGTAGGTTAGGTTAAAAGTCTAAAGTGGATGCTTTGCAAGCGGAACGGACTCAAACTTTAGCCTTCGTGGTTATTTTTTTGTATAAGTACTCAAAAAGTGGCTTAAAGGATGAGATGGCTAAGATATACAAATGACGATAAACAAATAGAGAAATTCAGGGTCTCGTTAATAGTTTTTCTGACTCAGTAACCAGCCAGCGCTTTAAACTCTTCAGTCACAAGTAAACGCCGGCTTGTGTATACCTCAGATTTAGAAATAAAATCACGTAGAGTTGTTATTAAGATGTGCTAAATTGGAAAACAGTATTTATTGTTTTCCAATTTAGCACATCTTAATAAAAAACAGTAGACTTTTGGAATTCTGGCGGTAAGTACACACTAAAATTTCACATACTTACTACTGAACTCACAGACTGAACAGACCAAATCTGTTCTATATGCACTAAATCGTCATATAGTGTAACTGGTAAGAGTTTGTTGTCTAAACAGTGAAAGGACCAAGACGGTCCGGCGGTACCTTGCGTTCCGCACGCACCTCTCTCGAGTAATTGTGGCCGTATACAACCGCAGAGGGTGACAGGATAATATAGGGGGGACGGGGTTCACATGATTACATGCAGACCAATGGCTCGTTGGTGGAGCGTGATGAACTATGCGAGCACTTCAGCACCCCCTTGGAAAATGAAACTACAGAACACTTTTTTTATTTGTATGTGATATGAGTAACCATATATCTCGGGGTGGAAAAATATACTAAAAAAGGAAACAAACGACGACACAAAACAGTTGGTGGAGTGGTAAAGCGGTAGGCTGTTGCGCTACATGTCGCGGTGTCGATTCAAGCACGGAACAAATATTTTTATGACCTATAGATACTTTGCTTTGTGTTGCTTTGGTTGTTTTATGTATGTTATTATATTATAATATTATTATAGCTGGCCCGTACTGTCTCACTGCTGAGCAAAAGCACAGCGTATCAGACATACCTGCAGATATGTTCTGTTCAGCCACATTCAAGTTACTACGAAGTAATACGGTAAGGTATAGTTATAGTTAGTACGGTGTACGTTAGTTAATTTTTTTATTAATGCATCCATAATACATGAGTAATTTCTAGTATAAGGTAAAGTGATTTTTTTAAATAAAATAAAGAAGAAGACGAAGAACTAAATGTAGGTACCGTCAGATTGAAAAAGATTTGCCAAGAAAAGCAATCTTATTAAGTAGGTTTTGAGACGTCGCAGAATACTCAGCGCAACTAGACAAAGATTAAACAATAAGGAAAATACAGCTCTCTTTGTTTTATTATTCCTGATAAGCCCACTCTTGACCTCAATCCTACCTAGTGTTGAGCGATGGATAAAGTCTAGGATGAAGTAAGCAAGGCTAGAAGATGATTGATGTCTCTAATATTGGTAATGAACACAGATTCGTGACCGCAAGCGGTACGGCAGAGCGTTTTTGGACTCGATTAATAAGTTTGGATAGGTGTAATTGATTTTATCCATCAGTGGAAAGAAAGAAAACTTGTTTATTTAGCACTCCGTGAAACATGAAAAATAAAATAAATAATTCGAATTTTTTCGAATAATTTTTTTTTTTAAATTCGAATTCGTAAAGCATAAAAAAAATCTGTGATTTCTCAGTAAGCGCCTGAAGTTAAGATTTGTGCCCAGTTGAAAGTAAGAGGTTCGTTTCGTATAGGGACACTTTTATAGGACAGAGAGAGAACTGGCAGTATGTGAGTATATAACAGAAATACTCAAAATACATTTAATTTTTCTGATAATTATTAAACAATTTCTCCCCCTCTGGGACACGATGAAGGGATTAGAGAATGTCAGACTTTTATTGACAAATAATATCCCGTGTTCTTTCAGTTACGCTTTGTGTTTTTTTGGTTAAGATGAAGGTTACCATCGATACATACAACGCTAACATCTCTTTGACTCGCGCGTGAAACAGAACGTGCAGTAGACTCGGTTCTGGTTACCAGACGACAAGTTACCCATTAGTCGCCATCCGCAACCCCAGTGATGTTCCCCTAATGATGTTCAGCAACATTTGGACTGATGGTGTATACTGTGTACAGCGACTTTAGGAATACTAGTGCACATGTACTTTTGAAATACTCGTGTTTAACGACTTTTGTAAATTTCTGATATACAGGCTATTTTGTTTCCTAGTTGCGACTATAACTTATGGCATTTTATTGTTAACAGGTGTTTTGTTATGTTGATTCTGTTCATCGACTTTTGGTGCTGAATGTACCCTATTTTTAACCGACTTAAAAAAAAAGAGAAGTTTATCAATTCAACAGTGATTTTTTCGTGTTTTTTACTCGATTATTCCGCCAATTGTTTTCAGTTTGTTTTATTGAGTGCGTTATTTTTTTACCTTGCCTTTTTTAGGTTCATATTTTGTGAGTACGGGCTTGGCCGGTGTTAAGCCCGCACTCACACGGATTTTGGAGTCGGTACTCTAAAAACTGTTAAATTGTAAAATATAGTGTAGATAGACTTATTCAATTTAATATTATTTTTAATTTTCTAGGGTTTATTAGGTTATTGAAGTCGGTATTTGTTTTATTTTTAAATAATTTTATTACAAATTTTTGCAAAAGTTCACTTTTGAAGAAATATGCAAAAATAGGGGGCCGTGCCAGCCAACCGTTTTCAGCACGGACCCTGTGTAACTTGAAACATATAAAGCTTATTAAAAAGTTTCTTAAGCTCAATGAATGTAATTAACGCATTATATGTACCGCAACAAATTTTATGAATTCATGACTACATTTATTTTATTATAAGATGCTTTTGGAAGTACGCAAGAATCTTGATATTATAAAACGGTCACCCATCTACAGGCTGACCTCGCTAAGTATTGCTTAACTTGGAGATTAAACCGTGTAGCGTTATCTATCCAATTCTCCTCTCTATCAGTTACCAAGATAACCCCTTTATTCCCCTATAATGATCTTGTTGATGAGGGTGAATTTCGCGTCATTGTGGACTGATTGTTACACACCCTAGTGGCTCGAACAATACTCAGATGATTATGGCCAATAGATACCCACTATCGGGATAAAATATAGCCATGTAATTGTATGAGCTTGTGAGAAGGTAACTTCGTTTCCCGCCACTAGCAATAAGGATGATATTGGGACAGTGTTATCGATAATTTTTAGGGTTCTTCCGATAAGCTTTGTAGCCGAAAAATACGGGATTTTGGTCTCTTGTTACAGTTTTGTTTGATGCCTTTAGTTTTCATGCCAGTATTTTTACTTTAAGTAATTAATTCCATTTCGTAAACACCTAGGGAGTTTCTTAAATCTTCTTTTTGATCTTAGTAATTGCTTTTGCTATTAAACTAATCCAGTACCAACCAAGACACACTTTTTTTCTTTCAATTACCTGTAAATAAAATACGAAACATACCAAATTATGTTAACGATGGCGTAAAAAAACACGACCTAAATTGGCTTATAATGACTTAATAATACAATACTCCTAAAGTACGAGAGTGTTAACAATAACCCAATTTTTTAAAAGAATTTCCGACGCCAACAATTTGCTAATTACACGCTTAACAGTTATTGGGGGACTCAGCACAGCAATTAGAAGCTTGATGCTCAAAATTGCCTTTCGATTAAGTAATTTGCCAACCAATTGAATTGTGACATCAAAGAACGTTCCTTCTCGCATAAATAATATTAGATTATTCCCTTTTTAAAGCAACAAACCCAAGAGGCAAGATTAAGATGCTAATTTTATTTTGATGTAGGTAAGCGAAAATGGAAAATAAAGGAAAAGCGACCATGCGCCGGAAAACTTAACAAGTGACAGCTTTCTAGAGGTTTTGGCCCTGACAAGGGTCAACGGAACCCTTGGATGCACGCCCAGAACCTTTCTAAAGTGATCCATAAGTTACGTTCAACAGCGTCTCTCTGCACGATAGGACTAGAATAATTACGGCGAAACAAAAAGATTAGAACCCTTATCACGTTTACCGGAATCCTTATAAAGAAAGGAAAACAATAAAACAAAATAAAAACGTCGCGGAATACCGCGATAAGTCACATCACTGGTGATCCACTTCCCCAGAGATGAATGTATTAATATTCTTCCTCCGTCATCCCTGAACCCGAAAAAGTTTGCCACCGAAAAAATATATTAAAATAAAAAATACGTGGCAACTATATTAATAAATTCGTTTCACGTTCAATACATACGAGTACGTCCCACAGACATCAGTGTGAGGAATTTCAACAAGGTACACCGTATAATGTTGTTACTAGTGAAGGGGCGATTAATCGGGATTCGTATTCGGCTTCCGTGTTTCTTTAGGGAACGCGAATGGCCTGAAGTCGGTGTTTATTTGAATAAAAGGGTTGGATTACGTAGTTGTTTTAAGCAAAAGTCAACAAAAGGTTCCCTTGTCGAAAGGTCAACAGACTTATTTATTTACGCAAATATTTTTGCTACATCATTTCAAGTGAGAAACAAATACTCTATATTGTAGTTAAGTCACTTTTCTGTGTCCTCAATTACATTTCTCAGCAAAACATAGAAAATAATTCCTGAAACTGCCAGAAATTAGGCCGAACAGAAACATCTAAGCGAAAGTCCCAGCGAATTCTACGCAAAAAACAAATGCATAACTCTTGCGAACGATCTCTGTCGGAAAATAACAAAAGTATCCGAACGTTGTCCTCGTCTCAAACGATAAAAGGCCAAGGATTCGACGCTGGCCGAAAAATTGCTCTCGTCCGGACTCAAACGATTAGATATAGAAGTAGTATAAGGGGCCTCCTGCAAACCATTGCTACAGTTTGAGAGTTTTTTCGATATTTCTGACTTAGATAAATACCTATAGATATTTCGCGTTACAATACAATAAAATCAAATGTAAGGCTAAGTTAGATAGTCTAAGCTATAAATTAATATTTTCGAAAGAATAAGTACCTTACTAATAACATACATGGTAGTTTGTTACATTCTGCATGCTTTTTATTTTAAATAATCAAATAACTCCTAAGCGTTGCGTGGAGTAGAGCGAATGCAAGCAAATGGGTGTAATTTTTTGTGTGCCTTTTTTCTCCCTAGAGCAGGAGAAATCATTAAATGATTTTATACCTTAAAAATCTTAAAATTCGTTTCTGTTTCTCTTCTGATCGTTTATGATTCGCTTTTTACCGGCAAATTTTCAAAGTATTGTTCGTAACAAACACGTAAATGTGTAACAGGTTAAACTATATTATTATACCTAATTCTTATTATAATAAATTACCAAATAACATCTAACAATTACTGGAACAAGTCTACTTGCTAGAGTTTTCTCATTTATACATACATTATGTGTTTAAAGTAATTAACTTATAGTAGTTAATCAAAACCTAAACAACTTATCGCACTAATATTATAAAGATGAAAGTTGTAAGCTTGTGTGTTAGTTAGTTCTTCGCATTTGAACGCTGGAGCGGAATCGGTCTAAACTTGGTAGACGGGCAAATCATGTCCTGGAATAGTACTGTAGCGACCCGGGGGACTAGCTCATCTGGGCTTTGGTACTGGAATCGTCGTAACAGCAGTAAAACGAACTCTATGCTTAATACATATATACTAACGCTTCAGCGGTCGCACTTCAACTGACTAAAACCACGTACTATTTTTCCTTATTCGATTTTCAAACCTATTCTATAATTGCGAACATCATCGAAACATCTAACAAGCCAGTTAGTTGGTTAGTAAGTTATGTGGTCTCTTTGCTGGCATCACAGTATGTAGATACTGTGGTGCCAGCAAAGAGACCACATAACTTTACACTTGTAAAATAGCACAAAGGATTTACATTTTTATCTCAAATGTAATTTTTTGATCAAATCGTGGATAAAGCTACTGTTAGCAGCTAGATGATGACATGTAGTGTGATATCAACAAAACCACAGAGGCAAAGCAGGCTCAAGCTAAAAAGGTCTATGAATTTACTTTGATTTCTGATAGGGATAAGGGAAACAGAAGGAATATAGCTATGGTTTTAGTCAGTAAAAATTTCACACACCGTTTTGCTCCACACTAGAGTCGAGTGGGTGAAGTCATTTAAGCTGATGAAACAAAATGCTTATGAACTCAAGATAAACAAACGGTATTTTGTGATCCTTTGAACGTTAAATATCTTAGAAAACATTATTATTGTTTTATCCTGCTAAAAATGAGTTATAAGGTAAACACAATAAGGCCTTCGAATAATTCAATATATCAGATGAGATGTACTCTGGCATCGTTTGGGTGGGTGGAATCTCTTTAGTTCTGTGTTATTGATACGTATGTTTGTAATGTGATAAGGTTCTCTCGTGAATTTAATTATTTCGTAGACTCATCCCGTAGAACAAAGAAGATTGAAATCAACAAACTGTGTAATCGATTTTATTTGTGAGTAGATTTTTCCAGTAACTTCGCTCACGAAAATTATTTTTTATAAAAACAATTATTACCCTTAAAACCATACCTTTTTTACCCCTTTTTATGAGTATGCCCGGTGCCTCAGAGAGAGGCTAACACTTCAATTATTTTTTATTTGTATGTTATAATAAATTAATAATAAGACTAATGGGCATTCCTTAAAAAGGATCATTGTACTACTACTCTCACCAATATGAACAACTTTAACTTTTTTTTTACATAAGACCAACCCAAAAATCACGAAAAAAGACCCGCTGCTCCTTAGATCTACATAAATCGACAAAATGTATAGAGCAGCGGGTTTTTTTTTGTACCATGATCCTTTTTAAGGAAAGCCCATCTATTTTCCTATCTTTCCTATTCTTATTTGGAACGCAAAATATGTAATTTATTATTTATCTAACCGAAAATACACCGTGATATAATCCAAAAAAAATTTTTTGTCACATTTTTGTCATTTCCATCTGAAATCCTAAACAGCCAAATTCTTTTCAAGCTGACCCAAGTCAGGGGTACTCAATATTCCTTGCATAAGGAAATTCCTGTACATTTCTTGACCATTTAGAGAGGTATGCACTCGAAGTAGTAAGGTAGCCAAGTATCTACATATGTGAGGAGAATTCCATTCCAAAGATGGTCGGATTATGAATGAGGATCCTAAGTTGTACGTGCGTAAGGAAGATCCTCATAGTGAGAACATACTTGGTCCGTTCACTCCACTCGTACGATCAGACACTTGGCCGAGACAAATTTTCAGTAGATACTATGCATTTAGAATAGGATCGACGTGGCGCCATGTTGTAACGTCAAAGCTGTCAAACCAAATCAGCTAGGTGGGGTAAGCAAAACAAGATACTTTTTAGTTTAAAACTATATTCAAGAAATTAATTAATAATACAATATTTAAATAAACTTAAATATAGTCTAAACTAAATATTTACACTAAACCTAACTATGTACATACAAAAACACAAAGAGGATGACAGCGATGTGGAGGAGTATTTCGATGTCTGAGCGTATTTTATGTTTTTATATTATATGTACATAGTTCGTTTTAGTGTAAATATTTAGTTTAGATTATATGTAAAACTATTTACAAATCATGTTTTAATAAATAAGTTAGTATAGAACTTTCAGTGGGCGAATCCCGACTCGTGCTTTCATAGTTTTTTAAGCTTATTATGACCTAAGTACTATATTTAACTAGTTTAGACTAAACAATAACGTCTTTGCTTCACTTAGACTTAACTAAAACTCGATTAAACAACGTAAAACTCAAACCGTTACTGATACGCAAATAACTTGTCTTTGCAAACTACGAACCGTACCTTCTTTTAAAATAACATTTGACAAATAGAGGTCATTGCCTTTCCTATTCTTATTTGAATCACAATATAGAACGCTTTTCGTAGTTCAAAGTGTTCCCACTGACGACTGACGTGTAATTATTCTACGGAGACTGTTTACTTGTGCCGTTCCCTATTGTGCTTGCCTTAGACAACTATTCTGAGCGGTTTTGTTGCTCTAGGCAGCCCGAAGCCAGTTTTGTCTATCACAAACGTACTGCAGAGTTGTTTATACGGAATTTTCATTAAGTTGAATCAATAACGTTAGAGCTGTGGTGGCCGAGTGGTAAAGACTTCGACTTTCGAGTTTTGACGAGAGCGGATTCAAACCCAGCCAGACACATTACTTTGAAATGATCTGAATGCTATACACTTTTACATTGATGACATTAGTGCAGTTTTGACATATCAGCGCTTAAGTTTTAAAAGTTTTGATAAACAACAATCCCAATGAAGTTTTCAGTATTTTGACAAATAGTTTCTATGAACATGTCTGTCTATTGCTTGGATATAAGCCGATGAATCTTCGATGTACATGGTATGAACAACTAGGAAAAAGCTTAGTCAGAACCGTAAATATATTTACAATGCAAGTATGGATACTCTCCCTCCGTTGGGTAGAAAGAAGATTGCCGTAGATTGATCTTGCCGTAGAGATGATAGTGGAATCAAGTCTTGTGGTTCCCGAGCACACTCGTCGAAAAGCATTGCAAAACCATTATCAACATTATATTTTAAAATTCAAATACTCATATTACAAACTCTAGTCCGTTTGCAAACGTACATGAAAAAAAGGTATAAAAGAGAGGCTTCTTTTTTAAAAATCTCTCCTAGCATACCTGCGAAATGAGGGTTAGAAAAAAAAAACGCAAACACTACGTGTAAGTGTAAAGGTTTGGTCCTTTTGGAAATTATATAAGACACGATGTGAAGGAATATTAAAATTTATACTTTTTATAATATATAATAATTTAATAATTTTTAAATTTTTACTTTATATTATGTTCTACGGCGTTTATCGTATGTAACCCCCTTTACTCATTTATGAGTAGAATTAAAAAAAAAAACTTTAGGTATTTTTTTTTGTTAGCCTATTTTGTCCTACTCCTGGGCAAAGGCCTCCCTCAACTCCTACCATTCATCGCGGGCCTGCACTTCCTCTTGCCAGTTCAGAAGGAATCTGTCTAGTTCATTGCGCCATCTCCTTCGTGGTCTACCGCAACTCCGTCTCACTGTCTCAGGGCACCAACTTTGTGTTACTTTGGCTCACAGTTTGTCGGGCATACGGCAGACGTGTCCTGCCCAGTCCCAATTCAGTTGGGCAGCTTTTTGAGCTTTACACCTATGAAAAAATCAGCTTTTTAGGTTAAACGATTTAGCTTCAGCGTTGATGAGTCAATGAGTTAGGCTCTTTTTATATAGGCCTAAGGTAATGATAAATATTATAGAGAGTTAAATCGCTATTTTCTGTAACACCAACAAAAAGTAATTATTGCTAATGTATTTGCCAACGAGGTTAAGCAATCTCTTTATGAGCAGACTTTTATTTGTTTAGGACTTCGCATAGTGCCAAATACTAGACATTGTCAAAGATAAAACTGAACTGCGAAAGTTTCTTCCAAATGTTATTCAGGTCATTCTAGTACGTACTAACAAAGACTATCTCAATTTCTTAAATAAACAGATCAGTGGGCAAACAATGAAAAGTAATTATTAAGAAATTTAAGTTCTATTCAGAAAGCATTTTCATTTAAGGTCCACAAAGTTATTTTACAATTTGAGTTGATTGATTTACAAAAGTTGAGTGATTTTTTACGAAAAAAGTTTTGAACAAAGCTCGGGTATTAAGGTAACCTGTTTACACTAATTGGTGCTTTATTTTGCAAGCTTTCACTTATTTTGAGAAGTGTTTTTTCTAAATTAAGTATTTAGCAAGTTATTAAAACCTTAAAACCGCACGTAATCTGGCGAAATAGAGCCTAATCAATCATTATGCTAATCAATTAGCCTCATTATTATTTCAGTAATTTTCTATTAAAATACTAGATGGTATTTTGAGATGAGATAATTAAGTACATATTAACTAGAAAAGTAAACTGAGATTCTTCTAGAACTTAGTACTATCCTACGCGCTTTGAAAAGTTATCAGCTAAGGTAATATTTTTTTATTGTAATAAAAAAAAACTATGGAGATAAAAATATATTCATTTATTTGATAAAGGTAGGTCGGAAACATAATATTAGCTTACACAAAAACTTAAATATCAGCCCTAAAAACGATTACCTGTAGGTACAATATATTTTACGGCCATTACTAACCAACCAAGAAAATTCACCCAGTAAACCTTTTCTACTGAAAATTATTTCTCAATACCTGCAAACCAAAGACTGTCATTCACCGGTATAAGTCACTTCAAGTTTAGTGACCTCACCTAAGAAACAATACTAAAAGTATATACCTTTTATACTGAAAATTATTTCTCAATACCTGCAAACGAAAGACTGTCATTCACAGGTATAAGTCACTTAAAGTTTAGTGACCTCACCTAAGAAACAATACTAAAGTACATACCTTTTATACTGAAAATTATTTCTCAGTACCTGCAAACGAAACACTGCCATTCACAGGTATAAGTCACTTAAAGTTTAGTGACCACACCTAAGAAACAATACTAAAGTATATATACCTTTTATACTGAAAATTATTTCTCGATACCTGCAAACAAAAGACTGCCATTCACAGGTATAAGTCACTGAAAATGTTAGTGACCTCACCTAAGAAATAATACTAAATAATACCCCAACCTCTCAATCTCTGCTATCAATACATCAAGCCCTAATTAAGGCTAAATCTCAAATGGCTCCGATCATTAACGCGCGTCAAGAAACTGAGACAGACTATAAATTATAATCTCGAAGGCAATGAAATCGTACTTACGTAATGACAGCCCAGTAATTAAGTTCAAGACCTAAATGCGAACACATTTTGGACTGCATCGTGATGTATTAGAGATTATTTCAGCTTAATGGAGTCCGCAAATCGTTTAGTTTCGTCATTAGTTTGTATGTGACTTATGCACAATATAATATTAATGCTTTTTATTTAATCATAATGCTGGGACTCATCATCATCATCATCATTTCAGCCAAAAAACGTCCACTGTTGGACATAGGCCTCGCCCTAGAGTCACCACAACGTCCGGCCACTGCTTTGTGCTGGGACTCACAACCGTATTTATAGAGAAATAATTACTGGCTGCTAATTAAGTTTTTTTTAAGTCATTACTTAGGATTATAAATTGTCATAAAAAAAAAAACAATTTTTCTTGATGTTTCTTGCTTAAGAAATAAGTTTTACTAAATAATAATAATTTTATGGATGTAAGACTTTCTCCCTAGTAAAGAGAATGGGAAAAACCAATACGCAATCCCAGCGTGGGTTTATAGATATCAAACGTCTACGAATTTTTAGTTCTAGGACATGCCAGTTTCCTCAAATTTGTATTCCTTAACTATTTTGAGAGCACGTGGTGGTGATTAATTTTTTGCTTCAAACGAAATCTCAAAATAAAAAGCCACTTTATTTGAATACCTACTTCCACAAACACTTAGGTTTATTAGAGATTAGTTCTCATTCGAAGCTTTGTATTTATTATTATTTTCTACTAAATCACTTCAACTATTACAAGAAAAACAAATACTTCAAATGGATTTCACCTTTTGAGAACTTTCGAAGAAATTAGGCACTATTCTTATTAGTAAGATCAGCTCAGCATTTACTCTGTCCACCAAACAAGTGACTTCAGGAAAGACGGCGCTACAGTGTGTCATGCACAACGAGGCTTAGGTTAGACCCCACATAGTCGCATAAGGGATGTACCCTTCCAGGTTTTGTTCCGGGGTGGTCCTTTAAGACGTCTACCATATGCTCATGTTGATCACCATGGTAGTTTTAGTTAAAAAAGCAGTGATAGCCGAGTGGTACGACCGTTGGACTGCCAAGTCACAGGTTGCAGGTTCGAACCCCGGCACGCACCAATGTCTTTTAGAATTCATGTGCGTATTATAAATTAATTATCACTTGCTAAAAACGGTGAAGGAAAACATCATGAGGAAACCAGCATACCTGAGAGATTTTTCAACGGTGTGTGAAGCCATGTCAGAGGCCTACGGGCGGTTTAAACTTTGACACCAGGTTGTTCATCAACCATACGATAAGAAGAAGAAGGTGGTTTTAGTGAGTTAAGAGTCCTACATAACACTCCCTGGTCTTTTCCCCAACAGTCCAAGTACTTTTTGAAGGTTTCTCCTCGAAACAAAAATAAATCTGCTAAGCATTAACCTTCTTAACAAATAGTCTAACCAGGCCAAGATATTGAATATTGACAAGAAACCCTACATCTAAATTCGGGCCTAGAAAGAGGGTTAACATAATACTTTCCGTACGTACGGTTAGAATATTCGCTACATTTGGGTCGAAACGGGTATCGATCGATGAAACAAGCATTCCTCTAGAACATTTCGACGGCTTGCGTAACATGGAACATTTTCATTTATTTCTTATATATTATACTTTTTCTACGATGCTGTACGTTCATCATCATTTTCATATCAGCTAAAAGACATCGACATTTGGACATAGATCCTCACTAATCGTCATCTTAACGACCGGTACTGCGCATATCGCATCATCGGTCCGCCTTGTGGGAGGCCTACCAAAGCTGCGTCTTCTATTCCACTCCAGGACCTTCAGTCCTCGAAGCTTGCAGATAGCGAGCTATTGGTAGTTGGCCGTCCGGTTGTCTGATAACAGTCCGGACCAAGTCCAAGTCATCAACGGTGCGCGCCTCAAGGAGTTGTCAGGAAGCGTAGAGGCCCAGCAGTTTTTTTAAGGAAAGTCCGACTCTAGTATGAAGGCTAAGGAGGAATGGGGTAGGTCGTTTAGTCTGTAAGAGTTTGACACTATTTCCCGCTCCGCCCAAGGGCGGGAATTGTTATTAGATAATTTTTACCACCATAAAAAAGGACGTTTTGGACCCATCAACCGTCTGCCATTTAAGTGTCGTGATTTTTGGGGCTATGTTGATAACCTTGATTTTCCCGCGGATATATAATAATAAAAATGATATACACCCTGGTGACAGACTGATGGTCAGTAAAGTCTTAGTAATAGGGTCCTGTTTTTATCTTTTGGTTACGAAACCCTAAAAATGTAGAAAAGGTGTCTAAATCTTTGAAATGGCTTTCCATTTCAGAGATTTAGACACCTGACATACATACGACTTGTCTCTTTAGACAAGTCGTATGTATGTTAAGAGATAAAATGGACATGATTAATAACAAAATGGCATCCAAGAGATGGAAAAACGTAAATCAGAGGGCGACAGACATCAGACAGAAAATGAAATAAAAAAATAGCCAGTCCAAAATAGACAAGAATAGCAAAAGACAGAGTAGAATGGAAAGTTTTAGAGAAGGCTTCTGTCGAAGGACAAGACATATTGATTGCCTTATAGTTTAAAAAAATGTTATTCAGGTAATCATTTTAAATTATTTAATTTCTTTTTCTTCTAAATAATCACATGGGTACACGCAGTATTGAAAAGCCTCGAACAAGATGGTCCGATGACCTGGTGAGATTTGTGAGAATACGGTGGATGTAAGACTCACTGGTCGTTCGTTGTTGCAATACTTGAAGGACAGTATAAAATAAGACAAGACAGTATGTCCAACAGTGGACGTTCTTCGATAGAAACGATATTGATGATGATGACAGTAAAACCCTTTTAGATACAGTTGGATAAAAATAAAAATATAAAAGAAATGAACAACTAGTGAGATGAGGCTAAACTTTCGCGGGCTGTATTTTGAAGGGTAGCAATCCTAAGAACTCTTAATATTAAGAACTCTTTTACGGAAAGCATGTTGAAAAGTCGGTCCGTTGTCAACAAAATAATCTGACCGTCGCGCGTCGCCGTCGGTGGGGACATCCAAAGCCTTATTTGACAGCTGGCTTAACCCTAGAACATCGGTGTTATGTAGTAATTGGGTCATAGAGGTCAAAATAATGGTTAGCAACAGTTCGATAATTTTATCATAAAATTGTCATTGGTACACAGGTACATCATTCACTAAAGATTTTGATGAATTACTATACGAATTTATACAATATTTTAATTAAAATTTAATTACTATAAAAATACAAAACATAAAATATTAATATTTACAAACTAAAATGTATAAATTAACAAACAACCGATTATTGTTATCGTGTTTGTGGTTAAAATTGTAATGTTATTTATTTGATTAGATTCGTAATTTGTTTAATAAATTCAGTTTTTTTTTTTACATTAAAGCTTTAAAAGATCTTTCCATAAAAACAGACCAATAATAACAAGTACATCATTCACTAAAGATTTTGACGATTACTATACAAACATATTCAATATTTTAATTCAAATTTAACCTTTCGAGTACCAGACAAATAATTAATTAATTCATAATAATTAGAGTCATAATAGAAAGAAATAGGTGTGCGAATGTCGGCTCGAGGCTCAAGAGTTTAATTACTATGAAAATTACAAAAGACAAATAAAATATTAACAATCTAAAATATATAAACTAAAAACAACCAATTAATTAACAAATGAATAAAAAACAATAAAATTATAAGCTTACCAATTTAAAACCAATATAATAATAATTCGTATACAAAAATCGTCTTTAACTACCTACGAAGAAATACCTGATTAAGCTTGACCAATGTCCGTAACGTCAGTCACAAATAATGGCCTGAATCACGCTAAAACGCAAGGCCAAGACACAATAATGATGTCCAAAACACATATCACAGTTCCTTTTGTGAATGCACAAAGAACAGTTCTTTGTCCCCCCGTATCATTACGTTCCGTATACTAAATTGAATAAAAGGCGGACACACGGACATTCGTTGTTAACCCGAGATCGTCCAACAAATGACTGACAATAGACTCGATTGTACATGAATGAGGTGATTTGTGTTGGATCACAGGTGAATGTGGAGTCTAAAGGTCAATTTGGTACTTTTTGTGAGCGTTTGCACTTATTGAGATAAAAGATTTATCTGGAAGACGGAGCAAGGCCAAAAGAGTTTTGTATTTTTTTGTCACACATGACTTTTATTTGACCTACAGACGACATTTTTAGGTTAAAAGATTTTGTGTATAAGTGTGTGGAGGTATTCTTGTGCCTTTTCCGACGTTACAAAGATGAATATTTTTTTATCATTAGCTTCTGGCGGTGTCTTTGTCTGCGTGAAAGTAAAAAAATAACCTAAAGTAAAAATAATATATTATATTCCTGAAATAAAAAGTATACTAAGTACGTCGTATTTCAGGACATGATCTACACGTCTGCAAAATTTCCGCCGTGAAGTGTAGTGATTAATACGTAACGTACACATTTATTTTTGTTTTTATAACATTATTGTGATAATGAAAAAAATAAACTCCAAAATAGTAAAATTACGATTAATTAGATTGATTTAGAAGATTTTGTTGATTTAGGGTTTGAAACCTTTTTCAATATGATATTTTCATCTAAAAAAAAACCAGCCAAGAGTGAATCGGGTTTGCGCACTGAGGGTTCCGTACAAACCTATTAAAATCTATGAAAACAGTAAAAAAAAGAAAAAGTAAGTAATTCCCAAGTTCAGTTACGATTTTTTTTCGTAATTTTAACTCGATATCTCTACGCATTGTTTTGACAGACAGAACGAAAGACAGACAGACAGACGGACAACTAAGTGAACTTATAAGGGTTCCGTTTTCCTTTTGAGGTACCGAACCCTAAAAAAGAAAGGAGGCGGAAAACAGACTAATAGATTCTACAGCTTGATTTGGTCGCCTCGCCGACAAGATTATCCTTTCAATGTACACACTTTCCAACCCTATTGTAGATACTCGTGAAGACTGTAGATATTGTACACTGGTGAAAACTTTAGTTTTGTTAGCTCAGCCATTATTGGTTTCAACATTTGGAAATATGATTTATTGCGTAATTAAGGATTTTTTGTTTTCTGTGACAGCGCTCTAGTCTATCTCATAGCAACCGTAAAATTGATCTGTAATAAAAAGGGTTTGTAGGTACGCTGCGTTTGGTTCCCAAAAGTACGCGTTGAACTTCAAAAACTTTTCGTAACGTCTTAGAAAACTCTTAGAACGAAAAGGGCAACTTAAGGAGTACAGGTGGGTTTTAATAAATAAAAATCTGATATTTCGTCTCGCTCCATGCAAAGAGATAATAAATATCTGATGATTTTCTAACTCAACGAAAAAAAGGCATTAAAATGACAAAAATAAAATAATAACCCTACATTTAAACTGATTAAAAAACAAACTAAAATATGGCGACATAAAACTGTTCCCCATTACTACTGATAAAAAAGGCATTATTGTCCAAAATAATTGTTTCATTCCTAATTAGCTGGTTTTGCTAACAACTACCGTAATTTTATTATTCGTGTTAATCGTTCGTTTGTTTGCACGCTCCAATATTTTAATTAACTAATAGGTATAATTACTTACCAATTTTTGTTTGTTTACAAATTAGTTTATTTGGTAAAGTAATTAATAAATGACTATCGCCACACCTTTTCCTTTAATTGTATTGTGTTTTCTTTTCTCTCGTTTTTTCTGATATTCGGATTTGCAACCAAAAGATGGAAATATTTTTTATTTCATTACATGTGTTTTACAATGTTAATGCTCTTTAAATTTCTCTGAGTACCTACTCTTTTCTACGAATACCCATTTCATTTCAATAACAATAAAAAAATCATTATATTTTTACATTTATATTCCACAACTATCACACAACGCCATCTAGTCCCAAGCTAAGCAGAGCTTGTGTTATGAGTACTAGACAACTGATAAACATACTTATATATTTCTAAATACATACATATTATAGATAAATTACACCCAGACACAGAACAAATAATCGTGCTCATCACACAAACATTTGTCCTGGGTGGGAATCGAACCCACGACCTCCCGCATAGCAGTCAGAGTCGCTAACTACTAGACTGACAGGCCAGTCAAAAATTTAAAAATACTAAGGTCTTAAAATGATTTTATGTTTCCTTTCTTTTTTAGAAGTAGCCATGCGAAAAAATCCTAAGAGGCGACGTTGGTTAGCATATTGTAAGAAAAAACCTTCCTACGCTTTTTTAATAATTTTCTCTACAATAAAATTTAATTATTTTTAATTAATATACGTACAAATAATTTATTTATTTACATTATTATAAATATTAACACAGATAAGGTATACTGACTAAAAATAATAATAATAATATATGTAGAAACGGGTAGAACAAAACAAAACTTTTCTCTGCTAAATAAATGTATAGTAACTTTTTTTATTAAATGGTATAATCTGTTCTAAATTATTAATTATTATAAACATCATCATCATCTTTCTGCCCCTGTCCCGTTTTATTTGGGTGTTAGCTAGAACGTTGTGATGGCCCTGGATACGAATCTGTTCTAATTGTTTGATTTTTGAAGTATCTATATGTAAATAAAATCACATTTTCTACGTACCTAATTCAAACTTAAAAGAAAAATAATTGCCCAATTTATTTGAAAGTAGATACATAAAAAATAAGAATACAACTTCAACAAAAGTTTAAAATATCGTAACGTGTTTGTCTTTGTTAGTGGTGAAAAGAAATGTACAAAAAAAGTGGCCCCACTTTATTTTTACATTTAAAAAGACGTACAATGAGCATTGTCTATTTTGTGCCAGTTATAACATTATTTCTTATAACACCTATTTTGAGACTTTCTTAGGGTTCTTACAGTCTCTTGGAACGATCAACTAGAAATCCTTGCAGATAACAAAAAATAAAACAAATGAGTTTGCGAAGATTTTTCTCAATCCATTGAACAAAAACTGTTTATTAGATTTAGATGACATTCAACAAAAGATAGACTTTGTTTTGCTGTGTCAAATTGGAATACTGTTGGCGTAGTTTATGATGAAATTTCTTTAGACATTTTTTTTTTCTTTTCAGATATTCACTTTTCTTTTAAACAGTTACGATTAAAACTGTACGAAACAGCTTTGTGTCTTTAATAGAGTATTTATTGATAAAAGTATAAATCAATCATTGCAGCTTTGGAACGCAAAGACTAAATTAAAAACAGGACAAGAACGTGTCGGGCCATGCTCAGTATAGCGTTCCGTAGTTTCCCATCCGTCACAAATTTCTCGCAATTTAACAGAACCCTTAAAATACTTAACAGCGCCAAGTACTCCATCTATAAATTAGTATCCCAATTTCCCAAGAGGGGAGGTACCTTAATATTATTATTTTTTCACTTTTTATTTTACCACTTTGTCGGCGTGATTGATAAACATATATATACATTTTAGCTTTGTAGTGCTAACAGTCGCTGAGATTATCCGCAAACGGACAGCTAGACAGACTTGGTGAAACTATAAGGTTTCCTTGTTGACTATGGAACCCTAAAAAGGGAATCATTGAATCTTAAAACATAATAATAGGTTTAATTTTCAAATAATATCTTTTTCGAGATAGATCTGTTTGATACTTTTCCACTTCAAAAAAGGCATTTACTTGAGGTTACAGCATCCTTAATCTCTTATAGAAACAAGTTAGTAAGTTCCGATACAACGCTAGTAGTTTCAATTCCCTAGGAGAAAATTCCTCTTAGAACTCATGGGCAACAAATTGCTACCGCCAAATCAATTTATCTAAACACCTCTGTGAACGCGCTAAGCTGTTGTCGAAGTCTGCGGGTCTAATCTTGAAGCAGCAGGCATCTCTGATAAGCAGGTAGTAAGATTTAGCTGGATGAGGTAATTATTTGTTGGTTGATTTATGCACACACTTAAAAACAAGAACAATAAACACAGTAGAAGAGTGTTTGTGTGTGGTTATCTCAACAGACATTTTGTTCATGCAGACTTGTGACAGGAGTGGTAGAACACATGTAGAATTATGGAGTGAATAAAAGGTTAGAAAAATTGACTTTAATAACAAAATAATACACATATTACACTAATATACGATCACGTACAATACGCACAATAATAATATAAGTTATGTTAAGAACACAATATATTAAACAATAGTAAATAAATTTTACACGCACCGGTGTAAAGACGATCACATTTTGGTCCAAATTCAAAAGTTCAAGGTCAAGAAGAAAAATCTGTTAAAGTTTGATCTCTTAAGTATTTTTTATTATGGCACCAAAACTGTAGGACCATTGCCTTTGATTTTATTTTAGTTTGAAACAGCTCATTTTGCGTTCATTTTTGGTAACATGAATTAAATCAAAGTGATTTTTTTCAAATTTGGTAACGGCTTCAATTTTGTAGCAAAACTATATGGGTCGTGGGTGATCTCCTTATTTATTTACTATTGATTTATTGGTGGTTTGAACGTGAGGGTGTTTGTTTCCATTGTCTTCATTTTTTTCACTCGTATTGTTCAATCGCAGAAGGAGGTAGCCGTTTCGTATTCTCTCTTGTAGACCATGGCCTAAACCACGATTACGTGCAAAAAAGAATACCACAACAACAGTAAAAAAACATCATTATTAGTATACCAACTTTAGGTCAAATTTAAATAACTAAAAACCCGTACGTTATGATTACAACTGCGCAATTCATATTTCTGCAATTCCACTGCTTTTATCATTATTACAGTCGGTAATGACGTTCAATAAATAATAATTATGTCTGTTATCGTCGGAATTGAGGATTTGCCAAATATTGGTAACTGCCTTTCTTTCTCATTAGTGAAACTTTTTGCCTAGCATGCGATTTTTGGACATCAAAGACATGGTTTTCTATACTATGAGACTAAAAAGTTGATAAATGAACGCGTCACTATGCATTCATTCTCATTCTTTAACAGTCGAACAATGATTTCCGCACCCTTTTTACATTCTATATTATATTAATCTAATCTTGAAGTTGTAATTAAAAATTAACCAATACCACTAATCGCGATTATTTAAACAAAACGCAAACCGTGTCTTGTTTTGAACGCAATACTTAACTTTGCGTTCAAAACAAAATTAAGCTATACTCAGTTTCGATGCTTTTGTTTTAAATAAAAGTGATTAAAAAAAATATTTGGATCTCCAACAAAAGTCACACAGATAAAGTTAAAATCATTACGCATTAGTTGTACCTATTGGTGAATTTGGTCCTAAATGTTTTTTTTTTTTTTGAGTGTCAAAACTGCGTTAACCTGTAATAATACATAGATACAATTTCTTAAAAGCCACTGCAGTTTCAAAGCTTGTACAGCAAGAAAAGTCTCTATATCAAAATTAATTCCCATCACGTTCGATTTTATAGAAAGCTAGTACCAACCTACTCTCTCAGTAGATTTTAAACCCGTACATTAAATGTAAATTACGCTTATACATTATTGATACACGTGCTTCCGCACAGCTCCGTTTACAGGCAATTGTGCTTTCTCTGAAGCGATACGGGCTTGAACAACGGTTGGACCACCCATTGTACGTATACCTTACGTAAACGAAAGGTATTTGTTTGGCTAAGTATTATGTAATTGAATGTACGTTGCTAGGTTAAATTTCGATAATTCTGAGCCTTTTTTATTTGAGTTTTCTTTGTATGATTTGTGTTAAGGTCGGTTGAGCTCTTTAGGAAAACATGATGGAGAATTTTTGAAGAAAGAATCTTGTAGACACGGGAAAGTTATTTCGCGTGCCGCGGGAATTTTCGTAGAAGTTACTTTGGTTGAGACTAAGATAACTCTTTCGAAAATTCCTTCAGTATTCCAGTTAAAAAAAAGTTAGTAAAATCCTATGTTCTGAGGAACGCAATGGGTAAACTGAAAGTTTTAGTCATTAAAAGCCTGACTTGCTCCCTCACTCCACCCTAGGGTACGACCACCGTAGGCACGGGCTTCCGGACGGTGAGCAATGGCTAGCTCGCCGTCCTGCCGTCCGGTAACCGGTCGGACCGGGCCTAAGTCGTTGAAGGCACATATCGTTTACACATGCCTCAACGAGTTGTCAGTTAAAACCGTAAGGGCCCATCTGGGTCGAAGCCTACTGGGGCCATGGAGCAATGTGAAAACGTTACACCCGGAACCCTGGAACGAAAGCAAAGAAGGAATAGGTCTGGATATTTAGTCACTAAAAGTCTGACACAATCTCTAGGCCTTAATCAAGGGCGCGGAAATGTCATTACATGATATCTCTGTCCTAAAAAAAAACCTTACAGTACGAGAAATCATTAAATGATTTCCGACCACGAAAGAAAAGTTATTATTTGTTCCATTTTTTATGCCTGACACGGAAAACATTATTTGTTCCATTTTTTATGCCTGACACGGAAAACATTATTTGTTGGTCTGAGTTCAGACAGGATGGAAACAAACTTCCTAATCAAATATTGGCCCTGTGTGTTAAAACTTGGCAGTTACTACAAAGTACCAAAATGCCCACTCCAAATTTTTTTATGTAAATTTCCCATTTCAAAATTAATTTTTTCCCTTCATTATCTACTTTACCTATTAGTAAGCGCGCTGTGGTCGGTTTTCAGTTTAAACTCTTGAGCACCAAGCGAACACCGGCGTTTGCACATCTATTGTCTTTCTAATATGTCTGGAATCTATGCATGTAAAAGGTAGAGAAAGGCCCCATAAACCGTGGAGTTTAACGCTGTTATTTTTCATGAACCTAAAATAAACAAAGACCAAAATCCTTAACCAGTTGTATGCCAAAAACTCGACGTGAAGGACCATCCAAATATTTTTACTAACCATTAGGCACTGTACACACCAACATTACATTTCGCTTCAAAAACCCACATAATTCAGTTTGCATGAGGTGAAGAAAAGTATCTAATTAACTCAGTTTCCCACTCAAGTGGGGTTTGAATTCAACCTTTCTAAAAAGGATGAATGAAAATAAGTTACCGCCTATTCAAACGAGCCACAAACAAACCACAGTAAAAATGTAGCTGAACGTAAAATTGTATAAAAATTTATAGCTTCTTTCTTGTGAAACTACATGTTTTCGGTTAAGATCATCTTAATCGCGTTATCATAGTGTATTAATTTTGCCAATCTCTTGTTTTTATTTCAACTAATTTGGAATTAACTTTGCCTTACGTCTTCTTCTTCCATAAATATTCCTAAATTAAACTCTTGAGCCCCAATCGAACGCCGGCGCTTGCACACCTATTGTTATTCTATTATGTCTCTTATTCAAAGGGTTAATTTTCATTCAATAGTCATCCCTTTCATGGTTTTATAGCAGCATGTAGTGTACCACCATAAACCAACTAAAAACCTGACGACACAGATATCCTACACCGTTGTGTCATAATTCTCCAAACAATTTATACGCCCACAATAGTGCGAAAACAACTATTGCAGTTGCTCGAATTAAAGGCAACACCCGGATGCCCGGAAGATCCACCGTTTTCAATGGAAGTTTGCTGGACTTTATACCCTGTTCCGCATACTGGTGAATATCGACATCGTCGTCTTTCAGCTATCGTTACGTCATCATCAGTTTCTGTCCGTGTCCGAGTCAGGGACGCCGGAACGTGTCTGACGAAACATCGTGACAGACGTGCATCCGTGTCCCTTCAGGGGCTGTACATTCACACACGTCAGTCACCTTCGCAGTTTAATTTCGTCCGATCTTATTTCTTATTTCATTTTTGTACTTATAATCATCATTTATTTTTTCCCGTCAGTAAAGTCAACGGACTGCAAGAAAAAATATCAAAAAATTATCAATACGTGCACACCACGGCGTTGAGTTGGAACGTTTGTATACGTCATGGCGGCGACCCGGACACTCCATTGCTGGCATGGGCACGGACATGTTTGATAGTGTTCAAAATTGTCTATGCAATACGTATGCGCCGATATTTTTTTAGACGCTTGATGTATTCTTGTCCCGTCCCTGACAAGGTGGGGCCCTACTGAAATGCCCGTCCCTGCCAAGGCAATTTTAGGTGGTGACCTACTGAAATGTCGACTCAGTAGTCAGCCCCTTTTTAACTTTGTACACGTGTACGACAAATTGCAGTTGTAAACTTTTGGTCAACAAAGCAACCACTAAGGCAAGTTTAAACCACAAACTTGACACAGCTCTCTGAAATTCACTTCATGCAACTCAACAATACTTATTTCGGAAATGTCATAACGCAACTGCAAGTAACTGCAGTGGTTTTAATGTACACATTCATACGATAGACTTTGTTTTATTCTTACCATCCCTTCCTGCCCCTTCTTTTTAGAAAATTTAATGATAATATGTTAGTTTTTCTTATGTAAAATATATTGATAGGCCACAATAGATGGTCAATTTGGAATAGCAATAGGCTTTCTTTTTATTTTTTAAATATTTGATTTTAAAAATGAACTGACTTTTCCTGCTCTAAGGGATTCTTATTTTGTGTTTTTTCGGTAACTTATTGCACTTTGGGGCAACGGAAACTCTTTTGAAAATTCCAAAAGGACAAATGATACTCGTAACTTTACCGTTTCTAGTAACATTCTTCCTTGTGCTTTTTTTAAGTTGCCCTTTTCCAAAGTCACTCTTTCAACCAATCTCGCTACCCTAGAATTAATATAGCTTGGTTAATATCCGTTATTGCCTTGCTAAAAAAACCTAGAACCGCCGGCATATTCCAGTGGTGTGACGTGGCCCTAATATTCATCCTTTTTGGCAATTTATTGAGATCGACAAGCGTCTGTGAGAATAGCAAGGTCGCGATCTAATTTGTATTCAAGATTAATGATAGTTATAAATCACAGAAGAATTTTTGGCTCATAAGAATCTTCTAAAAGTCTAATAATATTTCAAGGAGCGAAGCTGTCTGGTTTCTCAAGATTAGTTATTTGATTTTCGGTTTCATGTTTCATGTCGTAAGCAATTTTGTGATTAAGTTGTGTTACTTTTGACCTTTTTACAATTATGTTGAAATCTTCTACGATAAGTTTGTGTCTGTTATTATCAGCATTGTCCAGGGAGGGTAAGACGTTTTTTTCAATTTGCCATCCGGAGGGTAAGACGTTTTTTTTATTAAGGTCAGAAATCGTCAAATGAGTTCTCCCATTTTAGGATGGAAGGAAAGTGCGTTTCAAACTTTTACTGACTATGACTTTGCTTTGTCTTTCAGTTTGAAGGGTTACGGTTAGTATTTCCAATATTCCTGCAGCCCTAGCAGGCATGGGCGCTACTGGGCATCTTCAGTTTTGGTACCGCCTCTTCAGTCTTTGAGACACGGTGTAGTGATACCGCATGGTTTCTTGCAGGGTAGCGAGCTTTACCAGATTACTAGATTATCTGAAAGAAAGTGTTTTAGTCAGTAATAATCATCTGACAGTTCCTCTAGCTTTTAGCGATAAGACCGCCCATTGTAACAAGTTGTAATTTTAAGTGTCCTAATGTACCAAGTTCTGTTTATGGTGTACCTACAAGAAAGAGTATATCTATCTATCTTGGTTTATTTTGCACCGTTAGACTTCTGTTCTTTATATTTCCTGACTTTCCATCGCCAAAAACTGTAACTTAGCCTTGAATTTCAATTAGTTGACTTACTTAGGGACCACTGACAGAAACGGTAATACATCTATCTGCAATTTTCCTGATTGTAAAGGAATTTTGCAAGTGACAGATTTAAAACCAGTTTATCCTTCTCCAGTTCCAATTAGGTTAAAAGCCAAACAATTACATCATACCAACAAAGGGGTGAAATACTTTTACTTAAATGAAGATCTTACTCCTTTGTCCTGAATAATTCACAAAATCCTATATGGCCCACGTTCTAAGCAATGGTTAGAGGATTAGGTTTAAAAATTAAAAAGGTTGACAATCCCCTAAGTGGGTGAAGAGGATTTTAATATATTTAAAGCATTTGATGTTGAACAGAGCTCTACGTTTAATAAAGGTTCGCCTAATCTTTTGTCATTTTCTACGAAAAGGGTAAATACTGCTCCAAGGTTTTGTATTCATGTGTTAGGTATGTATTCGTACATATGTAGATTTGTGTCACTAACAAATAAAAATGTCTCATGTTAACATATAGTGATGTATGAATAAGAATACCTATTACATTGTTTGTAGATACAAAGATTTTTTTGTTGTGAGTATTTGAAATTAACAAATAATTTTTCTTTGTCTCTGGATAGATCACGAACGAGTTAGAGTTTGTTACTAACTAAAATATATTCGTGGTCTTTCAGTTACTTTTTATATTCCGATTCTTGATAATTCTTTCACACTACATATTTTCTCAGTTCATAAGTGGCGTGACAAATTTTTTGTACGTCACATTGTCCAACAAATAAAAAATTTAAAATTAACCTCTAAAAACAAAAAACAACACAAATTCTTTCCGCCAAAAATTCATATCACAGATACATAACATTTCAATTTAAGGCAACACCGGTTACCCGAAACGGCGCAAGATACGAGACCACTAAACAAAAAAGTTACAACAAGCAATTATTGCCAGCCGGTGTAGACGCAGGGCTCGCAAAAGTTTGTCCTATAAACGCTGCATGAGAATCGGTTTGAATAAAAATGAGCTCGCCCAACCACAGGGGTTCTTATAGCGTTTCCGCGTTTTGTGAAATTGATAAAACGGTCGCTGGAGATAGCTTTACAGCGCTTTTTAGCTTTGTGCCGGTTGATGTTACATTTTGTCGCTGTGATTGAAAGAACTATTTGGTCGCAGTTGTGTGAATGTCAGTTTCAGGGTGAACGAATTTACATAAATGTTTTTGTTGCGTGTGACTGTTGTGCTAGCTTTTTCTGTTAAATATAAACTTATGTAGGCTTAGAGAAAAAGGTGGTATTTGGTTTGAATTATGATAAATTTAACCTTAAAGAAAGCTTAAAAAATTTCATAAAGGTACATAAACACGCATTTTTTATCTATGTAAAGGTCAAATATTATCGCTTAATATATTGAGACGACAAAATACACACATGACATTTTAACAATTTTTCTTTTAAAAAGACAAAGGCTTCTAAGAAAGGATTTTCATAAATTCCTTCCTAAAATAGGTCATATAGGGATAAAATGTTTCTTGCGAACGAAGCAAGCTATAAGAATTTGTAAGACTAAAGTACGTAGGTACATATACCTTTTTTCTTATGGCAGGTAAAAATCATCCAATGACGAATCTCGCCCTTGGGCGGAACGGGAAACAGTTTCAGACTCTTACTGACTAAACAACCTACCCTGTTAATTCCTTGCCTTAATCCCAGAGTCCTGGTGTTACGCTTTCGCATCTACCCTTGGCCTCAGGAGGCTTCTTCTCTTTCAGTTTGCTGACAATTCAGTGCGCGCCGAGGTACATATACCTACTGTAGGCTTGAGATTGAGAAAAGCCAATCAAGAATCACCGTTGATTCTCTTTGATAGATCAATTAAAATAGAACAAATGAAGACCTCTTTGTGAAGCAGCAAGCGACACAATCAACTATCGGTCCCTGTGGCCGCATGGGCCACAGTGTGTACGCGATACGCCGGCTAATTCACACACAGCGTGACAAGCGCAATCTATCCTACCTTGCCTACTACATGCGCCACTGAAACTAGCTGAGAATGATTGTCAGGAACGCTACTTAATTAACTTGATTAACCTGCGTGAGCCGTACCTAGTATAATGTTTTCATTATTACTATAGGCGGTATTGTATCGAAACCTTAATTACAAAATCTTTTTTTATGGTGAGCAAAAACCAACCAATGACGAATCTCGCTCTTGGGCGGAGGGGGAGATAGCGTCAGACTTCTACTGACTAAACGACCCAGCATTCCTTCCTGCCTTAGTTCCAGGGCCCCGGTGTTTCGCTTTCGCATCAACCATTGGCCCCAGAAGGTTTCGACCCTGCTGGACCCCTACAGTTGCTGATAACTCCCAGAGGCGCGCGTTGGTTCTAATTCAAAATATTTCGTTTCACGTTGTGACTATATCGGCCTTTGGAGGCCAATTTATTAAAAATCAGAAACTGGTACCCGGTTCCCATAGATCGTCCTATATGTAAAAGAACCATGCAACAAACTCTACTATTCATCATCATCATCAGCTTTTTTAATGTTCTCACTGCTGGTACACATGCCTCTTCTCTAAAATTAAGGAACTTAACAATTACTTTTTTTTTAATTATTGTTTTTACATTTTTATTTCCTTAAAAGATATGAAAAGACAATAAAGATCACTCAGAATTTATTTCGTTGTATCAATTAAGTGAAAAAGAAAAATATAAAGGTGAATTGAAATAGAAAATAATTTATATATTTTTTTTTTTTTATTTATTATGAGTGTGCTGGGAAATTTGTTAATTGTTGTCAGTGACGATATTCATGCAAAAATAAGTAAGAATTTTTCTAAACATGAGAAAATATTTCACTAAATAAGGTTGCTCTCAAAAATATTGTGAACGATGTCAAAACGATTAGTTTACGCAACGATTCGTATATAAATATATTCACAGATATTCTGTAGCACCTAACAGGATGGACCTAATGACCTGAATATTTTTCCTTGAGCGCAAAAGATATTTTTTGTATGAGTAGATATTTTTGTAAGCTATACATATATCAATACTGGTATTATAGGATGACTAGAAAAATACATGAGGAGATACTTTCTGTGAATATATGAAGGATATTTCTTTTATATATAAAACGCAATATAGTTCTCTACGATCATGCAATAAGTCTTAGTTATATGAGTAGGTACTAAGACTATCGTAAAGGCAAATGTTTATAACGATAGTAGACCCTGTTCTTAAGTAAAATAAAATATACTTTTTATTTATTTACTTACTTTTATTTTTTTTACTTTTTTATTTTCTTACTTTTTCTTTTTTTTTTTTACTGGCCAGTCAGTCTAGTAGTTAGTGACCCTAACTGCTATGCCGGAGATCGTGGGTTCGATTCTCCCCCAGGACTAACGAGTATGATGAGCACGATCATTTGTTCTGTATATAATTTATCTACTTTTTTTGTAGTTTTTTTTTTGTATTTAAAAATATATTAGTTTCAGTTGTAACCATAACAAAACAGCTAGTCAGTAAATAAGTACCTAGTAATATATATATACAGAATCTTTCTTAATATGTAAAACAGGTGGAATAAAAAAAATATCATAAAATATAGTGTTTGTTCGAACACAGTTTTTCGTAATAACTACAACATACGGATATTTAAGTCAAGAGGAAAAAGGTTGCTTCTAAGCAAGCGCGCTCCATCGCCGATACTATGTCGTCGCTTTCCATGAGGTGAGATAGTAGTCATGTGCGAATCTATTAACAATAAAAATAAAAACCCATATCTTGTTGTTGAAGATGTCAGATAATATATCTTCGAATTTTTAGTTCTAGGATAGGTTTCCTCACAATATTCTTCTTAATCATTTAGAGAGCAGTGGTGTTGTAATAATGTACACAAAGTAATGCGCCTGGTTTGAATTCGCGACCTACAACTTACTCGTATAATTCGGACCCGTTACCACACTGTGGCTATTACTTGTCCCTAAATAAATAAAATAAAAGACTTACTTTGGTTAAAACAGCAATGACTGATCGTATAAAAGTACAGAAAATGTTCCTGACCTCATTATTCTTATATGAGTACCTATAGGTTTCGTATGAACTGAATTGCTGTGGTAATAAAGATCATATCTGTCTTGTTCGATAATGTTCTAGTTAATAACGTAAGGACTTTGTTTTTCGCCTTGTCATTTGGTATCAACGAACATGTCAACACTTTTGTTCTACTTTACCATTTCTCACGTAACATGTATTTAGGCTATATTTTTAGAAAGTGAAATGTTCCTGCCTTTTTTTGTGCCAGGAAACTTTTGTATATGTCGCAGTAAGATAGATGTAGCCGTAATATAGTTATATCCCTAGGGATATAATTATATACCGGAACATAGTTATACGAAAGCGATTCATTACTATCTCACTAGGGATATAGTTATAAAACGGACCAAGTTTAGTGATATACTTATATTACTAGATTAAGTTCAGTGTTATAAATATATTAGGGTTTGTCTCAAAAAAGTCATATTGTTTCATATTGTCATCATATTGTAGTAGGTATATTAAAGCTTATTTATTGTTAAACATTTTCGAAAAAATTAAAAAATTCCAAAAGTGTGAGACTTTTTTGAGACAGACCCATTACTTGATTAAGCTTAGTGAAATAGAAATCTACCATAGGTATATAAAATTTTACTGGTTTTATCTTTATTAATAAACCAACTTTATGTATCTTGACTAACTTTACAATACTTTGTGACATTAACACGTGTTATAGTAATTATACTTTTTGGAATTTAAACATTAACAATACAAATAAAACTAATCAAACATTTAAAATCTTTTAAAGCCAAACAATTTTGAGATATTTTTATTTCTTATCAACAAGTTGGGATCTTGATTTTTTTTAAAGTACCTATTTTTAATTTTTGTTCAGACAAGAAGAGGAATCATGACATCTAGAATTACATAGCACTGAATGCTTCTTACAGGTACAGCTTTTAGTAGAACACTGTACACTGCGGGGGAGGCGGCGCGTCGCTTGCGCCACATACTACGAAAGCTATTTCACTAAACTTAATCTAGTTATAAAAGTATATCACTAAACTTGGTCCGTTTTATAACTATATCCCTAGTGAGATAGTAATGAATCGCTTTCGTATAACTATGTTCCGGTATATAATTATATCCCTAGGGATATAACTATATTACGGTTACATCTATCTTACTGCGACATATACATAAAAGGCAAAGTCTTGACTCACCATCCAAAATTTTTTGACCTTAAACGCTGAAATTCTGTACGAAGATTCCTTTTATGATACCTAAAAGTATTTTTTTGAGAGAAACAGGAGTACAAAATTCGTATAGGACAAACTTACTTTCACACGAGTGAAGCCGCTGGTAGAAGCTAGTTATCAAATAACATTCCACTCTTGAAGGAAGAAAGAGTGTCAGCGGAGTATACACATCTATAATCTATCAATAAGTAATTGTTACACCATTGTATTCACATGGACATATACCACATGTTACTTTTAGCATAATTCGTGTTCAAACATTTGTTGGTGAACCAATAAATAAATAAAACCGTCCGCAAAATGTAACAGCAAATAAAATAAGCCCTAATATTTGCTAAAACCCTAGTTAAACCATAGGTTCATTGGGTGTAGACCCTAGCCCTAATAAATTCACTTAACTGGAACACCGCACCGCGCCCTACCTTATATAAATTGAAAGCAAGCGTGTGTGCGTAAAATAAAGATACAATCCATCAATGATTTTATTACATAGTAAAAAGCTCTTACTTCAAGTACTGAAAAGGAAAGATAAGTAATCAAAGCCATAATCTGCGACCTTAATGACATTAAATACCAATTAATTTTTGGCTTAGTCATATTTAATTATTTATTCCAGACGGAGTAATTTGTGGCGTAAATTATAGTTATAACGGGTCTGGCTATCTTATGTGAATTTAAATATTTATGTACGCTCCAGAAGGAAATTGTTTGTCTTGGTATGGTCACGTGAGGAACAGAGATACCTAAAACACATGTTACAAAAAGAGTTCTGAGTTTACACGTAGATGGATGGAGAGGAAAAGGGAGGCCGAAGAAGAGATGGATGTGTGAGGAGTGATATGAAAGAAAAGGGAGTTAGTGATAGTGTGACGGGTGACAGGACAGAGTGGAAGGAAAAAAAAATTGCGCCGACTCCAAGCAATATGGGATAAGGGTAGGTTGATGATGATGATGTACGCTACAGAATACAGGAGTAATATTTAGTGCTTAGTCAGTAAGAGTCTGATACTATTTCCCGCTCCGCCTAAGAACAGGATTCGTTATTGAATGATTTTTCCCACCATAAAAAAAAAACCTAAAACGTCAGGAGAGACGACCGCGTATCAGAATATGCAGTGTTAGAAGGCCTCCTACAAGATGGACCGGTGATTGGTCGTCGTTATGACGATTTTAAAAGGCCAACGTTTTTTAACTGGAATAATGATAATGACTCAATTCTACCACCGTTATGCAAACTAGATGAATATTGTACAGTCATTCAAAATTGAACCAGCAAGTCCAGTTTTTTCGAAGATAAACTAAAGGAAATCCGTTACTTGAACAGGCATTCAATCATAACTCATATACAGACCATCTTTCATTCGCCGTGACAAACATTGGACAATAACGTATATCATAAATCATAAGGAGTTATCTTGTGAAATCTAGACAGCTCCCCTCTTTTCATTTTTGTCTCTGAAGTTCTTTACCTCTACACAAAGGCAGGAAATATATTAGATTTATATGTATTAGGTTTGGGCTCAAAGTAGTCGTGAACTATTTCGTGTCGCTATTATTTATTTGTAGTCAGTGGTTCCGTAATCTCTGGGGAAGACCCAAAAGCTAGAAATATGTTTCGCTGACTATAAAAGTAATTTAGATATCTAAAAATGTACGAACAATAGAGATAATTTTTATTTATGTACAAAAAAAAAAACAGCTGACTCGGAAAAACAAACAACGAAAAGATACATTTTTAAATAAATCAAATGGAATATAAAAAATATTGAAATCTAAGTTAGTTTCTTAGCAAAATCGTGAAACCAACCATAAGTCATTTCTTGAATATTCCAAAGTGCCAGTAAATGATCTTTGTAAAAAAAAAACAAAAAATTAGGACTAAAAAAAAAATTAAAAAGATTTTAAAAAATATGAATGACCTCAGAAAAATTATGCTATTTATACATCCCAAAGCGCAGATTTCTATGGAAAAGAATGTACTAGAAACTAGAATGACTCCTTTTCCTTAAAAAAATGCTTCCACGTCTAATATCAAATAAGTAGCACCTTTCAATTGCCACATTATTGGAGAACGTGTCCTATAAGGCTAAGGAAATCTGTTCGCACTATATAAAGACCCCTTTTTGATGACACTTTTATAGTTCCCGAGCTTTTCCTAGAAGGTTTCAATAAAATTTTACGTCACACCTACGAGACTTCCAACGACATTTATGCGAAGAATTTTATTTATATAAAAATTTCAAAGAACAAATGAAATTCTCTATACGTGATCCCCTCGAGACGGTATAACATATAAGTTGCGAACAGAACCACGGGGCAAATCGATGTAGTTGTTATATAAAACTTGGGCCGTTTCTCATGTTTACTAACGCGATACATATTTCATGCGTAAAAGACGGGACATCTCTTTAAAGTTCACGTTAAGTTTTAGGGTCTAGGCTCCCCGCTGGAACACTTAGATTGGGATTTTAAGTAAGTTTGCGAACTGGTAAATTACTGTAACATGGTAAAGAGAAATTTTCTCTGGTATTTTCTCAGCCTACTAACGAGGTACATTTTCGTTAAATATACCTAAGAATTCTTATGTTAGAATAGTCTAGTACTTGGTCTCATAAACTATGTTATTTTTAGTTAATTGCGAGAGATTGTTAGGCTTGAAACACAATAGCATCGAAGGGTATAAAATGAAAAAGATATTTGCAATGTTAGGTTTTTTTGATGATTGCAGTAACCATTAAAATATCACAGTCCACTTTACAGAAATCATTTTATTTTATTTACTGCACTTTTAAGACGTGAATGAATACTTGCCATATTTTTAGTGCGTTAATGCATAAGCATAACGTAATCAGTTTTATAATATTCTTAGGGCCCTCGCCCACGGGCGACTTTTTGTAGCGATGCAGTCGCGATGCTCCCGCGCGTAGCATCAATACAGACGCGAAGCAGTCGCTGGCTGTGTGCCCGCGCCCACGGGACCAGATTCAGTCGCGATGCAAACGCGATTCGGTCGCGATGCAAACGCGATTCAGTCGCGATGCAAACGCGTTTCGGTCGCGATGCAAACGCGATTCGGTCGCGATGCAGTTACGATACAAAAATACCTTGGATCAGTACAGTTGCAAGATGGACTCCGTTGAGGCAACATTAGTCACGTTGTCTTTGGTGCTGCTTTTACGTAAGCAGCCGAAGCGTAGGCAACGGAAGCAGCGTCAATATTGGATGCATCCATTTAATACCCAGAGATTACTTTGTGGACATCATGTAACAACATTCAAACAACTCAAAAATTATGATCTTAAATTCAAAAGTTGTTATAGAATGTCATATTCGACGTTTTGTGAATTGCTTTCCATTGTAAAACCAGAGTTGACACGCAGAAATACAATGATGAGACAATGTATATCAGGTCGAGCGTTTGTATCGATACAATCACCATGCAGTAGCGCGTTAGTAGCGCGACGCGGTCGCGCGTTTGTATCGATACAATCGCGATGCAGTAGCGCGATGCAAATGCGACTAACACGCGTTAGAAGTGATGCAGTCGCGCGTTTGCTAAACGCGCGACTGCATCGCTACAAAAAGTCGCCGTGGGCGAGGGCCCTTACTGCTGGGACGCGAGCCTCTGCTTTAGGAAAACGAAAAAGCTGTTATCCAACATGCGGGCTCAATGCGGTTGCATAATATCTTGCGGATGCAAGTTAATGTAATAAACAAAAATCGCAAAAGTGGTAATATTTTTTTCACTTTGCACCCGTCTGCACCACGTGACAATGTACATAAATAGTAGTGAGAGCCGTACTACAGTCGCGTGGCTTTAAATTTTACATAATATATTTTTCATGTTGGAAACTAATTTTTATTTCTTTGTTTTGTTTTGAGCTGCACAAGTACAAAATACAGTATTGTTGGGAAAATATTTAAACATCGTCAATAACGATGTTTAAAGATTTTTTCCCAGTAATTGTACGTCAGTCTTGATACTTTGACCTCTGTTTATACCACCTCTTTTAAACATTCAGACATAATGCCACATGTATTCTGTTTCCCCAATCCAACCCACGACCTAGATCCAGAACATTATTACCACGCTGCGCATACATTCCAGTTGTCATCACATACTTTATGGCTATTCAAATAGAAGTCATAATCGCAAGAGACCGGGTCGTGGCATACATTTATGTTACATAATGTAATTGGCAATTAATTGCTAACAGATAATTAGCAATAAACAAGTTCTGTCAATAATCATGTCGCATCTGTGTAATGATTATTGTCGAGAGTTACGACTCGTGTCATCAGTTTGTAGTTATGTTACTAATATACTACTGTTTACAGTATGTGCAAATAATATCTACACTTTCACTATACGCATGTGTTATCTATAATATCGTAGTGAAATGTAGATAGATATACTATATATAATGTTAATATGTTAAAGCAGTACACCATAGACTACCCCCTTTTTAGTTCAAGCTCTTATACTCCATCCTAAGGTTGCCTGGTAGATATCGCTGTCAGCGATAAGACCGCCTTTGTACCCATTCATATAAGTTTCTGTGAAATTGTTACTTTTTTGGTGTACAATAAAGTATTAGGTATTCTATTCTATTCTTTGCTGTGTTCAGAGTTATGATCTAAGAAATAACGACTCATTCAGACTCTTAATCTCCATTCCGTCAGATGAACGACGTCCGCAATTGGATAGGCATTCTATATATTTTATAGTAACTTTTGCCCGCGGCTTCGCTCCCAGCAACAGAAAAATGTGATAAATGAAGAATCGGTTGACCGATTTTGTGTAAACTTCACATAAACCACCTACTAGTCCAAACAAAGTCTAAACATTTGATTTAGATAGGTGAGCCCGTTCTTAAGTTATGAAATTACAACGAAAAGTGGCATTGAATTTGTATATATTGATTATATATGGTGTCTTCCCAATTGACGTCATATCCATCGTATATATATTTCTTTCATCCTGTGATTTTTTATGCTCCTCACTATATCATTGTCTAGCTTGCGAGAGGCGTCCTACATGACGTCTTCCGATATGCGGTCACCACTCAAGAACTATTTGACCTTTATACAAGCAATGTGACGTTAGGCAATGCAACTTAATTAGATTGTACTAACTAAAAACTAGATTTTAGAGTCGTAATAGTCCAAAAAATTGTTTAAAATATATGTTTATTGTTTTTGTCTTGACATAGGCCTCTCTCAGACTGAACTTGTAGTTGTGGCATCCAGCAGAATTCTAGATCTATAAGTCAAGTTAAACTGTATACCCAATGTATATAGATATTTTTGGACACATAATCTAACCAAATTAAATGCCAATTTTTAAAAAAGTAGTGAAACTTTTTCTGACATATTATTAATTCGATATACCAAGGACACAAAGCAATAACCCGAAATAAAATTAAGCTGTCATTTCAAGTTAATAGCCTACATAAAAATTCGGTCTTTCCATACTAAATGTTTTTATTTTATGACAATTTGGCTACATTGGACAATAGTAAACCTCTTTATCTTTTTAAGTTTGGTTTCTACCTAAATGAGTTTTGTCAATATGAAAAAAAAATATAGTTATTTTGTCGTTCTAAAATATAATTATCTTGATCTTGGTCAAATAGAGTCAAATAAACCATAAAACTAAAGTTAAGTGTGTGCGATTATTACTTCTTTATAACTCAAACGTCTGAACGCATTTTCATGAGGCACATGGGTAAACCTGAACCTGTTCTAAAATAGCACATAATAATATTCTACTCTTATGTCGGCGAAGCCAACCAGTGGCTTCACCTACGTCAGAATAAAAAATTAGCTAGCTTTTTTTTTCATTTAAATTAAAACCAACAATATCACAAAGCTGGCTAATTTTTCTATAATTTCTGTGTAACCTTTATAACACGGTCTTCAAAATATTACTATAATTGTTTACTGTACATTTATTATGATGAAAAAATTAAAAATTATTATTTTTAGTTTAATACCTAAATCGTTATTAAATAACCTCAATCTTAGGTTTTCTATTTTATGAGGCAAAAAAAGAACATACGAAAATTTTGCTACTGTTATTTATTTATCTCAGGACCCGAAGGTTCAGGACCTTTGCAAGGCGTACCAGGGGTCGAAAGCAACTCGCACAGGACCGTTTAGACGCTTTTAATGAAACGTGGTGCTAACTGGTGATTATCCTTGTACGCGCTATGCTTGTGCATCCAAAAACAACCCTCGGTTGATTAAAAACTATGGCGACATATAGAAAACTAAGACACTACTACTAGGTACTTATTTATTATTATACTAACAAATTAGTTTTTTCTTTAAGTCTATACAATGAAGCTTTTCAAATATGCGTGTAGGTACTAACAATACGTTACTTCAATAATACAACGAATCGAATTCAAACATCGTCCCGACGGTTAACCCGGCTGTTCAATTGAGTCCGAACCTATCAAGTGATTAATTGGTCAACGGATCAGACCCCAGAAACCTTTCAATAAATAAAGTTCCTTCCACACCTACATTCTGAACCCGCAAGGACACCGCCTAATTAATTTTCTTTCTTACTAGTTACTGAAGACTTCATTTATAGGCCAGTACTATTTATCAATGTAAAACGGATTGAATGGTTAACCATTATGATAAATTATGATGATGAAGATGAAACAGTTAACTGTTTCATCTTCATCATCATAATTTCTGAATGAAGTTCTGAGTTCTGAATGAATGATGATGATCATCATCATAATTTCAGTCGCAAACGTCCACTGTGGGCATAGGCCTTCACTATGTGCCATCACAATGAACAATGGTCCTGTGTGTCTATTGTATATTAAATTGTGAAAATTAATGTTGTAATTACTTTAGTTGATATTTTGATCTTTTCATTAATACTGTTTTAATTATACCGATATTTTGTTCATCTAAAAAGGATATATTAAATGAACCTTTGAAAGTCTGACCAATTTACATATGCTGTTAACAATATAGAACACAGTTTATTTTTTATAATACTGCCATTTAGCGAATCCTAATTGAGATATATAGGGTGACTGGAATTAGTGACAAAATTTGCTGGTCTAACTGCCTGACTGGTCAAAAATTGTGTTTTTTTTTTCACGATTATAGGTTTGGTACCATAATAAAAGTTGTTTGTTATCATGACTAAAATCGCGTGTTAATATATCGGTCACTAATATTACCAGTCGGCCTATACGCGTAGTACAATCAACAAAACGAGAGCAAAGGTACAATCTTCGGCCCAGTCCTGAACCGCGCTTACGAAATTTTCGCACGTAACTATAACTATCTCGTTGCGAATATCAAACAGGCAATCCCTAGACAGGGTTAGGCTATCGTAAATATGTATCTAAGCCTTTAGTGTCTACATCTAGAATTCTAGCCAGAAAACAATTATGTTAGTAAATATTTATTTGTGTTTGCAGTATGGTCTATAGGTACACCATATGTACCTCAACACAAATTGAGATTGGTTGAGCTTAGAGAACGCTTGTGTATGTGTTTGATGTAATGTTAATGTACACCTTCATATACATTATATATGCTTAGCTAAAAGCAAATAGGCCGCTTACTTGGAGCTGTCATAAGCAAATAAGTGCTTTTCTCAGTAATTCAAGAGGTGTATAAATATAACTCATGCAAATACTTTGAAAATATCAAAATAAGAGTAACTTTAATTTTAGAAGAGTTTATTTTTTATTGTACAAACATTTTTTACAAAAAAAAAAAAAAATATTTACACATGTGTAGATCAAATTATATAATAAAATTCTATTATTCGACACCGATATCCGAAATTGAAAGTATTTTTGTTTTTGTGTATTTGTGTTTTTTAAACCTACTTGCAAAATAAAGATCATTTTTCAATCTCATATTAGTTTTTGAATATGCTATCAATCGTACTGGAATTTGACTATGAATGCTCAGCAAGAAACTCCTGTGACTTCAAATAGCTTTAATACGATTGAAGTTGGAGTACAACAAATAATATGAAAACACGATGTCAAAAAGTAGAAATACCTGCTTCCGAAATTAAACTTATTTTAACCTTAAAAATGAAGTATGGATATTGTGTTACTACTAGCCACTGGTTGAGATTGCCTAAGCATTAAGTCCACCTACATACCTTTGCGTAGCATGAAGATTAAATGAATAAACAAAACAAATAGCAAACCTAATTACATTTCACACATCGCTTATACAATTCACAAGAGAATTATCATACGCTCAGTATTACAATTCCGTCCGCTGCCAACTCAGTTTAGAACCGTATTGAATAGACAATAAGTAGAGAACAATAACACAGATTGTACGTAAATACAGGCAAACTTACTCTCTGTGTTCACCGTCATATGCAAACATAGTTAGGACCCTTTCGCTTGTAAGAAGAAAAGGGGTAACAACGCATAGGTACTTAGTTGTTTAAAGTTTTGTATATAGTAGCGACATCTATATCGCTACACATGAACAAAATAACGGATACAAATCCTACATAGCGATAACAAACCGTACGGGCCCTACAGAGTCGAAGCCTCCCGGGGCTGAGGGTTGGTGCGAAAGCGTTACACCGGGGCTCTGGGAATAAGGCAAGGAAGGTACGGGGTAGGTTTTTTAGTCAGTAAGAGTCTGACACTGTTTCCTGCTCCGCCCAAGAGTGGGATTCGTCATTCGATGATTTTTACCTACCATAAAAAAAAACATAGCGATAACAAACTTCCCACGTAATTAGTACACATACATTTACAGCATATTTCCAAATACAGCTATGGAGCAGTTCCGCCTTGACAACTCTATTTTTTTACTAGATAAACCTTCTCCTTCGTATCTGTCCTCAGAAATACAATTCCTAATTGGTCAGTAAAAATCTTCGATCTACAAACGAAACCGTCTTCTACGTTGTCCCTCACACTGCTCGGGATTTGTCCATTCCTCTTTCTTTGTTCAGGCGATCTCCCTTTGGAATATGCTCCCTCTGAATATCAGGACGAAATATCCTTTAAAGTAACAGCTTGAGAGCACAATAAAATTTAAATAAATAAATACTGTCTAGTTAAAGAGTCCTACCTTCTCCATAGAAGATTCGGAACTATATATTCTGTTGGACAAATCGCCGTGATAGTATGATGCAAGTGGAAACGTAAGACTCAGAAACTTGAGACTAACAACATAATTACCCTCAAACTTAGGCTGTGCCGACGCTGCCGCTGTGGATGTTGAGACCTTCAAACGGCGCCAACGGCCATGGCAATACCTTACCACTATCTTTGACTGTCTGATTAACCATAAACACAAAAACTGCTTACCGAATTTTTTAGTCATTTTTGTAGACAGTGATTCAAGAAAACCTCATATAATATTATTATTTCTAGCCCATACTATACCACTGCCGGGCAAATGCATCCCTCCATTTCTTCCAGTGTTCCTACTTCTTGCCAATTCTTATAATATCATGTGATATATTCATATAATATATGCATATTTTTTTATTATACTAGAAAAAGTCTAAGAATTTTAAAGGATTCTTCTGATACCCATGCAAATCTCTGATGGCATGCACTATGTATGACCCATGTACCTCAAGGAGATTTTAGTACATCATAGGGATGTTGCAGAAGGAACAAGGGCTACTGGGGCCGAGGGTTTCGTATCTGAAAGAAAGGCTCCGGCTATAGTATACAGACAACGTAGGAACGGGGTGGGTTGTTTACTCAGTAAGAGTCTGACACTATTTCCCGCACTACCCAATTGTCATTGTAAAAATCCTCCGATTTTTACCAACCATAAAAATACACTCATCATGTCAAATCTGGGGTATGCTAGTTACAGATAATGATGTCATCTTGCTTTAACAGATAATACAAAATGGAACCAACGCAAAGTACGAGATAAGACAAGTTCCTAATGACATGTTGAGAACTTACAACTTTGCTACATAATAACAGCAAGCTTAACAAGCAAAGTCTTAATTGTTTCTTCAGTAATGAAAGCGGTAGAATTGGTTATTAGTTCATGCTTGACCACTGTCTCACCTAATGGTAAGTAAAAATTCATACACACTCCTGACTTAAAGATTCCCAGGTTGTAGCTATCAGGAAACATAGACTCCGGTAGGGAATTACACTCTTCGTAACGCACTGTGAATGTAGTAAAATTGAATATATTTTGTGCCAATATTGTGTCTATTTCTACAGAAAACTTACGAGTTTCATAAAAAGTTCTTAAATCACATGATAATGAACATTTGCTGGGTCTAACTACTAGGAAATTAGCCTTCTAATTTTACATCCTTATGTAGTCTGAACTCGTTATTCTTAGAAAAAGACAATCCCACAAACATGCGGGATCCCGCACGAGTAATCCCGCGAATCTGATCCCACACTTGAGGGATTAGATTCCTTACACCAGTTAAAAACAATAGTCACTCGAACGACAGTCGAAAGTACAACCACGCTACGGCGTAGCACGTAGCGCTACGAGATGGCTACGAACTACGTCGGTAGCGCATAATACTTCCTACATAATTTAAACTCATGCCTTTTTCTCACAGCGGAGGTAGAAACTTCAGAACGTAACCTGCTACTAACAATCCTTGCATACTTCTTTTGTTAGACTGTATAAGCCGTATAATTTACCCAATTGAAAATCTAACTCGGACGCTCAAGCGGTAGCGTTTAACAAATAGTTTGATGAGGTAGTCAAACAAAAACGCCATCACACAAATCGGAAAGTTGTATTTTTGTAGCTTTTGTTGGTTTGTAACCCCTTTGTACTGTTCGGTTTGAGATGAACAACTTAATCATTATGTACTTACAGTAACAAAATATAGTTTTTTTATTCCCAGAAGAATGTTCCCATAGGATAACTTTCAACATGCACGCAGGTGAAACCGCTGATAGAAGCTAGTATGTACATGCAAAAGGCAAAATTTTCACTCACTAATTTTAATGCCCTTAAACCTACGTCAACCCCGACCGAGCCCAAAGTGACCAGGGCCCTGGGGTTAAAGCAAGGAAGGAACGGGGTAGGTTGTTTAGTCAGTAAGAGTCTGACACTGTTTCTCGCTCCGCTCCGTTGATTTTAACCTACCATAAAAAAAAATCAATCAAATAACGTAATTAAAAAAAAAGCGGTTTTCACTCCCTAAATGAAGAAAATAATTGTTCAAAGTTAGTAACAAAAAAAAAATGCGGGCGAAGCCGCTGGCAGAACGTAATGAATCAATAAATCGTCAAACACTTCACCTATGATCAGGTATTAATTATTATTATCTAAAGCATGATCATATCAATGTCTTCAAAATATCTTATCAGAAATAGTTTACTACTATTCTTGGAAATACCTTTACAATTGCCTACATATATTATTAGGTAAGAAAATTAATGTTCCAAGAACTGTTTGAAGTATTAATTGCTTATTAGAACAACTATTTGTAGCTGCGAATAGAGCAAAGTGTTGGCATTTAGTGTGTATCATCTTTCATCAGAATTCAAGCCTATGTAGTTAAGATAACGGTGAACATTTATCAACTAATTAAATTAATTGATAACATCATTACATAGTATAAAACAAAGTTGCGCTATCCCTATGTATGCTTAGATCTTTAAAAGTACGCAATGGATTTTGATGCGGCTTTTTTTAATAGATAGAGTGATTCAAGAGGAAGGCTTATATTTATTTATTTAATATTAAATATATGTATAATACATGCATAATGTATTCAATATCAGTACCCGTGCAAAGCTGGGGCGGATCGCTAGTATACTATAAGACATAAACAGTTCATTGCCTTCATCTAAATCTATCCTACTACTATTATAAAGGCGAAAGTTTGTAAGTATGGATGTATGAATGTTTGTTACTCTTTCACGTTGGCACAGGCATAGGATACACTCCGGAATAGCACATAGGCTACTTTTTATCCCGGAAACCCCAAACCCACGCGGGCGAAGCCGCGGGCAAAAGCTAGTACTATATACATTATGCATTCATTGTGTTACTGTTAGTGGTTTCGATGGTGTGAAAGTTAAAATACTTTTTATCTCAAGTGTATTTTAACTTTTAAGATATATCTTATTCCAGAAGATGGTGATCCCAGTACTTTAATGATAAGCACATTCAGTCTTTTAGTGTTCCCACTTCGGGTCTCAGACCTCCTCTCTAGGAGAGGAAATGGACTGTAATCTTGCGCGCCAGTCTAATGCAGATTGAAGATATTTTTTAGTTCTAGGACATGCCAGTTTCCTCACAAGGCTTTTTGATAGTGTTGTTAATGCGTTATTTCAACTCGTAAATCTATTGGGCCATCTGGGATAACATAAAAAATCCACATTGCGTCTCTCGGTCTCACTTGTACTCACTTCTGTAGAACCAAACTCGATAACAGCCAACGAAAATCGAAGGTCAGCAAATGCAAATACAGAGGTAAAAATTTTGCAGTAGTTCGTTTTTGCATTGTTCCCTTACAAACTTTAGCTAAACAATACCACAAGTCTAGTAATACCGAACAACACAACTTTTTATGGTACCAAGTGTATCTGACATAGTTTTCTCTCCTCACAACCTGGTATTATTTAATAATAGCTTCCAAGATTGTTCATGGAAATTCGATTTGGAAACCTTACATCTGTTACTTAAGAGAAAAGTAATTTTCTTATTTATTTCTATTTATGTTTTGTGTTTGTTTTGCGCAATGTAGGCATTAAATCTATACTTATCTACACTAATATAATAAAGAGGTAAAGTATGTTTTTTGTTTGTAGTAGGTAATCTCTGGAACTCCTGGTGCCATTGGAAAAAATTGAGCAACAATAGAAAGCTGCTTTATTCCTGAGTGACATAAGCTATATTTTATGTACACGGGCGAAGCCGCTGACAAAAGCTAGTATACTATATGAAGGAAGGCAAGTCATAAAAAAATATTCATGGACTGTTTCAAAGATGTCATGGCAACACAGGAAGATTTTTAATATAAAAAATTACATAGTTCTCTAACACCTAACAATATCTAAACAAAGTAGGCTGATACCTTGTTGAGGGATGAACGTTGTCAGCTAGCGTTACTTTCTTAAGTTTTTAGTTTTTCGCGGTTCCGTATAGCTCAATAAAAAAAGAACAGCAATACTTCGAGTTGTCCATCTGAATATCAAAGCCATCTTCCAGCCAGACATCTTCAGGCACGTGTAGAGATATAAAATTAAAAATAATGTCAAATACACTCATGTCTACGATTCTTTGGAAGTGGTAAAAAAAATAACAAAAAGATCTAAGTCAAAAGATACCACAATATAAGATACAAACCATTATGCCAAATATGTTGGCACTCTCAAAGGAATCAAATTGAAGGTATTTCCTATTCAATTTCGTAAAAAACCAAGGTCAAGTAAAATCTGAATTTATAATTTTGTTGCGGTTACAAATACACATTTTTTGCGTTAACAATGTAATTGTTCGATTCCCTAATAAGTCTCGAAGATTTTTCCTAATCGCAAAAAAAAGGTTCTGTTTTCTGACGTTATCATAAACTTACAGTTTTAGGACTTCTATTATTACATGTGTTATGAGAGCTTACTTAATGCCTTTGAGAAATCTAGGTCAAAGGTAAGGTACCCCCTATAAGTTTTATTTCTTAGCCAGTGTCAAAATATGCCCCTGCCTATACAGAGCATAAACGGCCTTTCAAATCTTTCGGACAAATCTTTAGATCGTGTTGATTCAGAATTTATTATTTTTCCACAACTGCTTAGGGTAGCAGACCTGAGTATTTTTTATGAATAAGCTTTATACCTCCACGCTTTAGACGGGCAGACAGACAATAAATGATCCTATAAGGATTTTGTAACACCTTAGTAATTTCAAGCTCCTAATGAACCAAATTGTATTTATGGTGTACCTACAATAAAGAGTATATCTATCTATCTATCTGTTTTATCCAACTTAGGCACGGAAACCAAAAAAATATATATTTAATAAGATTAAAAAACTTAATTTAGCAAAAAACACCAACAAACAAAGCTTATCCTTATATTTATGTTGTTCATAGTCCGCAGAAGCCGCGTTTCGTTGAATCATGTTACTGAAACATTACACGGCTGTATTGTTTACGGCCCTCATAAAAGAATGTGTTTTTATCGCGCACATTACCCACGCATCTACCTAACGTAGATAACTACCGTCGTAAGGACGTGAATGTTAAACTTTGTTGAATACTTTCTATCAGGCTATGTTTTGTATAGGCTGGCAATTTTTTTGAGGTATACAGATAATGCTCTCAAAACGCTGAAGGAAAACATCGTGAGGAAACCGGCATGCCCTAGAAAACAAAAAATTCGAAGATATGTGTCATCCACCAATCTGCACTGTCTCCAGACCGAGTCGAAGTCGTCAACGGCGCGCACCGTTCCCGCGCGCCTCAAGGAGACTGACACTGGTCTTCCGCTCCGCCCAAGAGTGGGTTCCGTCATTCGATGATTTTCACCTAACATAAAAAAAAAACAATCTGCACTTGGCCCGCGTGGTGGATTATGGCCCATTCCTTCTCCTAGAGAGGAGGCCTGTGACACAGTAGTGGGAACATTATAAAGGGTAATGATGATGATGATGATAGAGATAATATCTAAACTATATACATAACAAAATATGAAAGAAACACGTTCGAAAATCCTACTCGTTTTACTCGATTGTTTCATTCATTCATCTGCGCTCATCTTTTTTTGCCTTTCGGCTATTTTACTTAGGGTTGGCGCAATATGTTTTTTTTTTTCTGAACTAACTCCCGTCTTTTTGTTTGATTAAGAATTGTATACATTTTGTTTGCCCCACTGTTTGTCAATTGAAATTTTTTATGGTACATAAAAAAGAATATTCAACTTTTAATTCTATAAAATCTTTTGACAAGAGGCAAAACCTTCCTTCGACTTCAAAATCATTATAACATTGTAGGTATGTGAGATTATAGCCTATATAATAATATTAGATTATAGCCTACATAATATATTGAATTCTTACATACTATTTAAAATTGTTTACCGCATCTCTGGATAGGCCAAAACTATAATCAAAAAGCAGTCTCTCGCCAAATGCGTTGACATTTACATCCTAGTAAATCAAATTAACCTTTTCAATACAGTAATTAGAGACATAATAGAAAAACAATAAGTGTTGGGTTCAACAGTTTAAATGAAATCAATAGTTTTATTTCAAGTAATTCATTTATAGTCACTTTTAAAAGATAAAGAAGTCTGTGAGAAAAAAAAGTTGCTATTAAAAATTGCACATTCCAATGCGTAGATTTCTATGGACAAGAATGTGCATGAAATTCCATAAACGTTAAAACTGTCATCCCAGTCGGTAAAGACATATCGAATTACGTGTGAATCTAATTTCCCAAATTAGGATTCCGCCGTGTCAGTGTTTTGTATCCATTTTAATATGACAAAATATTTAGTAATAAGTCGTCAACGGGCTGACAAGACAGGTTTATCTTAAACGTAATATGTTCGAATTTGAAATACCAATTTTACAAGTTTTCTTCACATTTAATAAAAAAAAAATTAACACTGTATGTTTGCAAGAAAATATGTATTTTACCTAGAATCTGTAACTCTTTGTTTTTATTTTCGATGATAATGTATTTTGTTTTCTCTTAAACCTAATACTATTATTTTGTAAAGTTTGCTTATCAAAAAAGTTGTCCTAGAACCACTGCAATTTAAACTAAAATAGTTATTTTAGTAGATTTTTTTATTAATTTACAATTAAGTTTATTAACCTTAGATTATTATTAGATTGAAATTTAAAACAACAAGAATAAAATAATTTTGTTAACTAAAAAAATAGTTTATTCTTGTTTATTTTCTCGAGTCACTGACGTTAATATAATCTACTCACAAAAAAACACTACTACGCGATAAAGCGAAATGAATATCACTGTGCTTTATAACATTTTTTGTCATTTGTTTCATGATAACTTGCTTCGTTAGTAGATCCAGTAACAAAATGAGTAATCCAGAAAAAAACGAGTTATAACGCTTGAACGCTCAATTAGCATTCGATAACTTCCGTCGCTCCATTGAATATTTCACAAAAAATGTTCCAGGAAATACGTGTTATTTTAAAAAACTTTAATGAGTTTTGAGAAAACTTGTATTTCAATTAAGTATGCAAGGAATTTCTTCCCCTTAAGGAAAATTTCAGCATTCTAGTTTCGTGGTTTTGGCCTGAGCGTTGATAAGTAAGTGAGTGAATCAGGACTATGCCTTTTTTTAGATTTATACAGATGAGTACTTACATTAGGAAAGGCTTAATTTACGGAAAAACATAGTTCTTCATTCATGTCAAGGGCCTTTACAGGATAAGTCTTACACATACTTAAGTTTTGTTATTAATAGAAAAATATATATTATTTCCAGAATATTTGTGTTTCCAAAATATGATGAGAAAAAGTGTGAGGACGTGTTAATCACGTAAAAGTGGATATATTATATATTATCGCGGTCGCGGGTTATCCTGTGCGTGTCAAAATAAATGTTTTTCTTTCTTTCTTTCTTTATAATCACGTAAAAGTGGATGTATATATAGAAAATGTGTGAGAACGTGATAATCACGAAAAGTGGATATATTATATATTATCGCGGTTTGAGCACACCAAAGTTCATTATATACTACAGTACATAAAGTTAAAAAAAGATAACAAGGTATCCACAATATTGAGAAACAAAACAGATCCATAATCATAATCACTAACAGTACTCGTTTGTTCCAGCGCTCCTCGGTGACTCGGCTGTAATGGGGCACACAGCGAGCGGAGTAAAATCCGCTTTATGCTTATCTCTTCTACATGGATTCCTCTTCCTCATCGGTAAGTACCCCAGCATTGTGTACCATGCTATATGTATATAATATAGTACGTGAAAAATGGATTGTTTTAGAAATATTACTCTTTTTAAGAGCGGCTGTCGTTTTGCTAATGGCATATGGTTGTTTTATTTTGAAATGGAAAAAGGTGAGATATTTCTTTGTTTCATAGGCATCAGGTTGAAAGAATCAAGTAGATATTAACTTTAATACAACATCAATGAGATGTTTGTATGGGGCGAACTTTGTTTTGTTTTGTCTATTGAATCATGAGCTCCTTACTAGTCCTGAGTTGAGCTAATTGAATACTGACCAATCCTTTAATATAGGTACATATGTGGTTAGTTTTTTAAAAAACTATCTCAGAAATTATTTGCATGATTCTAATATAATTAGACGAGTAAGGACTTTAAAAGAGTCTTTGACAAAACGAACTCGGTAGTCAGGAATCAGCCTCATCTAGTTGAATTTATCGAAAAAAAAAATAGTTTATAACCTATTTGTAAAATCATTCACACAAGCGAAACATGAGGATATTTTGGCGTCCCTCTAACTCTTAAGAGAATTAATATTTTGAGAGTATAATTTTGCCATGATTATGGAGTCCCTGGCCTGAACTGCAATAGTGGACTCTTTATTCCGCTTTGGGATCTCACCTGTCCCCCTAGCCCAGATAAAATCTTATCAAGATGACGTCCGAACAACGTTAACTTTAAACGAAACGATTTTAACTTAGCTAGGTGGGCAGGCCTTGAGCGTCATATCGCGATTATACCATATAATAGCAGAAACAGAGATGGTACCCTTACTTTGCCATTTCAAAAACTGAAAAATCGCAAATAAAAAATTACCTTTGAAGTAAAACAGGATATGTTTGACACACATACACAACGGGGTCAGCATGTGAATTTGAAATACACGCACACGCGATCCGCCACACGGGAATGAGGTAGCGTTATATTCCTAGTCCGTCGGAATCTAATCCCTTTAGTAAAAACAATAATTTTGTATTGCCCTAAGAATGGTTTGAAACCAGGATTACTACACTCTTCTTCGTTGTCTCTTCCTGTTTCCATTATGTGAAGTCAGGCCACCTCACAAATCAGCTTGTCTCCTCCTGTTTCCATCATTTGAAGTCAGGCCACCTCACTAATCTTCGCTAGAAAATTCTATCTTGGGTTGCCGACTCTGGCAAGTGGACTAACTTGAGGCCTCTCTCAAATTTAGACCTCGACCTCTGATTTTCTTGTGTTCTGGCAGGTTTAGTGCAATGTTTACGACCTCGAACCTCGTACCCTGGGTAAAATAGATTACTTTAAAGCCGAAGTCAAAGTTAAAATCTGTTATTTTAAATAAACCATTTAAATAAATTTTAAAAGCTCAAGATGTCTGTCTGTCATAAAAAAATATGCTATTTGCACATTCCAAAGCGGAGAACTCTATGGAAAAGAATGTGAAAGAAATTCTTAAAATGGACACTCTTTTTAATCATTTTATCATGTATTACAAAAATCTCAGTTACAGGTGCTCGTTAATGAACTTTCATCAATGTTATTGTAAATTACTCATCAAGTAGACATAATCAGATTAATTTGATATTGTTTACCGACATAATTTTATTTCAAAATATTGAAATTTGTTTTAAAGTGAAAATTTACGATTAAACGTGAATAAATTGCCTACTCTAATTAACAAACTGAAATTCACAGATAGGTAAGTGAGACATTAAGTAGGTACTTATAATGTATTTTAATTTATTAAACAGAGATTTTATAGTACCTATAATAAATTTTCATTTGTAGCATTATATTTGCGTTAGAAGTGTGTGGAACAGAGGGTAAAGTCCTCCATTGAAAAGGGAGGATCTTCCGACCAGACAGACAGCTAGTATGGCTAGTGGTGTTTCTTCTCAGGGTAGTCAGCTAGGAAACACCGGACTCATCTAGCTTAAACTGACGAAAAGAAAAAATATTGACGTGTCAAAGTGTTATTTTAAAACCTATTTACAAAATAAATATCATTTATCATTTAGTGGCACCTGCCCAACTAACTATTGCGCATCAGTTCAGCGAAGGCAACCAGTATTTTTTTAGTTCCTGGGGCACATTCTTTCAGCTGATGCTTGATTTTTTCAAATAACAGATGAGGGTAAATTTGGTCAAAAATGTAGTAACAAACTTTAATATTTAACATTATTTACATTAAATTTAGCGAGGCAACCTCAGCGCAATGTATTAAAAAATGCGTTATCTAGCATGTAATATTTACCATAATCGAATAACATATGAGGGGTCATCCTTGTTCTATGTATCTCGTACTATATCAAAAATTTAAAAAAATAGGTACTTGATACTGGATAGTTCTTTTTCGACGAGATAGATGTCGTTACATCCATAGTGACGTCTATGTTAGACATTAACCTTTCTTTTCCTCCGGATAATAAGTAGGCTATCGCAGTCTTTACTGCCGGCAGAGGTTTCAAGTTAAGCCTTAAGTTTATTGAGGGAATGCCAGGGAACATTAATTGGATTTGACTAAACTAACTCCTAGAGATAATGACTTTTTCCAACTTGACGTAGCAAACTGCACTTTGATAGTCAACAGGAAGGAAATATTATTTATAAAAGAACTTTCTACATTTGAACGCCCAATCATCATAAGACTTATAAATCTACTTCGTCACATTTGTGATGTTGTTGTGTTATTCTGGAAAAAATATCGATCATCATCATCATCATCATCTTAGCGACCGTCCCGGTTGCACACCTTGGCTGTCACCTCGGTGCCCGGGGTCCGCTTTCCTACAAAGTCGCCTCCACTTCGCTCGGTCTTTCGCGTCCTCTGCCTTTAGCCCATTGGCACGCATATCGTCCCTTACGACGTCGATCCAACGCCTCTTAGGCCTTCCTCGTTTTCCGGGTCCCGGCGGAGGCGGCATGGTGAGGCATCTGTTACCCACGTAGTCTGCCAGTTTTCGTAAAACGTGGCCATACCAGCGTAAGCGACCCTCCTGCAGTTTAACCGCTATGTCACGGACCTGAAGGCTGCCCCGGATGCGGGAGTTTAATGCGGAAAAAATATCAATAACGTTACAATTGACGCAATGTCTAAAAGATGGCTGCAGCGGCAGCGCTGCGTTTCGTAGGTTTGAATCCCACATGGAACCAATATTCGTATGACTTATAGTTATTTATGGGTATTACTTTCACTGGCCTCTATTATTTATCAGACTAGACTAGCTGCCGTCAAAATGCTTTTGTCACCGCTTGATATTCGCCATATTGGCGCTGTCGGCCACGGTGACTGTAGCGAGTTCTACGGTACTAAAACTAGTAAAGTCGCGTCGCATACAATATAATAGTGAAATTCTGGATATCCGGAAGTCTGGACACTCGCGTGTGGCAATTCAAATAGGTCCAAAAAATGAGCCGTCAAACACACGAAACATCCTGTTCAGTGGTAAATAGTAGAAGTCAGTGTTTTGAATATACCCAAGATACAGGTGAAAACAAATTCAATAGAATTTTTAATCATTATAATAAATTAGCGTACAATAAAGCAAAACACTACGCTCATCTTTGAACCGTTTTCTTCTATGTCCCGCTCATCACAATGACTTCATTCACTGTTTTTTTTTGTTCAGGCTGTTTCTCTGTGGAATGTGCTCCTTCAGGAGGTCAGGATGGCTACAACCAATTAAAATTTAAGATTGAGACTCGCGAGCATATTCGAAAAAAGTTGGCAGTTAGTATCATCACAACGCTATTTTTTCTCTGTTGGTCGATCTGAATTAATTTGTTGAGTATTTATATTTATATGTATATATTTAGTTTAAAAATTGTGTTTGTATTATATATTTTTACTGTATATATGATTCATATATCTATTATATTCATATGTTTTTCTCTGTTTTTTATTGCACCTGCCATCATGTTTCTCTGCGTCACCCAAAGGTTGACTGGTAGAAAATGCTTAAAGCATTAAGTCCATCTTTGTATTATGTATGTGCATGAAGTGTTTAATCTTACTAATATTATAAATGCGAAGTTACGATGTTTGGTTGTTTGTTACTCAATCACGCCAAAATGACTGGACGGATTTGGATGAAATTTGGCACAGGCATAGGATACACTCCGGAATAGGACATAGGCTACTTTTCATCCCGGAAACTCCAACCCCAATACCAAGCGGACGAAGCTATAGTTTAAGAAATAAATAAACACGACATCAACTATCGAAATCAATAGGTACTACGTTAGTCGACAAAACCTAGGCATAAAAAATGGTCCATGTTTTCAGCATGACCTGACTCTATCTAGTCCAGTCACAGATTTATAGCCGGGTTTAACTCCCGCTATGATAGAGAGAAGGCCTATCGTCATTTATCAGATAAAAGTAGAGTCCTAATCCTAGGTATTGTTATGTCCAGCCGTATTCTTAAAGCGGGGATATCTTTGATAATTTAATGTATAGACTTTCACTTTTATTTCATTATTAGCTTTTGTCAGTGATTTCGAAAGTTAAATATGTATACATATTTAACTTTCGAACTTTATGTTAAATATGTATACATATTTAACTTTCGATATCACTGCCTATGTCACTCAGTGATAAATAGTATTCCATGGAGGGAAGAAATTTGAATATCAATCCATTAGTTTTTAGCCCCCTGAGAAAACCCCCAATTGTAGGTATATACGTCTGTACAACTGAAAAAATATTTGAAAAACAAAACGAAAGACTGAAAAAATCTTAACTGTCGTATTTTTACACACATTTTTAAGAAATTTATTTCGCCGTAAATCTTGGTATTTATATTTTATAGAAAAATAAAAATTCAGTTAAAGTTTTTTTTTACTTATTTACTTTAAGAAAGGGTGTCAATGCCCCCATCGGCTTCTTTTTGTTATACAAGCAAAACTTCAGTTTTAACCTACCATGGACACTAGGTATTACTCCTGTACTGTGATTACGTCAAACATGTGATTTCCGGCAAGACAGCCAGACCCAGGCCTTTCAAATATTTGTTCCCTACGAGAATAGCATGGCAGATACTTACTCAACCATTGCGCCAACCATGTATTGTTACAGAATATAAAATAGTGTAGATACTCGTAAAAGAACACACTTCAAATAAATTGATCATAGTTTTGTAAAGTACTGACATGATTATAGAACACCAACATTGTACACTTGGCTCGCAATAAACGCTTTGACTTAAAAACTAACACTATAGATGAAAACCATAAAACTACGATAATCCAATCTTTTTTAACAGTTATGTAAAACAGCCACTATAAAGCAAAAACATGTGAAACAAACGACAAAAGCTAGGTTACAAAGTACGGTCAATAATTTGAGCCTGAACTACCTCCATTGCCGGCCCAGGTACAGATTTATAGCCAGTGTTAGGTCCCAGTATGATAGAAACCAAACCTAACGCCATTTATCGAACAGCTCCAAACTTTGCCTACCAATTTTTCAAATAGATTTTCCTATTCCGATCCTAAATTTCTAGCTACGATTCTAAAAAACAAGCTTCCTGAAATAGTTGCATGAATCTTTTAGAGTTTATTACAGGCTTTCCAGTTCAATTTTATTATTAGGAAACCAATGTGCCGCATGTGTTTGTTCTTATTGATCATCGACGGCTGAATTTCTAGCAACGTATTAAAGCAATCTTCCTGAAATAGTTCCATGAATCTCTTAGAGTTTATTACAGGCTTTCCAGTTCAATTTTATTATTAGGCAACCATTGTGCCGCATGTGTTTGTTCTTATTATTGATCATCGACGGCTGAACTTCTAGCAACGTATTAAAGCAATCTTCCTGAAATAGTTCCATGAATCTTTTAGAGTTTAATACAGGCTTTCAAAATTCAATTTTATTAGGCAACCAGTGTGTCCGCATATGTTCGTTATTTGAGCAACGACGGCTACAGGGAACAGAAATTTTCAAATAAAACTCTTTAGATACATAAAATTACCAATTGAATATATAATATAATTTATAGAATATATATATTCTATAAATAATAAATAAATGAAAAAAATAATAAAAAAAAAACAAAAATAAAAAAAAAAAAAAAAAAAAAAAAAAAAAAAAATGTAAAAAAAATGTAAATGTAAATGTTTTTTTTTCTTAACTTACTTTTGTCAGCGGCTTCGCCCTTGAACTTTACCTCTTTATTATATTAGTGTAGATTGCTATAAACTAGTGCTTGACTGCGGTCTCATCTAATGGTAAACAGTGATGCAGTCGTTGATGTTGAGGCGCACTAGTTTATTAAGAGTCTATTCATTGTAGCCTTGAAGACACCTAAATTATAATCGGACGGAAAGCAAACTGCAAACTGTTCCAGTCGCTCGATGTACGCGGTATAAAAGTGTGAAAAATTAACAATAATAATAACCAATTCAATCTATTTTATATCAAAAATTCTTTTGATAAAATGGATCGGACATTGAAAATACTACATACAACACTAGCAATGTTTTTTTTTTTGTTTTTGCTTTTCTTTTCGGTTACAGTTTAGGTAATTGTTTTTATTTTTTTGCTAAGGTTTATATCGTGTTGTCCTCTAACTTATAATCTTGGTTTCATTTATGGGGAAAAAAAAGTAAATCATGCCAAAATTGTACGTTGCTTTTTATCATAGGTACTAACGTATTGACCCTACTAGTTCCCTATAGTTTTGCTGACATCTCTTTGAGGCCCGCGTAAAACACAATGCGCCTTGCATCGGCTCGAGTTTGGTCTTTACCGGACGGCGAGTTACTCATTGCTTTAGAGCCGTAAGGCACCTATTTGCAATGTTGACTAAGATGTGACTCCTCTCTCAAGGTTTTATTATGGCCAAACTTTTCCCAAAAGTATCTGGAACTCTAGAACTATGTTGCACGCCAATAAAATACTTTCATTTTTGTATGCTTTAATGGAAAATGGTCTGTTGAGCTGACAAAACAAAATTGCTTATATAATTGTACCAAAGGTTTTGTCTGCGTGAAAGTAGGAACTTATGGCAAGGGAACATACTTTTAATCCAAACCTTCAGCACGGAGTGGAGTGGCCCGTGAATTAGCTTAATCAGTGATCGAAATCGCTTTAGTGGAAACAGTATATAAGTAGAGCAAAGTGGACCTGTGCAGACTTCCAAATAAGACAAATAAACACGCCGCTTTGAGCCGATCAGAACATAGTTGGATGGAGAGCATGAAGTGAAGGTAGCTCAATTCTACTCGGCTCCACTCTGCCCCAATTCAAACCCTTGCCTCTATTCACTGCTCTTCCTCGCTTCACTCCGCTTAGCTCCGCTTTATTGGAAACGCAGTTTGATGTGCTAAATTTGAAACAAACTATACACACATACCATAATAAATGTTGATGATGTGTGTGCAGTGTTTGGCATTATACATTTTGATGTTGTTGTAATGTTTTTTGGGATATTATATTATATAATTTTGTGATTTGATTTTTTTTGTATTTGTATTCTGTTTATTAAACGTTTTCTCTTTTTTTTGTATCATTTGACATTATATTATCATATTCGTAATAATTCGTTGACGTTATTGGTAAGTTACGAGTATATAATAACTCGTAACTTACCAATAAATAACTATGACTATGACTATACATATTACTTACTACTATAAACTTTCGTTATTACAGGTTTGAGAAAGGTAAATAAATTGGTTTCATTATCAACACACACTATAATCCTTTGTCCCATATTCATGTCATAATCCCGTACTCGCCTATAACGACAGTCATGGCGAGAGTAAGTAGCCCGTATTCAGGCAAAACCGCACGCCGGGATTATGTTAATCATTAAGCTTACCTCGACCTCACACCTGAAGCTATTTCCATCCTTTATATTTAAGCCTTTCCTGCTGTAGGACTATTTTTAGGTTTTTTTTTTTTTTTTTTTTTTTTATTGATTATAGGTTCGCGCTTGACCACTATCTCACCTGATGGAAAGCGACGATGCAGTCGACGATGGAACGCGCTTACCTAGAAGTAACCTATTCACTCTTGACTTAAAGATACCCGGATTGTAGCTATCAGGAAACACCGACTCCGGCAAGGAATTCCACTCCTTGGCTGTACGCATAATGAATGTGTTCCCAAAACGTTTTGTACGTATATGTGGGATATCCACCATGTACCGGTGGCGCAATGCCGTACGTCTGGTGGTCCGATGATGGAACGGGCTAGGCGGAATTAAATTATGTAATTCCGACGCACACTCCCCGAAATGCAACCGGTAGAAAACCGACAGGCTAGCAACTCGGCGTCGATGCTCAAGACTTTGAAGTCTCGACTCGACAAGTGCATCATCGCCAATGATCCTCTTGGCTCGCCTCTCAATAGACTCAAGCGCATCAAGTTGGTATCGGGCAGATCCGTCCCAAAGATGAGAGCAGTACTCCATAATCGATCGAACTTGCGCCTGATAAAGTTTAAGCAGCTGTTCCGGCGTGAAGTACTGTCTAACCTTTGCGAGGATTCCCAACTTTTTTGCAGCCAGTTGAGCCTTTGCTTCGATGTATGGCCCAAAATTGAGAGTAGATGTCAGCGTTATACCAAGAAGATCAAGATGGTCAGTTATCGGCACGGATACACCCCGGAAAGTTGGAGCAGGGCTAAATTGACTCCTTTTAGCGGAAAATAGACACGCCTGAGTTTTAGCAGCATTGAACCTGACCATGTTGGCATCGCCCCATTCAGAGACAGCCTCCAAGGACAAGTTCAAGCGCCCAACCATAGCCTCACGAAGAGACTGGACCTGTGACCCACTAGCTCGTGCGCCGGATGTGTAACTTTCAGCAACAGTGCTGTCGTCTGCATACCCAAAGGTACCGGGCTTAAGCAGGTCGTTTATGTGCAACAAGAACAATGTTGCCGAGAGCACTGACCCCTGAGGGACCCCGGCATTGATGGTCATTTGGCTCGACGAGCAACCATCGATGACCACACGGATGGACCGGTCCCTCAGAAAGTCTGCAATCCAAACACACAATCCAGTAGGTAAACCGAATGAAGGAAGCTTACTAATAAGGCTTTCGTGCCAGACCCTATCGAAAGCCTTCGAGATGTCAAGGGAGACGGCAAGTGCTTCCCCGTGTTTCTCGATGGCCTCGCTCCAGATGTGGATGGCATACGCTAGAAGATCACCTGTTGACCGATTTCGGCGAAACCCGTATTGTCGGTCACTCAAGATGTCATTAGCTTCTAGGTATGCCAGGAGTTTACTATTCAGTACACGTTCCATTGTCTTACAGAGAATGGACGTTACTGAAATGGGTCTGTAGTTAGCTGGGTCAGCCCGACTACCCTTTTTGGGCACGGGCTGTACGTTAGCTTGCTTCCATGCATTCGGCACTTTTCCAGCCTCAAATGAAAGCCTAAACAGGCGTGTCAGGATTGGAGTCAATTCTGGCGCACACGTTTTCAGCACGATTGCCGGTATCCCGTCAGGACCGCTAGCCTTGTTCACGTCTAGGTTACGTAGCTCCCTACGGACGTCCTTCTGGTGGATGCGAATATCTGACATACTCGTCCCACATCCATCAGGATATGCAGGGGGCCGCGCGTCACCGGGATCTAGACGCGAAGATTCCGCGAAGAGGGAGGCAAACAGATTTGCTTTCTCCTCAGCGGTGTGGGCCAGCGAACCGTCGGGCCTCAGCAATGGCGGTAGTGAGGGGCGGCAGAAGTTCGATTCAACCGACTTAGCCAGGGACCAAAACGCTTTGCTACCAGCGGGGTATGAAGCGAGTTTGTTCCCGATGCGGCTGATGTGGTCGAATCGAGACCTCCGCATTGCCTTCTTGCAAGACTTGGCAGCACTGTTGAAGGCTCTCTTCTTCTGACTTACGTCACTCGCCTTGTGCATGCGAGCGTCGGCCCAGGCCCGGTATGCTTCGTGTTTTAAGCCGCCTTTGAAAATCTTTTTTCTATTTTATTGTGAGGTTTTTAATCTGTTGTTTTTTGGACATTTTGGCCGTTATTTTTAGGTAAATAGATACATTTATTTTTTTACTTCTCTCTAGAATATACTAAAAATGCATTTATTTGTGAGATTATTGTACAAAACTAATTTAGTTTATAACTTTGACCAAACAGTCAAAATTCAGTACTGCGTAAAATCAATACACCATGCACCCACACACAATACACCATGATTCGATTGTAGATGGCTAATAAACACAATTCCTTACAATTATTTATTTGAAAAATCTACCTTCTGCAATATCATCATCATCTTCCTGCCCTTGTTCCGTTTTATTTGGGTTCGGCGCAATATGTCTTTTTCTTCCACTCTGTCCTGTCACCCGTCTACCATCTAGAATATATTCAATGCAAATTTAATATGGACCATAATTAGCTATATACAGGGTGTTTGGTGCATCGTTTGCCAAATTGATTTGGCCGACAGGATAGATCATTTGCTATATCTTCAGCCCCAATAAATCATTCCTTGCCACACCGGTTTTTTTTAAACATGTTTTTAACTTTTCTTCTGAAAAACACCGGATTTCAGCATTTAAGCTTACATAAATAAAAAGTTATTAGTCTATCCAACAAAATTTATTTTTATATTTAAGTGTACTGTTGTAAGGTTCTATGAAATCCAAAATTACTTGCTAGTAACGTGTAGTTTTTCTATAAAAAACCTACAAAGTGTATGGGATATGACAAAATAATTTTAAAACTCAACTTTAAATTTCTATAAAAAAAAAACTAAAAGCGTTGGAGATCTTCGAATTTCTCAAAAAGTTCTCTAGTTAATGCCCTTTCCAATGGTGTGCAATATGCTAAAAAAAACCTTTTATTGACTTCACTAACTGGCTAAATGTGCACTCAAATCACAAAAGGCTGATATTTTATATTACGGTAAATGCACTAAGAAGTTAAAGAAAAAAATAATAACTTGCTCTAAGTAGGTAGATATTGATATCTCATTTTTACGCACATTATTTTTTTTTTTTACAAAGGGTATTAACTTTCCTCAAACTTGAAATAAAAATTTATTTCACAAGCAGGTACTAAAATCACAAATCTTGTTCAAATTGGGTGCCATTGTTTCGTATACATGCGCGACATCTTTCTCTTATCTCGAGTTGTAGTTCGAAGACGAATTTCTGCTTTAACGGTCACATCATCATCAGCCTTTTAATGTTCCCACTGCTGAGACACAAGCCTCCTCTCTAGGAGAGGGAATAGGCCATGACCCACCACACGGGCCCAGTGCGGGTTGGTGGATGTCACATGTCTTTGAATTTTTAGTTTTAGAACATGCCGGTTTCCTCACGATGTTTTCCTTCACTATTTTGAGAGCAGTGGTGATGAAATAAATTACACAAAGTAATGCGCCTGGCTGAGTTTGAACCCGCGACCTATAAACTCGTAAGTCGGGGCCGTTACCACTCGGCCACCACTGCTCCGTTTAACGGTCACAAAAGCCGCCTTAATACGTTACACTTAATCATCTTTCGTGTCAACTTCCGTCGCATAAACCAGTTCTTTGGCCCAACTCCCGACGTAAAAGTCCAGCGGAGTTAGGTCTGGTGAACGTGGAGGTCATGGAATAGGACACGAGTCTGGAAATGCGTCATTTAGGAATTGCCTTACAGTTCATCGCCAGTGAGCGGGACAACCGTCATGTTGAAAGACAAAAGACCTGTCTTCATTGAAAATTGGCAGCTCAGATAACAATAAGGGCAGCTCTGTTTGAAGAAATTCAAGATAATTATCCCCGTTGAGGTTATCAGGTAAATAGTACGGTCCAACTACATGATTTGCAATTACTCCTGCCCAAACGTTCACACTGAATCGTCTCTGAAATGACCTCTGTCTTTTTACATTTAGCCAATTAGTGAAGTCAATAAAAGGTTTTTTTTAGCATATTGCACACCATTGGAAAGGGCATTAACTAGAGAACTTTTTGAGAAATTCGAAGATCTCCAACGCTTTTAGTTTTTTTTTTTATAGAAATTTAAAGTTGAGTTTTAAAATTATTTTGTCATATCCCATACACTTTGTAGGTTTTTTATAGAAAAACTACACGTTACTAGCAAGTAATTTTGGATTTCATAGAACCATACAACAGTACACTTAAATATAAAAATAAATTTTGTTGGATAGACTAATAACTTTTTTATTTATGTAAGCTTAAATGCTGAAATCCGGTGTTTTTCAGAATAAAAGTTAAAAACATGTTTAAAAAAAACTGGTGTGGCAAGGAATGATTTATTGGGGCTGAAGATATAGCAAATGATCTATCCTATCGGCCAAATCAATTTGGCAAACGATGCACCAAACACCCTGTATAATATGAAGAGTAAAATTGAGGGACAGGGACTACTTGCGACTATAATATTCTGCCGATTCCGGCGTACAAAAACTATTTGTAAACAAACGACTTATGTACTATTTATTTAAAATTAATTAATGAATCATTAAAATAAAAGACGACAAAAATAAAGGTGTCTAACTATATAGTATAAATTCAATTAAGTCAAAGAGAAAAAATATTATTTATAAGGAATAATTTGTCACTCATAAACACTTTAGTTGAGTAATTGCTTAAAAAAGTTAAATAATTTACATTTTAATGTTTTGAAGCGGAGAGTTTAGAAGCCATCACTTAATTCCTTAGTAACATATTGGACATGTGCTCTTGACGTCTAGGTATGGACTTCATTTGGATATAATATATTAATACAAGTCAAATTCATGTCGGCTTTGGCATACAAAGACACAAATGTCAAAAATGTGTAATGCTGGACCAAAGGAGTAATTTTTTTAAGAGCACCACCAAATTAGCTTACTTATTTTTTCTGAACTTGAAATAATCTTTTGAAGTCTCTACAAGACTGTACATTACAATGCCATAGCGTAAAAATTGGTTTAGTGTTAACCAATTTTGGCTACACGTGTTTTTCTATATAAATCGAATACAAATATTGTATATCTTTTTACATAAATCATCAATATGAGATTTCTAGTTACAATGTTTGGCAAAATTCTATTGGTTTATTCTTGTATATAACTGCTTCTATTGTCTAATTTCCATTTTGTTTTTTTAGCCGTAGATGTTTACTGTTTATATGTCTGGCATTGTATCGTTTTTGTTTTGTTAATATTATTTGAAGCTATTATGTCCAAGCAATGTCATAATTTTATTCAATGGTTTCGTTTTTTTTTCAATGTTATCAGTTTTGTTTATAATAAGGAGAGTCATACCGTCATATAGTATGCAGTTGTACAAAGTTAAATTAGGCAAGTCCTAACTAGCAGTAAGAATAAAAGCGGCCCTAGCATGGCTCCTTGAGGGAAACCGTAGTCATTTTAATGACATTGATTGCTATATGCGAGTTTTTGATTTCCTCTTTGTTTCAAAATCTCAACATATTACTGTTGATGAGGTAGTTATTTTAACAAGTTTTCCTTTATTCGTATTCGTGTAATTTATAATCTAACTATCTACTATATGTAAGTATTATAAACCCAAACGTTCTTCAGAAATCCGTCTGTCCGAAATTCTGTTTGTTTTTTTTTTTTAATTTATAGCAGACTGACAGACAGTATATACATATATTATGGCACATACGATCGGTCAACAGGACCTTTATAAATTACACATACGATTGTTATCCACGATGGTTTAGCTTCTAATTCTAACACAAAGTTTTACACAATATTCTTAATCTTCACACTTATAGCCGGAATGGATCAGAACAGCCCTACCCCATACCGCTGCCTTCCTGTGGAGACACGGATTCGCCGATAGCGAATAGACAAGCAGATGCATTAGGGGTTAATACCAGCAGTAAATGTCCAGCTGTGGTTAGTAAAATGTATCCGTGGTATGTAAAAAAAATATGTATATGTTAAGGTTTCTTAACATAGGTGTTATAAATTTCATGCAAGCCTATTTCGTTGTTGACCACATCATCGTTTTAGATCAAAAAAGGTTATTGTCGTCAACCATAAGAATTTGTTAATGATTTAAGATTGACTTTTAACGTCACTTCGTCGATATAAAGCACAATAAATTGAAATTATTTTCACGTGCGTGGTAATAGCAAAAGTACCTATGGATGGACATTAGGACACGATAAAATGATAATGGTCCAATTTTTTACGGAACCCTAAAAATTCGTGTAAAAATATGAACCCATCTCAAACACTCACTTCTCAACCCAACTCTAAAAGGAACTAAAAGTATTGGGTCTTTGCAAACGATCAAATGTGATTGATCATTCTTTACGTTTAAACCAATTTAGTAACGTAAGTTACTAAATCGGTTACTAAATCGGTTAGTTAGTTAGGGTCAAAATAATATTTGTTCCAGTTCTAATTGGAAGTTTTCTATGTAGAAGAACCGTAATAAACTCCACAAATTGTTGATTTTGTAATTTCCATAACACAACATTTGCATGCACTTGCAACCCGCCCCGATTTTGCCTAGGTGCTTTTCAATCACTTGTTACCTAAAAATTTTAAGTAGCTCAACGGTACGGAAAATCGAAGCATCCCTGTGCTAGTAGTACATCGCATTTATGGTACATAAAGCTCGAATTACGTTAGGAATGGAATGAGCGATACGTACAAACATTTTACGAGGATTGGCTTAGGAACCGAGTTTGTGAGAGATTTGATTTGTCTCGTTCTATTTAATGAAAATACCAAACATACTGATAATTTCAAGTAACGTTTGAATTTCCAATTTAAAAGCCAATGCTAAAGCGGTAGATATGGGCAATCAATTGGGTTAACAACCCTGTTAAGTGATTGATGATAGCATATATATCACGACGATCAAAAATATGAAATACTCATTTTGAACTACTGACATTCTCATATCAAAATGTGAGATCATACAAAAATACACAAAACCCTTTTTTATTAGCGTCTTAAAACATTTGTTTCAAAATAACCTAAGCATAAAACTTTCGCATTCGGGTCATGCCCCATCTCTATACAAGACAGGGACAATAAAAAAACAAGGATTATTAACTATTAACAGTGAGCAATAAAGACCGATGTCGTTGCCAAATGCCCACTGATACAACTGAATGAATGATATCTGCTCGTAAATCATAGAGCCTCTTTTGAGCGCCTCTTTTGTGATTCTCGCGTTGTATTTATTCCCTTTCGCTTGGCTGGCTCTGAATGGGAACTGAATGTTATAGATATGTTCTTGCAGTTCTATCTGAGATGTATGGATGGAGACGATGGTATAAGATCGTGTTTGTGTTGTTTTCTATTGTCATTTTGGCTGTTCAATTTGTAAAGAGGTCATTTCGGTATCATAACAAAAATGGTTACAGTATTTATATAAAAGACAGCATTAGCAGATTAATAGACGGGTATCTGTTAGGAAGCTTCAACAGTATGACTGTACTCTCACTGATTGGCTACTTTCATCGTGCCATCAAAAAAGGGAAAAAGATACAATCTCAATACCTAGGTCTACTTTTCCTGTGCCAGATTTAGTCCTACCAGTTTTTTTGTTTCTTTTAAACTTGTTCATCATTATGTGCATGTTCTTGACATGTAGGTAACGTATGTATAAAATTCGAAAACTACTATTTCAAATACTTTTAACTACTATTTCGAAAAACTAATATTTGTAGATATGCCATTGCCCTCCAAGCTATTTTGTGAAATTGGCTATTGTTGTTACTTTATATGTTTTCAGTATCAATAAAGTTATTGTGATATAATTCATGGATAGTTATAAACCTATTTGTACCATAGATATGGATGATGTATACTTTAGTACTTATATTTTTACTACTTACATAATTATGTTTTCATTCAATATATGTTCAAAACAAAAAAGCAGGATCAAATTTACGAAACTACAAAAACAAAATTTAAAAGTAAGCCAACAAAAATAATATAAAAACTATATTTAAATTGAACACGGACTTCAGAATTAAATTCGCTAACTGGTTCCAACTATGAATGCCAAGCATAACGGCTCTGACTGTTGGGAATATGACAACAGGGGTGGTTTTCACACCCTCCATGAAACTAATTTAAAGTTCTACCACTCGGCTAATACTGATAAAACAAATTATGGTTATGAGGTTGATGACATTATCATAAAAGGGGACAGAAGTAGTATTTGTATTTGACAATGTTTCTGCCACATAATAAAAACTGTAATTGGGATTATTGTTGTCAATAAGTTGGATGCGTGCTAAGTCCTTCACCTGTAATATTGATGACTAGCTTTCTGCCAACGGCTTTGCCTCGTGAAAATACGTTTTCACACAAACTTTGGAATTTTGGAAAATCCTTTCTTAGTGATCGCCTACGTGACAAAACAAAATGTCCCTGTGCAAAATTTCATTCTCAGCCAAAACTACTGGGACTAACCCAGTAGTTTTGGCTGTGCGCTGTATATATGTCATTCAGTCAGCTTCTTCTTTTATATATGATGATAGAACTATAAGTGCGCATACACAATAATATAGATGACACCGCCCCGCATGAAGAGAATCTCTTGAAAGCTGAGAGACAGAAGCTAATCAAACATTTCGACTTAGCACACGAGGTTAACACCATATGGAATGACTGGCGTGTTTGTTATATCAAATTGCATTCAAATCCCGATCAGCGGTTTGAGCATGAATGAGTAACAAACAGATAATGCATACATCACTGACACACACATGTTACGTACATATCGATGACATATTTACGGATATTTGCGTTTGATGAATATTACATGTGTATTACCAGATGAAAAGCGAAAATTTGGTCATCGATTTAGCATGCTTGCCTAGAAGTATACTCAAGGGTGAATCATTATCATCATCATCCTAGCGGTATTAGTCCCGGTTGCCAACCTTGGCTTTCGCCTCGGTGCCCGGGGTCCGCTTTCTTGCTAAGACGCCTCCACTTCGCTCGGTCTTTCGCGTCCTTTGCCGTAAGCCCATTGGCACGCATATCGTCCCTTACGACGTCGATCCAACGCCTTTTAGGCCTTCCTCGTCTCCCGGGTCCCGGCGGAGGCGGCATGGCGAGGCATCTGTTACCCACGTAGTCTGCCGGTTTTCGTAAAACGTGGCCATACCAACGTAAGCGACCCTCCTGCAGTTTATCCGCTATGTCACGGACCTGAAGGCTGCCCCGGATGCGGGAGTTTTTAATGCGGTCTTTCCGCGAGACTCCAGACATCCAGCGCAGCATATTCATTTCCGTGACACGCAGGCTTTGCTTATGCCGCTCAAGTACAGGCCACGCTTCACTGCCATACAAAAGGACAGGCCTAATGATGGTCTTATAGACCTGTCCCTTGAGCCTAACCGGCATTTTGGGGTCACAGATAACCCCCGCCACCTCACGCCATTTCGCCCAGGCCGCCGAGATACGAGACTCGACGTCGCAATCGACGTCCCCGGACTCGTGGAGCACCGATCCCAAGTACCTGACCTGTTCCGTGCGCTCGACTGTGTCTTCGCCAATGCGAACAGGAGCAGCGTTTGTTGTGTTACAGGCCAAGTACTCGGTCTTCGCCGCATTAATCTTCAGACCGCCGTTTTCCAGCGATTCCTTCCACGCTGCCACACGTCGAACCAAGCGCCCACTGTCCGAGTCCGCCAGCGCGATGTCGTCTGCATACATGAGCAGCCATGGCGGGTGCTCATGTAAGTCCCTGATGTTAGAGGCCAGCACGTCCAGCATCACGCTGAACAGAAACGGACTAAGGACAGAGCCCTGGTGAACTCCAACGGTGATGGGGAAGGGATTCGTATCGCCAACAGCGGTCCGAACCACAGAACCGGAGTCTCGGTAAATGTCTCGGATGATGTCAACATAGGTCTCGGGCACTCCTTTGGATCTCAGCGCCCACCAGATCACATCACGGGGGACACAGTCGAAGGCCTTCTGCATGTCTAGGAACAAGAGGTGCAGAGGCGTATTCTTCGATCTGTATCCCTCCATGGTAACCCTTAGGGCAAAGACGGGGTCCATGGCGCCATGGCCTGGTCAAAACCCATATTGACATCCCGAGACGGTGCACTCCTGTCGGATCCGAGAGTCAATCACCCGCTCGAAGAGCTTCATGGTGTGGGACATAACCTTAATCCCACGGTAGTCGCCACACTCCTGCACCGAACTCTTGCCTTTGAAGACTGGAGTGATAATACTCAGTCTCCATTGACTCGGGATCTTTCCGGTGAGGAGCATGCGGTTAAATAGGTGGGTTAAGATGCCCACACCACGAGGTCCCATCGCCTTCCAGGCTTCAATAGGGACTCATTCGGCACCGACAGCTTTCCGGTTCTTCATGCGGCGAAGAGCCACATGCACTTCTTCAGGCGTAACCGGGGGCAAAAGTCCCTGATTTGGAGGGAGAACCGGAGACAGCACCTCTTTGTGCTGCTTGTTCAGCAGCTCGTGGAAGTACGAGCGCCATCTCTCCTTCAAGGGTGAATCCCTTGAGTTTAAAATTAGCTATAGTTATTAAGAAACGAAGATTGTATAGATTTTCACTTCTTACTTTTCGGGAAATTATTGTCTATACTTTAAAAGGTAGCTTTTTTTATTTCAAATAAAATGGATATAACGAATAAAAATACTTATTTATTACAGTCAGTAAACAAGTTTTAACAAAGTTAGTTATTTGGATCTGAAAGTCTAAGCTGGCTTAGAAAAAAAATATAGAGATTTTTTCGTCAAAATTGAAAAGTTACGACGACCCAATTAGGAGTCTACATATAGTTTCATTTTAACGAATACAACTTGAACTTGGCTAACAAAATAAAAAATGTTGGGATTAAACTGACTTGAAATAAAAATCTTTGGACCAATGCCTATATTTTAAATTGCAATGTTATTTGATTATGTAAAATATTCTCATTAAAGTAAAATAAAAAGTTATGTTAGTCTCTGGGCAAAGGACATTGTTAAAATTGGTTTATGAATCAACACAATAATATGTATATAAAGCTTTGACAATAATTACCTAAAGAGCTTAAAAATACCGACTTCTCTAGTATCCTACTTTGTAATGATGCTGATTGTGCCGCCACCACTTTAGTTAATATTTTATCATCGGTTGTTAATAAGAATACTCGCACTTGTGTAATATCTAGTAAAAGCCGCATCATTAAGCCCTGGATCACCCCTGGTTTACTTAAATGTATTCGGAATAGAGACAACCTGTACCGGAAAAGTAAGAAAGATCCCACTAACGATATCGCGAAACAAGTATTCATCCGTTATAAAATCTTCTGCAATAAATTACTGAAAAAAGTGAAACGCGAATATGAACGAGCGGAATTTAATAAACACCGTAAAAATCCCAAGGCCACCTGGAATCTCATCAAAACTATAGGTAATATCTCGACCAATAAAAACTCTGCCAGTGAACTATTAACTATTAGGGAAACTCCATCAGAATCTGTCGACTGCGTTAATGACTTTTTTGTGAAAGTGGGTGCAAATCTTGCTTCTAGATTTGTGACTCCTACAAATTGTATCTCTACTCCTGACAATAGTTGTAGTTATCTACATTCAATGGCCATGCTTAGCACTGACACCGGTGAGATTGAACGGCTTATTCTCGACTTAAAACTAACTTGTGCAGTGGGTTGGGATGGAGTTCCTGCTACCTTGATTAGTGCTGCCAGAGAGGTCCTTGTTCCAATCATCTGCCACGTATTTAACCTTGCTTTGGCTTCTGGTGTCTTTCCAATAGCTTTCAAAAAAGCTGTAGTTCACCCAATCTACAAGACTGGAGACAGAGACAGTGTGAACAACTACAGACCCATTTCGGTTTTGAGTATTCTTTCTAAATTGTTTGAAAAAATAATTAATAGCAGGCTACTTAAGTACCTAAATTACCACAATATTATTTCTAATAACCAATATGGTTTTAGGTCTGGTAAAAAAACTGAAGATGCAGTTTTAGACCTTCTAGACACTGTAGCTAATAATCTGAATAACAAAGACAAGACGCTTGCTATCTTTCTTGATCTTTCCAAGGCGTTTGACACTGTCTCTGTCCCCCTCTTACTTAACAAACTAGAGTTGATTGGAATTAGAGGGCTTCCATATGAACTTTTCAGAAGTTATCTTGAGAATCGCTCTCAGGTTGTAAAAATAGATAATTTTACTAGCAATGAGATGTACCTTACCTACGGCGTTCCACAGGGCAGTGTGCTCGGGCCGACATTGTTCCTTATTTATATAAATGACCTCTGTCGGCTTCCACTGCCTAACGCGAAGGTCATCTCCTATGCCGATGACACAGTTATTTTGGTCCGTGGTGATGATTGGAGCGAGGCTCGCTATTTTGCAGAATCAGCCCTTCAAGCAACTATGACATGGCTTGCGCGCAACTTACTTACTTTGAATGTAGATAAAACTTATTTTATTACTTTTGCCGCAAGACAAATGTCACAACCTACCTCTTTAAATTGCCTGACAGCTCACAACTGCAGTTTACCGACAGCAGCAAATTGCAACTGTAACTCAATCTCGCGTACTGATTGTATTAAATATCTAGGTATTAAAATCGATAGTGCTCTGACATGGAATGAGCAGATCAATGCACTGGTGTCACGAGTGAGAAAACTAATATTTGTTTTTAAAAATCTTAGAAACTCTGCAGATCTTTCCACTCTCAAAACTGTCTACTTTGCCCTGGCCCACTCTATTATAACTTACTGCATTGCAGCTTGGGGGAATGCAGGCAAATGTCTATTTTTGAGATTGGAAAGAGCTCAGAGAGCTGTACTTAAAGTTATGGCACACAAACCCATCCGCTTCCCGACTGAAGACTTATATAAAATGTGGAAACTTCCAACAGTAAGACACTCATTTGTTCTTTGAGTCATTGTTCGAAAGCATTCTGAGCTGAACTATGATCCCACTCTCTATACGAGAAAACGCAGAAGTGATAGAGTGTGCGAGATCACCCCCACCAAATTGCAAGTTGTACGACGAAATTTTAAATTCTTTGCTCCAGTCATTTATAACAAAATTAATAAAATTATCAATATCTATCCACTATGTTCCCGAGATTGCAAAACTCAAACTGATAAATGGCTTTCCACTCAAACTTACAACAGTATTGAAATTTTAGTGAAAATTTGAAACTATTGGTTTATTTTTCTTTTTTCTTGTACCATAAGTGCAGATAATAATATCCAAATTTCCCTCGTCACAGACATGCACACACACTCACAATCACAAACACACACATACGCACATGCTCAAAACACACACACACACACACACACACAGACAAAATACACAACACACAATACACACGACCCACTCATATAACCTCGTAAGGCCCAACAACCTAATTTAATGACAAAAACAATTTTAATACTCCGGCCCAAGACACTTTTTAAAAACATTGAATTACGGCCCAGCGACCTAAAATTATGACATAATATTTAAACGTATTTTTTGTTTAAATAATCCCGCCAATTTAAATCTACCGTCGATAAATTATTAATCTTGAAAGCATATCTAATTTTGACTATTTCAAAATATTTTTTGCATGAAATAGTTAACTTTAGGTATAAGAAATACCCCATAAAAGAGTTTTTTGAGGTCCTAAATCACCGTCCTAAATCAAAGTTCTGGGCCGCAACTACTTGCACCTATTTTTAGTACATTGGGCCGTAATATATATCGACCTAAATTTAGGTTGGGCCTTACGAGGATAATACACATACGCACCACTGTCTTTCACGACTAACACAGTCTTTATCCTTATTGTGAAAACTTTATTAAAATATGCATGCATGAAATGTACTTAAAATAAGACCACTGATGTACTCAACTCTTGGAGGTGAGCGTTAATAGCTGCAACACAGTTTATTTTAAACTATCGTAGCTATTACCGTAACCACAATATACTGTAAAATTGTTTTTTGGTTCCAATAAACATTTATTATTATTATTATTATTAATTTTGTTTTGGTACCTATATAATTGACTTTGCAAGTATGATAATGTTTTAGAAAATTTATGATGTCTAAACCATTTTAAAAGGTTATTTAATTTGAGCTTATTTTTCAGTGACATTATTTCTTTGTTTCAATCTGACGTGTTGAATAATATGTACAGGTATTGTATTTCATAAAGCCACAGTAACAAACAGAAACATGTGAATTTTTTTTTTAATAACAGCCATTGTCTGAAACAAACTGACAATCAATAAATTGACAGATTACATTTGATAGTAATGACAGTCTTGTTCTGTCTATCTCATACACAATTTTACATTGGCCTCTAATAGTCGTAAGTGGGCAACTAATTCTTAAGCTTGCGGACGGTGAGCAATGGGTAGCTCCCCGTCCGGTTGTCTGATATTAGTCCGGGCCAAGCCTAAACGATGGCGTGCTCTGTTTCCGCACGCCACAAGGAGCTGTCAGCAAATGGAGAGGCCCAACTGCATGACCGAAGCCTACTGGGGCCCCGGTCCGGTTTCTGAAAGGAAGGTCCTGCCCTGGTATGAAGGCTTGAAGGAATGGGGTGGGTCGTTTAGTCAGTAAGTGTCTAACACTGTTTCCCGCTCCGCCCAAGGGCAGGATTCATCATTCTTTCATTTTCATCATTCATCATTTTTTCTACTTTTCCCAACATAAAAAAAAACTTCTCCTAGGTTCAATCCCTGTGTCCACTTTTCGGAAAACTGCGTTGATCATGAATATGCCCCTGAAACATGATGATAACATGAATGATGTTAGAAGCTAGAAATCCTGCACCGGACTTGCCTTGCAGTATGCTATTACTCAGTTATTGGGCGGTAAAAGTCAGAAGAGCGGTTCATGTAAAATATACCCCTACGATTACATTGGAAGTCAATGCAATTGACTTCCAGTCCACACACTTGTGAAAAGGCTGGGTAAAATTAAATTCTGTCCAAATTTCAAAACTAAAGTATTAAAAAAGAATATGCACCACCAAAACAAAACTTAGGTATGATTAGTTATAGTTTATTCACGGAAAATAATGCAGTTGACGAAAATTACTATAAACAGGATTAAATCTAAATGACAATATTTATTTTCCATTAACATAATGTGCAAAATTTAATAACAATAAGTAAGCCTTATAATAACATTTATGTGCTTATTCACCTAATTAACTAAATTGTACTATAAACTTCACACGCAGAGTTTAATGACCCTATAAATATAATTTTACATAATGAGGTCACATAAATTCATGAGGGGACGATGTAATGCTAAGTTCCTTCTTATTATACGGAACAGTGTCAAATTTTTGCAAGGCAAGTGTTATGAATGGGCATTTTATTTGATTACCTTATTATTTTAATGCCCACTAGATCAAGCTGTAACGCTAGCGAAGTAGGCGACTGCAAGACTGAGTGAGTGTACACCGTTCTAGACCAAGCAGTAATGCTAGCGAAGTAGGCGACTGCAAGACTGAGTAAGTGTACACCGTTCTAAATCAAGCAGTAATGCTAGCGAAGTAGGCGACTGCAAGACTGAGTGAGTGTACAGCGTTCTAGATCAAGCAGTACTACTAGCGAAGTAGGCGACTGCAAGAATGAGTGAGTGTACACCGTTCTAGATCAAGCAGTAATGCTAGCGAAGTAGGCGACTGCAAGACTGAGTGAGTGTACAGCGTTCTAGATCAAGCAGTACTACTAGCGAAGTAGGCGACTGCAAGAATGAGTGAGTGTACACCGTTCTAGATCAAGCAGTAATGCTAGAGAAATAGGTGTCTGCAAGACTGAAGGAACGTACATTCTCACGCCCCAGTCACCGCGACAGAAAATTCCGCGAGTCAGGAATCGCAGGTCGATTTCCGGTCACCGTTGGTACAGGCTTGCACGAGCTATGCGTAGCTCACCTTCCGCTCGTCCTTTAAGTCAGAAGCCAGAGTAATCTACAGCGCGTAGTGTTCTACGCGCGTCTCAAATCTTTAGATGATGTCCCACTCAAAAAGGTCAAGATATTTTTAATTTTGAGGTGTAAAATCATGTAATACTTTCTTTAACTCTAAGGTGGAGCCTCTTACTTCACCCACACATGTCAGACTTTACTGACTAAAGTCCAAACATTCATTAGGTTATTTGCATTCTATGGCAAATATAACTCTTTTGAAAATTCCGCAGACAAGTTCAAAAACGAGACTCAATTTTTTTTCAAGGTCGGAAAAAATCTTATTGGTTTTTCTATTCGTTAGTTTTTAGTTGAGGCTCGTAGGTAGGGGTTAAAAAGTGGCTCTTCCACTATAACATGAAACTTGACCATAACTGGTGAAACCATATCCAGAAACACAGACACAACGGAGTTCTTACAGATTCTTCTACATAAAAAACGACCAATTGAAAAAATGAACTAAGCTCCAATGCTTATACGTAATAAAAAACATCTAGATTTGATTTTCTTTAATTTTACTGGACCTATAAGAAATCAGCTATGTAAAGTCCGTAGTTATACTATGGAAGAAAATGCTAATTGCATCGAAATAACTTAATACTTAACCTCGATAAAATATACTAAAACCAGCAAGCACAAAATCAACGTAATCCAATCCAATTTTATTCTATATATAACGGAACTCGGTACACGAATTGCTTATTTTAATCACCAGCCGGTACTGAAATATAGTCGACTAAATTGCTTCCACAGAACGGCTTTAACTTGTTGGTGAATTTAACTGAAAACAATCTGCAAACATCGCTAAGCCACTTACGTAGGGCAAAGCCTGGCTGGATTTATAAATTTGAGCAAAAATAAGCCGTTCATTGAAAAAGACTTTGTGAGGCGAAGTTACAGATTTTTTACATAATATATTTACTAGTTAAATAGTAGATTAACTTGATTGTATTTTTGGAAGGTTGTTAAGTTGATCTTTTGGAATACGATGTTGATTATGACTATGCACCATGATGCGTGCAAATTCATCATATAAACAGTATTTTTCTTTGTTTCTGTTTTATAAAAATATTTATACTTTGTAAATAAGGGTTTTTTTATGGTAGGTAAAAATCATCTAATGACGGAACCCGCCCTTGGGTGGAGCAGGAAACAGTATCAGTAGTATTCAATTCTAATTAAATAATTTTCTAAAGCGTATTTTTAAAATGTCTTTTGTCTTTTATGTAAGAAACTGACTGATAGACATATCAACGCTCAGCAGAAATTTCTGGTTACTTTTATGACGTAGGCAAGCAGTGAGAAAGGCTTTTTCAAAATTCTCCCACTAAAAGGATGAAATGGGGGTCGCAAGTTTGTATAGAGATACCTACTTTTACACGGGCAAAGCCGCTGGCAGACGCTAGCCAATTATATCATTTTTTTTTTTTTTTTGTTAGCCTGTTCTGTCCCACTCCTGGGCAAAGGCCTCCCTCCACTTCTTCCATCCATCGCGGTCCCGCGCTTCCTCTTGCCAGTTCGGAAGGAATCTGTCTAGCTCATCGCGCCATCCTTCCTTCTCCATCATCATCCTTCCATATCATTACATAGTATAAAATAAAGTCAGTATCTTTCCCTATGTATGCTTAGACTTTTAAAACTACGCAACGGATTTGTTTTAATAGATAGAGCGATTCAAGAGGAAGGTTTGTATGTGTAATATATGCATGAATTTAACAACACCATTGCATCCGTGCGAAGCTGGGGCGCGTCACTAACACAATATCTACACTAATATAATAAAGATGTAAAGTTTGTTTTTTTTATTTTTTTGTTTGTAGGAGGTAATCTCTGGAACTAATGGTTCGATTGGAAAAATTTTAGCAATAGGCTATAAATTATTTATATAACATGGATGTTAACCGAGCTATCACTACAAGAAATTTTCCGCGGACGAAGTCGCGGGCAGAAGCTAGTATATTATAGTTTTCAAATTAACCTTTCGAATACCGTAATTAGAGACACATCAGAAAGACAATACGTGTTCGAATGCGTTTGCTTGGGGCTCAAAAGTTTAATTTTATGTTAGGAAACAATCACATTATTTATTAACGATCCAGAGATCCATTTACCAGCTCAGTGTATATTGAACACAAGTTTCAGTTAATTTATGTCTCAACTACGGCAACTGGAGCGTAGTCACATTTTTATTTTAGAGTAGGTACCAAAAGGAAATGACAAATGACTCAATAGCCCTTACATACACAAAACCAGACTGTCTGTTACTGAGTAATTCCTAGTTTCAGTATTGGAAAACGGGTATTTTCCACCACCGCTTTTTGCCGTATCTCGTTTTCCCTATTCCTTTCATTAATGCAGTCAAATAAAATATGAACAAGCACTAAATAATTCAGTGTATTATGATCATAATTATTTAATAATAAAACTTGAACTGTTTTCAGTAAATATTAAATGAAATGGAACGAGGTTTATAGATTATTTCACGGTTTATTTAACTTTTATACGTTTTCCAATGTTACGAGAGCTTGGCAGCACTTGTGATTGCGAGTGGACTCTTAAAGTTGAAGATACAAATGGCGCACCGCTGGCTAAGCCCCTGAGCAATAAGGAATGGAAATCTACGTAGTGTGGGGATGATTTTTAGTATTTATTTATTTATTAAAACTTTATGCACATAACACTGTGCGTAAAATGCGTTAGGCATTTTCTACCAGTCGACCTTAGGGTGGTGCAGAAACATAACATGGTAGGTGCAACTTAAAAAGATAGACAAAAAAAAGAGAAACAGAATATAATAATAGATAAATGATGCAAAAATACGTACGTGGTATGTAGGTACATTTTTCAACGACTTTCTAGCAACTTAATGATTTCAAATTCCATTTTGGGTTATTACTAATATCTTTAAAATATATTAAGAATTGAAAATATGTTATTGCCTTTTCGTAGTTTTTGTCTTATTATTTATTTTTATCCCAAACGTTTCGCCAGCATGTTCACCCGAATGAAAATTGCTTTCGTTTAGAGAAGCAGCAGCTTAAAGCAGCATTATATCTACTGGTAAAAGTTAAATCGGTGGAAAAGTTTTTGAATTTATTCATTACAAACAAATATAAATCTTAGCTTTTTATTATCATCATTCATCATTTCTGCCGAAAGACGTCCACTGCGGGACATTATGCTACCCCCAAAGGCATAGGTTTTTTATTATATCAGTACAGAATTATAATTTGATACTTTATTTTACCAGCCTATAATTTTCCACTGCTGGACAAAGGCCTCTCCCAACTTTTTCCAAGTAGTTTTCTCTCGGGCCACCTCGAAGCAGTCCTTATGGTAGGCGTCTAGGTCATCTCGCCATCACTTCTCAGGTCGACCTCGGCTTCGTCGTCCATTTTCAGGCATCCACTTTCTGGAGTCTCTTGCCCGATCGTCAGAGTGCCTAAAGGCGAGATTCGTCATTAAAACTTAAAAAAAAAAACTATGTATATACGCGTGATGTTATTCTTATATGACAAATAGCATCTTAGATAGGTAGTCAAAATATACTCGTAAGTACATACATTCTTTGTTTCTCCACCAGCTGATTCCGGTACCGAATCACCTCAAGACCACACAACGATGGACATTTCTTCACGTCACTTCAGAGCCGAGTTCCTCCAAGAATGGCAGGGTTCACCCGATGCTCCATACTTCGATCCCAGCACGCCAAGAAATATAACTGGGTTGGTGGGTCATCCAGTTCGACTGCTATGCAGAGTAAAGAACCTTCAGAATAGAACGGTAAGTAATTTCAAATAATTTATATCATGACATGAAACGAGTCTTCGGAATTTGTATGTTTAGATCAAACTTATCCAAAGGGATAAGTCCCACCAATTCCGAAAAACCCATAGTCCAAAGCGAGTAGGAGTGGCAGGCGGTCGCTTTCTTCTGCGAAACACCGATGCTAGCAAAGGAGGTGGCCGGAACGCGTGAGACAACCACCCACACTCCTCAGCTGCCGCTGGGATCCCGATCACGATGTCTGGTCACCGTAGGCGCGGGCATGCGGGTGGTGAACAATGGGTAGCGTGCCGTCCTATAACCCGGTAACGGTCCAAGGCCCAAGTCGTCAACAGTGTGTGTCGTTTCACGCGCGTAGAGGCCCAGCGAGAACAAAAAAACACTGGGGTCATGGGTTATTACAACAATATCAACCGGACCCCTAAGACAAAGGCAAAGAAAGAACAGAAGTGGGTTTTTTAGTCAGTAAAAGTTTGATACAATCTCTCCCTAATCTCTCCCCACCCAAGGGCGCGAAGATGTCATCGGATGATTTTTTTCCCACCTAAAAAAAAGTCTTAAGCAGTTAGCTTAACACTTTTTTTTACGTTTTTGGTTTGGGTTGGGGATTATTCACTAACGTTCTCAAAATTCGGAAAACCAATGTCAGGAGAAAACAACCTACCCAAAAACCACCAATTTGTAAAAATGTTGTATACATACCATTTACCTACCTGCACTGGGTCTGCATTGTAAATTACTAACCTAAGAAAATGGGATTTTACCTCAATGACGGGAGTGTAATCACTTCCCATCTATTTTCATGAAGAGGTAAAAGTATATAAGAATATTAATCACTCTGTCACGTTGAAAAGGCTCCAATTGACTCATGGGTCAATAATGGTGTTTGGATTTACGAAATAAGAGGCTTTTACTTTACAGGACAGAAATTCATTTTCATTTATCGGACACGATCCAGAATTTTCCGTAGCTGTAGAGGGAACTACAGAAAATTGTGTAAAAGGAAAACCAGGAAATAGTAGTTTTATTCTACATGTTTCATTAATTTGTACAGGAATATTATTTATAGTTATTAGGTACACAATTTAAAAAAATGCGTTTAATTTCGTATTTGCTTCCCAAATTTAACTTGTAAGTACAAACATTTCAAATCATTACATAGTATAAAACAAAGTGGCTTCCCACTGTCTGTCCCTATGTATGGTTATATCTTTAAAATTCCGCGACGAATTTTGATGCATTTTTTTTTTAATACAGTGATTCAAGAGAATGGTTTATGTATATAATACATTCATAATATATTTAATATGAACATTGCGCCCATGCAAAACTGGAGTGGGTCGCTAGTTAAATATAAAAAAGCTACTTCAACTTCACGATTTATCATCGTTAAAAAATCTTTTACATTCCACCGTTCTGAGTTTTTACATCCACTTTAAACTTAAAATTTACTGCTACCCCGTAAAACCACTACAACGAATATTCACTTGTCGTTTATTTTAAAATTCATGTTTTAATCCTTCCATGACTGTCACAGAAATAATAAACATTCTCATTTTATGGAAAAAGTTAAAACAGATTTACTAAATGAAATGTTTTTCAGTTTTCCATCATCTGCAATAATATAAGAGTATATTTTATAAACGCGCCTGATTCGTTCATCACTATTGACAGCTCCCGTCAAAATAAATCCATTTTTCGACTTACGCACAAAAGGTCCCTCAAAGCAGGCAGTAATGAAGCAACCTGCGTGGCGTTTGAAGGCCGTGTGACGCGTGTAGACAGGTGAACGAACAGGCAGCTCAAGACTATGTATATAGTCTATTTAAAAAAAGAGACATATATAACATTTAATCGTGAAACACGTGTAGGTTTTCTAAAAAAACTTTCATAGAAAATCTTTAGACCGCAAATAAAATGTTGAATCGCCTTCTAGATTAATTCCATCATCCCGACAAATAGCAATAGATCCTCCCTCGAGTACTGGATCATAAAATTCTGAAGTGTAACAGGAGGCAGTTTTATATTTACGCTTTACTTCAGGTATCGACCGTTTTTCGTCGGAAGTGGGTACTTTAGTGCCATTGATAACTCCTCCAGTAAACGCTTAAGGCCGATCCATTACAAGAATTCTCTAAAACATTCTAAGGGTAAATTGAACTGGTATATTTTTTTCTTAACGCCTATAGCGTCTTGGCGTTTTCCGTCGGCCGTTAAGTGACTACGTCATACTCGCAAAATAGCTGTTTGTAAACAACATTAAAATATTTTTATAGCAAGTTATAAAGTACGACAGGTTGGCACTCGGAACTTTTTAATAGATGCTGTCGTTTAACTCACGCTGAGACGAGTTTTGTACAAAGTGCTGTCGAAGATTGGTACTCCTTTTTACATTGTGTTTCTTTAAAGTGCCTACTTTGAGTTTAGTACTGTTGCGTAGTAGTAGTTATTTCATCGAGCTTATTATATATTTGCACTTAAAATGACTTTAGCAAAGCAAAAATGCTAATAAATACTAACAATTATAGTTAATTACAGTATTATTATGTTTGTCACACTCTCATGCTCTAACGGCTGAATGGGTTTAGGCATAGACTATACAGCCCTTAGAAGCTTCACGCTGGCTCTAACGCACTAAAACAATTCTGTCAACTGGCTGAGGTGCGGGAAGCGGGGGTACTGCGATCTGATTGGCCCGACCAATATCATTAGGGCACTCTAGGGATGAGACGCATCCAAAATAAATGACGAAAGTATCGATATTTTGGTTAATAATATTTAGTACAATTATTTGTTGTTGTTTTTTTTTACCTTTCTAGTTTTTGATATTATCTTAAAATAAAATGTACATACTTTATGTAATTAATAAATGTTAAGTGGTACCCTAAAATCATTACATAGTATACAACAAAGTGGCTTACCACTATGTATGCTTAGATCTTTAAAAGTACGCAACGGATTTTGATGCGGTTTTTTTAATAGATAGAGTGATCCAAGAGGAAGGTTTATGTGCATAATACATGCATAATATATTTAAATATCAGTACCCATGCAAAGCTGGGGCGGGTCGCTAGTAAAAATTAAAACTGAAAAATGAGAGCATTTTTAATTTTTTTTTATTACGTAAGTACCTAAGTGTTGCTATAAGTATAAAACTTATAAAAACATAGCATAGGTACTTATAATTATGATAGTTTAATAGTAAACCAGTTTTCAATGAAAATATTTTTTTCATAACAAGCAAAATATTTGTCAAAATGAATCACACAAGCCCGAATTCGTTGGGGTGTCGTTTAATTACCAAGTTCATACGGGCACCTTCCAGCTCCATCATCAGATTAGCTCCATATTAACATAATAATGCATTGTCTTGCGATTTACATATGTATGCAAAATTTCACCTCAATCGGTAACCGAGAAGAAGATCAAATTTAATTTGCAACATTTGCCATCATTAAAAAAAAGCGTCAGGAGAAACTAATATAAAGCTTGTAAAAATAGTATACAAGAAACCATTTTTCTCGCTTGCTTGCAATTATGCATTTATTTTTTAAATCTGAATCTTTCGGGGATCCAAAATCAATAACCGATTAACAATTCAATTCCGTATTTATTGTAGTAAATAAAAAAAAATCAAAATAAATAGTAAATTGTTTCTTTTTTTGCTTTATCGATACACTACACTCATTACATCTATAAGGCATATGTGTTGACAGACATACGTCGCCTTGGGTTTAGGTAAATGAAATGTGACACATAGATAATGTCTTAGAATGGCACATGGTATACTTCTACAATAACAATCCCAGGAGTATTTTCCTTTAAATAATTTCTGGCATTAAATTAAGTTTGGCCTAAATTTAATACCGTCACTTCAAACATAACTCACAATTATTATCTCTGGAATGTATTCTGCGACATTTTGAGTGATAGAAGTATCATCATTACTCACAGCTTTCCTTTCAAAGCCTTAAAATAGTTCAACAGTTCCAGTACCCTCCATTAGAAGACAGATATCAATTTGTCGTTTGTACCTTCGAAATCAATACCTTCATTAATAATTTTGTCTTTGAACGCTGAGAAAACAGTGTCTTTTGTAAAGACAAGGTCTTCCTTTGAAATGTTAAGTCTGTTTATTTATGTTTCAACAACTCTCTCTGCTTTTGTCCCTTCAGTAACTTTGTGTATTATGCGATTACTATAGATCACTATGGAATTGCCATTAGCATGAAGCTCACAGTCGTTTTCTCAGCTAATGAAGGAAGTTTTAATAAAGCAAACAAAAAATTGCTGACAATGAAGTTGCAAGAATGCAAATGCAAGTTTGCTATGTTAATGAGCTGAGCTTTCTTTACTCTGATGAGTTATGTCTTTTTCTTTGGTGGGAAATCATCTGACTGCATCTTCTCTTGGGCAAAATGGGAGAAGTGTCTGACTTTTACTGACTAAATTTCATTCCTGTTCTTTTTGGCTTCATGACTCCAGTGAGCTTGGACCCTGCTGGGGCCTAAAATTTGATGACAACTCCTTTAGGAGCACGTGGAACATCACGCGTCGACGACGGACGATTACCGGATGGCCTACGCCTACAAAGGTTGCAATGAGTTATGTTTGAGAAATGTTTTTTTAGCAATAGAGAAAATGTTGTATGAAAAAGTTATCTAAATAATTTATCTATACACAAACAAAATACTGAGAAAACAATATCGATACAGGTAGAAAAGCAAACGAGACTTTATCTTGTTTGTATAACAATATTAAATAAATATCTGTAGTCTATAGAGCACTTTTTTTTCTTATTAGCAGCTTTGAGGTTTAATAACTTCGTTATTAAAGAAATAATTAATTTATATATTCATTAATGTTTGTTTACTAAAGCTAAACTGATTAACAGTAATTGAAAAAATGCAAATGTATTTTTTTAACTTAAATCATTTTAATTGTATTAATATAACCGAATGGCCCAGCAAGAGTTGCGGGAATTCGATGGATGTAAGATACAAGCATATGTCCAACAGTGGACGTCTTGCAGCTGAAATAGATAATGATGATGTATTCAATTAGGAAGTTTTATGCAAAATACGCTACGAAAATGATTATTCATTGACATATTGAAATCTAGAATTTGTTGGCGATAAAAATGGCACGGTGTAAATACTCCATAGTAGGCAGAACACAAAATATGATATCATTTTCATGTTTGATGGATTTTTTTTTTTGAAACCAAAAAAAAACTCTTGCCTATAATATATACTTTATTCTTCAGTTATCGGGAGCATTATCACCATTTCTATAGATACAAAAACAACAAAATGTTTGGAAATGTTTCGAATAAAATTCGTAAATTTTATGTGTTCGATTTAGTGAAACCCTTTGAATCGTATCTATTTGTGTCATCTAGCGTTTCCGTTGGTATGAAAAAGGTATAAAAGATAGGAATAAAAAGAGTTTTTTTTTATGTTCATGTTCCTTTAATTCTTGGGTTGTGTTTATATGTTATCATATCTCGCCTGATTTGGGGATATGAAAATATTGTTGCTGACACTTTCAAAATTTCAATGAATGGGAATATTTATATCGAAACTACGAAAACTGAAACATTTAAATATCAATCAAACACTAAGTGAATCCATAATTTCTGGATATCGGCTTTAATAATAAGTTTATTAACAATCAAGTACATAGATCGCTATTGGAATAGTGATCCCCAAACTAGATGTTAGTCTGTATCTTGGGGATCAGATCTATATACTATAAGTGTGTCAAGATTTTATACATGTGCGTAGACTGTGCTCCCGCATTGCCTTTACAGAAACCGGCACGGGTCTTGATGGCTGATTTATACTTGCGCAGAAGTGAACTATCAGGCCTCTTCAGTGATATGAAATGAGACGCGGGTCTGATGGGAAAAATCATCGAATGATGAATCCCGTCTTTAGGCGGAGAAGGAGACAATATCAGGCTTCTACTGACTAAATGACCCAGCTTTCTTTCTTTAGTTCCTGGGTTCTGGTGTTCCGTTTTCGTATCAAAACTTGGCCCCAAAAGGCTTCAACCCTGCAGGGCCCCTACAATTGCTGACAACTCCTTGATACACGCATGAAAATTGCGCGCCAACGACTATTCGGTCCGTTGCCAGACGAGCGGACAGCGAGCTACATAGTCCATACCCGACCACGGGAGGCGCGGGCATTGGAATTAATGCCCACGCCTACGATGTGCCACCTTGTACTAGTGATTGGTTCGTCGTTGTGTACGATGCGTACAGCTTTGCTCTTTCACCGAGCGCTCAAGATCCGTGCCTGTATCTGTACCAACAAATACATCAGCGTACTTTTACCTACATAACAATGCCGACGAGTTTCCCTACAATTGTATTTTTTTTTTCTGTGGCAGTCATTTTGTGATATTTATCAACTTTCGGTCAGTTCTTCTGAACAAAATTTATTAATTACCTACCTCTTCTTTTATGTGATACTTTATTCAAGCTTATCTTCCCCAGGTGTCATGGGTCCGTCACCGCGACATCCACCTGCTGACGGTGGGGCGCTACACGTACACGTCGGATCAGCGCTTCGAGGCGCAGCACAAGCCGCGCTCCGAGGAGTGGGCGCTGCGCATCCGCAGCCCGCAGCGCCGCGACTCCGGCCAGTACGAGTGCCAGATATCTACCACACCGCCTATAGGACATGCTGTCTTCCTTAATATTGTAGGTTAGTACATCTATTAATAGCTACCAGGGGTTAACTCCACTGTATATTGACTCCAGCCAGTACAAATGAAAGATACCCACCACACCGCCTATTAATAGGACATGCTGTCTTCCTTAATATTGTAGGTTAGTACACATGTATAGTTTATTTCGATAATAACCAATTTTCGAGTCTCAATTGAAGTGGAGGCTGCGCGTAACCGTAGCAAATTTCATCAGAGTGATTGCAAGCGATGTCATGCGGTGTCCCACAGGGATCGGTACTAGGGCCGCCCTTATGGGACATCGGGTACTACGTAGATACTGCGCGCCGAACTCCCCTGCTACGCAAACGAAACGCATGTATTGACGCAGAGAGATTCGTACCAGGCGGCGATCAAACTATTGACGCTTGAGAGGTTTGCCTGGCACCGAGGTAAAGAAGAAACTTGGTGGATTCGATTATCATTGGATGATTTTTGCTCACCATACAAAAGCCATAAAAAATTGTTTAACTTATTTGCCACGTACCACATCAAAGAAAAAATGTAAAAAAAATGTGTATCGCTATGATGCCCAAAAAAACCTTACCCTTATGTAACAAAATCATCCTACGCAGTCTATGTTTCGCCACCGCACATTAGTAGAACTTACCATACAATATAAGTCCAAAATAAACAAACTCTATTTCAAATATCCATTACACAAACATTAAGGTATATCTACAATTCATCAGGTACAAACTTAGTATTTACGTAGGGGACCTAAACAATTGGAACACAGTATTTGTTGATTCCTACGAGATTGCGACGTTTCGTCCTACGCTCCCTAAACCAACATGGCCGGGATAGCTTGTGTGTTCAGTACTTGTTCATAATGCATGTACAGGCACGTGTAAATTATAAATTGTAATTATTATAATGTAGAAAGGTGTTTTTGTGACTTCGCCGGGGAATGAGTAACAATGTAGTACTATGTTATGTGCTACTTTAAGAATATACATTTTTTTTAGGGTTATCATTTGGGTGTCGTCAAGGCTAGAGTGAATAGGCTTTTAATAAAGTAATACGCTTCACCATCAACGATTACATCATTGGTTACCATCAGGTGGTCTTACAGTCAAGCATTGGTTTATAGCAAATAAAAAAAAATTGTCCGTCCAGGTCCATGCTGACTAGTTCTCAAATTTTCAAATGGGTAAACAATAGGTACTTTCTCCCAAATGAAAATGAAATGAAATACATATCACAGTTGTTGGGATAGATAAATTGTACGATTGCCTATTAAACCGAGTGTCGAATTAATCCTCGAACCTTGCGCGGAATAATTATTTTATATATATATATATTTTTTTTTTCTATAGCCTACCGATAGTTTTTTCAAGCCATGGTGTAGGTCTACGTTTGTGAGTTAACCCTCCATCACTCGCGCGGTTTTTCACCTCGTGAGCACTCGCGGGGTGTTGGGGCCACCCCACATACTCAAAGTACATTTATACAAATATAGTAGAAGTTAATGGAATTACACCTGCATTTTATTATTTTGTGTTGTATAACGTATGTAAATAAAAAAAACTAAATTTTATAATCAACTTTATTACTGTTCTACAAAACATTATAATAACCAGCCTTTTTAGTCATAATATTGAGACCATTTCTCAAAAAGAAACAAAAACAAAAAACTTCTTCGTTTTTAACATAAATTTTGTTATTGAAAAACAAAATATAAGGATTAAATAACAAAATGAAATAAAAAATTCTTATTTTTCGTAACAAGAATTACAAATTAACTTTATGTGTTTTGACACATGATTTTTTTACAAAAATTGCAGTGACTCAATGTTTTGATGTCTTTAGAACGTGGACAAACTATACAGCTCTGCTTTTTTGTAGGCGACATTCCTTCGGTGTTTGATCCAGGAACATTCAACATCCTCTTGAGTTCCCAACTCATCTTAAAACAAAAAGATTTGAAAAAATAATTACATACCTACGAATACAGGAAGGTACCTAATTAGAAGTGTGTGCTAACCAAAACCATTAAATATATGCTTAAAAATTAATAAATAAACATTTATAGTAAATAAAAACACAACTAAATAATTTATGTTTACAAAACAGTTGAAATCACATACCTTGATGATAAAATAACCTCCTCAAAAGTATAACACGAGCGCTCGCGGGGTGTCGTGACCACCCCACGCAAACTTTGAAAGGTCCTCACACTGCGAGCGCTTGCGCCACACTACCCCTCCCGACCCATTTCGATGCGTTTAAAGGTCACTTGAAGGTACTGAGACGAGCCGATACATAACTGAAGAAATTATTATCCTTTTTTACGATAAAAAATGCGTGGGGTGCTGATAGCACCCCGCGCGAGTGATGGCGGGTTAACATGTTTGTAAACGCATCCACAATAGAGGAATGATTCTTATTTTAAGTTTATATTTTTAACAATAAAAATAATATTTGTTTGCCATTTTTATTTTAGTTGAAATCTCTCGATTCAAATACTCACTCACAATTGTGGTCCGTGCTTGAAATCACAGGTATGTACGTACTCAGTCAGTAGCTTTAGGAGGTATATATGGAATGTGGAATACTGACTATTGTGCCACAACTGGCGAGCGAGCTTTGTGTAGTAGATTTGTGCACTATAATATCGTGCACGTTAACAGTATATGTTCACTGCAGCTTGAATTGCAATAGAGATAAATTATATGCTTCATAAAAGCAGGCATTCTAATAGAATGATATATATTATTTGTCATCAAGATATTGATTTAAAATTTACTGGTTATTGCCAGCAGCTTCGGCCGCGAGGTAGAAGGACATCATCCCAAGGGAAAATATTCATGAGATAAAAAATGTCTTAACTCCTATTCCTGGTCTTGATCCACTTATGTACCAAGCTTCTTTGAAATCTGTTAAGCTGTTCGAGCGTAATGTAACAAACATAGACGTGATTAGACTATTAATAATAATGTTGTTTAGTACACATTTTCGTGTTCTTTTAAAATAATAATAATGGTGGACCCTCATAATGAGAACCTTGTGAAAGACGAGAAGGATAATCAAAATATCTTGACCTGGCTGGCGAGGTTGTCGACATATGGGGAGTGGAAACAAGAATCATTGTGCTTATTGTCGTGACGGCCAATGGCTTTATAACCAAGAGACTCAACCAACATCTGAGGAGGCTCTCGTTAGGCAGTTGAATCAAAGGCTTGATTCAGAAGGCAGTACTCCAGGACACTGCGCGTATTTTTAGGAGGTTCCTCTCTAAGGAGACCTGACCACTAAAAGCTTAGACCCTGTTTCGATGCCGGTGGGCTACTATTGTTAATATTTTTAAAGGCTTTTTTATTATATTAATGGACATAAAAGTTTTATATTAGTATAAATCCCCTGGCCCATAAACTAGTGTTAACTGTGTCATAGGGACCAGTTTCTTCGCCAGTTTTCTTAATTATACAGTATTATGGGAGAAATTTTAAAGTTAAGGTTATGTAACAAAATATTTTAAAAGAGACTTTGACCCCTGAGTTTGTTTCAGTGTTTCTTCTCAGGGTAGTCACCTAGGAAGCACCGGACACATCTAGCTTAAACTGACGAAAAGAATAAAATACTGACGTGTAAAAGTGTTATTTCAAAACCTATTTACAAAATAGATATCATTTACTTAGGTCTAAATTTAGAATTAAACATTTTGTGGAGTATGTGATGGTGTGTGTGTCGGTGTCTGTTTTACTGAAGTTAGGAAATAAATATTTATTTGCCTGAAATTAGGTTTTCGATTTACATAATTGTACTGTTTTAGCCAGAGAGTCAATTTGGTTTTAAATTTGTGACCACTATATTTTGTACAATCTTTAATTGTATTTATGAATATATTATAGATTTTAAGAGCTATTACAAAAATATGTATAATAATATTATACGTACATATGTGTTTAGAAATATATAAGCATGTCCGGTCGTTGTGGCGACGTTTGGGGGAGGCCTTTGTCCAGCAGTGGACGTCTTTCGGCTGAATTGATGATGATGATGATGAAGCATGTTCATCAAATGTCTCTACTCATAGGACAAGCATTGCTTAGTTTGGGACTAGACGGCGTTGTGTAATAGTGGAATATTGTTATTGTTACTACTGATATAGTAATAATAATATTTTGATCGTTGGAAAGCGTGCGAGGAGCTGAAACCAACTTGCAGAGGCTCTTAAGATACTTTTAATAGAACATAATGCCTACCGACGATTATCCCTGTACGCGCAATGTTTTTTTTTTTTTTTATGGTAGGTGAAAATCATCCAATGACGAAACCCGCTGTTGGGCGGAGCGGGAGACCAGTGTCAGACTATTACTGACTAAAAAACCTACACCGTACCTTCCTTGCCTTATTCCTGGAGTCGAGGTAACAGTTTGCACCACCCTCTAGGCTCCAGGAGGCTTCGACCCTGAAGGGCCCCTGCAGTTGCTGACAACTCCTTGAGGCGCGCAATGGTAGTACATCCAAGAAAAACTCCCCATTTATGTGTCTCTTAAACCTTTGAGCTCTAGCGAGCGCCGGCGTTCGCACACATATTGTTATTTAATTGTGTCCGTAATTAAGGTAATCGAAAGATTTTTACAGCTTCGTGTCAAACTATGTTTTTTTTGTCTGTATTTTTAATAGATTTAAGTTTTTAAAATAAATTCTAATTTAGAAACGGACTTTTGCAAGCAGTCTAGCTTTCCAGTCACATTATTCCAGTTAGTATTTATAAAAAGACTGAGACTAAAATTGGTCCGAATCGAACTAATATAGTTCTAAATCTGAAGAACTGCTTTGAGCTGTTGCTTTTTGAATATTGATTAAATTGTGTTTTGTATTGCTTCTATTGTTGAATTATTTACAACACAAAAAGGTAATAATGCTGACTGAGATCAAACGGTATTTGCTGAGAGGATATTAATTTCTACTGGTACAACCAAAAACGATATCAATAATACGGCTTTCCAAAAATAATTTTATTATCATAGGTACTTGGGGTAGCATTGTTATATTTTTTGCTATACTACTCTACTGCTAGAAAAAAGCTTCCCTCCTTCTTTTCCATTATTTATGACTCTGATTCACTTCTTGCCAATTCAGTTGTCATATTTTTTTTTTTTTAGTTTAGTTTATTTCTTTTCCGTATGAAAAGATATATAGGTCAAACAACATTTCCTTCTACTTGCATTATTTCTTCAAAACTGGGGGTTATGACCACGTTATGTAATCGGGGTCTTCTCTTTGAAAGCTGACTTTGGTTTAATTTTTTTTTTTGTTTCTATGTTTCATTCGTCCTTATGGTAAAATTCAAATAAAGTGGAAAACACTCTCGAGGGACATTTAAAAAGTTTTTTTGGCGTTATAATTTATCATTTTATTGGTAAAATACCAAGCAATTATATAATTATTAAAACCTCATTTAATAAAATGTAAAAAACAAAAACTTTTTGGATGTAAAATATTATTAACATTTTTTCTTTCTTTCCTGCAGAACCAGAAACTATAATATCCAGTGGACCCGAGCTGTTCATCCAAGCCGGTTCCACGATTAACCTGACCTGTACAGTGCGTCACACTCCCGAGCCACCCAGCTCCATCACCTGGACGCATGGAGAACAGGTAATTTCAAATGTACGTTTTCCCATCAATATTATTACGTATAACCCTGTAGTTTTCCCAAACTTCGTCGATTTCATCGATCGAATCTCCTTAGACTTTAATGATAGAAAATTTTGACTGTTTTATTAATCTGTGAATGTTTAATACTTATCGGCGTAATACGGATAACCGCTTGAGCGTCCCGCCCATTTTGATAACGTCACGTGATCAAAAAAAAAAATGGCTGCGCGCACAAAAAACGTGTTTGGTGACGCGAGCGTAACATGAGTCACTTCAAGTGATGTTTTTGTTTAATGCTATGAACGACTCTTTCAAGTCGTGTCAAGTGTTTGTTGACATTGGGTTTCAAATATTTTGTTTAGAGCGATAAACATTGACTACAGTTGAAATTGTTGAAACAATCATTATTTCAACTTTAGAGAAGATTATTTTTAAAAGTAAAGCGATAACATATACTTTTTATGACTTTTATTGATAGAATGGTTCTTTATACGTACGTTAAAATAAAAACATCATACTTCGTAGTAAAAAAAAATATTTATTTAGAGGCACACGATATGTGCTGACGTCACCCAAATTAAAAAAAATCTAGAACATTTTTTTTTGACATTATTTTTTTGAATTCAAATTAACCATTGTGAAACAAATATCGTATTTTTATCATGAAGAAATATATCGAGATTCGATTAGAAAAGAGACAGAGTAATAAAACATCGTATAATAAACACAAATAGGTATATTATGACGTGGTGTCGTATTACAATGCAAAAAGGGACAAAAGTCACTTTGGGACGTTTCAGCGGATAATCAATAAATAATACATAGGTACTGTATATTATTTATTGATTATTTGTGTAATTTATTTCATCACCACTGCTCTCAAAACGGTGAAGGAAAACATCGTGAGGAAACCGGCATGTCCTAGAACCAAAAATTCGAAGACATGTGACATCCACCAACCCGCACTGGGCCCGCGTGGTGGATTATGGCCCACTCCCTCTCCTGGAGGGAGGAGGTCTGTGTCCCTGCAGTGGGAACATTAAAAGGCTGATGATGATGATGATGGACAGTGTTTTACATTAAAAAGGTTTATACATAACAGAACTATAAAAAAACTTTTCATAGGTAACTGATAATCAGTAAATAGTTAATGAATCAATCATTCACATCAATTACTACCTACTAGATAATACTACGCGCAGTGTTTTTCCATTTATATTGCCTTTATAAATATATAATTAATAAGCACAACCTGTACAATATTTCCATAAATTGACTGTTATTTTGGGATACAAACCTACACTCATAACTTTGCTGTTTATGAATATATTATTTATTGAGACTTTACTGAAATAATAACAAGGCCTTTTCTAATAAGCCCTTTAAGTATGAGTACTAATTAAAAATTTGTGGTGTATTGATTAATGTCCCTTGTCTACATTTTATGAAGCTAAGTCTCTCTCTGCGTGAGTATTTTTAGACTTAGGTCTTTTAAATCACGCAACTAAATTTAATAATAATAAGAACAATACATGAGCTACATTTATGTGCATGTATCAAGGTTCAAAAATGGTCAAAGGTCACTCTACTACTAATTAACATATCATATCATACAATGTTGCACAAAGTATTCTGACTTAACCAATTATTAAGACAGGATTTCCGATTTCCCTCGAATTCACACCACTAGTGGATAAAACGGGGGCAAAAATTTGTATAAAAAACCTAGTTAAACACGAGCGAAGCCGTTGGCCAAAGCCAGTAGTGAGTAAACCAGTAAAACTAAGAATATTACAAATACATCTAAACCTAATGATAATGACCGACCCCTCTTTTTTGCATCAGAGGTACCATAGCTCTAAATACACCAAGCATCTCTCATATCAGAAGATCAAATACTCCGGTAACATAATACCCATAGCTAATACTGAAACGTCTATTGAAATCAATATTATTTAGGTTTAGAAGCTAACATATCGTAATAATAGTCGAGAAGCCACGAGCTACGTGGATCTAATTACGCACAGTTACTGTGTGGTAACACATTAGCCACTGCTGACCACAATATAGTGCACGCTCTGGGGTGCTATCAGTGGTTTGTCGCTATTATAGCTACAATGTTCCGGGTTTATTATGCGGGATTTGTTTGTATTGTTGAATATCTAGGTTTTGTTTTAGCCAAAAAATTCTTCCTTGTATTTACACATATGTGCCTCTGTATGATGCCTCAATTCAAGTGAATGGATTGATTTGAGACAACCTTATTACGTCTTCGGCCACATCATCATCATCAGCCTTTTTTTTTAATGTTCTTACTGCTGGGACACAGGCCTCCTGAGGAGGAGAGGGAACGGCATATAACCACCACGCGGGCCCAGTGCGGATTGGTGGATGTCAAATGTCTTCGAATTTTTAGTTCTAGGACATGCCGGTTTCCTCACGATGTTTTCTTTCACCGTTATGAGAGCAGTGGTGATAAAATAAATAAACTAAGTAAGGCGCCTGGCTGGGCAACCTGCAACCTACAACCCGTAAGTCGGGACCTCTACCACTCGGCCACCACTGCTCCTTCGGCCACGTAATGATAAGCAATCAATTGATGTAGATTGTGGTCAAAGACGAGCCTAATATCAATCATAAGAAATCATGCTGTCAAATGTTGAAGATCTGAAGGATCTGAGATATGCCAAGACCTAAAGCCTAACACTAGCTCAAAGATGAAAGGCCTTAGTTCATACAGAACATTAGGCACGAATATTGATCAGCACACTTATTCAAGGCAAAATGGCGACCTAACTCCTGTTTTATTCAAGGAAAATAGTTTACTAACTCAATAAGATCAGTAGTAATATTGTGGCTCAGTTGCTATTTCGAATTATTACGTTATTATAAAATTTATTTATTATTATTATTAAACTTTTGTGGCACAATTTTAAAAGTACTGACGTTTTTTTGCTTTGTCAAATTTTTTGTAAAACAAAGCCTGAACTCACTGAATATTTTCACAAATTCAGCTAATAACAAAATTTGTCGACAAATCCCCGCCAGGCGGGATTAAGAGCGTAAAATTCCTGACGTACACGGAATTGGGGACTCAATACCGAGTCAATCGATTTCATGGTTTGAAAGTGATTACGTAATGAATGGCTTGTTGAACAAATTCATTCCGTAATTACGTCAGCACAGTTAGTTTGACGCATTAAATTTTAATGGAAATTTAATAGTATCAATAAAGTAAAATTCTGTTTGTTAAAATCAAATATTGATGATATTGGCTAATTTATAATTTGCATTAATAATGACAGGAAAATATCCAAATACGACACTCGTATTTTGTTTTGTATCGTCATATTTGTACAATTGTAATTTGCAACTGGTTAAATAACTTTTCAACGAAAATGAAACAACGGTGCTTCATTAAATGATTAGCCTTTAAAAATATTGAATTTCATACTATTAAGGTTCGAAAAAAGCAATATTTTAAGCTGATATTTTTTTCAGGTTATCAACTTTGACTCTGCACGGGGTGGAATATCATTGGTTACTGAAAAAGGCCTGAAGAGTACCAGCCGCCTATTGGTTCAGCGGGCGACCGGCTCAGATGCAGGAGTATACACTTGTGGCCCAAATAATGCTCCCTCAGCAGCAACAAGGGTTCATGTCTTATCTGGTAAAAAATTTGCGAAATTTTATAATTAATTTTTAATTAAATATCAAGTTTTCAATACATAAATATCAATTTAAATATTCTCTGACAATATTGATTAAAAGTTTGAATACTTTTCGTAGTTAAATGTGTCGAAAGCTTTACTTAAATCTTTGTTGACAATGTAATTTATAAATTACTTATTTTTGAGAGATGTCATTTTGTAGGTAGATTATTTAAATTTGTATTGAGTAAATATATTATGATCCTGATTTAAAATATTTTCTTTTCCTAGGTGAGCACCCTGCAGCGATGCAACAAGGATGTGCAAAATCAACACTAGATAAAACAGCCTCCATTCTATGTTGTCTGATAACACTCTACGTTCTAAGAAAACCATCGTTTAGCAACTTACAGTTTGGCACTTGAATGTTCCAAAACACCTGAAATGTACCATAAATTGTGTCAATAATTCGTTTCGTAAAATTATTACTTGAAAGTAAAACAACAGCGGTTCGATTGGATAAAGGGATAAGGGACAATGTGTACGTTATGATGCCTAAACAAACTTTGTTAAAAAGCCAAGACATCTTGTGAATAGGCAACTTTTGGCTTTCACAGTCTTTAATATCTCGTTATTTGCTTTTGTCAAGTTACTTTGTAAAAGTGATTTTGTTTGGGTCGTTAAACATTGAGAATAGGATCTTCAAACAACAGTTTTTTGGGATAATATTTTGATAAGCAAAAATGTACGTTTATCAAATTCATTAGACAGTAAAATTCCGTTGACTAAGTATTGTAAATATTTCTATCACAGCTTTGTAAATACTTTAATGTATTATAAATACAGTTATCCTATAGCTGTCTGTCTGCATTATTATGTTAATATAATGAAGGGTTAGTGATACTGTTCCAACTTGAAAAGGTATTGTTTAAGTCATTAACAGTTACGCAAGATTATATAATAATTGATTATTCCGGGCAGACAGCGAAACCCTTCTAATTATAACTAAGGTTTAGCGTTATAGAATTTAATTGACGAGTTTATACTTACAATTATGTATGTGTTCGCAAGGTTCATGGATATAAGATTTTTACATAAAGATAAGACCTATAAAGGAAGCATAAGATCGTTTTAAAGTGGATAGTCACCATAGTCTATGGTCATTGTCAACTTAATGGAGGTCGCAGATGCTTATGGCGTTTCCAGAAACTATATTGCACACTTTTGGAAGACATTGGCGAGGATCGGCTTGAAAATAGCGGTCCTTGATATAAATAACAAGAAAATGTAAGGGTTTTCTTAAGTATGAGGTTAGAGCTCGTTCTTAAACACATTTCGGTTTATGGTGGAAAGTGATTATATTATGTTTACTTTAATATTTTATCTTGATTCGTCATAATAGATGCTAACAAAGGAACAAACAAAAGTTTATTTGTATGTGTTTTATTAAGAAACTATTCGTAACAGCCACAAAAATCAGACCCTAGATTGCATTCTAAATGTCAACAAAATTGACGCCTATTAAGGTTACGGAATGGTTCGTTAGAGTTATCGCAGCACTAGAACTCAAAACGCTACTCAAAGAACAAGGGTGGGTCTGCCTCTCGCTTCACTCAGGAGTCAAGTAATGATAACCTATCCAAAAAGGTTCAATTCAAATTGGTTGATTTTTGAGATATTAAGAGATATCGAAAACTGCACAAAGTTACTAGAAAAAGAGACACTAGGTGAGGTCCCAGAGTGAGGTATTGACCAAAGCAATAAATCAAATTCATCTTATTCATATTATTGTTCTCTCTTATTACCATCTCCTAACTAGAGGAAAGGTTAACAACAAATTTAAAAAATGAAGAAAGCCGAAGAAACGTTACAAAAGAATTTCTTTCAGGCAATAGGTACCGACAAAATATTAAAAAATAAAGCTCTAACGATGAATAAATAAGAAAACGTGTCGACCATTACGAAAGGACTTGAATATTAATGACATACTAAATTTTGTTCAAAATGTGAAACAGCCTACGCCATTTATTTATGTAAGAAAATACTTCTCGTCACTTAACACAAATTACCTTGACAGTTAATTAGATGGCGTCGAATTGGGGTGCGAATAAATTTATGTAAATTGTCTGTAAATAATTGAACCCAAATTATTGTCCAATTTTAAATAAATAGATACGGAATTTATGAATAAATGAACGTCAACGAAATAAAATTTGTTATAAATTATTTGGTGTGTTTTATTGAGTCTGTGTTTTTATAAATATTTTTAGTTCTGTAAACTAAAAGATCATGATAAATAAATCAAATTGCTGGTATTGTGAGTATTGTCTTGAGGTTTTGAAGTACCAATTGAGAAAAAGACAAAATAAATAATGTAGAATACAAGACATTTATACAGCTTGGAGATACCGCAAGGTATAATCTGAATATCCATGCGGATTGCTTGTTCGTTAGAGATAGACTCTTGAATGGTTCAATTTCGAAGTCATTTACTAATTAAAGCTAAGTGAGCAAATGCACAGTCGTAACAAAAGCAATATCCGTGACTATATTACTACTATATAGCATTAGCTAGTAACGTACCAAACGGTACTAGCTAACGCTATAAATGTTTTGCTGCAGTATAAATCAAAACAAAGATACTAAAATTGCAATTAAAAATTGAGCGATTGAAGGGTGAAAAATACCTTACGATCTAAATATACAGAAAAAAAAATACAATAAAGTCGGTCGAGCTACTTAAGAGGAGTGACAAACACACAAACGTACACGGGATACTCGTATAGGTACAATATTTTAGATTTGACAATATAATATCCAGAAAGATAATTCTGTTGTATATAAAAAGATATACCATTTTATTATTTACTTTTCCAAGCTAAGTCGCAAGCAATTCTGAGCTGCTCAGTTGTGACTGGATACAGAACAAAATGCTTGATAAACCCAGATAAGTAGCGTCCACGAAATGTTCAGTATCACCACGGCGCTGCATCATCCAATGACATTTTGTCCACCCATATGCAAAATACGCGCTGAAGTCGTGAAATTGCGTACACCATTTTTATTTATTACCAGTACTCAATAAAGCACTATTGACTTGTTTTAAGTGATTGGTGATAGTGTTAAAGCGATGGTCATGGACATCAAAAAAACTAAAAGTTATAATTAGAAATCACTTATACCCGTATTATAGGGTGTCTGATTGACATCGTACCACAAATGAATACCAAGGATCCAGTACATGATTTTGGACCCCCCAGTGGTGGAATTTTTCGTCGTTTCTTTTTTTCAGGGTGCCAGTGACACTGTATCACAAACGAATACCGAAATAAAGAAGTAATTACTTGTTGCCAAGTAATGTCACAATAAGTCATTACTTGAAGTTAGAAGTCTTTATTCAAAACTAGCTTTTGCCCGCGGCTTCGCCCGCGTGGGTTTGGGGTTTCCGGGATAAAAAGTAGCCTATGTGCTATTCCGGAGTGTATCCTATGCCTGTGCCAAATTTCATTCAAATCCATTCAGTAGTTTTTACGTGAAAGAGTAACAAACATCCATACATCCATACTTACAAACTTTCGCCTTTATAATAGTAGTAGGATATCAATTTTACTACTATAAAATACAAATTGTTACTTAAGTTTTTAGTAAGTTTAACTCAAATGATTTGTTTTACTTGTTTATAAATATGAGATAAACATGAGTTCTAAGACTGTTTTGTTGTACCAAGAAACATCTGTCAGGTAACAACAATTCTATTTTTAATAAAAATAAAATTTATTTCAGAAAAAGCGACAGCTTTCTTTGTAGAACGCAATTAATTTAAAATTCTATTGTCGTCTACAGTTTATTTACTCGCCCTAGATTTCAATATAAATAGAGAACAGGCTATGAAAATATCTTTAGTACTTTAATCTTTGTCGCTTTAACGGCTAACATTTGAATAATGGGTTTTATTAACGTTTAACATAAAGTCCAATTTCGTTTACACTTTTATTATTTTGTTTATTGAGTTTATTAAAATGTGAAAGTTAACGAATTCCAACGTTTTAAAGTAATTAAAGTGAAAAAGCAATTTCAATTATTTTCGGTTGGTTTCTGCCTATGTTAACTGATATTAAATGGAGTAAAAATATTTAATTGTTTATTTGTGAGCTTTTATTCGACTATAAAAACTCTATTTTGAAAGCAGCCTTTTAATTTTATTTGTCATCAAGTGCGGAAAATGCAGAACATTTTTTTAATCATAGCTAAAAACTTTTTTGATCAAGTCACTTTTTAAAATCGGTTCCTGTAAGAGCTAAAATACTACAGACAGGCACAGAGACCCATAGATACTGGTTACATAAGCAAACTCTATTTTGCATTGCATCAGCTTATAATGTTCCCCCAGCTGGGACTCAAGCCTCCTCTCTAAGACAGAGAAATGGTTGGAAGCCACCACGTAGGCCCAGCGCGGATTGGTGGTTGTCACATGTCTTCGAATTTTTGATTCTAGGACATGGCGATTTTCTCGTGATGTTTCCTTCACCGTTTTGAGAGCTGTGGCTCAGCCAAGCGCATACTTTGTGGAATTTATTTTATCACCACTCTATTTTAGATACAAATAAATTAGATTTTTGACTGGCCTGTTAGTCTAGTAGTCTAGTAGTTGACTGCTATACTGTAGGTCGTGGGTTTGATTCTCACCCAGAACAAATATTTGCGTGATGAGCATGATCATTAATTCATTCAGTGCCTTGATGTAATTTATCTATAATATGTATGTATTTAGAAATGTATAAGTGTGATCATAACGCTCATAACACAAGCTTTGCTTAGTCTGGGACTAGACGGAGTTGTGTAATAGTTGTGGAATATTATATTACTAGCTTTTGTCAGCGGCTTCGCCCGCGTACATAAAATATAGCCTATGTCACTCAGGAGTAAAGCAGCTTTCTATTGTTGCTAAAAATTTTTTAATCGGACCAGTAGTTCCAGAGATTACCTCCTACAAACAAAAAAACATAAAAACAAAAAAACAAACTTTACCTCTTTATTATATTAGTGTAGATAATAGTTTGGTGGGTCCTTCAATTGAGTACATTGGGTTAAAAACGTGTCAAACCCTACTTAAATATCAAATTTCGACAAGTTTTTAAGCTTAAGTAGTTTCACAAATACTAAAAATTCATATGCTTATATCAAAAGACGAGGGTCCTTTGCCCGAGGTAAAAAGAAACTAAAAGCTCATTTAAAATATTTATACATACTACTACTCGGGTCACAAATACATTGACAACTTTGCAACTGAGTAAACTCGTTTTAATTAAACAATCTACTTTGTTTTATAAACTTGAAAGGTTTTTTTTTTTTTTTATTTCATAACAACGTCCATAAAGTTCCTTACAATAAAACTTTGAGTACAAGTCGTAAACCCTTCAACAATACGCTACACAATAATTGAAGTTACCTCAGCACATTCGTAACAACTGACCGAGTAAAGGCTCGTTTACAGAAAACCAGCGGAGGCGGTAGCGGAGTGGAAAACTGCCATTTAACATCATCATTTCAGCCGTAAGTCGTCTACTTCAGGATATTGCCTCTCCTAAGTGTCGCTACAACGAACAATTCTGTGTGCATACGGGCCATTGGTCCACCTTGTCGGAGGTTTCCCCCAAATTTGGTCACAGTGATCAGGGAGAACTTCCTTCTGGTTCATCACTCTAGTACCATTCGGTCACATACACCAATACTAGCAAAATATCCTAACCATTGCTACTTTAGACAATGTAAATATGTATTAGTGCTAATTACCAGAACGAATACATTCTATTACGAATAGTAGCTAGCTACCTGCCTTAGTCTTAAAGTAAATAGATACACTACAGCTTGCCAAGATCGATCGATCAAAGAGCCTATTCACACTAGCTTTGAAGACACCTTAATTATAAACGGACGAAAAGACCGCAACTGCAATTACGATCGACTGGTTTGGTACCCCTGGTCTAGACACGCTTGTCTGGATTAGGTAAGATATCTGCGTTGTTCCCGCAAAAGCTTCGCTCTCAACAAGCACAAAGGAATCGATTACCCCGTGCAAATTCTCAAGAACTACTCAGCTTTCTCATAAGTAATAGCAGTAAGTAATAAAGAAAACTCTTGCGGTTATGACAATAAATAGAAGAGACTTGTTATGACTTGAAACATTTTTAATTTAAGTAATACTCTTACTTTGCTGAAACGAATCTTAGTCCCTTGTTGTTGAATGTAAGAAACTTTTGAAATAAACTGACTTGCAAGTGGGCACAACGTTATTCTTAAAGTTTCACTTATCTTGTGCAAATATTTGTTTATTTGATTGTAAAGTTAGATTTACTATGAGCACGCCACAATTATGGCGGTTAGTCCCCTCTTTGAGGCGTGGCTGGAAAGTCACCTTTTAAAATGGCATGACGCAGGTCCTCACCGGGCACGGTAAGTTCAGGAGTTACCTGCATCGGATTCGTGCAGAAGAGACGCCCGGGTGTTGCCATTGTGTGGACCGCCCAGAGGACATTGTAGAGCACACGGTCGAGGTGTGCCCTGCTTGGGCAAAGCATCGCCCTGTCCTCGTGGGCGGCGGCGGCGGTGATCTCTCGCGCCGAGCCTAGGTAGAAGCCATGGTCTCGAGCTAGAAGGAGTGGCAGGCGGTCGCCTTCTGCGAAACTGTAATGCTAGCAAAAGAGGAAGCCAACCTTATAAGGCACGACCAAGCCCAGTCGTCAGCAACCGTTCCTTACTGACAATCCCCTGCAGAAGGGTCGTAGCCAACTGGGGCCAAGGGTTCGTGTTAGGAAAAGGAAAACTCTGGTCCGTGTATATATTATGGTGACATAGAAATGGGGTAAGTTGTTTAGTCAGTATGAGTCAGACACTATTTTCTGCTTCACTCAAGGGCGAGATTCGTCATTGGTTGGTTGATTGATTGGCATGCCATTAAAATAATTACTATATTTAGACATACATAGAATTTCGTTGGACATCTTCATGATCCAGTCTGGCTGGGACCCCAACCCCGATTACTAGCCGCCTCCTATAGGAAGTCAGCGTATGGGCTGACTTCCTATTAGAACACCAAGGGAGAATTGGAGAAACATAGGGTTATTTTTAGTTAGTAAAAGTCTGACACACCTTCTTGCTCCGCTCCATAGTTTGATAAATTGTTAGACGATTTCCTATATTTAAAAAAATAAATTTTGTAAATCAAACAATTTTTTGATGAATCTTTAACCTAATACTTTGGACATAATGCTTACAGGTACTATAATAAAACTTTTTGGACATTTACATGTTTTGATATTATTGCCTAGAGAATTTTGTTTACTCCTGAACAACACTGGAAAAACAGGTGTTCCCTAATTCCCAGTTGATTTTGTTTATCATATTTCAGAGTAGATCCAATAATAAATGTTGTTAATATTCATGAGTACCTTCAACGCCTGAAATACAGCCAGTAAATGAAACATCACTCAACTCAAATACAAAATGTTTTTATTTAACATATGGCCTACATGAGTACATATAAAACGTCAAAAGCTGGTTTAGTTTCCTATAGTTTGATTTTGTATGAAGAAGATTTTTTTTATTTTTTTTATTCGACGACCATCACACAACTTCGTCTAGTCTCAAGCTAAGCAGAGCTTGTGTTATGAGTACTAGACAATTGACAAACATACTTATATATTTCTTAATACATACATATTATAGATAAATTACACCCAGACACAGAACAAATGATCGTGCTCAATACACAAACATTTGTCCTGGGTGGGAATCGAACCCACGACCTCCGGCATAGCAGTCAGGGTCACTAACTACTATGCTGACAGGCCAGTCGAGAAGATCCGGCTTTTTAAAGCGCTGGCGATAATCACACTGTAATTATTATACGACCTGATGAAAACCAAACAGGGCTTCGGAATAACGTGGCACGTTGCGGCTAATTTAAAGGCGCTCTTACTCTCATAATATTTTTCAAATACAATAAATGAGAGATATTTTATTATTTAATAAACTTTGTAGTAGCATTTTACCACAAATCAAACAATCACTAGTTTGACGAAGGGGTTTTTATAAATTTACAACATCAAATAAATCATGAAAAAAAAAACAACTTCTCTCGTCTATAATTGCTACACCTCCACAAATACCGGAAAAATCTATGAGTAAGATATCTATAGTAAAATTAAAATATCTATAACGGTTATTGTTTAAATAATATTTATTGTATTTGCAAACTAGATGCCACTTTATACAAACCTGACTATGTCTAAAGCTGTTGTTCTAGGCTTTAGAATTTCTGCGAAATGGCAAATGCTCTTGGCCAGCCAAAATGTTTTACTATGCGACATGGCCGGCAACGTGATAAGACTGATTTATACAAATGCTTCCGTTCATAAATCGCATGCAACACCTTCTTGCGATTTTCTTTGTTTGAAGTTGGTTTAAAGGTTAGCCTTTTTGCTTAAATAAATTGTATTATCATCACACTGAATATTTCAAAAGACGATAGTTTGTATGTAGTATTTGTATACGAGTATGATTCACACTTAAATAAGCTACACGGATTTGGGCGAAATTTAGCACATGTGTACTTACTACACCTGTGTAAGACATTACAATACATATAATAACTGTATTAAAATACCTTTTCGCTTAAATAAATTGTATTATCATCACACTGAATATTTCAAAAGACGATAGTTTGTATGTAGTATTTGTATACGAGTATGATTCACACTTAAATAAGCTACACGGTTTTGGGCGAAATTTAGCACATGTGTACTTACTACACCTGTGTAAGACATTACAATACATATAATAACTGTATTAAAATAAAACAAAAAATATAAGTATTTATACCAGAAATATGTTTTCTTAGAATAATTGTCTAGTTACGCGTGATTTATTTAAGTTATTAAATAATTATTTTATAAATAAGGACAATGAATAGATTTCATTCCGGGAATATGTTACTTTACCCGCTCGTAACTAGAAAATTAATTCAACGAGGATTAATTTTCTAGCTACGCGCGGGCAAAGTCTCGAAAGTAGGTATAAGATAAAAAAATATATAAATAATAAAGTTGTCTACATTAAGGAATATCAACATAACCCTATAAATGTTTTTTGTCCGTCATTTGTGTCATAAAACTCCAAATTTAAATTTCGATAAGTGAGTTTTATTTAAAGATAGGAACCTACTAATACGTTCTCATACTAAATTAAAGAGGTAATGACTTCACACGAGCGAAGTACAGGGATAGCTAGTATAATATTAAAACCCGAGTATACAAAGAGATTAAAGAGGCTACCGCTAAAACAGCTTAGTGGTCACGCGTTCAACTTTAGCACAAAACTAAAAAATGACTGAACTCGTTACATAGCCTCCGCTTTTAATATTAAAAAGAACTTTTTGAAATGAAAACTTAAAAGCATTAAGTACTGTTCAGTATAATCCTGAATAGAATACAGAAGATAAATTTTGTAACACTCTGGATATTATATAAGGTGTTCGCAAAAGGTGTAAATTGAGTTCGTTTTCTAATTTATATTCTCAACTTTAGTAACTGTTACTCGCAGTTCTCACATAAATGTTTTACAATAATATACCTGATATTTTACAGCAAAATTATTTTTACAAATTATGCTATAAAATCGATTACTAAATAAATAATGAATAAATATTGACAATCATTCCTTTTTTTTAATATAAGCGGCTTGGACTCGAAATAGAAGATGAAGTTTCTATGTTTTTTTTTTATGTACATACTACTTGTTCCGGCAATTTTTATATCGCCGTACCGTTTAAACCTTCCCTGAGCTATTATGAATATTTCAAGCCCATAATTGTCGAGTTTTTACGAGACTAACGAACAGCAATTCATTTTTATATGAAAGAGTTATCGATTTTAAGTATTTTTCCGGAATCGATCTCATAGATATATTACATGATTTGATTATGAATTTTGGAGACATGAAATGGAACTTCTAAAGATGTCTTAACAAAACTATAGTAACAAGTAAAATTGAAAATCGACGGCTGACTAGACGAAGAGCCCTGGACGAAAACCTTTACGAAAAGAAATAAGTTCCTTTCAACTTGCTATCAATTTGCTAATAATTATATTATTTTAAAGGAACTCCTTAACTATTCTAAATAAATGTATATAGTGATTTTTACTTTTCACCAAGAACTCTCGCATTTACCTACTCACAAATATAAATATAATAATAAACAATAGATTGTTTATTATTATATTTATTACTAGCTTTTGTCCGCGGTTTCACCCGCGTACATAAAATATAGCCTATGTCACTCAGGAGTAAAACAGCTTTTTATTGTTGCTAAAATTTTTCCAATCGGACCAGTAGTTCCAGAGATTACCTCCTACAAACAAAAAAATAAAAAAAAACTTTACCTCTTTATTATATTAGTGTAGATTTGTGAGTAGCGTGTAGTAGGATAGATCCTAGCAGCATTTGGGCATCATTAGAATTGTCGTGAGATTTTTTCTGGCTCTAAATATGCTTACAATTTCAGAAATTCCGTGAAATTGTCATTGAAATTGCCTCCATGGCCCCATTAAACCTGGATTTTGATAAAAAATAGTACCAATATGAATGTAACTATATCCTTTCAAATAACTAAAGAATTTTCTGAATTAGCTCACAAATGGCATATTTCTGAGGTAACAAACATAAAAATAATAATGATACAAAACAAAAATACAACTATATTGAGAAACTCCGTCTTTTTATAAATAACTATTATTATTGGTCGATCACTCGAAAGCATGGATATATAGTGTAGGTAGCTTCCACAGGTAAGATTAGAATACGAGTCAATTTATCTAGTTTTCGTTCATCCTTTGAGGCTATCCTCTGGAGGATAGGCTAGCAGAGAAGCGGTCGATATCTATTTAAATATTGCGTACTATGTAAGAGCAGTAGTGGCCTAGTAGTAACGGCCTCGACTAGTAGTTATAAATTATCGGTATAAAACAAGACAAGACGTCCGGACGAAGCCCAAGTCGTCGACGGCATGTAATGTTCTCGCACGCCTTTAGGAGTTGTCAACAAACTGTAGGGGCCCAACTGAAGAGTCCAAGCTTCCTGGGGCCATAACTAATGTAAAAGTAAACACCAGGACCCTGGAACGAAGGCAATGAAGGAACGGGGTGAGTTTTTATTCAGTGAAAGTCTGGCACTATCTCCCGCTCCTTAGATGTCATGAAATGATTTTATCCCACCAAAAAAAAACCTCACTACTGCTCTCAAAATGGTGAAGGAAACTGACTTGTCCTAGAATCATAATTTGTAAGGCATGTGACATCTAACAACATATATTAAGTCCGCGTAGTTGACTACAACTGGATCCCTTACCAAGACATGAGTTTCCTCTCCTAGATATGAGGCCTGATTCCCATCAGTGGGATGACTATATAGCTGATTATGGTATTATTATTTCAGTCGGAGGATCCTTCCCATTTCAACATAAGAAATTTTCGGGACTACTCTCTGTCCCGCATAACTTCAAACTGTTTTACCGAGCCCTACGTCAGTCCACTATACATATATCTATGAGATAGTCGTGCTAAATTCAAAAACAATATAGTATCTTCAATTTCTACCACTCCTTATCATCATCATCAGCCTTATCAATGTTCCCACCGCTGGGACGCAGGCCTCCTCTCTACAAGAAGGAATGGGCCATAATCCACCACGCAGACCCAGTGTGGATTGGTGGATGTCACAAGCCTTCGAATTTTTGGTTCTAGGACATGCCAGTTTCTTCACAATGTTTTCCTCCACCGTTATGAGAGTAGTGGTGACGAAATAAATTACACAAAGTAATGCGCCTGGCAGGGTTTGAACCTGCGACCTACAACTCGTAAGTCGGGGCCGTTACCATTCGGCCACCACTGCCACTCCTTATACTCTATTGGAACCCTTATGAACTGTGAATCTGTTCAACAAACTTTCTTTCTATAATGCACTTCGGAATTACCTTTTACTTCCTCCATACTACATTCCTGCATAATTGAGCCCACAAAATGAAATAACTATGAAAAACCACTCGGCCTACACAAAGGAAGTGCGAAGTTCGACGTCTTCGTGTGACTGGCACGACAATGACTAATTTGTTTGGGCCGAAAACTTTGTCACTTCATCGCAAAAGTCACTGAACTGCTTTTCTTAGGGCACAAAGTTCTAGATAACCTAGGAGGTTTTTCTTTTAAATAGGAGGTGGAGCAAAGTTTGTGATTCTACACCAACATATTTTTGTCTTTTATAAGACACTAGCTTTTGTCAGCGGCTTCGCCCGCATACATAAAATATAGCTTGTGTCTCTCAGGATTAAGTCGCTTTTTATTGATGCTAAAATTTTTCCAATCGGACCAGTAGTACCAGAGATTACCTCCTACAAACAAAAAAAACAAACTTTACCTCTTTATTATGTTAGTGTAGTATAAGGTCATGTGTCAGATTGATTGAAACATCACAAAATATGGTACAAGACTGCCTTTAATTCTGTCATTACATTATTTATATATTGGTTGCACACATATAAATAATAGGTACTTACTACATCACAGTAGATTATTATATAAGAGAGTAAAAGGTAGAGCGGTAGGGAGTGTCGGATTACTAAAGAACTAAAACTTGACAATATTTTTCTAATTGCCAGATTGATGCTCAAAGGCCATGGCAACTCAATCGATCAGCGCTCCAAATTCACACCGACTCCCATTCCATCACGTTTGGAGTTAAGCCCACTATGTGAAGTTGGAGTTATAATATACACATTTGTATTAGGTTTCTGAGGTGGTTCAAAGACGCATGTGGACCACAGGAAGTGACTTTGCGGGCAAATGCTTACTTGGCAATAAGTGGTCGATCCTAATAACTTTTTATTTATTTAAAATTTTACACATTAATGAAACACTGTACAAAGGCAAAGTTAATATCTATAACGGGAATTCTAGAATGACTCTCATGTAGCCCACAGTTTGTAACTTGACGTTGTGGCACCCCCATGTCACCGGAATCACGGAAAGCCGTTGTTTTTGCGCTTGATCTCTAACTGGTCGTATGGGATTATTGTAAAATCAGGCCAGTAAAGGAACAGAGAATGTTCCTGCGTTTACGCACACGGTAGCTAATCTTTGTTGAGATTAGCCAACGTGATCGAAGTTCAGTTGGGAAATGAACTTTATATGTTTAAAGTCCAAGGTCTATCGCAATTTTTATCATAATTTACCAACAGCCACTCAATAATGAACTCTGCTGCAGATACTATTTAGACACACTTTCTATCTTTAAGAAACGAATTCAAATAACTTATTCCGTTTACAGAGAGGAAAATTATCACAGCCTCTACACAGAATGTTTATTAAAACCTAAAACAATAACCGTAATTCTACCTTGTTATCAGATCGTAATTCTCGAAGCTACTATTCCAAAAATTTCCAAATAATTTAACAAGTGTAATTTACATCTATTCTCCGTAAAGACGGTATGCAATACAAATACATTGTTTTATAAAATAAATTATTCTGCCTCATTAACGGACGTTGGAGGCTGGAAGTGGGTGTAATTAATTATGTCTATACATTTATACAAAGCCCTGTAAATTGTTTAGCATGCCATTATGTTTGAAAGTTACGAGTAAGAAAGGAAATTCTCGTAGTCATAATTAGAAATTGTAATATTTATAAAAGGTTTTTAAAGGCTAATCAACACACAATAGCCGTTGGTGAAATAAAAACATAAAACTTGGGAAAAGTTTCATAATTCCTTGCTGGAGTCTATGTTTCCTGATGCTACAAACCGGGAATCTTTGAGTATAGAATGAATACGGTACTTCTAGGTAAGCGCTTCATCGTCGACCGCATCGTCACATTCTATCACGTGAGACAGCGGTCAAGCACAAACCTATCAACAATAAAAAAGTCCGAATTCAATCATAGATGCACTGAACAAGCTGAAAGGACTTATCAGCGTTGAACGTAGTAGGCTGGTTCGAACGAAGGCCGCCATGGTCCATGCATAATAGTCCACAACAAAATAAGGGTGGAAAAAGACCACAAAGAAAAAATAAGGTTAATCACCAACAAGAGACGTGTAAAAAATTAAAATAATGGCTAATGATTTGATTGGGCTTTTATTATTTCAGTTAACGTTTAATCAACGACCTTTTGTGGTGATTATGATTTTCAGGAAAGAAAAAGGGCAGTGAAATTATCTCTCTAATTGGCAAGCGCACGTGATTGGTTGGCGGTGGCGCTGCTGTGATTGGTAGCTCAATTATTAACAGCCAATCACTCACTTGAGTTGTGTTTAATTTTGAAATGGTTATCATTTCAGTTCAGATCACAAATTGTAGGCATGTTGATTAAAAAAATCATAAAAATATTTTTTCTATGCATGTTTTTCTCTTGTCGACATTTATTTCACCACGAATGAATCGTGGTGAAAGAAATATATTAACTGGTTATGTAGCCTGCTGCTTTTGATGATATTTCTAAATAGTTATAAGTACTATTTTATTTTCGGTAATCTAAAGAACAATAGTATCTACATTGTTATACGAGGAGTGAAGTGAGTTATTTAGTCCCGAGAAATTTCTTGGCGACCGAGCAAGAGCGAGGTCGCTAATAGTTCGAGGGAAATAACTCTTGAATCCGAGGTAAACACTGTGCTTTTCATTACGAATACGAGGAAAATAATACCTATAATAAAAACCTGAGTTGTCGTCAGTCTTCGTATGTTTTTAGGTAGGTATATTTCTTTTGATTTAGGCGGTAAAAGGTTTTCTCCTCTTAAGAATCTTGCGTTACATCCATAACTGAAGCTAATGAACTGATCATGTTAATACAAATTTCTAATAACAGAGATTTAGCAAAGTGTAAACAAATCTCTACTACTAGAAAAAATCTAGAAAGATCTGATCGCCCACAGATTATAGAGAGACCATTACCCGCCATTTTTTTTTTCATTGGTTATTTTAATTTTATCAGTGTAAAAATGGGAAAATCAAAATTTTTCTCAAAATTAAAAAAATAATTTTAAAGAAATAGTTGAAAGTAAATTAAAATAAAGTCATTTAAAAAGAAATAAGCTTAAATTATTCCTATCTTTATGTTATTTCAATTGTACTGGCAGTATGGAAATTCGGATCACGGTTCAATAGAAATGTCAAAATAGAACTAGTTTTTTTTTTAATATTCAGACAGCTGTCAGTTGAAAGTAAAACTCCCTAGGGAGTAAAACTGCTACTTTCAACTCTTTCCGCAGGCAACTTTACATCCACTTTCAGAGTATGAGTAATGAAAAAGACTATTTTATGTTGTTGTTTTTTTTTTAACCAAAGATAAACATAACCTGAAATTCAATATAAATACTTAAATTTCAAAGACTTAAAATTTCAACGATCTGTATACTTTACTAACATAGGTTTTCGTCTAGAGTTCAGATTGCAGATTACACCTTCTGTGAGTCAACGATTTTTTTTAAATATTAATTCTACGTAAACACAGCCTAATACAAACGCCCACCCAGTTCCAGTAGAACTCCAGAACATACGGACACGTAGCAAACTAATTTTCACCTATACAGATGTTAGGAATATGCTAGTTGCAACATGAAACAACTCATAACTTAAACAGCAACTTATATGCAACACAACTTAGTATGAGCATTCCGATGTGCACGCACTCCGAATTACCGTCTTGGTAACTTTAGTTCAAGTTTGTAGTTCACACTTCTGGTATTTAGTTTCGAATTTGTGATCTATTCACATTGCATTGTTTGTGCCAGTGGTTTTCAGCCCGTGGTCATCAATTTAGTGTAAGTCCGGCTTCTGAAAGGAAAGTCCGACCCTGGTATGAAGACTAAGAAGGAAAGGGGTGGGTCGTTTAGTCAGTAACAGTCTGACACTGCTCCCGCTCCGCCTAAGGGCGGGATTCGTCAATAGATGATTTTTCCCACCATAAAAAAGTCCGCCTTTGTACCTTTATTTGCATGAAATGTAAAATAAATAAATAGTGGGTTGCTCACTATCTAGTCGTGAGGTATAAACCAGAACTGACTCGAAGGTGTGTAATGTTCAACTTGCTCTTCAAGAGGAAGGTAGCAATACTGAAAGGGACCAGTACAACTGATGCGTTCTAGGGCTGACTTTAAAAAAAGTTACGGTTTAGAACGCAAAGAGCAAATGAAAGATTTAGTTAATAAAAGTCTGACACGCTCCTTTACTTCACCTTCTGACTGGGAGAAGTCATTGTGATAAGTAACTTCCATTTGTCAAAAAAAAAAAAAATTGTTTAACCCCTTGAAACCCAAGCGAACGCCGGCGCTCGCGGGTACTACAGCGAACGCCGGCGTTCGCGGGTATTAACGGAAAGTTATTTGTCTATAAAAACTTTTTTTTACGTTCTTGGATAAATATCAAAATACCCTACAAAAAAAAATGCTCAAATATTGTACGTTCTATTTTTGAAAATTTGACAACGGCGCGTGGCGCGAAATGATGAGCGCGAGCGCCGGCGCTCGCTTGGGAGATCTATTCATTTTACATTATTTAAGCATATTGTTGTTTATTGGTGGGCCGTAAGAACTGAAATATAAATGGCAATGAACGGTCAAAATTATAAACTTTTCATAGACTATATTTTCATAAGACTGTTAAGACTTTGACTTAATAAAACGCACCTGTTTTTTTTCTATTCCAGAACCAAATCAACTCCTTCAAAGTATTCTGCTGACCATATTACATAATTATATACTAGATAAGCAAACTACATATCTCTAAAACGTCCCAATATAGAAGTTAAAAGGCTCAGCAGTTTTTTTTTCTAATATATATCTGATATCTATTTTAATAAGCGAAGAAAATATGTAATTAAAATGACATAAAGGAAATTTTTCCCTTAGTAAAAATAAAGGAACCATACAAAAATCATCTCAAAAGGATTTTTTTTTTCTGTAGTCCCATGAGAATCGTTTAAAGTATTCAAATCTTTATTACGGTACCTTAATTTATATTATCATAATTGGACAATCATTTTAATTGTGATTCAGCTTTAAGGCCCAGTGGACGTATTCTGTATCCAATTCTTTGTACCCGAATTCCCAATATTTCCAATATTCTTTGACCAATATAGCGCAATTTTTCAATCTTACTAAGAGCCTTTCTCATTAGTTTTCACCGTGTACAGTTTTCAATTAACTAGAATGGCAGTAAAGATTTAGATTGATGTGTTAATAGGTAGATACTACAACTTACTACCTACTCGTTCTATTTAAGTTTTAATGTATTCGTTTCGTTTTTGGATCATCATCATACCTAACCGTCCTTCCCTTTTACAGTATTATGTGTCGATTTCTTCTTCCATTCTGCTCTGTTACCCGTCATGCTATAATTAACTTCATTTCCCTTCATATCAAGTGATATGAAGGAAAAGGAACTCACACAATCTACCCATCTTTTCTTTGGCCTTCATCTCTTTTTCCATCCATTCACGTGAATACTCATAACCCTTTTAGTAACAAAATATTTCATCCCTCCTCTTTACAAGGCCTAATATAAACGATTCCCCATCAACTTCTGTTTGAGGATATAAATAGGAACCACTCAAAAAAATAATTAATTGGTATTTTGATATAGTTATCAAAATACCAATTAATTATTTTAATGAGTTGTCATCCGTATTGTGATTGGACAGTGACTGTATACCAATACTTTAAATACTTTCTATTGTTTTTACATTTGGCAACTAACAAAACGGCAACCTTATCAGCCAGCTTCTCTGAAATTGTCACTACAATAAGACAACAACAGCTACATTTTTACCAAGTTCATGCATGTTTTTTTGTTTTATTTTTACTAGCGACCCGCCCCAGCTTCGCACGGGTGCTGATATTGAATATATTATGCATGTATTATGCACATAAACGTTCCTCATGAATCACTCTATCTATTAAAAAAAACCGCATCAAAAATTGTTCCGTATTTTTAAAGATCTAAGCATACATAGGGACTAAGCAACTTTGTTTTATACTATGTAATGATTGAAAATAGATGAATAAAATCGGCTTCATAATTATTGCCCAGCTGTATAGATATTTGACATACATAAATAACTGCATTAATTTTACATATAAAAAATCACATAGAATCAATTTTGAAAGCAGCGCTTTGGATATTATACTGAGCGTTTGGCTTATTTGCGTAAATGCTAGAAGCTAGTTTTGAGATTGCGTCATTTTCCGTAATAGTTTTACTTTCCTTCTATCTGCGTTTAATCAAAATAGTCTCTAGCCCACTGACATCAACTATTTATCACACTGGACTGGTTGCCGTCACGTTGCTTTCTGTCCCCATTTGATTTTCGCCATATTGGCGCTGTCTAACTAAAACTAGCAATATCGCGCCGCATAAAATAAACACAAGATCTCTTTTTTTATTGGTTTTATATAATTCATGAAGCAGGAATAACACGGCATTCAAACAAATTAATTCGAAATACAAAAATACTATATAGTGCTGTACAGTTCTCTGCAGCAATTTGCATTATACTTCAAATTATAATTAAATAATATATTATGGCGCGATGAGCTGGACGGATTCCTCCCGAACTGGCAAGAAGAGGCGCAGGCCCGTGATGGTTGGAAGAAGTGGAAGGAGGCCTTTGCCCAGGAGTGGGACAGAACAGGCTAACAAAATATATTTATATATATTAAAAATATTTAAATAGGTACAAAAATTGGACTATCAAATATAATGGAACAGCCTATCTTCTCTCCCTGTCCAGTAAGTACTAGAGGTCAGGGCTCTAAGTCAAATATTTTATCCCTTCTACAGATGGTATATCCGTTCAATCACATTCTATTTCCATGAACAGAACTTAACGAGTTAGTCCCTAATAAAAACTGGCCGGTAGAAAATAAATAGGTACGGGTCCCTAAAAAAGTGTGACGTAAACGCTGAGAAACTGGGAAAACTGGGGAAGTAGAATAAAAACACGAAGCGTATGGAAGTCGGCGCGAATCAAGTTGGATTAGCAAAGTTTGATTTATTTAGTTAATTGCTCGACGCGTCTCAACTTGGATGTTTAATTATAATCTAGGAGATAGAAATTATGGTTGTAGGATTATAGAGGAAAATAAGCACGCTTATTTACAGCTTCATTACATAGTATAAAACAAAGTTGCTTACCGCTGTTCCTATGTATGCTTAGATCTTTAAAAGTAAACGGATTGTGATGCGTTTTTTTTTTAATAGATAGAGTGATTCAAGAGGAAGTTTTATATGTATAATAAGTACATAATATATTTAATTAACACTGCACCCGTGAGAAGCTGGGGCGGGTCGCTAGTTCATTATAAAGTAGCTTCTTACAGCGGATATGCTTGCGTGATCATATTTACAGAATAAAAAGTACTCTATGGGCAATTCCAGGAGATCATTGTTTTTGTTATGGTAGGTAAAAATCATCCAATGACGAATTCCGTCCTTGAGTGGAGCGGGAAACAGTGTCAGACTCTTACTGACTAAACAACCTACCCCGTTCCTTCCTTGCCTTAGTCCCAGAGCCCTGATGTTACGCTTTTGCATCAAACCTTGGCCTCAGAGGGTTTCGATCTTGTAGGGCCCCTACAGTTTGTTGACAACTCCTTGAGGCGCGCGGAAACAGTGCTCGCCGTTCCAGGACACATCCGACTCATAAGTACAAAGTGTGTTGGGAACACAATCATTATACGTACAGTTACTGTTAAGGAGTGGAATTCCATCCCAAATTATTTTTTTTTAGGTTCGAAAATCATCCAATGAAATCTCGGCGCCCTTGGGCGGTGCGGGAGATAATGTATGACTTTTACTGCCTAAAAAGTTTTTAGGCAGTAATGGATTTTTAGTAAAAACCCATTCCTGTTCTTTCATAGCATTTCATACCGGGACCCAGCCTTCCTTTCAGACACCGACCCTAGCCTTAGTAGGCTTTGTTCCTACAGGAGTGTATCCGACCATTACCGACTAAAAATCCACTCCTGTTCCTTACTTTGCCTTTTATACCAGGGTACCGGCTCCGTTAGCTGACATCTCTAAGGAAAGTGCGTATAACAAAATGCACTATCGACGACTTAGGCTCGGTCCGGAGGATTACGGGACGGTCAAAAGGCGAGCTACCCTACGGTGAACGGGCTCGAGAAACTTACGTTTACCAAGTATTGGTAAACGTAAACTACTAAAGAACACATGAACCACAACGGTCATCAATTCTACGACTAATATGGCATGTCTGTCGTGTATTATGTCAACAGCTTTAGGTATCTTCCGGGTGGTCCGGATTCGATATCTCATAAACCCCTAGCATAGTATAGCTCTATTCATAGCTTTTGTAGAAAGTAAAGTTTATAAAATCAACTTATTATTTTAATATCCAAAATGTCACACTTTTTTCAATATATAAATCTGTAAAGTCTCAAACTGTATGATTTATACAGACATAAAACCTTCCCTGGGGTTTGGTATTAAATAAAATAAAGGAAATGAAAAAGACAAGATAAATGTGCTCCGCTTTTTACGGTTTAAACAAAAAATAAACTGTGAATGCCTAAAAGCTTTTTATATTAGATCCGAGACACCTAGGACTTTTAATATTTTAAGTATCTTTATTGTAGCAAGTTCCAGCCAGCGCTGATCTCTATAATTTAAAAACAGATTAAAACACCTTAAACATTTTATATATCTTACAGGTTTAATAAATTTCTACGTTTATTTTTGAATGGGTAAAACGGGACCTTATTACTAAGACTCCGCTATTTTTTGTCCGTCCGTCTGTCACTAGGCTGTATCTCTTGAACCGTGAAAGTTTGGCATTAGAGATTTCCACAGACGATTGATTTTATTGCCCCTTTAACAACAAATTTAACACTAAAAAAACAGAATAAAACAAATATCTAAAGAGGCTCCCACACAATAAACGTGGACGTTTAGCCGTTCTCTGCTAAAAAAAAAACGTAGTGTTTGTGTACAAATCTGTCTCGTATTTGACCGGTTTTTCATTTATTTATTATGCGAACTTAATGCAACAAAACATTCTCTACCAGTCACTCTTTGGGATAAAAAGACAACACATAGGTGTGCACAACTAATAAAATAATAGATAGACAGGAGAATCATTAAATTAAGTCGCTACTTAGTATAGTATTCAATGGCTTGTTTTATTTATTTCGCAATTAATTCCCTAACCACAATAAACACCCAATAAAATAAAAATTACACTCTAGACGTGAAATAAATTAAATGAAGTGAAAACAATGAAAAGTAACGACAGAACCAATAGCCAATTCATTCAGACCTGTAATAAACCCTTTCACAAGTTCAGAGTTCACATTAATTGTACTTATAACCTGACTTAAATTAATACTATCAGCGGTTCTACTCCGACTGCTGCAATTTGTCCTGGAACCTTTTCAATTCAATTATATTCTCGAATATTTGAATCTTTGAATTCAAACGAACTTCGAAAGTTCTCTGTGATTCGGCAGAGCAAAATTATAGATTGTGCCAACTAATTGGTAGGACTTAATTGAATTTAGTTCAAATTGAGTGCCGGAAAGTAAGACACCTTCGCTTGAATTTGCTAAAAACCTATCTATTGAATGGACGCTTTGGTTTAGAAAGTTCTCTATTGTACTTTAGTTCGAGAGCGCCGAATTCTCTGTGTAAGAATAAAAGTATAGCAGTATATATGGACAAAAAGATCCCCGAGGGATTACTGTGAAAATTAACTTGTTCAAATAAAGAGCACTACATTGCGCAAGATATTCGCAATAACGAAGGGGAGAGAGAACGAATAATTATTTTTTCCCATTTCTGCGAGAAGGTTCATTTAAGTCCATGGTCACGTCGGCTCGGAATCCCTAACAAGTTTTTTCTTGGTCAGCAGAAATTAATTCACGTAATCGAAACCCAGACGAACTTAATTTCTATTTGGTAAAAGATAAAAGATTTTGTATTTCGAGTTATGAGAATAATGTACATATACCTAGACATAAGATATAGGATGCCTACCGCGAATGTAGAAGTAAAAGTAATTTTGTATGGAATAATAAATAAACCAGAAACTTCTACAAACGGTCGTGTTAAATAAATACGAAATACGAAATGAGAAACTTTTTAAATAAAATTCTGTGTCGGTAATATTAAAAGAGTTGTGGTTAGATAAATATTCATGATAATAAGTTTTATGAAACGGAATTTTGTAGGAAAAATAATATAATCGAAAGTAGCGGTTTTAAATTAAAAGTTGAATACATTTTGCTCAGTGACGAAGACAGAATTAAGGCAAACTCGCGATGCAAAGAGGCGACACCGTATCGTACTAAGACCATGCCAGGAACGTATCAAACGCGGAAAGACTTATAACAAAGGCTATTTATTACAGCAGCTGTTGACAATTTTCTAATTGAGATGTTGCAAATTAACCTCTTTGCGGTAAGAATTCATCAAATAAGTTATTTCACTCTCGACGGAGATAGAAAGAGAGTCAAACATTTACTGACTAAAACTCACAAACAAATAACCTGGAAGCAGTGGAGTAGTTAGGAGGAGATACTATTCTTATTGCACCCACTTGTGGTTTCCCGATGTGAAAGATTAGATAACACAGGATACTTAAAAAAAAAAAACAAACAAAAAAATGTATGATGTTCTACATTATCATTATTACAAATATATCTTGTATTTACTTTGTATTAATCTTGCAAATAATAGGTACTGAAACAAAAAAATCCTCTCTTATGCGCTGTCACCTACGTCAAGATTAGTCTACGTTACTCCATTGCCTAACTAGGCACTTAAGATTTGCCATTTGGAGCTCTAAATAAAACAAAGAGCAAATTGCAGTCTTGTAGCGGATTAACCTGACACAAGACAGGCAGAAGTAAGTTTTGCTGAGTCAATTTACGAGCCAAATTTCATGTACCACCGTAACCGCACGTCGACCTCAAAAATCTAGTTAAAACTTAGGTCTGGAAGTTAACCGATCCGCTGGTTGTACAGCAAAATGCTGGCTTCGGTACCAATGAGATTCCATGCGGAATGGATCTATTGAACAATGCAGCACGCGATGAGCTGCCATTCTGCCAATAGTTCCATACGGTTGAGTGATATCTCTATTAGCTTTGCGTTCCACGGTAATTGTCTGAACGGTATAAACCTGAATTACAGTATCTAGCCTTCATCGTAATTTGGTAGCAATTATTATGTGCTTGTTCACATTATATGCTAAATTGACATACAATCCCACTAATATTAAAGTGAATTTTTGTGCGTGCATAGTATCAGCCTTATTATTTTTCCATTGCTAAGAGTCAGGCCTCTTCTCTAGGAGAATGAAAGGGCCGTAAGGATAACGCGATCCCAGTTCTGATTGGTGGATGTCAAATGATTTCGAATTTTTGGTTTTAGGATACCTATCTCTATATACCTATATCTATCTCTTGGACATGCCATGTTTTCGGACGAAAAAAAATTTTCATGTAAAAGAATTTGTAAAAAACCTATTTACTAAATAAAAATCATTTAAACGAATACCCGTATGATTATTGTTTTTAATATGTTTATAGTGGTATGTCTAGTCTCAGATTAATTTTTCCAATATTCTTTAAATAGCAATTTAATGTTGAATTACATTAGTCCATATAAAAAGTAATAAATTTAAACAAACTACATTTGCAGGGATGCTTTTTAACACTTTCAAGATTGTGTTTAATATTTTTATCTTAACACTTTAGTTCGTTATTAAGAAATTCAGTTCATTTTAATAAACCGCTTAGAATTTATTATATCTTGGGATTTGCTGACTTTATTATTTTATGAGGGATATCTTTCCACTTAAATGTCACGGGATTATGTCTAGACTTTTTAATATGTTTTTGAATACAATAAAACTCATCAAAATTGCTGATAATTTGTCTGTTGATCAGAATTAACCCTAAATACTTATTAGGTTATAACTTTTTAAGTTTTTTTTTTATCAATAATTTATAGACCTTTTTTTTCATCAATTTCTCAATTACTCAATGGTGTAAACATTGTTTTATTCCTGTGAACTAGGAAGCTTTCAAAGTGATTAATTCTACCTGTCGAACTAAAATACTTATTGAAAACACGGGTATCGAGTAGAGAAAGTTATATCCGCGATAGCTAATAAACTCTTCGTTTTATTTTCAGGAAACTGGTTCACCAACTTTCTTAAAACATCAGTAGTGGCTTTGCGGAAAATAGAGGTATTTTAGTTCTAAATCTTTCATTTCCTCTAAAGATAATATTATTACACAGACTCCTATTTAGAACCCTGCCAAAATTCTCTACTTGGTTACATCTAAGGATTACCAGTCTATCCTCGTGTCTTTAGTTTGGATGCCAAAAATCTAATGGTCTAGAAATAGATCGCGACAAACTATCGAACTTATAGCCATCCCCTTTTTCTTGGGATGGGAAGTCGCCAAATCACACACTCTGGTTGTTTGAAAGGAGTTTTTTGAAGATTACTTACTAAATACACCTGTATTTGTTTAGTTCCTCTTTGTGTTTTAAGGTTAGTCCTTCAGAAAAACTCTTGAGAACAATTTCAAAATTTTGTACCTTATTGGGCGGTGAGGTACTTGTTACTCGCCGTAACCCCATTTTCGTAGTGCTTAACGCGTTTAAAAATGTGTCTTTTTATCTTTTACGGTTAAAGCAATGTTGTAAGGAAATATGATGATTACTGACTCCTGATCATTGACAATTACTGACTCCTTCAAATTACGAAAATTGCCCTCTGATAACTGAATTATGATAAAACAATAGGCATAAAAGTGGGTTGGTTTCAAGTCACATTTAAAATTAATTTTCCAAAACTTCCTTCCTTCATCTTCAGCACGTTGTTGTTAAGTTTCTAAATTGGCTTTTATTTCACTAATTACGAAACTCTAAAACGAAAACAAGGCATTCTGCTTTCCCGTCGAAAATTTTGACTTAACGTGACTGCAAATGCTGATAAGGTTTTAATTAAAGGGAAAATTGTTTAGAGAAAAGTATTTATTTTCGTGTGACATTCAGAGATGTTTGTTATTCTGATGTGGACATGTTTGTTCATGGTACAACATATAAAGAACAACTAATAAACAAAGAGACGAAAGCGGAATATTTAATGAAGTGGAATGAGCTTCTTACTGCTGCTATTGCGGATAAAAAACTCAAGTATTATTATAAACGGCGGATACGTACGTCATTGTTTGTTTAATTTTTGCCTTAAATCAGGATATGGAGTATTCATCATTTAGTTTTTTTGTAAAGGAGATGATATTTGAAAACAACATCGACTAAAGCTAAGTGAAAAGTTAACTGTGATATTTTGATAATTTTAGCACTTACTGTAATTTATTGTAGCGGTGGGCCAGTAAAACACAAGATTGGATGGGACGACCTGGCTGTCTTCCTTAAGAATTGAAACGAGAAAGCAAGTAAACATGATAGTTGGAATTAATGGAAGGAGGCCTTGCCCAGCAGAAGGATAGCACAGGCTAGCTATAATTGTATTCCACAACTATCACACAACATCGTCTAGTCCCAAGCTAAGCAGAGCTTGACAGTGTGTTATGGGTACTAGACAACTGATAAACATACTTATATATTTCTAAATACATACATATTATAGATAAATTACATACATATTATAATCTACACTAATATAATAAAGAGGTAAAGTTTGTTTTTTTATTTTTTTGTTTTTTTGTTTATAGGAGGTAATCTCTGGAACAAATGGTTCGATTGGAAAAATTGGATTGGAAGCTATAATAGAAAGCTGCTTTACTCCTGAGTGACATAGGCTATAAATTATTTATATAGCTTTTGATTTTGGATATTAACCGAGCTATCACAACTTTTTTCTCACAAATTTTCCGCGGACGAAGTCGCGGGCAGAAGCTAGTAATAAATAATAATCAGAAAATTTTAAAAAAAATTACTTTACGTCGATATTTCGGGCGTTAGACAGCGAACAATAGGTGGTTTGTCGTCCTGTAAGGCGCAAGCAAACCCGAGTTGACGAGGCGTTGTGGTCCACGTGCGTCTCAAAAAGATATCAACAAAATGGACAAGGCTCACTTTCTACAAAAATAAATCGGCCAAAAGCGTGTCGGGCCACGCTCAGTGTAGGGTTCCGTAGTTTCCCGTCAGTCACAAATTTCTCACAATGTAAAAGAACCCAGTAGCCCATGTAAAAATTAGTAACCCAATTTCCCGAGAGATGGCGCTGTACCCAGTGGTAATTTTAATTTACGTGAACCAATTTTTTCTTTTTGTATTTTTATTTGAAAGAAGATACGCTCAGGATAATGAAATATATAAAAAAGTTAAAAAAAATGCTTGCATGTACGGTTAAATTAGAAAATTCGTTCAGAACGTTTTTTTTTTTTTAAATATTTCAAAAACTGTTCATCCTATCAAGTTCAAAATAATTTTCCTAGAAAGTTTACTTAAAGTTTTACTTTTAAGATTTTTCATATTTTAAACTTATGGTTCAAAAGTTAGAGGGAGGGACGCCTCATTTTTAACTTTGGGAGCGGTTATTTCCGAAAATATTTACATTATCAAAAAATTATCTTAAGGGACGCTTAATCATTTTTAAATACCTATCCAACAATATATCACATGTTATTGTAGAAAAGAAAAAAAAATCAAAGTGATTTTTTTTTCTTTTCTACCATAACTCATACTACTTTACGTGTAGGGGAGGTACCCTAATAAAACATTTTTTACCACTTTTTCTTTGTGCACTTTGTCGGCGTAGTTGATATACATATTGATACCAAATTTCAGCTTTCTAGTGTTAACGGTCGCTGAGATTATCCGCGGACGGACAGACAGACAGACAGACATGGCGAAACTATAAGGGTTCCTTTTGACTACGGGACCCTAAAAATGCTAGCAATGGAGGTGGTTACACGTGTCAGGGAACCGTATACGGATTTGGTTAGACAGAAAACCGCCACCAACAAAGTTGGTAAAATGAAAGACAAATAATGGTAGTAGGTACCTACCTATGATCAGGCAATAATTCCCCTCAGAGATACCCTACAATCCCCCAAAACTTCAGTCCTGACCTCAATTGTTCCGTCTACAGAACAAAGTTTAATACAATAGAGTTATTATTTGTGAAGCCCTTAACGACCTAATTTCTGATAACTTTAAGGCTTTTGAAAGTTTTTCACAATTATAACAATCTGAACTTTTGTTAGTGGAACTAACAAACATTAGGAACAAGGTTATTGTGAAGCCTTCCAATGCTTTAAAGCTGTTAGATTTTACTGGGATTGGACCAAATGGAGAAATGAGATGAAGATGGAATGAAAGCAGTAGTGGCCGAATGGTAATGGCCCCGATACCCGAACAAAACGGTAAAGGAAAACGTCGTGAGAAAACAGAACCAAAAACTTCGAAGATATGTGACATCCACCAACCCACACTTGGCCCGCATAGTGTATTATGGTCCATTCCCTCTATTAAAGATTGGGCCTGAGTCCCAACAATGGGAACATTATAAGGTTGATGATAGTATCAACCTTATAATGTTCCTTATTTAGTAGCGTAGCATAGGCTACGCTACTAAATGGCTGTGGTTCTTTTTTCTTAAACCTACGTTTTGATGGCACAGTATAGCATCAGCCATATACTCTTCTGACTGCTCGGATTCAGGCTTCCATTTCCTCTTGGAGAGGAAATGGGCCGTTAACCACCACGCGGATCCAAAGCGGCTTTATATGCAAAAATATTTAACCACAAGCTTTTGAAATTTTACGTTACCGGTAAAGCAATTACCGAATTGTATAGATTTACTGAAAAAATTAAATCTAATACCTTATATTTCCCAAAGCAGTGGTGGCCTAGTTGCAACCAACCCGACTTACGAGCAGTAATAGTTCGGATAATAACTTCGTGTAATTTTTTAATCATTACTGCTTTCAAAATGGAGAAGAAAAACAACGTGAGGATTCTGGCATATCTTAGGACTATCGAAAACATGTAAAATCCATCAACCCGCAATGAATACATGAGGTTAAATACAGCCCATTATTTTTTTTCTAGAAAGGAGTCATGAGTCCTTGCAGCCGAAACATATGGCCGATTATGTAATACTTACTCTAATGAAACCGGCATGTCCTTGGACCTGAAATTAGAAGACATAACTTCCACTAATCCAGACTGGCCCCGCATGATTATGAATTTATGACCCATTTCCTCTCCTACAGATGACTCCTCCACCTAGCAATGGGAACAATATAAGACTGATTATGCTATACTAACCTTCTGCCAACTACTTCGCCCGCGTGAAAGTAAGGTTCACCATACAAACTTTAGACTCCCATTACATCCCTTTATGAGCTAAATTTTGAAAAATCCTTTCTTAGTATTCGCCTACGTCATAAAAAGAAGCCTTGTGCAAAATTAGGGTGGGCGACGCGTTGGGTATTTGTCGTACATTGCCATATACAGTATGTTAAATAACAGAGGGCGTTCCCTTAAACTCGTTAATCTATATCATTAATAGATTACAATTAAAATATCAGCATAGAAAAATAAGCATAAAATAATCCGAATTCAAAATAATAATTAAACGACAATACATACAAAGTACTCCTCCATAGTGCATCGCTCTGCTTAGAAAAATTCTGATTGATGTGTAATATCTTTGGAATGATGACGTGTATTCAGACTTTATGAACCACCTCTGTGTCTTTGTTTGCTTTTAAATTACAATATATTTACAAAAGATCAACTACTGAAAACCGATAACAATACTGCGGGATGACGCCTAATAAAAACAAAAAGATATTTGTTATCAATTCATAAAAAAATTGGCGGTTTGTTCCCAAACAAAACATAACAGCCATTGTTGCTTCAGTCTGTAATAAAAATACTATTTATTATTTTACAGAGTAGAATTGGTCGTACGTATCTAAAATAACGGTAAAATCAACTGACAAAAATTCGTTCAATTGGATTTTATTTATGTAGAAATATCATCAGTATTAACTACGGCGTTTTATCTAGAACAAAAACAATAATAAACTAACAATATTTTTGTAAGTGTCTGTACAATACTGTTGTCAGATCTTACTACTTACAGCTGCAGTACCAAGATCATCACCCCTTCTAGGGCCAAGGGTTGATGCGAAAACGGAACACCAGGGTTCTGGAACTAATGCAGGAAGAAACGGTGGGTCGTTTAGTCAGTAGAAGTCTGACACTGTTACCCGCTCCTACCAAGGGCGGGATTCGTTATTCGATGATTTTTCACACCATAAAAAAAAACTAAGGTCATCCCTCCACCTAGCTTGAAGGCGTCCCATACGGCTATCAAAACTGTACAGTACACAAACCCCATAAAATATAAATAGCAGAACGTTTTACGAGTACGTTTTAATGACCTAAGAGATTCGTAATATACGTAACGCACCCGCTAAGTCGAAATTGTAACTTAACCTACTTGTTACTTTTTTTTATTTGATGTGTATATATACACTGATGCTTGCCTGCGATCCCACCTGCAATAGTTGGTGGTGAGGCGCACTAGTTTATTAAGATGAGTCCTCGTAATTAAACAATTTTTTTACGTTAATTTTAATTTAAGAATACTTGTTTGAATATTTTTTTTTTATATGTGTTTGTTGACTATATTACCTCCATTAATCCGAAGACAAAAACATAAAACAAGTAACTTTCCTCGATAGAAAAAAAATCCGATCTTACCTCTAAAAATAACATTTTATGAATTTTATGCCGTAGTCATGTACTTTCTGTCACATTAAAATAATGAAAAATGTAGATAATATCTTATTAAACATTAATCAGAAATCAGTTTTTAAAGAAACATGAAATTGAATTTTTAATACATTTTTATTTAGTATGGCGCTTACGTTATTTTTTTTCGAGCAGGTTGCATGTTTCCTCTCTCTATCTATTTACGTTGCTATCGCATAGTTCTATCACTTTCACACTTTTTGTCATTTTCGCAACAAGGTATCGTCTTAAGAGCCTATTCACTTTAACCCTTGAAGACACCCAAATAATAATCGGAATGGAAGACCGCAGCAGGCAAATTTGTTCCATTCCTTCGATGTACACGGTATAGGTATATGACGAAGCAAAACGCTTAATCCGAACCGTAGAGGTTTTAACAACGTAAGTCTACCTACATATATCATTCACTACGTTGTGCCTAACAATGTTCGTTATGATTTACGATTCCTTTTCAAACTTATATTTGCCTACAAAAGCATAAGGGTCGGAATCCTTTGTACACAGGAGGGGTAACAAGTAGCAGGCAGCCACCCGGACCTAATCTACAGAACCTAAAAATCACTCAAGTGGAATCGACCAAACGTCGTGTTACATACGTCATTCATGACCTTGGGGGTTGAATGAGTAGATCGATGTGCACTTTGGCACGCGGCGGAAATTTCTAACTGGCATTCAGTTTAGTAAATAACAAGAGTAAGGGCGGTCAAAGATCTCTTGGTGTTATTTTTGATATTAAGTTTACCTATCTTCCGTTTTTCCCGAAAGACGCGGTGGAACATACGGTAGAGGCGTGTCCCGCTTGGACAGAGCATTGCCGTGTCCTTGCGGGATTCATCGGCGGCGGTTAACTGTCGCGTCGGGCCTTAGTACAGACCATGGTGGCTGAATAGCCAGCCAACCAAAAAAAAAAAAAAAAATTGTTAACTCACTTGGCAATACTGACTGTCTGAACTATCAATTTAATTGATATTATTATCGTTTCTAACCTGTTATTTTGAAATGATGTTTTAAACATGCTAACGAACGAATGTCGCGTCATAACTTTAATAGGTATTACTGGTAAAGAGCAAAACCTTTGTATGAATATTTATAACACAATTGGCAACACCGACTGTCTAGTCTGTCTATTTAATTGATATCGTTTCTAACCTTTTTAATATGACGTTTTTATTCGTAAAGAGCAAAACCACTAGAAAATTGTTAGATGAATATTTTTTACTCGCTTGGCAACACCGACTGTCTAGACTGTCAATTAAATTGATATCGTTTCTAATCTATCCTTTTGTATTTATATTTCAAACATGTTAACTGAGTGCAGATCACAGCTTTAACAGGTATTATTCGTAAAGAGCGAAACCACTAGGCTCTTATTAAACTAGTGCGCCTTACCATCAACGATTGCATCACTGCTTACCATCAGGTGGGATCGCAGTCAAGCACTAGTTTATTGCAAGTAAAAAAAAAAATCATTAGATGAACATTTTTAACTCGCTTAGCAACACCGACTGTCTAGACTGTCAATTTAATTGATATCGTTTCTAACCTATCCTTTTGTAATTATATTTTAAACATGCCAACAAATGACGGGTCACAGTTTTAAAAGGTATATTTATTTTCAGTCGGTTGACATTTTATCTAAATACGGACCTCTTTATTACAATACTCGTTAATTAAAAGCTTACACCCGTCACGGCTTAACAAGATCAACAAAAAATGACCGGTGTCACGCTCATGTACTGTGTTGTTTACACGATGGGTAATCCGGGCTGATTCGCTGGGTATGTCACTTTCGTGAAAGTAACTGACTGACTGAATTTTAATCCGTGTACCTTCAACACGATTAGATTGGTACAGCACGGCCGTTGGATCTTGGCGAGTCTGGCTCTGCGAATTTTAGCGCTTGAAAATTCGTAAAAAAATAAATGGTTTAAACAAATGAATGCAATTTGCAGTTGTTATTGCTGTTAAAAACTGTTATTGGCATTTGTTTTTTAAAACCTTTACTTAAAACGAATGAACTTTCCCCGAAAACTTCGTATCGTTGACAGTCTTTTTTATTTTTTTCATATTTTCTCAGCGTTTATTACATCTTCTTTGGACAATTATGAATATAAAAATTAGTCGGTCCAATCATTCTGGATTTTTATAGAAACTAACGAACAACTATTCATTGTTATTACATAAGATAGAGAGAAGATATTATGACCCTACTGCACTATGTTCCAAATGTTGAGAAAATAATTTCTTACTGCATGTTGTCAAGGAGTATGTGAAAATTATAATCTAAGACTTTTTATATCAAAAGAGAGTGCTCCATCATCGACGAAGTTTTCACTATCTATCGGGATAGTGATGCAAAAATATGTAGACGTCTTTGTGCTATCGCTACTCCATTTTACATAATAAAAATTGATTTTTATTTTAGATCTTTTTACACGTCTAGATTAAAAAGAATAACCTTTGACATCTATTTAACCTCATACCCTTTTCACCACACAAATTAAAACCACACAGCAGACACGTCACGACTCGTCACGACTAAACAGGACAAAAACAGCAGTTGTTTACACACGGGAAGTTTGGGGTAATTCACCGCGACTGTCACTTCCGTGCGGGGGCAGCCGACCGGAGATAATCGGCGCGCCCTCTACAGGATTACGCGGCAGAGCCTGAAATCCATTTGAGTAAATCTATCGGCTAACTAGCGCTGTACTTTATCTGCGGCTAATTGTGTGAATGACTGATGGACTTAGGTACGAAGTTCTTGTTGTACATGTCTTAAGTCAATGTTTTGATATAGAGACTAGAGAGATTTAGTGTTTGGTTTGTCTGGTTTGAAGATATGTCAATATTTTTTATATAAGATGGCTTTAGATACTGATCAATGACATGTCAGCGTTTTGTGGGGATCTTACGGATTGTCAGTTACGATCAAAAAAATTGGAGGCCTGGCATATTCGAAGCATTCGACGATAACGGAACTATAGTAACTTGGCTACCACGATATCTCTTTCGAAACTTCCCCTTCTTTGGCTATGGGTAAGACAACCACGGGGTCCTGGAACGAAGGCAGATAAGGAATATGAGTAAGTTTTAGTCAGTAAGTCTAACACGACCAAGGGCAGGAGATGTCATCATCATCCTAGCGGTAGTCCCGGTTGCCAACCTTGGCTTTCGCCTCGGTGCCCGGGGTCCGCTTTCCTGCCTAGTCGCCCATTAGACGCATATCGTCCCTTACGACGTCGATCCAACGCCTCTTAGGCCTTCCTCGTTTTCCGGGTCCCGGCGGAGGCGGCATGGCGAGGCATCTGTTACCCACGTAGTCTGACGGTTTTCGTAAAATGTGGCCATACCAACGTAAGCGACCCTCCTGCAGTTTATCCGCTACGTCACGGACCTGAAGGGTGCCCCGGATGCGGGAGTTTTTAATGCAGTCTTTCCGCAAGACTCCAGACATCCAGCGCAGCATATTCATTTCCGTGACACGCAGGCTTTGTTTATGCCGCTCAAGTACAGGCCACGCTTCACTGCCATTCAAAAGGACAGGCCTAATGATGGTCTTATAGACCTGTCCTTTGAGCTTAACCGGCATTTTGGGGTCACAGATAACCCCCGCCACCTCACGCTATTTCGTCCAGGCCGCCGAGATACGTGACTCGACGTTGCAATCGACGTCCCCAGACTCGTGGAGCACCGATCCCAAGTACCTGACCTGTTCCGTGCGCTCGACTGTGACTTCGCTGCGAAGGGCAGGAGATGTCATTGAATGATTTTCTACCTAACCTTATCAAGGCAATTTTTTCGTATTCGAACCACGGAGGGTTTTGCGTCAGTCTGTGAAATGTTTTTGAAGAGGGCTATGTTCAGCGATGTTTAACTGTAAGTTCATATGTACTAAATTATCAAAAGATGAAAACATTTTACTTCTGAAAACTTTTCAACCTGGTTAAATTCAAAAACGGAGGAGAGAAAATTTAAACCTTTCATGCCAGTTAAGACCAATGTACTTAATAATATTTACGAGTGAAGTTATTTATGTGTGAATACGTTTAAGAACTCTACATAAACCTGTTTTCGAAATAATTTTTGATGGTTAAAAAAAAGGCTAAAGTGAATAAGCTCCTAATAAACTAGTTCACCTCACCATCAACGATTGCATTACAGCTTACCATCAGGTGGAATTGCAGTCATGCACTAGTTTATATCAATAAAAAAAGGGTTTGTGAACAATTTATGTACGTATGTATGTTTGTATATTCTTTGTGCACTCTAGAGAGTAAACTGATCTGATTTTGTCTAATGTATTGGTCAAATAACTAACAATAGTTTTGTGATTGTGACACATACATAACAGAGATCTATAATGATTTAAAATTATTTGTGAGCAACTATTCTCGCATATTTTAATGGTATCGAAATAAGAGCTCGAAGAGACGATTCCAAAAATTATTTCCTAACAAAAATTTTGAAGTATTAAAGTATTTAAAATCCCAACTGCAAGAAAAATTGATCACGTGAAACACATAAACCACCCCATCGTATGAACACTGCACATATTCATTGCACACTTATAACCCTCTTCATATTAATAAATAACTAAAATATATTTCCAATAAAGTTTCTCTAAAAACAGTCTGATGCAGATGGCCGCATTAAATCTGAAAATAATAAATTGTATCACATTACTCGAAAAGCAACTAATAAGACAAACAACTAAAGCCATTAGTTGCAGAAACAGCATATTTATTACAAGCAAGGCAACGAATATCAAACATATCAAACTACGCTTACTAAAACCCCATCCCTCTACAACCACGTTAAAATCTCAATCAATGTTCCACTATTTACTAGACTCCCCCCTACCTAACCGCTCATACAAAGGGGAGAGTGGGGTAATTTCAGCCACTTCACAACACGACCGGTCAGCCGGATTTAATCGCTGTTCTACGCCAGGATTACGCGATGGACCCTGAAAATCGCTGAAGTGGATCTATGAACTAACTATCACTGAGTTAATAAGGATTTATGGTTATGCAATTGTACGTGAAGCGTGCTTTCTAACGTACATTTTTTTTTTCAGTTTTCCGGCGCCAGTATATCATAGAGAGATTGCAATGATTAGGGTAAACGAATTTCGTTGTATATATTTTATTATTGAAGATATGCTCTCGTTTGACCACTAAGGCCTTACCACACGGTACTACGCGCCACTACGGTAGACGGTGAAGCAGATATCATGTCGCATTGCATACCAATACATCCGTTAATACCTTACACACGTTTATGGCCCAACCGCGGATAGAGCGGACGACAAAACTCCTTTACAGCCACCACTCTCCGCGGCGATCACGGTGACATGTGATCGCCTTACTCACCTGATAGTAAGTGATGATGTCGTCGACGATACACATTACATTTTCAGCCCAGTCTCACGTAAGCTGAGCAGACTGCTGAGCCACGTCAATGATTTATATTTTATTTCATTTTAACAAATTTAATCTATTGGGTTGCTGGAAGCCGATGGATGCGAGTCGCACAGGACCGGTCTTTGTGGCGGCGCTTGGGGGAGGCCTATGTCCAGCAGTGGACGTCTTTCGGCTGAAATGATGAATGATGATGAATCTATTTTAATAGATAGTTAATATTAGTCATTATATTTCATATTCATAGCACAACTTTGCATGCGTGATGGTAAAAAATATCCCAAAGAACATAAGTTTCCGGGATAAAAATATTAGCTATTCCAAACATGGTCTATTTATTAGCCAAATCGATTCAAATCAATTCAGCTCACAGATTCACGCACAAACTTTTTCTTCTATAATATTAGTGTATTAAGACAGGTAAGAAAAATCAACATCGTAGATATTGCAAAGTATAAAGATCAGAGAACTCAATGGCAACATAAAACACTGCAGATATTATTTTCGAATCGTCGAACGGGTTATGGTAAGTTCTATTTTCGCGGGAACACGAGAAAAATATATTACAAAAGAGAAGGTTCACCGACCTCTTTATTTATGAAGAAAAGAAACGTTGATTCTGTAAATAGCTTTAGAGAAAGTTTTTCGCACAAGTTGCTGAAAAGATGTTGTTTTGAAACGTTACGCCTTAGGTTCGGACAGTTTTTTTTTTTTTTCAGTAAGAGACATGATGATTAATTTTGAAACCGATGTAAAAGACAATAATATGTGAGTACAAGCAAGTAATGAGTTAAAACTTTTAACGAAACTCTTTTCTATTCTCGGACAACCCGACGCACGAGGAGTATTTATACTTACGTTGTTTAAACCTCTACGGTTCGCTTCATCATTCATTCTGCGCACATCGAAGGACTGGAACAGTTTGCCAGCTGCGGTCTTCCCATCCGATTATAATTTGGGTGTCTTCAAGGCTAGAGTGAATATGATTTTAATAAACTAATGCGCATCACCACCATCGATTGCATCACCGCTTACCATCAGGATAATTTTGACTCATATTTCATAGGCAAAAAATAAAGATTGAATATTTATTTATTTAATTTGGTAATTTTATTGTTTACAAAGCTTACAATGGGCCTTATAAAAAGAATCAAGGTCACTCAAAGGGCAATGGAAAGGGCTATGCTCGGAGTATCCTTGCGTGATAGAATCAGAAATGAGGATATCCGCAAGAGAACCAAGGTTGCCGACATAGCGAAAAGAATCGCCAAACTTAAGTGGCAATGGGCAGGGCACATTGCACGCAGAACGGATGGCCGCTGGGGCCGAAAGGTTCTGGAGTGGCGACCGCGTACCGGAAGACGTAGCGTTGGAAGGCCTCCCACAAGGTGGACCGATGACCTGGTCAGGGTTGCTGGAAGCCGATGGATGCAAGACGCACAGGACCGGTCTTTGTGGCGGCGCTTGGGGGAGGCCTATGTCCAGCAGTGGACGTCTTTCGGCTGAAATGATGATGATGATGAATTTTATTGTTTAGTTTTAGCTTGTTGCTTTTAAACTCTTCAGCCCCTGTTATTTATGTTTGATAAGTATGTATTTAGAAAAAATATACGAATGTATATCAGTTGTCTAGTACCCATAGCACAAGCTCTGCTTAGCTTGGGACTAGACGACGTTATGTGATAGTTGTGGAATATTTAGTAATATTATATTATCATCAATATGGTGGTTAAATATTATTACTATACACAGTACACTATTCAAAGCACTCAAAGTGACACCTACTAATTCCATCAAAGCACTTTCTAATGCCGCCAAACTCCGCTGTGAATAGCAAACTATGATCCAAAATCCTTTGGGCGTAGTATGTACACTACGCCAAAATAGACGAGTGCTGGCTAGAAACAAGCTCACACGGACTGCCGTAATTTTCATGGAAATCAGCAATCAGCCGCTAACTATGACTTGGTAACGCCACCACGTTGTAGGAGCGAGATGGAACTGTACCTACAAATTACATTATTGGTTTTTAACAATGGATTAACGGTGACAATGACAAACTTATATACACACGTCATATTATTAACTTTGAAAGACTGTATGTAATTTACATGGCTCCTTTACCTATTTACGTAGAAAATGATTAAACTTATCCCGTTTTGGATCGAGAGAGAAAGATTATCAGACTTTTATTAACTAAAACTCACAATGCTCTTTCAGAATAATTCGGTTAACCTTTTGCAAGATCCACGGCATTTCCTTCGAACAGAATCCTAGAGCTAAGAACGACTGAACTAATACAGCCAGGTTTTAATTGGTCATCGTTGTTAATGTAATGGTTCACTGTTGTGGGTCACAGACCTCCCCCAAATGTTGCTATAATGAACGCTCCTATACATCATCCATCAGATTTCCGCATCCTTTACCAGATCATCATCGGTCCAGTTTAGTTGTTAAAAGCCTGATATTAAGTCTTACTTTACACAGAGCGGATTACGTCATTTGACGGATTCTCAAAAAAAAGGACAGTCGCAGAGAGATACGGTCATTTACCGCACACGATACACTCACCGCCGTTAAAACTTGGAACTTCGACAGCAATTTTGGTACAGTCACGTTTAATAAAGTATGACTTTACCTTACTTTCCGCCCTAAGTGAAGTTTAAATCTGTTTCAGACGATAATAGCTATTAGTAACTTTTCAAGCACGCTTATATCGATCTCTTCTTTGTTCCACCGGTATTTAGGCCGGCAAGAACAACTGGGATGTAATCTGGGAAGGGCATTTGATAACAACAGACCTTTTTGTTTAAATAACAATAAGGAAGACAATACGGTGAACAGAGTAACTGTAAATACGAATGTTTGCTATAGCAGATATTGGAAAGCGTATTATCTTCCTTGCGGATTAAGTGCAGAGAGTGTTTTTTCTTCTCGTTCGTACTCAAGGATCCGTTCAGGAAAAACATTGCGAAACAAAATGTTTTCGATCCAATCGCTTTGAAAGCTGTAAAAATATTCCAAGCGTCAACTCTTTCACATCGTGATGTATCTATTTCATATTCTTTTGCATAACATGTTCGCCACTAGACCAATTAATAATGTTTATTTATTTCAACTTTGGTTTACATAAACAAATTATCTTGTTCGTCACTTAAGTAAACAAATATTTCCGTTTATATGGGTAATAAATGTTTATGTAAATCATGTTCGTAAGAGTTTTCTACAGAAAATTTTCCTTTATGGTTTTACTGTTTCTATTTGAACGATAAATATATTTTATTTACTAGTTATTGTAATTCCTATTTCCAACTTTCCTGCACATGTTAATTGCCTTTGCGTAAGAGAAAGAAAGAAAAAAAACATTTATATTATTATAGACTCGCGCAAACAAAAAAAAAAACAATACTACAAAACAATATTTAAAAAGAACAAAAATACCTGTAGTGCGAAGCCAAAAAGGCTCTAGGAGGACTTTAAGCAAAGAGGGACTAGGCTACCCACGTAATAGTTTGTGAAATGAGATTTCGACAATTGTCGTTGACTGATTGGTGTGTGTTAGGTCCGAAAACAAATTCGAAAATCATCGTGTGTGATGAACTACTTCCTTTTAACGAAGGAGATATTCTGACTTTTAGTAACAATTAATTCTCACCATTTTCCTACCTGTTTTCCATATTACTTGTAGTTGTCGTAAAATAATATTCATTTTACATTCCGTGGCTTCAAAACTCACCCCAAACCTCATCAATGAACATAATCTGTAACACAAAGTTATCAACTATTCTCATTTACACTTCATTCAATCAAAGCGTGGGCTTCATCAATTTCAACCGTTCACTCGATTTGAAATAGATATTTCAAATTCTAGCAACACTTGACCGGCAATCAAAGTAATTGAGGATTCTAAATTTAAATTGAATCCTTTTCAACCGCACCGAGGGCGTGCGATAAATAAATCGGATCTATAAGAAGTCTAAAGCTGAAACTTCACCAATACGATGATGTGCAAAGAGGAGACGAGATAAGTAAATAACTTCTCTCTGCTTTGGTAAAGTCTGAGCCGTATAAAGCTCTTCAAACATGAAACGTTATTGACCAAAGGCTAGTCGAATTCAATCCAGGATGACACTGCGATCTCTCTATAGATTTAAGAATTTCCTTCCATCAAGCACTAAAACCACTTTGGTCCAATCACTTGTTTTACCTATAATTGACTATGCTGATGTTTGCTACTCTGATATATCCCAAGAGCTTCTAAACAAATTGGATCGTCTTCTCAACAACTGTATTAGATTCATATTTGGTCTTCGTAAATATGATCACATTTCTTCCTTCCGTTCTCAGCTCAAATGGCTACCTATCCGCCACAGGAGATCCCTCAGATCTCTCTGCACGCTTTTCACTATTATGAATGATCCTTGTGCTCCTGATTATTTAAAACAATATTTTAATGTGTTGAGCAGTTCTCATAATTTCAACCTTCGAGCTTCAAAAAACCAACTTCTTCAAATTCCTTCTCACCGTACTGGGTTTATGGCTAACTCTTACGCTGTTTCTACCATAAAACTCTGGAATGTGCTTCCCCTTGATATCAAAAAAGCTGAAAGTAAATTTTCTTTCAAGCGTAAAATTCGGAACTACTATTTAAAATCCTCTCAACCTTAGTTCAAGTCTTCGTCGTAATAAATGTCATATTTTAATTTCTGTTAATTATATTTATTGGGCATTTATCATAGTATTTATTAGTTTATGTTATTAGCATATATACGTATTTTATTATTATTAGTCACTTAATTTATATTATAATCTATTTAAAATATCTGTTATTTATTTATTCTGCACACCTACCACAGTATTGTCTTTTTTAACCCAAAGGTTGACTGGTAGAGAATGCCTTGTAGCATTAAGTCCGCCTATGTACCACTACTGTACATGAAGTTTAAATAAATAAATAAATAAATAAATGAGATTTTAAAATTGTTTACAGAATTTTATGTTTTCAGTTGGAGTAAAATGGTCAGGTTTACATCTGCAGACCTGAACTTGCGTGCATGCAATGAGAGTGGAAGTAGAGGCCACTCACTGTAAAAGTGAAGTGTGGCAAGGCTAGGCTAAGGTGCTGATGAAATTGACAAAAAAATATTTTAGTTTATGATATCTTGCACTACATCTGTCTACAAATATAGAATATAGTAGAGTGGCTCAAGGATTGATATGTCGCATTCCTTATTCGTCCCGCTTTATAAAAAAGGCTCAATTAACAATTTATGCCTAATATCACTGAAATGTCATGTAAGGTTCTTTTACCAATTATGAATACGAGGCTACAGGCATATATCGTCCAGGAGATTGCATAAGTACAAGCTGGCTTTGTCAAAGGAAAGAGAACACGTGAAGAGGTTTGAAACCTTAGGCAAATCATAGAAAAGGCACGTGAGTTCAATAACACGCTATTTTTTGCTTTTTGGATTTTTGTAAAGCTTTTATACAGTTAAATGGTGAACCCGCAGGAAGTAGTACTTCCCACAGTTTCCGGGGTTTAATTGGATTAACCATGCCATTCAGTTTATATTATCAAAAATATTTCACAATGATGCTACAGCTGCAGTTCGCATAGACGAAATCGATTCCAAGAATTTTAAAATACAAGCTGGTGTTCGACAGGGTTTTATTCTCTTCCCTCTCTTGATTAATATATACCAAATATATAATGCGGATAGTTTTAGGAAACTGGGGCAATTGTTGTACAGACAGGCGTTTAATTTCAAACCAATGCATACGACACTATTTTATTCTCAACGGCTTATTTTAAGAGAAGCAACTAGCTTTGATTTTGGTCTCGCCATAAATCATGATAACACCAAAATGATGGTGGTGGATTGAAAGACTAATGTTCAACCTAATTTACTTGAAATAGCCAATTGCAAAATTGTCAAGAGTTATATCTACCTCCACAATCACAAATACAAGAGACTATGTGCTATAACATGATCGGCCATGGAGAAGCTCACATTTACACGATTAGTCGTGGAAAAGCTCAAATTAACATGATCAGACGTGGAAAAGCTGACTAAGATACGGAAAACCAACCAACACCACCAAGGTTTGATTAATGATATTCAGTAACTTTTTTTATATGGAGCGTAAACAAGGACGATCCAATAGAAGCACCGTAAAAAATTGACGCTTGTGACATGTGGTGATGGACGCGTTTACTGAGGATGAAATAGACTGCTTATTGCGCTGCCGTTTCCATTATGAAATAACTTCGCATCAAAAAAAGACTTTTGTCGATTGTGCAACTGCGAATATTTACGATGTTGGGCATATAAAACCTCAATTCTTTATTCTACACAAACAACCTTATAGTACACATTTTGTTTCGACAGTTGATGTACAAAGGCGAAACCTCTTTAGAACATTTAGAACCTCTTTGGAGGACCAGCGTTCTCACGGTCGATCTTCTACCAGATGTACAGACCTTATAAAACATCTTTAAAGTATTCCCTGCCGCCCCGCCAGGAGTACATGACTGAGACAATAAATAATAAAATAGATTGTTGTTATAGTTCAAAACTTTATGCTTCTGGTAATTTGACTTTTTAACCATGTATTCTCACTCGATTCTCTTAAAACAGGCCGTTTAAACTACTTATGCACTACCAGGGGAGCGGGAGACCGTGTTAGATTTTTACTGACTCACTCTTATGTTCCTTATTTACCTAGCGTTCTAGAACCCCTGGTGTGAGAGGACCAACGAATTCGTAACAAATCTTTATAAATTACTGTTACTTTATGTTGCTTTACCTGGATTATATTATCTAATAAATTCTCCAGTCTTGAGTAAAGCGAGGTCCATATCAGAGTTGATAAAACCCCTCTGTAACCGCGATAACTCTTTCAAACAATCATCATCATCAGCCTTATTAATGTTCCCACAGCTGGGAAACAGGCCTCCTCTCTAGTACAGGTTTTCAAATAATCATGTTTATAGTTTTTTTTAAATCCTAGACTACGATTTGACCACTTAAAATGTTAAACTCCAGAAAATTGGGAACATATTTCTAGAGTGTGACATTCTGAGTTGTCAAATCGTAGTCTAGAATTAAGAAACGGACTATACAAAACCAAATACAACCATAACAAAAAAACAATATTAATAAAAAGGCTGTTCGAACAATGATAGACCTAAAATAAGTACAGGCATACAAACCTAAGCTTGCTGTACATTCAAAAAATAAAAAATAAAAACTTCAGTACCATGTACCGTCTCCATACAGGAAAGAATAAGCGTCTTGTCAACTGGCGGCTTCACAAAACGTCCGTATGACAACATTTCTCAAACTGTTTCAACCCGCTCCGTATAACCTAGCCGGCACCCATAGAGTTTGGAACACCTTGTCGGCAGCTACGAGAGACTAAATTTAATTATACTGGGAATCAGAACATTTTCAACGACAAAATTTATGTGTGTTTAAATTTTTCGTGAGGTGAAGGCGTCAATCATGAGTATGTTATTGTTACGACGCACTAATTTAAACTATAAATACATATTACAGTTTTATTTAAGTAACTGAAAAAAATACTATTTTGTAAAAGGAAAATAAAATAAATACTAAATAACAAAGTTCTTGAACAAAAGTACTAGTTAGATTCTAAAATAAAATTACATGTAAAGTGTATATTTAGTTAAACACACAAACAAGACTAAAAAATTAAAAAAGCATAAAATAATTCCATAATTATCGACTTCTATGTCGCCGCATAAGAACTATCCCGCACAGCAATATGAGGTTTATCCACGCAATTAGAACATAATTATACAAAAGTTCGGAATAAATCATCGAGCAGTTGCCTGGACTAGATACAACACCCTCTGGATCTTAGAATGGAGAGGAGAGGATCTTCCATTTCAACAGATGTGTACATGTGCCACTTTTACATTGTTATTATTTTTTTAGGCTTCTTTCATCATTTTTCTTTAGGCTTTCTGCGACTTTACTTCCCATTCTAGATATTTACCTTAATTTCCAGGGGACAAACGATGGTTGGTAAAACAGAAAAGCTTCTCTTACAATGTTTCGACACTGCCGTTTCCAAAAGAGTCGACTGAGGCGTCTCGATACTCTGTGTACCTACTACCCAGTTCCCGTTGGTAATTTGTACTGGCGAGGAGATAAATTGGGCTTCCCTTTTCGGGGCCAATGGTTGGGGGGAATAAACTAGTCAAGCTAGGAGCAAAGGTGATTTATTTTCTACTTGAATTGCCTAAGGGTCGTTTTATAGGTAAGGTTGATAGAATGTGATGAAGGATTACAGCAATGATTATCATGTGAAGATGAAATTCATTTGGGGGCTGATTAATTTGAATTGTGACAGTTATTTTCGTGTATTTTGTTGATGATAGTTTTTTGTGATACTAACAACCACTTTTAAATACCAAAACTTGAAGTTTTAATTACGAAATAATTATATAAAAATTGTGTGTTTTAAAAAAAAAATTAGAGACATTATCTTATTGTATGCAAGTACCTAATATAAATATTTGCACGACTTAAATGTCAAATGCAAAGAAACCATATGAAATGGAAGGAATGATTGTGTTTTAAGAAATCATAAACTACTTATTATAGTAAAACAATACAAAACAAAATACAAAATAGTTACTATTGGACTTGTGGCCTTGCAGTAGTAGCACTACAATAAAGGCCTATAATTTTACACAGGATATAATTTTTCACAATTTACAAATTTATTCAAAACCAGGTCAGAAAACCGCGACGGAACGGTCCAAATGGTTAAAGCCAACCAAAAAATCAATTCATTGTGAAGAACAGCCAAACTAACCACAATACTATCGAAAGAAAGCTATAATTTCGGTGCGCGCTAAATAAATTTAAGTAACACAAAAAGAGCAGCGGAGAGTTAAATAAAAATTGAGGCAACGTACATGATTTTACAGTATTTTATTGGTACTTATTGACAGTACTCGTAGAAAATAATGCTTAGACAGATCAATAGATAAAAACTTAGCATATCTAGCTTTATAATATTCCCACTCTTGAGACTCAGGCCTCGTCTCAAGATAGGGAAAGCGCCGTTATTTTCTACACCAGCTCAGTGGATTAAATTGCTGGATCTTCAAATTTTTAGATCTAATTCCTAGATAAAAACAATTTGAAGATGTTAAATGTCATGACATCCTAGTTTCCTCACATTGCTTTCCTTAACCGTTTTAGAGCAGTGGTGATGAATAAATTACACAAAAATACTCGTACTTTAGGATCGACGAAGATCTTTTTAAATCACATATTTTTCTTTTTATTTTTAAAAATTAACTCCTAATTTTCTCAGACCAAAACCTGTAAACCACTGAGAAACGATCTAGTAGGTAGACTATCTAATCCAAATTCAAAGCCAACCAATATGTCAGTAGGTAGTGAAAAACCGCAAAGCAGACCGCAACAAACGACACATCAAAATAAAAGACGGTCCAACGAGCCTATCATTAATAAGCGAGCAACCACAGTGTAGGCACAGAATCTAAAATCCCAGTCTACTCATTAGACTTGTGTCCATCTATGACCGCAACAACGGTTTCGGCAGTTAGTTAGAGGGAACTGAATCACAATTCGCAACACTCCAGCGCCGGATTTATCGCCGCAACTAATCGCTGGACCGTATTCTCGCATGAAAATTGCATACAGAAGATTCATTAAAAATATTAATTGTACTAATGTGATCAAAATGAAAATCTGTATGTTTACTTATCATTTTCATTATTTCGTTCTTCTTCTTCTTTATTACAGTACACCTGATTTTATTCTGGTAGTTCTTGGGGTAATGAAATATACGCTTGCAAAACCTCGGATAGGAGTTAATTATTTTATAAATCGTCCTTAAAACCAGTACCTAATAGCCATCAGGCTAATAAATCATTATTATTTCCCATTCAATTAACTCCTGCATCATTGCTTTAATCCACTATCTATTGTAATTTCTAATCGAATTCCGAACATTGAAAAAATAACCACTGCCTAATAGTTTGTAGTAGTGCGGATTCCTAAAAGGCTAATACTTAGATGACGCATGCAAACAATTATCTTGTCAAATCTCTTACGATCTTTACTTAAAAAAAATACAACACAATAATGATTTAGTCTTCTGCAAAAGCTTACTCTGTGGTCATGTCCGTACTTTCACAGTAACCGTTCCTACGAAAATGTGATTTTCAGTATTGAATACGAAAAGGAGTATTTCCACGTGAGTTACAATGACCGGAGGCGTCCTCTTTACCTCGACATATATTTTCCAAGAGCTTGGAGGAACTAGTGGCTATTCTCTTTTAGACCAAGTTATTTTGTTCCCGAGAATAGATAACTATCTTGTTGATAGTCAGACAGACAATTAGAAACAATTGTTTCGAACTCTTGAGCTTATTCTACGTTTAAATTACCTTCGTCTATAGTTTAAAGTTTATCGGTAACAATGAACTGATTTACAAACTGCTCGCCAATTTACGCCCGAGTCTGCGTTCGCATTTTGGAACAAATATTTGTACTCCCTCAGTTTGCCTTTACTCCAATTGTTTATCAAAGTTATTGATTCATTTAGTTTCCCTAACCTTGGATACTTACCTGTTTTCGTACAGTCCTGGATCTATGCGAATTCCTGTAACGCTATCGCTTTTTCTTCTTTTTAAAGTATCGATGTTAAAAATCGTTAATTATCTTAATTAAATCTGTAATTTTATCCGCTAATGCTGTTAAAAATTCTTACTAGTTGAAGTAACAGGACCTGTGACGTAAGCTAGAGGGAAGGTTTTACTTGGTATGTTAGAGACTGTACTAGCACAGAAAATCAGAGCCGTCTACAAAGACCATCTAAAAAATCCTGCAGAGATTATTTTTGCTGTGGTCGAAATTAATTGTTTTTTACCAATATAATTTTTCAGATGTAAAGAAAATGTACCAGCATACTATACTAGTATACCAGCATACTATACTAGTATGCTATACTAGTATGCTGGTTCATTTGGTACATGAGATGTACAAAATGTACCAGCATACTATACTAGTATGCTGGTACATTTTTTGTTACATCTCCTTTTTTGGTTTTTACCAAAAAACCTTAGGTACAGCTTGATTATAAACTTCCAACTAAATAAAAAATGAGCAATCATCAAAGAATCCTTAAGAATGTTTTGTCACAATGGCTCATAGGAATGTAAATAATATTCTTTCAAACTTGGGTCTCGCTGTTTGACCCATAAACAAATGTACGATCCACTGGAACCTTTGGGAATACCATTATCCTTGAAACATACGCCACAAATTCAAATCGTTAGCTCGTTTTGTACGGTCACAGAGTGGTTAGTATGAACAGAGGTGGCCTCAAGATGGTCACTAAGAAACAAGGTTTACCATCGCGCCTCAAGAAGTTGTCATGAAATTGTAGTAGCCCAGCGGGATCGTAGCCTCTTGGAGCCAAGGGTTGATGCGAAAGCGTATTACCAGGGCCCTGGGATCAAGGCAAGGAAGAAACGAGGTACGTTGTTTAGTCAGTAAGAGTCTGATACTGTTCCCCGCCCAAGGGCAGAATTCGTCATTGGATGATTCAGATTTGTTTCGCAAATTTCTTGCGATTCTCACCCTTACATATTTCTTGGCCAAAATCCTTAAAAAATAAATCAGTGACTTGTATAAATATTCTATGTCACGAAGAAGGGTCGGTTTTGAATGTGCAGGGACATCTCTGTCCTGACAGTTCTCTGTGCCACTGACCCACATAAAGTTACGAATAGAAAATGAACTGTATTGAAAATTAAAATACTTTTGTAAAGTACTTTTGCATTAGGTATTGTGGGGACCGCACCCGAGTTTTTACTTCGTGTTATTTTTATTTGGAAGCTCGGTCGTTTAATTAATTTATGTTACATTGTTGCGTGCGCTACTGCCTCTATTTTTGAAGTCTCCAAAAGTAATTTACGTATACAACTCTCGCGTTTGCAGTTGTTTTTTTTTTTAAGTGGTTGCATTTGTAATAAACACATACAAAATCATAGACGTAGTGACTACGCCTGAAGGAGTAGAGGGGTATTTTTTGTGGTGGGAGAATATCATTTAATTTCATCTCCCGGCCTTGGGTAGAGCGAGAGTGTCAGACTTTTACTCACTAAAAAACCCACCCCGTTCATTTTTAGCCTTTTATACCGGGGTCGGACCTTCTTTTCAGAAGTTGGTCCACGATAATATTTGATAATATAAATATTTTTCAAATAATCGCCCCAAAAGTAAAAAAAGAGGCGTCCCCCCCCTGTAACTTTTGAACCATAAGTTTAGAAATTATGGAAAAGATCTCAAAAATAGAATTTTTAAATAGACTAGAAAAATTATTTTGAATTTGATAGGATGAACAGTTTTTAAAAAATTTAAAAAAAAAACGTTCTAAACTAATATTTTTATTTAACCGTACATGCAAGCATTTTTTTACGTATTTTAACTGTTTTACATATTTCATTAATTTTCTTTCAAATAAAAATAATTAAAATCTGTCCACGCAATCCAAAATTACCACCGGGTACAACGCCTTCTCTCGGAAAATTGGGTTACTAATCTTTACATGGGCTACTGGGTTCTGTTACGTTGTGAGAAATTTGTGACGGATGGGAAACTACGAAACCCTACACTGAACGCGGCCCGTCACGCTCTAGGCCGATTTCATTTTCTTTTTGGCCGAGGGCCCTTTAAAAAACGCTTTGACTTTTAGGAAAAAAACAGGGGGTGTGAAATTTTTACTTCATTAAAACCACCCCGGTATGATTACCGGGACTGATGGTGTTGCTCATGGTGATCCATCAGCACAAAGAAAGTGACCCCGTTACACTTAAAAACCTCCCCGAAACCTCTCTGTACTGCGCCTGTCAGGGTATATCCCTGAGGAAACTAAAGGGCCTATCCCCTACAATTAAATTTACAAATATTACCTACAAACCTCTTTATACTAAAATTCAATAGAAATTTAAATAATGATATCTAAAAGAACTATTTAAAATAGTCATATACCAACCAATCTTGACATCCAATCTACCAAAAGCGAACAAGCCGTAAAAGTGAATTAAGCCCATTAATAAGGCTAACTGGCCATGTGGCTATAAAACAGTCCTAAGAACCTACATATGTAATAATAATTATTATAATGAGATGTATGCTTCCTCCGACGCCTCGTTTTGTTGATGGCAATTTGCCTAATAGCCCGCAATGTTTCTACATTAGCATCTAGGCAAAATTGCTTGCTGACAAGATTTCTATGCAAGCGTTAGTTTTGTGTTATGTGGCATGAACAGGAAACTTTCTACTATTAAATTACCCAGACAAGATATAACATTCGTCTGATCGGATAATCTTCCATTTTCAGAGATGGTATTTTTTTTAGGAGCTAAATCATCCAGTTACATCTCCCGTCCATGGGCGGAGCTGTGTGTGGGCATGTCAGAATTTTACTGACTAAAACTTACTCCTGTTTCTTTTTTGTCTTCGTTGCAGAGTTCTGGGGTTTTTTTTCGCACAACCAATAGTCCAGTAGGCTTCGACTCTGCTGGGCCCCACCGGCTTTGCAATATACTTCTTAAGGCGCACGTGGAACACAACGCGCCGTGAACGACTTGGGCCCGATCCGGATGGTTAACGTACAACCGTTCGGCAAGTTCGGAATCCTGACGTCTGGGGCGTGAAAGTTATTCGCGCCACTATCTTTGCTAGCATTACTGTTTCGCAGAAAGAGGCGACAACCTACGTATACTCCTCACCCCAGACCATGGTCTGGACTGGTCTGGTCATGCAGACAAAGTAGTAACCCTAGTGGGTGGTGGTGGTAGTGGGTGGTAGTCAGTAAAATTCTAAAACGTTTTCGCGCTCCACCCAAGAGCAGTAAATGTCATTGGATGATTTCCTACATAAAAAACTCCTCCCAACACCACGAGATCTCGCACTCGTAATCCTGCCGTGCGTGGAACTGTAAAAGGCGCGGTATCACGGAACACCGGGATCCCGAGTTGATAAGCTAATCCGAACTAATTTGAGTGTACACAATTCAGACTACAGAGCCAACGCTAACGAACCGCGTTTGTTATAATAATGGCCGACACGGCCCATATATTCTACTTTTAATGTAAGCAAATACGCCAACATTCCATCCAGTTTAAAAATGCTTTTGATTTAATTGTCCGTAAAATCAAAAACGCAATATAAAAAGGATCCAGCCGAGCGCTTCAAGCGAACTTCGTTAGGCTTTGAGAAATTTATTGCAATCACAAATAAATCATTCGCAAGTTTTTCTTTAACAGCATTCTTTTAGAAATCTTATCCAAGAGCAGCTCGTACACAGGCTCTGCATGTTTTTATGACAGACATAAATTACAATTGTTTAGCTACAAACCTTCATAAACGAGAATAACTGAGGTTGTTGAGATTTTTTATTTGAAGGATAACCATGTTGCGTCATAATATTCACAACAAGGAATGGATTACAATATCTTTGAATTTACCTATTGTTAATGCACTAAAACTACAGATTCAAAAAAAAATACAGCAATGCTTGATGCATTGCTGTAATTTTTAAGAATAAGAATCCAAGTCGTAGTGTCATTTTCTATTAGTCTATCCATTCTTCATAAAGCGTTATAAACAAAACCCATCAATAATTTACTGCAGTCTATAAAATAAAAGCAATTTAAATGAATATGTTCCAATTTTCAAACTAGACGCTTTGTGCTATAAAACTTATGTATACGGTATAGAATATAACATAGCATTGTTTCTTACTCTTAATTCCAGAGTTGAGGGATTGTATAAAAGAGTCACTGCAGCCATAAAACACAAACCGCAATTGAATGAACACGGGCGGCACCTATGTCAGGTTCTTTATTTAGTTTTTTACTGGCAGAGGTGGTGAGATCAATTAATTAATAATCGAGATGATAATAATAATACAACCCTGTTGAGAAGCCTAACATTGTTATTTTCTTAACTTCTTTAGGTTTTTAACTCGATCTTGTGGGCAAATCCTAAGAGTTTATAAAGCACGTAAGGATTACTAGGACGCTAAATCGTACGGACTACATCATTGGTAATCTACACGGACGCCTAGTCTCGTCAAGCCTAACACAAACGGCGGGATGAATCAAACCGCTGTTCCTACATGGCTTTCCTAAATACATACGCACTGATTCTTTTAATGTACAATTTTGTTAAAGATGCAATTAAAGCAAAAGAAAGTATGATCATGATTTCAAAGGACTTTTCGAGGGCCTTAGACTCAATAAACTTCGAAGATCTGAGTAAGAAGCTTCGAAATGATAAAGCCCGAAAATCATTCAACTCATAGAGAATTGCTTGGAAGCTCGTAAATCCTACAGACTCTTCAATATCATTAGCGATAATGAAAAACCAGCACCACATGGGGTGCCCCAGGGCTCTATCCTGGATCCGGCCATTTTCAATATGTACACGACGCGTTTGGACTCAAAATCAAAAATCAAAATGGTTTTTATTTCATATAGGCCTACATGGGCACTTATAAAACGTCAGAAGCTAGTGCACGACTAACTTAACTATACTCCGTATGCTATTCTACCATTTAACTAGGTCTTACCACAGAAATATAAATAAATTGAAATACTGTGGCTGATAATGATCACTCCGAAATGACCGCAACTTTTATTCAAAATTATAAAAAGGTCTAACTGGAATTGGAAATTAAATAAAAGACAAACAATATTGTAATGAAAATGTATAATTTTTATAATTTTGGTCGTCTCTGATACAATTATCGACGTTTCCAAAATCTTTTTCTGCTGCACACATTATAATTCAGTATGATTACAATTCATATTCTTTGCATGGTACCCTCTAAATTCAACCAAGGCATTTAGGACGACTTTTGAAAATACATCAGGAGCCTCCATTGCGAAGAAATGACCGTAATCGTCAAGTGGTACGGAACAGATTAGATTCGGGAATTTGGACTTGAGCATAACTGGTGACATGTAAATTAATTCATCTTTGGTATTCACCGTGCATGTTGGTACTGGTGTAGGGATTCTGAAAAGAGAAAAATGTGAATTGGCAAACGTACTACGTATATGTATTACAATTTGTTTGTTGCAACAACTAACTCCACCACCTTTTCAATACACTTACATCATCATCCCACCGCTTACAGGCACTCAATGAACTGTTTTGCGCACTTATACGCGTGCTCTCCCCGCCGCAATCTTATTATAATATAACTAGCTGTGCCCGCGACTTCGTCCGCGTGGAATAGTTATTTTAGGCATCATATTTATTTTTGCAAACAACCTCAGCTTTATAAATTATAGCTGTTACCCACGACTTTACCCGTGTCAATTTCTGTTATTATTTTAGACAATTTAGTTTTTAAAAGAACATAATTATCTAAAAGTACATCATAGAGCTACACACCCCCTTGGGCACGCCATAATCTCGGCGGTAAGTCCTTTCTTTGAGGCGTGGTTGCATAGACATTACGGCGTCCTCACCTTCCGCATGACGCAGGTTCTCACCGGACATGGGAAGTTCAGGAGATTCCTGCACCAGATTCGTGCGGAAGAGACGCCCGGGTGTCGCCACTGAGTGGCCAGCCGGGAGGACACGGTGGAGGTGTGCCCCGCTTGAGAGGAGCATCGCCGTGTCCTCGTGGGGGTGATCAGCGGCGGCGACCTCTCTCGCCGGGCCTTGGTTCAGGCCATGGTCCGCAGCAAAGAAGAATGGCAAGCGGTCGCCTCCTTCTGCGAAGCAGTAGGTAATGCTTGTAAAGGAGAAGGCCGACCGCATAAGGCAAGGGCAACATCGTCCTCGCCGTAGCCGTCGCCGCCACGATCTCGCCGATATCCGGCCACCGTAGACGCTGGCTTGCGGACGGTGAGCAATGGGTAGCTCGCCGTCCGGTTGTCTGGTAACAGTCCAGACCGAGACGAAGTCGTCGACGGCGCGCACTGCTCCCGCGCGCCTCAAGGTGTTGTCAGCAAACTATGGGGCCCTTCAGGGTCGAAGCCTCCTGCAGCCGAGGGTTGGTGCGAAAGCGTTATACCGGGACTCTGGGAATAAGGCAAGGTAGGAACGGGGTAGGTTGTTTAGTCAGTAAGAGTTTGACACTGTTTCCCGCTCCACCCAAGAGCGGGATTCGTCATTGGATGATTTTTACCTACCATTAAAAAATCCTCCTCGCCCGCCGGCCAGGCGCAGCGTCATGGTTTGCATATCATGCGGCGCGTGTGAATTTTATATCGGAGTAATTTTTTAATTGTAATATCTTCTAAGATGTTCATTGAAAATAAGTGATGTCAAAGACAATTTTGTTCACAATTACATACTCTTAATCAACAACACATTTGTATGGATAAATTTTAATATTACTATGTTGATACAACTCTACCAAATAATTGGTAATAATGCATTAATTTCGGCCAAATTTGATTCCCATAAAAACGGTTCTAGTGAGTTAATCTTAAAAGATAAACATATACTGTCGCGGACATTTTTTTAGATCATTTTAAGAGGAATAATTCCTTCGTACATATTTTTTTGGTATCTTGAACCGTTTTCGCAGCGCACGCAACGAAAGCCCTCAAAGATGAATATTTTCCCCCGTTTTTGCCACATTTTCCATTATTTCTTCGCTCCTATAAGTCGCAGCGTGATGTTATATAGCCTAAAGCCTTCCTCGATAAATGGTCTATTCAACACAAAAAGAATTTTTCAATTCGAACCAGTAGTTCCTGAGATTAGCGCGTTCAAACAAACAAACAAACAAAGAAACAAACAAACAAACAAACTCTTCAGCTTTATAATATTAGTATAGATGGTTTAACGTATCGGGCTAGGCATGTGTCTACCCCCACGAATAGTAAGTGTATTGAAAAGCGTCGTTTGACACATGTGAACTTTTGCTTATCAATAATAACTAAACCAAATGGTGTATATAATGTAATGTTGCTATGTGTTTTTAACAAGGTAATGCTTGCTGATGTGCTAATGAAAGCAACAGTGAATCTTTTAAAAGCATATGTTTTGTGTGAAACATATTTTGCGTTATTCATGAAAATGTAAACGCGTATATTAGATTATAGTAAGATGATTATTAAGGCATTACTTTTCTAACAATCATCATCATCATCAGCCTTTTTAATGCTCCCACTGCAGGAACACAGGCCTCCTCTCTAAGAGAGGGAATGGGCCGTAATCCACCATGCGGGTCCAGGGGTGCAATGACAGAAAACCTCCTCGAGCGCCCGCAGGCTGGAGTTCCCTTGCGGACACGTCCGGAGTGAAGACCAGTCTGCGGGACGGTGCACCCCGGGAGGCCGCCATCGACCCACCCTTGGGCAATCCCTGCCTAAGGGTGCTCGATGGCGGCTTGCGAATATTCTGTTGGGAGTATCGCCTCAACGCGTGTCCCTCTGATTTAGCAGAGGGCACAGCGACGAGGTAAGAGCGGGCTCGGTGTGCACTCACCCTGCCATCGGGCAGGCAGGAGGAAGAGTTCCTCCTCCTTCTGCCACCGCTAGACTCGTAGCCCCAAAGATTGTCCAAGGTCATGTTTCTGACTTTCGATGGGGGTCGAGGGCCTTGGCTTAACCGCCCGGGCCGCGAGGAAGACAACCTCTATAAAAAATCACCCCAAACCTCCAAGCGGCGGCGCACCGTGAGGGAGGTTGTTAGCTTGACTAATGGGTAGCTAAATTAGTCTCTAGTGCGGACCACTTAATTTGAGCCAGTGCAGAATGTATGTACTCGTGGGAACAAAATGCAAAGTTCAAAATTTTTCACCCTAATATCGGAGAGTGACGAGCGGTCGGAGTCCGACGCTGCGTCCAGAAGGAGCTCAGGCTCGGAGATGGAGGAGGAGTTGGTGGGCAACTCCGGAAGGGACTCGCGTTCCTTCCGGAAGCGCACCAAATCGGGGGACGGGCAGTCGTCCTCCGATGAAGGGAAGGGCTCGGCCCCGAAAATCCCCACCGGCAGTCGCGGAGGGGGCCAAAGCCGAGGAAAAGGCAGGGGGCTCACTCCACAGGAGTCCACTCAGCGAGCTGCAAGGCTTGCCGCGGAAGGGCGCCACCCTGGTGCGGTCAGCGCTGGGGAGCGCCCGCCGTGTCAGTCCGGTGGCACGCCAGACGCTGGGGCGGACTCCGCCGAAGAGGCCCGCAGGACCTTCGGCGAGCTAATGGTCGCGGCGCTGCGCGACATGGGCCGCAAGAGGGTCGCAAAACGGTCTTCCAAAGAGAAGACCGTCTTGAAGCACGCCACCTCTTTGTCCGAGGCTTTCGACAAGGCCTTGGATAAGAGTGTGGCGAAACTGCGGGCCGAGCTTCAAGCGGAGCTTCGGGCCGGGCCCGCGGGCCCTGGAGCCGTTCGGCGGGAGGCCGTCGGAGGGGGTACCGGGCAGGGGCAGGGGCAAAGTCAGCCCCAGCCCCAGCCTGAGGCAGGGAGCCAGCTGCTGACGCTGGTGCAGTCGGAGCTGGCTGCCTTCCGGCAGCAGCTGCAGCAGCAGCAGCAGCAGTTCCAGCTGCAGATCCAGCGGCAGCTGTCCCTGCTGGAGGGCATAGTCCTGCGCCCTCCACTGGCGACCTCCGGCCAGCGCCAAGCGGCAACTTATGCCGCTGCCGCTGCGGCCACGGCTGCTGCGCCCAGGGCGGGCCCGCTGGGGCAAGCCGGGCGCAGGGCCTCAGCGCCGGAGCCTGCGAGGCCGGCCCCGGTGGCTGGGCAGCGTCGGGCGCGAGCCGCTCCTCCCGCGAGGGGTGCTGTGGCGCCTGCTGCTGCCGGTGCTGCGGTGACGGCGACTCAGCCGCGCCTGCCGCCTCCCCCGCCTCAAGAGCCATCGTCTGGCGCCGACTGGACGGTCGTCGGCGCCAAGAAAAGCGCGGGCAAGGCGCGCAGGGCGGCCAAGAAGCGCGCAAAGCGCCAAGAGCGCCGAAAGCGGGCCATGGCGGCGAGACTTCGCGCCCCGAAATCCGAGGCTGTAGTGATCACACTACAGCCTGAAGCGGGAAAGAAGGGCGCGAACTATGACGCCGTCATGGAGAAGGCAAGGCGGGCGGTGTTGCCCCACCTTGAAGAGCTCGGAGTGCCTGGGGGCTTCTGCATAAGGCAGACCCTAACGGGGGCCCGAATTCTGGAGGTCCCCGGCTCGGCCAGTGTCGCTGACACCCTGGCCGACAAGATTAGGGTGGCCCTCAGTGCGGAGGAGGCCCGAGTGTCCAGGCCCACCAAGTGCATCGACATGCGCATCATGGGTCTGGACGACTCAGTCAAGGTGGACGAGGTGGTGGCCGCCATCGTCAGGGTGGGCGGTTGCACGCCCGAACAGGTTCGGGCTGGCACCATCCGCGCTGACAGCACGGGCATGCGAGCCGTCACGGTAAGCTGCCCCGTGCCGGCGGCCAAGGCCATCACCAGTGGGGGCCGACGGCTTCTTGTGGGCTGGGTCTCCGCCCAGGTCAAACTGCTGGAGCCCAGACCTCTGCGGTGCTACCGCTGCCACGTGGGGCACCACGTGGGGGCCTTCTGTGCCGCGGAGGTGGATCGCAGCGACCACTGCTACCAGTGTGGTAAGCCCGGTCATAGGTCTGCTGAGTGCCGGAATGCGCCGCATTGTTACGCATGTGCGGCGGCAGGCAAGCAGGCCGACCACCGGGCTGGGTGCAGGTCCTGCGACCCCCCGGCCAACGTGAAGGCCAAACTTCGCCGGCCCCCCACCAGCAACACCGCCGCAACCGCGGCCGCTTCCTCTGCCGCCGCCGCTGTTGCTGCCGTCGCCGCCGCAACCACTGTGGCGGCACCCTCTCAGAGGGCTAGGGAGGAGACTATGGACTGCCAATAACGGCTCCATTACGTCTCCTCCAGGCGAATATCAACCACTGCGCCCCAGCTCAGGATCTGTTGCTCCAGAGCATGGCGCAGTGGTCGATAAACGTCGCCGTGGTCTCCGAGCCGCACTTTGTCTTGCCCAGAGCTGACTGGGTTCAGGACCTGAGCGGCTCGGTGACCCTTATCTCGTCGGCCGCCGCTGGTACCCCCGACCCTCGAGGCCGTCACGAAGGGTCGGGGTTGCGTGGCAGCACGGTTCGGGGACATTGCAGTGGTAGGCGTCTACCTGTCCCCGAACAGAACTCTCGCCGATCTTCACGACTCCCTCAGGGAGCTGAAGACCGTCGTCGCTGGGTATGGTACCCTCCCCGTGGTCGTTTGCGGGGACTTCAACGCCTGGAACATGGCTTGGGGTTCCCGGCTCACGAACCAGCGGGGTCGGTTGGTGGAGGACTGGGCTCTGGAAACAGGCCTGGTCGTCCTAAACCGGGGTTCTGTCCCCACGTGTGTGCGGGTGCAGGGTGAGTCCGTGGTGGACATTTCGTTCGCCAGCCCCGCTCTGACACCGCGTGTAGTTGACTGGCGCGTCATGGAGGGGGTGGAGACATACTCGGACCACCGGTATATCCGGTTTGACGTCTCCGCCCAGACCTCGACCGCGCCGGTCCGACAGACCCCATGTGGTCCGCGTTGGGCGCTGAGGCAGCTGGAGAAGGAGCTCTTCCTGGAAGCCGCGGCGGTGCAGGCCTGGGTGCAAGCACCGGTCAGGCCTGCCGACATCGACGTCGAGGCGGAGTGGTTCCGGGAGGCCTTGTCGCAAATTTGCGACGCGGCAATGCCCCGTCTCCGCCCAGGACGCGCCCGACGCCAGGTGTACTGGTGGTCGCCAGAGCTTGCGACGCTGCGCGCCGCATGCAATGCTGCGCGACACCGGTATACCAGACACCGCAGGCGCCGCTTCCGCCCGCCGGATGCGGAGGCCGTAGAGGCGGAGCTGTACGAGGGATACAGGGTGGCAAGGCGCACCCTCCGATCGGAGATAAAGCGGGCCAAAGACGCGGCCTGCAAAGCGTGGCTGGGGACGCTCAACGCTGATCCGTGGGGACGCCCATACAAGTTGGTGCGGGAGAAACTCCGCCCATGGGCTCCCCCGTTGACGCAGAGTCTCCGGCCACAGATCGTGGAGGGTGTGGTGAGCGCTCTGTTCCCTGCGCGGGGGGACCACTCCCCCCCGTCCATGGCTCCGCCACCAGCGGTGTCTGACGCGGACCACGTCAGCGACGACGGTACCAATGCTCCGGAAGTGACCGAGGTAGAGATGAGAGTGGCGGTACGCAGGATGGGTGCGAAGAATACCGCCCCAGGACCCGACGGCTTGCCAGGAAAGGCTTGGGTCCTGGCCATGGAGGCTCTCGGGTCTCGATTGGGGGGGCTCTTTAGCGCATGCTTGGAGAGGGGCCAGTTCCCACTTCCCTGGAAGACGGGAAAACTGGTCCTCGTCGCGAAGCCGGGGCGATCTGCGGACTCTCCGTCCGCGTATCGGCCCATTGTGCTGCTTGACGAGGTGGGCAAGCTCTTTGAAAGAGTCATTGCAGACCGCCTCGTCAAGCACCTAACACTGAAGGGGCCCGATCTCGCGGACGACCAGTTCGGGTTTCGCAGGAGGCGCTCCACGGTGGACGCCATCATGCGCGTGCGAGCCCTCACGACGGGGGATGCGGTGTCCCGGGGCAGGTGTGTCTTGGCGGTGTCGTTGGACATTGCCAACGCCTTTAATTCCCTGCCCTGGAGTTGCATTAGGACGGCACTCCGGTATCACCGGGTGCCCGACTACCTCTGTCGTACAATCGAGGCCTACCTGTCCGACAGGTACATAGTCTACCCCGGTCACCAAGGAGATTGGAAACGGCGAGAGATGTCGTGCGGTGTCCCACAGGGATCGGTACTAGGACCGCCCTTGTGGAACATCGGGTACGACTACGTGCTGCGCGCCGACCTCCCCGTAGGGGTCAGCGTGGTCTGCTACGCAGACGACACGCTGGTCCTAGCGCAGGGAAGGTCGTACCAGGCGGCGGTCGAACTAGCGACACGTGGGGTTGCGACAGTCGTTGAGAGGATCCAGCAGTTGGGACTCAAGGTGGCACTGCACAAGTCCGAGGCCATGTGCTTTCACGGCCCTCGGAACGCGCCACCAACGGGTTCCCAACTAACGGTAGAAGGAGTTCACATCGGCGTCGGGTCGACGATGAAGTACCTAGGACTTGTCCTCGACAGCCGATGGAATTTCGAGGAGCACTTCCGACGTCTGACCCCCAAACTCAATCGGACGGGGGCTGCTCTCAAGCGGCTCCTGCCGAACCTTGGGGGTCCAGACGCCTTCTGCCGGAGGCTCTACGCCGGCATCGTCCGGTCCATGGCCCTTTATGGGGCACCAGTGTGGGCGCCGACGCTGCGTAAACGCCCGGCGGCCCAGCTGAACGCCTGCCAGAGGGTCATGGCCATCCGGATGGTGCGGGGATACCGCACGGTGTCCCGCGAGGCGGCGAGCCTCCTTGCTGGCCTACCACCATGGGATTTGGAGGCAACAGTCCTTGCACACATGCACGACCAGCGCGTGGAGATGCAACGCCGGGGCGAAGATCCGCTGCCCGAACATGTCGAGGCGTGGCGGAAGGAGCTCCGGCGAGATCTCATGGTGAAGTGGAAACAGCGACTGTCGCAACCCAGCGCTGGGCACACCGTAATCTCAGCGGTAGTGCCCCTCTTTGAGGCGTGGCTGGATAGACCTCACGGCGTCCTCACTTTCCGCATGACGCAGGTTCTCACCGGACATGGGAAGTTCGGGAGATTCCTGCACCGGATTCGTGCGGAAGAGACGTCCGGGTGTCGCCACTGTGAGGCGAGCCCGGAGGACACGGTGGAGCACACGGTGGAGGTGTGCCCTGCTTGGGAAGAGCATCGCCGTGTCCTCGTGGGGGTGATCGGCGGCGGCGACCTCTCGCGCCGGGCCCTGGTTCAGGCCATGGTCCGCAGCGAAGAGGAATGGCAGGCGGTCGCCTCCTTCTGCGAAGCAGTAATGCTCGTAAAGGAGGAGGCCGACCGCATAAGGCAAAGGCAACGGCGTACTCGCCGTAGCCGTCGCCGCCGCGATCCTGCCGATATCCGGCCACCGTAGACACTGGCTCGCGGACGGTGAGCAATGGGTAGCTCGCCGTCCGATCGTCTGGTAAGACCGAGTCCAAGTCGTCAACGGCGCGCACCGTTCCCGCGCGCCTCAAGGAGTTGTCAGCAAACTGCAGGGGCCCTTCAGGGTCGAAGCCTCCTGGAGCCTAGAGGGTATGTGAAAATTGTAACCTCGACTCCAGAAATAAGGCAAGGAAGGTACGGGGTAGGTTTTTTAGTCAGTAAGAGTCTGACACTGGTCTCCCGCTCCGCCCAAGAGCGGGTTTCGTCATTGGATGATTTTCACCTACCATAAAAAAAAAAAAAAAAAAAAAAAACCATGCGGGTCCAGTGCGGGTTAGTGGATGTCGCATGTCTTCGAATTTTTGGTTCTAGGACATGCCGGTTTCCTCACGAACAATAGTTCTGGTTTCTGACAATGGTTGTCAACATTTACCAAGTTCTATTCCGTTCACATAGAAGGTTTTACTCTGTGCAATATGATGCTTATGTAATTTTCGCCTGAATCATTCATTTATAAATCACTTACGATCCAATTCCCGTTCCAAAGGTCCTCGTATTGAAAGACTCTGAATAAAGTCTGACAGCCGAAGTAAATTTATTATCTGTCCAGTAGTACATGACGTTATCAATAAGACTCTCGGGGGTGTATAAGTCATGAAGACCCCCATCAACCCTATATTTGTTGGAACTGCGACTTCCAACAGAAACTGCTTGCATGAGCCATGCGAATAGAGCCATTGGTGAGTCGGACATAGCAATACCTGTAAGTAAATAACATTTAAAAAAAATATACAGATGATTTATTGAGGATCACAGTAATGACACGCAGGATGAATCCAAAAATAGGCGACAAATAAAAAAATATGGATTGTTGAGTGATTTTAAATTAATATTGTTATATAAGGCAGTATGTAAATAAAGGAAACATACCAAGTGTATCTGGTTTAGTAGCTTGCACATGCAAATACCCAGTTTCTTCCATAAGTCCAAGCGCAATACTTAGCACTGGGTACATCCTCTCAGCGAGAGCTGGATCTACGACCAAAGATTGGAGTGATGGGTTGATGGAACCACTCAAATAGGACATTAGGGCAGCTGGAGCATAAGAAACTGGGAAATTTGTATGGTAACCAAGGATTTCCTGAAAATAGAAAGCTTTTGTCAAATTAAAAATGTTATGATTTACGAATTGAAAATACTCCTTCGGCTATTCGTTTCAGGCTTCGACTCTTTTTTTATGGTGGGAAAAAATTTCGAATGACGAATCCCGCCCCTGGGCGGAGCGGGAGACAGAGTCAGACTTCTACTGACTAAATGACCCAACAATCCTTCTAGCCTTAGTTCCAGGGCGCCAGTGTTCCGTTTACCCATCAACCCTTAACCTCAGAAGGCTTCGACTCTGCGGGGCCTTAGGATCGATCCGGACGGCCTACTACCAATTGCTAACCGTCTGCACCCACGCTTACAGTGAAAGGATCCCGGTGGCTAAGCATAAGGGTTATTTCATTGTGCGTGCGGTCGCCTTCTTTGCTAGCATTACTGCTTTGCAGAAGGAGATAACAACATTTGGCTATGACCTCCACGACAACACGGCGGTATTCAAACAGGTGGTAAAGGAGGATATAGCTGGAACATTAGTGAGCTTTAGTCAGTAAAAGCCTGACACGCCTTCCCAAGAGCGAGAGATGTCATTAGATAATATTCCACATAAAAAAGTCCTGCAAACATTGCGGAATCTCGCACTTGTATTCCTGAAGTGCGCAGTACTGTACAAGGCACGGTATCACGGAAAACCGAGATCACGAGTTGATAAGTTAATCCGAACTAATTTGAGTACACAATCCAGACTACAGAGCCAACGCTAACGAACAGCGTTTGTTACAATAATGGCTGATACGGCCCATATATTCCACTTTTAATGTAAGCAAATACGCCAACATTCCATCCAGTGTAAACATACTTTTGATTTAATTGTCCGTAAAAGTAAAAAGGCAATATAAAAAGGATCCAGCAGAGCGCTTCAAGCGAACTTCGTTAGGCTTTGAGAAATTTAGTGCAATCACAAATAAATCATTCGCAAGTTTTTGTTTAACAACATTCTTTTAGAATTCTTACACAAGAGCAGCTAGCACACAGGCTCTGCGTGTTTTTATGACAGACATAAATTACAATTTTTTAGCTACAAATCTTTATAAACGAGAATAACTGAAGTCCTACATTTTTTATTTGAGGGATAACTATATTGCGTCTTAATATTCACAACAGGGGATAAATGTATCTTCGAATTTACCAATTGCTCTATAATTGCAGATATCAAAAAAATGCAACAATGCGTCAGGGAATAAGAAAGTCAGTCATATTATCCTTTTCTATTACGTACCTGTATTATATTCTATCTATCTATATTATATCCATATGTAATAAACTTAACCCATCAATAATTTACTGCTAATACTGCAATCTATAAAATAAAGCAATTTAAATGAATATGTTCCAATTTTCAACTTAGACGTTTTGTGCTATAAAACTTGTGTATAGTGTATAGAATATAACTTAGCATCGTTGGTTGTTCTTAATGACAGAGTTGAGGGATTGTATAAAAGAATAACCGCAGCCATAAAACACAAAGCGCATTGAATGAACACGGGCGAGTTAATTAACCTACTTAGTTATTTACAGTCAGAGGTGGTGAAATCAATTTAATAATCGAGAATCAACATCATTTGATTTAATTCTGGTTGATTCTCGACAACAACCCTGATTACAAGCCTAGCATTGTTATATTCTTAGGTTTTTTAATAAATTCTTAAGGTTTTTAACGCGACCTAGTGATAAAATCCCAAAAGCGCTTCCGCACCAACAAGTTTGTCAAAGATGTGCTGAGAGTAAAATAAAGTATGATCATGATGAATTTTCAAAGACTCAACAATCCACAAGATCTGACGAAAAAGCTTCGAACAACCAAAGTCCCAGACAAATAATCCAATTAATCGAAAATTGCTTTAGAGGTCGTAAAATCTACAGACTCTTCAATACCACCAAGGATGACGAAAAACCGGTGTCACACGGGTTGCTCCTGGGCTCTATCTTGGGTCCGGTCTTTTGCAATCTGAACGTACCCGACGTTTCGGACTAATGGGATTCCAAAGCTTGACTTGGTTCTATCACACAACCATTTTATAAATTGAAATAAGGACATGTGGCTGATAATGATCAGTCAATCACTCAGAAATCTTTTATTAAAAATTTTAAAAGGTTCAACTGGAAATGGATATTAAATAAGAGAGAGGCAAACAACACTTTTATGATGACGTATAATTTTTGTAAGTTGGGTCGTCTCAGATACAATTACCGAATTTTTCAGTCTTTGTTTGTTGCACATATTATAATTCAGTATGACTACAATTCATATTCTTTGCATGGAAAGCTCTGAATTCAACCAATGCATTTAGGACGACTTTTGAGAATACATCAGGAGCCTCCAATGCGAAGAAATGACCGTAATCGTCAAGTGGTACGGAACAGATTAGATTCGGAAATTTGAACTTGAGCATAACTGGTGACATGTAAATTATTTCATCTTTGGTATTCACCGTGCATGTTGGTACTGCGGTAGGGATTCTGAAAATAGAAAAATGTACATAGATTGGCAAACTGATTAAAAACTTAGTTTTTGGGCATTTGAATATTAAGTTAAATGCATTGAAATTATTTTTATCAATATAAAAATAATTCCAATGCATGAGAGGGAACACCAGACTGATTGCGTAAACCTGACAACAATCCCAAAACTATTACAAACATTTGGACCATTGCTCAAATAGCTTATAGTCTGATGTTATCTATTTTTTTAATATGAATACAAACAAGTTATGGAACCAAAACATGTTTGGTTTAATGCAGTATTTGTTTTTTCAAATTTTGCTGGCATAATTATTCAATATTCATCAGACCATAGTGTGATGATTGCTTTGCATTACTTTTCTAACAATGGTTGTCAACATTTGCCAAGTTGTATTCCGCTCGCATAGTAAATTTAACTCTGTGCGATATGTTGTCTAAATAGCTCATATAACACTTACGATCTAATTCCTGTTCCAAAGGTCCTCATATTGAAAGACTCTGCATAAAGTCTGACAGCCGAAGTAAATTTATTCTCCGTCCAGTAGTACATGACGTTATCAATTAGACTCTCGGGGGTGTATAAGTCGTGAAGACCCCCATCAGCTCTAAGCTTGTAGGATCTACGACTTCCACCAGAAACTCCTTGCATCAGCCATGCGAATAGAGCCATTGGTGAGTCGGACATAGCAATACCTGTAAATTAAGAAAATTTTAAAATATTATACAGGTGATTTTGTGAGGATTACAGTAATTTGACATGCAGCACCAATCTAAACATAGGCGAAAAATGAAAAAATATGGATTGTTCATTATAGCTGTTATATAAGAGAGTATGTGTTACAAATGAAAGGAAACATACCAAGTGTATCTGGTTTAGTAGCTTGCACATGCAAATACCCAGTTTCTTCCATAAGTCCAAGCACAACTCTTCGGACTGGGTACATCCTCTCAGCCAGAGCTGGATCTACGACCACAGATTGTTGTAATGAGTTGATGGAACCACTCAAATAGGATATTAGGGCACTTGGTGCTGAAGTAATCGGGAAATTCGTATGGTAGCCAAGGATTTCCTGAAAACAAAAAACGTTTGTCAACTGTGATATTTGTGCACTTCAAAATTTTATTATCGACGATTGGAAAGCCTTTTTTTGAGTATTACGCTGATTTTTTTGATTTCTAAAGAAAATTTTTATATGGATCACCATAGAGTCATTTGTCTTTTTTAAAGATGTTTGAAATTTTACATTCTTGCTTTAACGTCTGTTAAACAATCTTAGGCCAAGAGATTTATGAAATACTAAGGAGCCTATTAATTAGAAGACAACAGAGCGTATTGAGTCTGGCTCAGCTCCCATATATAAAGAATAGTTTTCTAATATCAGAAGACGTTATTTTCTGATATTGGAAAACTGTTTATAAAAAATAAATAAAAAATTAAGAGGCGTTTACCATGCCTTAAGGCAGTATAGGCTATTAAATCTTACTAATATTATAAATGCGAAAGTTACGATGTTTGGATGTTTGGATGTTTATTACTCAATCACGCCAAAACGGCTGGACGGATCTGGATGAAATTTTGCACAGGCATAGGATACACTCTGGAATAGGACATAGGCTACTTTTTATCCCGGAAACCCAACCCCAACCCCAATACCACGCGGGCGAAGCCGCGGGCAAAGGCTAGTTAAAAATAATGCTTACCTCAGGATATAAAGTAACCATATTGTTAGCAATTAAAGCACCGAAGTCGCCACCTTGACAATAGAATTTCTCGAATCCAAGTCTGCGCATCAAGTTTCTTAAAACTGCTGCCATTTCTATTTCTCCCAAACCTGGACGAGTTGTTCCCTGGAAAACCGTCATGCAAGAAATAACAAAAAACTAGTAATGTGAGCTTGATGTGTTAAATGATATTTATTTCACGAATAGATTATAAGAAAAACTGTTTTATACTTAAATTTTTCCTTTAATCTAAATTAAAACAGGACGCTGTTTCCTAACTGACTACCTTAAGAAGAAACACCGAACACAAAAGTCAAAATCTGTTTTTAAGTTCATAAAGGAACCAAATTTTGCCTTTACAATATATTTCTAGAGCGTCAAGTAATTATAAAACATCTTGAAATCATTAAAAAATAAATAAAATTGTTTTTTGATTTATTGAGCTAACTTTTTATATATTAACTACATCACATTGATTTGAAATCAAAGACATGTGTAGTATAAATAATTAAATATAAATTATAAATAGTTAAATATAAATTATATTAGTAAAAATAATATCAAGAATTTACATCAGAAAATCCAAATCCTGGCAAGCTGGGAACTATGACCTCGACAGCAAAACCATTGTGTTCGTTATATTTGGTAATTATAGGAATTGTTTCGTAAAATTCCCGAACGGATCCAGGCCAACCGTGCAACATCAGGAGAGGTAGTACTTCAACATCCTCGGGTACCTGGAAAACAAAAAAAACACTCGTTATAGTTTTTTTTTTTTTTTTTTATGGTAGGTAAAAATCATCCAATGACGAGTTCCGCTCTTGGGCGGAGCGGAAAACAAGTGTCAGACTCTTACTGACTAAAAAACCTACCCCGTTCCTACATCGCCATACATACCAGGGCCAGAGCCTTCCTTTTCAGACACAAACCCGTGGCCCTGATTGGCTTTACGTTTATAAAGCATTCAAATAGGAGGCTTATGTGTATAAATCATTCAAGAAATGAGGTGACCGTTGCCTAAAATTTTGTTTAGGACATTCGAATTATGCCTAATAAGTTACTAAATGCAATTTTTGACAGGATTTATACGAGTGAAGTTCAAGGGTATCTACGCAGCTGGACAGTATTAAGTGGAATCATAGAAACAGGCACGATTTCAGTAAAATGAAGCAGATATTATTCTAGTATTGATTACCACAGCGAAGCTTGCCGAGAAAGCTGATACGATGCCAAATATTGCAAAAATATTAGAATGTGTTAGATCCCTGTTCTACTTGAACTTATTACAAAAAGATTTTTTTTTATAAATAATTATATAAGAGGATTTTTCTAAATGCACTATGTGAAGCTCACAGTTTCAAGGGACCACGGACTTGAATATTATGGTTTTAATTTCAACTCGATACATCTACACGTTCCCAAAATGAGTGGTCTTGACAGACTGACACACAGACAGTAAGACGGATAGCAAAGTGATCCTATAAGGGTACCCTTTTTCCTTTTGGCGTATGAAACCGGAAAAAAAAGTAATAAAGTAGGTAGCAAGAAGAAGAAAGAAATCTAACTCACCTGAGGTTTCACTCTAATAAAGTGGATATCAAGTCCTTGAATATTAGTCTTGAACTGTGGATACTGGTTCAGGTAAGCCTCACGTTCAGTAAAGTTGTATTTGTTCGCCCAAAAATCCATCCAGTAGTCCAAGTTGTCGGTGTTGAAACCATATTGAAACGCTATGCCTTCAAGAGGAGGAGTTACTTTACGACGGTTGTTGATGCGATACCTGAGGTCAGTTATCATCTGGAACAGTTTATTTAAAATCGGCAAAATGAGCATCATAGACGATGAACACTGTGGACACCCCAAAACTTCTAGTGTCAAGGCTGCCAGCGCAGGACGTGAACATTACTTCTTCTTTACTCTTTTTAACACCGCTTGTGTATGAACTAGGTTACATATATTATACTTGCAGCTAACAATCATTCCACATTGAGAACCAAAAACAACAACATGGTAATTATAAATTATTTAATAAAACAAACCAGTTACCTCATCAGTGAATTTGATTTCGAAAGGCCTGATAACAGTGCTTGCTTGACCTTCTTCACTTAAAGGACCCCACCATTTTTTACTTAAACCATCTACAAATTCTGGTGTGAGCAGCTCCTTAGCAGTTGAACCCAAAACTAGCGCCACACAAGCCGAAAGCACGAATATCCTTCCAAATGTATTCATATTTACAGACTACAATATTCAAAAACAGAAGAGCCTGTTTATATACTTCCTACATTTACTTCTCACCAATACTTCTCATCGATTAAACTTGTTTTATCATCTATATTAGTACTGAATGTACCTATACACAGTTCTCAGACCGTACGGTCAACTTCCTTTCCTTAATGAATTATATACATACCTCCCGGGCCACCAACCTATATATGTGCGATTGACTAACGATTTTTTGCGGCTTTGTCTACATTATTTTAAATACAACCTATCAAAAGTTTGCGGTACTGAAGAGACAACGTGACAACGCATAGTGCCATCATTTTAGGGTTTTAAACCCCAAAGAGGAAAGAATTAAAAACCCTGATGAGATTACTTCGTTTGTCCATCTGCCTGTCTATCTATCAAAGCCCTTTCTCTCGGGAACGCGTGGAGGTATCGAGTTGAAATTAAACCATAGAAGTACCTACTCAGGACCGTGTCCCTTCAAAAATGGGAAAAAGTTAATTACCTATCTGTGTAATGAAAAAGACACGGCCGTTTATGTCACAAAAACGTGTATTTCGATACTATCAAGGAAATCAAAATTTAAAGGCTCCGGTTGACCTAAAATCCTAAAATTTGGTATAAAACAAGGTCTCTTAGTCCTCCGTGTGACCTCTCTATAAAGTATTAAACATAAAAATGGAAGTAAAACCTCAACAAATCGATGCCTCCCACGTAAGTTGTTGTAACCCACAAAATGGCGATTTTGGGTTTTTTATGTAAAAGATTCTAATTTTATGTAAACTATCCTACAAAAAAACAAAAAGTCCAAAAAACCTATTATTTAAGGTACTTTTGAAACGTATAATGTTGTATATTTCGAACGATTCCGGCGTAGACTGTAGTATTTATTACTTGCAATGGTTTACAACGGAGAAAAGCCCACGTGCGTCCGTTGTATGTAACACATATCACAGATTACGCTGGAATTCACTTCCAGTTGCACCTCTTACGCAATTTTTACGTTGTTAATTTAATATTCTAGTAATTACTATTCCGTTTAATCTTATCTTTAACTAACATGATAACCATTTAAAATATGGTATTGATAACATACAACAATTTACGTCGGTAATTTTAAAATTATTTTATGTTAAGTGATACGCACAACATTTTACTTCGATGCTAGATATGTAAAAATAAGTTGTAACATCACATACAATGATTTACGTCGCTATTCGTTTGAAATAAGTACGCTGTATGTATTTTTCAGGGAGTGTTTTATGAATATCACTGAAGTCAGAGTCATTCTAGACAACCATTTTCAATGAATCTGAGAAGTTTTAAATGACTAAATTAACAGATTATGGCATATTCGTAACTTTGGTCCTTGAAACTGCTCACTTAGTCGCATTTCATAGCAGTATAATAATCATTTGGATTACGACTGTTATAGCCATTTTTGTTTATATTATATTATTATCGTTAGCCTGTTCTGTCATACTGCTGGGCAAAGGCCTCCCTTCATTTTTCCAGTTATCTTAGTTACTCGCTTTATCGTACCAATTCTCAAGGAAGGCATCCAGGTCGTGTCGAGGAAATGTGGGCATGGAACACAAAAGGCACCAAAAGATTACATGTGAGTTTTAGTCAGTAAAAGCAACTTTTACTGATTAAAACTCACCAGGACTTTCCTTTTTGCTCGTGTTTATTCCTAGTTTCCCATATCAGAAAACGTTGTTCGTTACTTTTACCTTAGTCACCACCTGCATGTTTCTGCACTGTTGAACTCTTTAAGCTAAGTCCACTATCAGTTATTTGATTGAATAAAGTATCGTTTGAAAAAGGTAATGAAAAAAGTACACATTTAATGACTAGAGATTTTTCAAAAAGGACTAACAACGTCAAAGAAAAACCTTTCTAATAAAATATCAATAAAAAACAGCCAGTAGGAAAACTGGTCTATTGAGTCTGCTGTAAGCACTATTTAAATAAATTAAACTAAAAAGGTGACAGAGAAAACGATGTATAACTATCTATCGATCCATAAGAGCCAAGCTTAGAATTTATGCTGATACTATTGTGAGACATAAGTAAATAAGAATAAATTGCCTGTTGTCGTTACTGAAACTTCAAACTTCAGACGTGTGTAAACAACAGTTTTCCCATTTCTATAAGTGATTAAGTTCTTAATAAGGTGTTAGTTAAATTTGATATACCAACAGCAGTATTAATCCCGATCAAAGAGATATTTAACAGACTGTGAAAAAGTCTGGGTCTGTCAAAACCATCGTTTGTGACCATTTCAAGTCTTTTCAACTTGCTTGCAAGTTGAGTCACACTACGTTTGACTAAATTCACTAATATTATATTAAGACAGAGGTTTTAACTTTTAGTGTATATAATAACAACGTATAGTTTTTGCCTAAAGGGTACACAGAGAAAACAAGATCTGAAAGATAATAATATCGTAAAAATAAAAGAGGTACCAGTTTGTTCTGAAGATTCAATATTAATTTAATGTTTTCATCAGGCATCATGGTATCTTAAGGTATTGTTGTTCAACAACAATGCCTTAAGCTGGTTTCATGCACCTAACTGGTGTATTCATATCATCAGCATTTCGGCATCTTAAAATGCTGATGATATGAATACACCAGTTAGGTACATGAAACCAGCTTTTTGGGGTCGGGAAACGAACCCTCTATTGTATTATATTACGAGCAAAACTTAATATTTGCGGGCTTTTCTAGATTCAGTGTAAGTTATTAAACATTACTTTTTTACCTATCGTTTGTCTTGGATATGGTTATGAAAAGAAGAAGAATAAAGCATATTACAGAATGAGCTATAATTATAGTCACTTGAAAAAATGGAGAAAGGAAAAGATTACAAAGTAAAGATTGTGGGAGGAGTAATATGAAAGAAAAGGTTAGTGTTAGTGAGACGGGTGATACGACAAAATAGAAGAATAAGCTTGTTTCACCGACTCCAAATCACATTTCACTAACATAGGAACATGATGATGATTTACTTATTTTTAAATTTCATTGGTTACTAGAATTTTCTTAATCATTTTGGTTACGATACTTTTTTGAGTTTTGATTATTTAAACTGTAGTAAAAATTTGATTAAAGGACGATGTAATTAATTGAAAGTATAATTTAAATTAAGAAAAAGCTTAAATTTTTATTTTCAGATTTTTTAAAATGATTATTAATCTTAATCTTTAATGTTTTCCTAATCTTTAAAATATCGTTTCTTATTCTAAACTCTAAACCCTAAAATGTAAAATTTTGATAAACTTGATAGAAAATATTCTGCTTTTTTGTATTTTGGTAACGTATCAACGAAAAGGTATTGTCTTAAACGAAATTAGGCTGAAAAAACATTGTATTTATTTTATTATATCAAGTAATGATACACATACCACACCTTTTTTTTATTTGTAATCGACGTAAATTGATGTAAGTATCAGATATGATCCAAATCGGCTCTTGAAGTCCCGTGTATAATAATGTAAGTGATAGTTACAACATTTTGTAAGGACCTCATGTTGCGGTAAACAGTTGTAACAACAAAATTCAAGAAACCGTTAAAATTATAAAGTAATGACATATCGCGGGTCTCAAACCATAGGGGCGTATATGCAAAAATGTGATTTTTCGTTTTTAATGCCATTGGATTCTACTACAAGCGATACATCAACTGGATTTTTTTTATAATTTTATGTTTATTACTTTTTGCACAAAAAATAAAATATTATTTGGCGTAAGCTGGACAGCCTACAATTATTTTTAGACCAAATAGCCGTATAATAGACGTAAGAGCAATATTATTGCATATTGGGGCAGTTTCGACGTGCCATAGAGACGTAAGTGCGTACGACTTTCAATTATATTGTGATACAAGGAAAGTATGTCGGACCATACAGGCGTATAAACATACTTCTACGTTTTTTTAACTTAAAATTGTAATCTTACGTCGAGCTGTGCAGGGGTATGAACATACGACTGGTTTTTTTAAATAAACCCTACCTTTTTTTACTTTAAATTGAAATCTTTTGTCGAGGGATAAAGGCGTATGAACATACGACTTGTTTTAAAAAAAAATAAACTATAACTTTTTATGGTGGACTAAAATCATCCAATAACTAATCCCACTCTTGGAAACAGTGTCAGACTCTTACTGATTAAATACCTCACCCCGTTCCTTCTTTGCCCTTCGCATTGGGGCCAAGCCTTCCTTTCAGAAAGAGACCCTAGGCCCCAGTAGGCTTCGACCCTTTTGCAGAGTCCGTAGTTCAGTTTTACTGACTGCCGGTACTCCATGAGGCGTGCGGGAACAGAGCGCACCGTCGACGACTTGGGCTTGGTCCGGACTATTAACAGACAACTAGACGGCGAACTAGGCGCGGACTTGCGAATTGCGAGCAATTGTTAGCCAATTGCTCGCAATTCGCAAGCCCGCGCCTACGGTGGCCCGAAATCGAGATCGGAATCTCGGCGGCGTTTGGGATCGTCCTTAGCTAGCATTATTGCTTCGAAGAAGAAAGCGACCGCCTTCCACCCCTCCACGCTCCCGACCTTGGCTTCCACTAAAGCCCAGTGCGGGTGATCGCCTCCGCGGCTCGCCTCAACGAAGGCACAGTGATGCTTCTCCCAAGCGGGGCACACCTCTATCCGGGTGAGTCACACAGTGGCGACACTTGGGCTACTCTTTCGCACGAATCCGATGTAGGTACCTCCCGAATTTACCATGTCCGGTGAGTACCTGCGTCATACAGAAAGTGAGGACGGCGTGAGGTCTTTCCAGCCACGTCTCAAGGAGGAGACTTACCGCCAGAATTGTGGCGTGCACAGCACTAGGTTGCGATAGTCCCTGACGCCATTCTACCATCATGAGATTCCGTTGGAGCTGTCCGCTATGCCACGACTTGTCGTAGCAGCGGACTTTCGCCTCCACGTTGCACCTCCATGCGCAAGTCGTGCAAAAACAGTTATCTCCAAATCTCACGGTGACATGCCAGCAAAGAGGCTCGCTACTTACTATAGGACACCGCGGGATATCCCCGGATCCCGGATCATCCGATTTGCCGTAACCCTCTGGCATGCGATTACTGGGCCCTCGGTTGGTTCTGCAGCGACGGTGACCACACTGGCGCCCCATAAAAGGCTATGGACCAGACGATACCTGCGCTGAGCCTCCGGCAGGGGGCGTCTGGACCCCCAAGGTTCGGCAGGAACCGTTCCGATTCAACTTGGAAGCCAGAAATCGGAAATGATTGAAATTCCACTGGCTGTCCCCAACGCCGATGTGAATCCCCCTACCATTAGCTGGGAATCCGGCAGCGGCGCGTTCCTAGGGCCGTGAGGACACAAGGCCTCAGACTTGTCCAGCGCCACCCCGACTCCCAGCTGCTGGATCCTGTCAACGGCTATTGCAACCCCGCGTGTCGCTAGTTCAACCACTGCCTGGTTTTAACCAAGGAATAAAAATGACTGTTTGACAAGTTTAAAGAGATAAATCAGCCCTGAATTTCTTTTAAGGTATTTTATTTTATTTTTTATATAGATCAGATCAGATGTAACGCCTTTATAAGTTTCAAATTATTAATTTTAATAAATAATAATAATCGTGGTTTTTAAGTTATTTAAAATAGTAATGTTCATATTTATGAATAAAATTTATTTATAAAATGCTTATTTTTCGTTTCACACACGAAAATTTGGTTTAATTACTATTTATCATTTCCTTTTTTAAATTGTAAAACGAAACTTGTTTATACTTCCTTTTTGAATTAAAACGCTTCTCAATGTTAATGACAAGCCAGAAAGGCGTATGATTTCTTAAATTGACGTAAATAACGAAAATTTTTATTAGTTCTCATACCTAAATTACTATATTTGAAGTCACCAATTAAGAAATAATAAATATTGGTATAAATATTGACAATTTGAGAAAAAAGGTTTTACGTCCATAAATGTCATATATTTCAGTGAGTATTTTGACGTAGCTTTACCGTATAGTCGTCATGCTATACAGACGTATCAACCAAAAACTAGTGTTATAGAGTAAATACCTAGAAATTAAGAATCCTATATTAACTGCAGCATAAATATAAAGCTACATGCAAAAAAACAACGTGTTGGCTCAATCACAGGAAAAGTTATTAAGTTTTTTATCTCTCCTGAAAAGTAGGGGTTTTGTGGATACGCCTCTATGGTTCGAGACCCTCGATATAGTAAACGATAACATATTAAAAACTATATGCTCATTCCGAATTTCAAAAAGATTCTTTGAAAAATGTGGCTTGTATCGCAAAAAGTATCTTTAAAACGCTCTCCTGTAAAATTGCATTTTTGGGGTTACAACAACTTACGTGGGAGGCATCGAAATACATACTTACATTTTTATGTATCTATAAAATATAAAAGTATCATTATTATTGCGGTATCATTTAACTCAAAGTCAGCCGGTATATAATAAGACACCTTAATGATTATGTATATCTTGTTACAAGGTCGTCAACGTATCAAGGGACCTAATGACAGCATCAGCAGATAGCATTACCTTGACCGAATACTGAGCCAGGCGTGGAATTAACTGGTTTTGCCATCGATTTGCTAAGAAGAACGTATCAACTCACAAAAAAAGTAATTCAATTAACTTTATGAAATCTGGAAGACAGTCCCAAAAGTGTAAAATCAAGGTTTGTCAAAGAGCGAGTGTAGCATTTTGAGTATTGAGCTCAGCGACCGCACATAATACCACGATAACAATAATAATAATAATTCGGCAATCATTGTACCGATAGTCGTGTCAGCCAATGGCTTAATAGCCAAGAGCCTCGACCAACACCTTAGGAGGCTCTCGTTAGGCGGCTGGATCAAGGGCTTGATTCAGAAAGCGGTACTCCTGGACACGGCTCGTATAGTTAGGAGGTTCCTTTCTCTGGAGCCCTGACCGCCGGTAGCTTGGACCCTGTTCCCGATACTGGTGGGACACTATTTTTTATATTTTTAAATGTTTATTTTTTAAGAAAATATTTAAAAATATGTATGAAAAGGAATAAATGGAATAATAATAATAAAGTTTATTGTTCTTCTCTCACATAGAATTTTACAAATAACATGAAAAAACAAAACAAACAAGGCATTAGCGATAATTGTAGTGGTCTATGTGAAAGACTGATTTCTGTACTAGAAGACCTGTATGACAGATTAGCAGCCTCTCCAGACTCCGGACAAAATAGGTGTCAGCTGTATACCAACACCATAGTGAGAAGAAATAAGTGCGATAAAACTAGGTTTAGTGACATTGTTGCTGTTATTAGGGTACATAGTGGGTGTGAGAAAGAGGAACTACTTTGAATGAGTGAGTATGTGTGGGTGAGTATGTGTGCGAGTGTATGTGTAGTGTGAGTGTCTGTAGGAGAGAGTGTGTGATGGTGAGTGTGTAAGTGCTGGGTGAAGGAGGTGGGAGCTAACGTAGTTAGTTAGGATGGTACACTAAGCAGATTCTCAGTGTCATCGCAGTTGAGGGACTTACGCACAGCAGTAATAACTCTCTTGCAGATAGCTCTTGCAAGAGGATAAACTGTAAGTTTCTTATTTATCTCATTGTATAGATGTCCGCCAAGAAATGCAAAGAATTTTCGTAAGAAGGCAGTGCTACGATTAGTTGCTATTGGGCAAACCCTGTGTTTGACTCTCTTGTTTGCATTAAGTAAAAGCTGACAATCAGAGATCAATGATGTACCTATACTATAAGTCAATCAATTTCAGGGTTCTTCAATACCAACGGATACGGAACGGAGGATAGGTTAGAAAGCTAGAGTAAGCGAACAAAACGAGCACTCGTTAATCTGGTGCAAAAACCTCACGAACTCACCATATCCGGTGAGGACCTGACTCATGAGAAAGGTGAGGACGCCGTAATGTCTTACTAGCCGCTACTCAAAAAGGGGATTTCCAGCCGTAATTATGTCGTACCCAAAGAGTAGACATGTTATGTCAAAAAAACAGGATCTAGTTATTACTTTGTTTATCAATTACTTGCAAAAAATTTTTTGCAAGTAATTGATTGATTGATGATGAAAAATTGCGATGTGTGGTTCTTTACTAAATGAAAATTTGCAAAAAGAGTTTGAAGTGTGACATATTGAAAAAAGTCTTTAGCCCATTTATTAGTAATTCCTGACATACAAACATACAGAAGTCATAATCAGAATGATTTCATATAACAGTTACTTACTATTCGAATATATGTTCGCACGGAAATATCAAATTGATATAATTGTCTATTAATATGTCAGGTTTTTTGTTAATTAGCAATTAACAATAAACCTGATATAGATAGTAACCACCCACTACTAGTATAAAACATTAAATGATTTTTGTTTTAATGATCTTGCATTAAGAAATTTAAAAAAATTGCTCACGCTCAGTGTAGGATACCGTAGTTTCTCGTCCAGAACAGAACTCAGTAGCTTATTTAAAAAAAATGGATTTCGTGAATCATTTAATCTTTTTGTATTTTTATTTTAAGTGAAAAAATGTGCGGTTACATTACAAAATTAGTTTAGAACATTTTTTTTTTTTTTTTTAAAAAAAACTGTTCATCCTATCAAGTTTAAAATAATTTTCCAAGTAAGTTTACAAAAAGATTCTACTTTTGAGATTTTTATATTTCCTAAACTTATAGTTCAAAAGTTCCCCTCTAACTTGGGGGGACGCGTTGTTTTTTTATTTCTGGAGCGATTATTTCCAAAAATATTTATTTTATAAAAAAAATACTATATCTACTATATTAGACCCTAAATCATTTTTAAATACCTATCCAACAATATACGTTAGGGTAGAAATAAAAAAAAAACATTTCCACTTTAAGTGTAGGGTAGGTACCCTAATAAAACATTTTTACCACTTTATGTTTGTACACTTTGTCGGCGTAGTTGATATATATATTCATACCAAATTTCGACTTTCTAGTGCTAACGGTCGTTGAGATTATCCGCAGACGGACAGACAGACAGACTTGGCAAAACTATAAGGGTTCCTCATTGACTACGGAACCCTAAAAAAGTGTTACTGTGAAATTGGGAAATTAAATAAGAGACCAACAAGAAAACGTAGATTAAATTCGTATATTTTTTTCTTTCATGCGTTTAAATATGATCGTCTCAAATACAATCACCAAGGTTTGTAAAGTCTTTCTCTGCTGAACACATTACAATTCAATGCAATTGCTACTTATGTTCTTCGCATGGTAAGCTCTAAATTCAAACAGCGCGTTTATGACGACTTTTGAGAATACATCAGGAGCTTCCAATGCGAAGAAATGACCGTAATTGTCAAGTGTTACAGAACAGATTAGATTATGGAATTTGAATTGAGCATAGCTGGTGGCATGTAGATTATCTCGTCTTTAGCATGGACCGTGCATGTTGGTACTTTTTTTTTTTTTTTTTTTTTTATGGTAGGTGAAAATCATCCAATGACGAAACCCGCTCTTGGGCGGAGCGGGAGACCAGTGTCAGACTCTTACTGACTAAAAAACCTACCCCGTACCTTCCTTGCCTTATTTCTGGAGTCGAGGTTACAATTTTCACTTACCCTCTAGGCTCCAGGAGGCTTCGACCCTGAAGGGCCCCTGCAGTTTGCTGACAACTCCTTGAGGCGCGCGGGAACGGTGCGCGCCGTTGACGACCTGGACTCGGTCTTACCAGACGATCGGACGGCGAGCTACCCATTGCTCACCGTCCGCGAGCCAGTGTCTACGGTGGCCGGATATCGGCAGGATCGCGGCGGCGACGGCTACGGCGAGTACGCCGTTGCCTTTGCCTTATGCGGTCGGCCTCCTCCTTTACGAGCATTACTGCTTCGCAGAAGGAGGCGACCGCCTGCCATTCCTCTTCGCTGCGGACCATGGCCTGAACCAGGGCCCGGCGCGAGAGGTCGCCGCCGCCGATCACCCCCACGAGGACACGGCGATGCTCTTCCCAAGCAGGGCACACCTCCACCGTGTGCTCCACCGTGTCCTCCGGGCTCGCCTCACAGTGGCGACACCCGGACGTCTCTTCCGCACGAATCCGGTGCAGGAATCTCCCGAACTTCCCATGTCCGGTGAGAACCTGCGTCATGCGGAAAGTGAGGACGCCGTGAGGTCTATCCAGCCACGCCTCAAAGAGGGGCACTACCGCTGAGATTACGGTGTGCCCAGCGCTGGGTTGCGACAGTCGCTGTTTCCACTTCACCATGAGATCTCGCCGGAGCTCCTTCCGCCACGCCTCGACATGTTCGGGCAGTGGATCTTCGCCCCGGCGTTGCATCTCCACGCGCTGGTCGTGCATGTGTGCAAGGACTGTTGCCTCCAAATCCCATGGTGGTAGGCCAGCAAGGAGGCTCGCCGCCTCGCGGGACACCGTGCGGTATCCCCGCACCATCCGGATGGCCATGACCCTCTGGCAGGCGTTCAGCTGGGCCGCCGGGCGTTTACGTAGCGTCGGCGCCCACACTGGTGCCCCATAAAGGGCCATGGACCGGACGATGCCGGCGTAGAGCCTCCGGCAGAAGGCGTCTGGACCCCCAAGGTTCGGCAGGAGCCGCTTGAGAGCAGCCCCCGTCCGATTGAGTTTGGGGGCCAGACGTCGGAAGTGCTCCTCGAAATTCCATCGGCTGTCGAGGACAAGTCCTAGGTACTTCATCGTCGACCCGACGCCGATGTGAACTCCTTCTACCGTTAGTTGGGAACCCGTTGGTGGCGCGTTCCGAGGGCCGTGAAAGCACATGGCCTCGGACTTGTGCAGTGCCACCTTGAGTCCCAACTGCTGGATCCTCTCAACGACTGTCGCAACCCCACGTGTCGCTAGTTCGACCGCCGCCAGGTACGACCTTCCCTGCGCTAGGACCAGCGTGTCGTCTGCGTAGCAGACCACGCTGACCCCTACGGGGAGGTCGGCGCGCAGCACGTAGTCGTACCCGATGTTCCACAAGGGTGGTCCTAGTACCGATCCCTGTGGGACACCGCACGACATCTCTCGCCGTTTCCAATCTCCTTGGTGACCGGGGTAGACTATGTACCTGTCGGACAGGTAGGCCTCGATCGTACGACAGAGGTAGTCGGGCACCCGGTGATACCGGAGTGCCGTCCTAATGCAACTCCAGGGCAGGGAATTAAAGGCGTTGGCAATGTCCAACGACACCGCCAAGACACACCTGCCCCGGGACACCGCATCCCCCGTCGTGAGGGCTCGCACGCGCATGATGGCGTCCACCGTGGAGCGCCTCCTGCGAAACCCGAACTGGTCGTCCGCGAGATCGGGCCCCTTCAGTGTTAGGTGCTTGACGAGGCGGTCTGCAATGACTCTTTCAAAGAGCTTGCCCACCTCGTCAAGCAGCACAATGGGCCGATACGCGGACGGAGAGTCCGCAGGGCGCCCCGGCTTCGCGACGAGGACCAGTTTTCCCGTCTTCCAGGGAAGTGGGAACTGGCCCCTCTCCAAGCATGCGCTAAAGAGCCCCCCCAATCGAGACCCGAGAGCCTCCATGGCCAGGACCCAAGCCTTTCCTGGCAAGCCGTCGGGTCCTGGGGCGGTATTCTTCGCACCCATCCTGCGTACCGCCACTCTCATCTCTACCTCGGTCACTTCCGGAGCATTGGTACCGTCGTCGCTGACGTGGTCCGCGTCAGACACCGCTGGTGGCGGAGTCATGGGCGGGGGGGAGTGGTCCCCCCGCGCAGGGAACAGAGCGCTCACCACACCCTCCACGATCTGTGGCCGGAGACTCTGCGTCAACGGGGGAGCCCATGGGCGGAGTTTCTCCCGCACCAACTTGTATGGGCGTCCCCACGGATCAGCGTTGAGCGTCCCCAGCCACGCTTTGCAGGCCTCGTCTTTGGCCCGCTTTATCTCCGATCGGAGGGTGCGCCTTGCCACCCTGTATCCCTCGTACAGCTCCGCCTCTACGGCCTCCGCATCCGGCGGGCGGAAGCGGCGCCTGCGGTGTCTGGTATACCGGTGTCGCGCAGCATTGCATGCGGCGCGTAGCGTCGCAAGCTCTGGCGACCACCAGTACACCTGGCGTCGGGCGCGTCCTGGGCGGAGACGGGGCATTGCCGCGTCGCAAATTTGCGACAAGGCCTCCCGGAACCACTCCGCCTCGACGTCGATGTCGGCAGGCCTGACCGGTGCTTGCACCCAGGCCTGCACCGCCGCGGCTTCCAGGAAGAGCTCCTTCTCCAGCTGCCTCAGCGCCCAACGCGGACCACATGGGGTCTGTCGGACCGGCGCGGTCGAGGTCTGGGCGGAGACGTCAAACCGGATATACCGGTGGTCCGAGTATGTCTCCACCCCCTCCATGACGCGCCAGTCAACTACACGCGGTGTCAGAGTGGGGCTGGCGAACGAAATGTCCACCACGGACTCACCCTGCACCCGCACACACGTGGGGACAGAACCCCGGTTTAGGACGACCAGGCCTGTTTCCAGAGCCCAGTCCTCCACCAACCGACCCCGCTGGTTCGTGAGCCGGGAACCCCAAGCCATGTTCCAGGCGTTGAAGTCCCCGCAAACGACCACGGGGAGGGTACCATACCCAGCGACGACGGTCTTCAGCTCCCTGAGGGAGTCGTGAAGATCGGCGAGAGTTCTGTTCGGGGACAGGTAGACGCCTACCACTGCAATGTCCCCGAACCGTGCTGCCACGTGCATGTTGGTACTGGAGTGGGGATTCTGAAAAGAGAAATATAGATTGGGTAATCTTACTGTATGCTACAATTTTCTGTTGCTGGTACTTTAATATCCTTTACCTTTTCAATACATTTACTCAGAAACCTGCGGTTATCCCACCACTTAAAGACACAGGACCCGCGTGTGGATTACGATCCAGTCCCTCTACTAGAAAGGAAAACTGAGTCCCGGTAGTGGAAACCTTATAAGGCTGATAAAGCTAAGCTATATTTATCATATTAGAGTAAATAGTTTTATTATGTTTCGGCGTCAGTAAATAACGGATGACGTGCCCAGTGTCGGACACGCCATAATCTCGGCGATATTCCTCTCCTTGAGGAGTGGCTGGAGAAACCTGACGGCGTCCTTACCCTCCGCATGAATCAGGTCCTCACTGGACATGGCAACTTTTCTAACAATGGTTGTTAAAGAATATACATAGTGAATTCCATTCTGTAAATGTATACGTTGCGTATGTGTTTTCGTCGCCGAAAAATCTTATATGTACATATAACACTTACGATCCAATTCACGTTCCAAAGGTCCTCATATTGAAAGACTCTGCATAAAGTCTGACAGCTGAAGTAAATTTATTCTCTGTCCAGTAGAACATGACGTCATCAATAAGACTCTCGGGGTTGTATAAGTCATGAAGACCTCCATCTGCCCTATACTTGTAGGATCTACGACTTCCACCAGAAACTGCTTGCATGAGCCATGCGAATAGGGCCATTGGTGAATCAGACATAGCGATACCTGTAAGTAAAATATTAATTAAAAGAGTTTACAGATGATTTAGTGAAGGTCACAGCAATCTGACACGCAGCTTTACTATAAGGTAAAATTGTTATATAAGACAGTATGTGTTGTAAAGGATCATGGCGAAGACTCGAATAAAATTTTGCTAGCATATGTATTTAGCATCAAAGAGAGAAATATACAAAAGTATATAGATTACATTTCCAAATAACTTTGTCATAAACATTGCTAGAAGCCTAGTAATGACGATATTTCTGTTAATAAGTTAATAAATTCATGAGATTACATAGATTGTGTCAATATTACTTACGTACCTTATGAATTAAAAAAAAATGCATTTTCAACCGGACGACAAGATGCCATATCAAATTTTGTTTTCCTGTGTTTTTTTTTGTCTATGTTATTATACATGACAGATCGACTGTCTTAATGACATACTTTTGTGTGGGAATATTATATTGTTTTAGGCACTATTTTCTAAGCACAAACAGTTATTTTTATATTTGTTATCCAATGCGAAAATGTATTTCCTAAATATTTATTATCCATAGATAAACCAAAGTATATTTTTACTTAACCAAGATTTATGTAAGTGGTAACATTAAGCGTTCAGTTTAGCAAAAAACATGAAGTCAGCCCGCAAAAATAAATGTAGTCAATTCAGTATCTAATTACGACGATTTTTTAATATACTTAGACTGACCATTAAAGTGATTTGAAAAAAAAGGTATATTATATTGTAGGTATATATCATGAAAAAATATGTATACACTTAATAATTTAATCAATTTCCTCTCCAATGTTCTTTTAAATTAAAGAAAACATACCAAGTGTATCTGGTTTAGTAGCTTGCATATGTAAGTACCCCATTTCTTCCATTAATCCAAGCGCAAATCTTAGTTAGGGCTGGGTACATCCTTTCAGCCAGAGCTGGATCTACGACCATAGATTGGAGTGATGGGTTGATGGAACCACTCAAATAGGTCATTAAGGCACCTGGAGCTAAAGAAACTGGGAAATTTGTATGGTAACCAAGGATTTCCTAAAAATAGAAAATGTTTGTCAACTTCAAAATTTTATTATTGAGTTTTTTGAGATTTTTTGAAATAAGGAGCGAATGAAAAATTTACAAACAATAACTATGAAATCATTTGTATTTCTATACCTGCCACAAAAAAAAATAATAATTTTACATTCTTTTTTCTAAACAATTTCTGTTAAGCAATCTTGGGTGAAGAGATTCAAGAAGAACCAAACGCAAGACAGCAAAGCGTAGTGGGCCTGGCTTGACTCCTGTATAAAGGACTGGTCCCCAGTACCAGAATATAGCATTTCGTTCCAAAGATAGAAACGCTTATACCTTGCCTTGGGACAGTCTAGGCTACTGTTAAGTTAAAATTATCTTTACCTCAGGATATAAAGTGACCATATTGTTAGCAATTAAAGCACCGAAGTCGCCACCTTGACAATAGAATTTTTCGAATCCAAGTCTGCGCATCAGGTTCCTTAAAACTGCTGCCATTTCTATTTCTCCCAAACCTGGACGAGTTGCTCCCTAGAAAATTGTCATATAAATGGTAATAGGTAACTCTCAATATGTGAGCTATATTTGTTAAATTATATATAAGTCTTTCAATCTAAATGAAAACTAGAAATACCGAAACAAACACAGGACTCAAAGTCCATAAACCAAAGATACTAATGGTTAAAAGTTGTGCGAACAAAAAGAATTAATAAATACCAATACACAAAGGCGAGCCTGAAGTTAGGTTCTGCGAACTTGAGCGCTTATGCACTCGTACAAAGATAAATGGTTTAAAAAAAAACAATGGCAACAGTAACAAACATCAATAGTGACAACAGTTGTTAACAGTAATAGCCACTGCTAATGGCTTCACTACTAACTTTTGCCTTCATAATATATAGTAAAACCATTTCCTTAATTAGTTGAGGTAACTTTCTACAGATTACCTACATCTCACTGATTTCAAATCAAAACCATGTGCATCGTCTTTGGTAAATATGCAATAATTAAATATATAAAAATGATATTAGTAAAAATAATATTAGGAACTTACATCAGAAAATCCAAATCCTGGCAAGCTGGGAACTATGACCTCGACAGCAAAACCATTGTGTTCGCAATATTTTGTAATAATAGGAATTGTTTCGTAAAATTCTCGGACGGATCCAGGCCAACCATGCAACATCAGGAGAGGCAGTACATCAACATCCTCGGGTACCTGAAATATCAAAACACTCTTAGTGAAATTAGGTTTTAAAACAATCAAAAAACAAGGGTGCGTAGCAAATAAGTTAAACCCGTTGCTTTAATTATGGGCAGTCCCCCATTACAATTGAACTACTGCCATGATATTTCAACTTGTGCCAAGGATTTTTGCAGATTCTCAATTCAAATCTCTTTAGAATAACTAACTAAAGGCCGTTTTGGCGGTTGTTTTTTCGAGTGTACTCGTAGTTCAGCAGTAGCTGTTTTAATCATTTGCAAATTGATTTGTAGTAGGTATTCTTTTGTACAATTAAAGTAGTTTTGTATCACAAATGTTTACGTAACTGGACAATAATATGTGGATTCATTGAAATAGGTATGATTTCGGTAAAATGAAGTTGCGAATTATTGTAGTGTCGACTACACAAAGTTAGTCAAGAAAGTTTAAAATATGTTGCATCAGCATTTAAATGAAAAATAAAGTGACTGTGTGCTGTATAAAAAACGAAATACTTTCTTAACTTCTGGCTGGTTACAAACTGTGTAAATATAAAAGAAATAAAAAATAAATATGCTGGACTGCGTTTCAAATTTTATATTACCTCATTTCACTCTTTTTCTTTCTCTCACACCTGAATCAACATATTTAAGGATTCATAGAATATGTTTTTTTTTGTTAATATATTGATTCAGGTGTTTAGTGATGTCAGATGAAAAAGCATGATCCTACATGATAAAAAAATTAATTCTTTTAATTTTTAATTCTATTGTATTCTCCATATCAAGTTATTACGTGTGTGTATTCATGTATAAGCGAGCACAACTCAAAGTTGACTTTTCTTTCACCAAAACCGTTGAGTTCTATTTCTGTGTTTTGCAAGTTTTTTATTACTAAGTTTTTTTATAGCCACTTAACTACTTAATATATATAGATATATATAATGTAATTTGTTTATCTAATATTATATTCTTAACTACTTAATATATATACAAGATAAAAAATCTTAAATCTTAATAGGTAGGTATAATACAAATAATATGTAAAGACAAATAGAAAAATAACGTAAAAGACAACAAAAACACATCGATATTAGGGCCAAAGCATTGCCATGTTGGATTGCCATCCAACATGGCAATGCTTTGGCCCTAATGATTCGTTGGCAGAAGAAAAAGCCAGCCTTCTGGTCACGTGAAGAGTTAACTTTAATAACTGTGTGTGCTTAGAATATAGTGGATATACTATAGCAAAATCACCACAAGAAAGCATGGCATTATGATATTTCAATTTACAGACATCGTTATTCGTTCAAAAATTTATTTATTGTTTTTTTAAATTCATAAGGTGGTACGTACAATAATACCATTGACATAATATAGTAATTATCACCTACTTTAAACTGGAATATCTTTAATACGAGGTTTCTATTAATAATCTACATCTACACTAATATAATAAAGAGGTAAAGTTTGTTTTTTTGTTTTTTGTTTGTAGGGGGTAATCTCTGGAACTACTGGTCCGATTGGAAAAATTTAAGCAACAATAGAAAGCTGCTTTACTCCTGAGTGACATAGGCTATATTTTATGAACGCGGGCGAAGCTGCGGGCAAAAGCTAGTAATTTATACGATAACATTGTTTAGAACTTTAATCTATGTATTTTTATCACTTGATGCTTAAAAAAGTAAGTTAGCAAAATTATATTCGAGAGTCTGCCATCACTCTTTCACGTTTCTAGATCAACGGGAAGTAACTTAACGGTTTTAATTTCCTTGTGCACTTAAACGTAGTATAAACAACCTTATTTATACATAGAATTGACTTAGAATTACGATTTTTTTACTGCTCAAGGAGTTGTCAGCAAACCGTTGGGACCCTGCAGAAGGATCGAAGCCAACTGTGGCCAAGGATTCATGTCTGAAAGGAAGGCTCAAGCCCTGGTACAGATGGCGACGTAAAAACAAGGCAGGTCGTTTAGTCAGTAAGAGTCTGACACTGTTTCCCGCTCCGCCCAAGGGCGGGATTCGTCATTGGATGATTTTTACCTACCATTAAAAAAAAATACTGCAAGGGATTGGAGTGTTTAATATCACGATCCGAAGACACGGAATCCTTATAAACAAGCAATAAAAAAATAGCTTAAATAAAAAAAAACTCATGACAAACTCACCTCAGGTTTCACTCTAATGAAGTGGATATCAAGTCCTTGAATATTAGTCTTGAACTGTGGATACTGGTTCAGGTAAGCCTCACGTTCAGTAAAGTTATATTTGTTCGCCCAGAAATCCATCCAGTAGTCCAAGTTGTCGGTGTTGAAACCATATTGAAACGCTATGCCTTCAAGAGGAGGAGTTACTTTACGACGGTTGTTGATGCGATACCTGAGGTCGGTTATCATCTAAAACAGTTTCATTAAAGTTAAAACACATATTAATGAATGACAACAATCCAAGACGATACTAACTATTGCATAACAACACGGCGTGAAAGTTCCAAAATCAAAAATTAACTATCTAAGCGGTCAATGAGTCGAACCATTTACTATGTTTACACGCCGCCCTCATTTCGATTGAGGTCCGAAAATCGGCTATAATTGTCGTCATAAAAGTTGAACCGTTATGTCGAACGAATTTAATTGGAACCGATTTTCGGCCAACTGGGGGTAGCGCAAAACCATAGCAAATGGTTTAACTTTATTTGCAGAGTAAACTGCATCAGATGGTGAGCACACTCATCCAAAAAAAGTGTTAAAACAAATACCTAATATAAATTAGTATAGAGTACTGTAGTAAGTATTAAAATCAACTGCAAAACAGTGTGGTGATTCAGGAACACGGTAGTGTTACGTTACGTACTCCACCAACCATGATCCAACGTGTTCTCCGTAAGTTTGTTCCCTCTGAATCCGACATACTAACCTCCCTGAACTTGCCATATCCAGTGACGACTTACATCATGCGGAAGGTGTGGAGGCTGTGGCGCCAGTCTAGCCACTCCTCAAAGAGGGGACTTACCTTATCAGTAGTAAAATCAAGAGCAGTGGAAAAACTTGCAATATGTATCCAAATCGCTTTTACCACTTTGATGGATGGTATCAGTGTCAATTGTTCCAATATCAGTGGCAAACTCCGACCAAAAATAGATATACATTACTCGTATTCTTTTTCAGCAGCTGATAACCAAGCTTATTCACAGCCATAATATATCAATAAATAATACATAATAGTCCGGGAGGTACCGTTGCATTTTCGGAAATGTTTTTGAGGCGATAGGTTGCCATCTTGTTCAAAAGATCTCGAATGACTGATAAGTAAACTAAGAGTCAGCTGACGCACCCGCGGTGGGTGTAGGATTGAAAGGTTATGGCAATAGTGAAAAATAAATAAAAAATCAAGTCATAGTACGCCAGCTGAAACTTTTTCCATAAATATTTTACATCATACTAAGCTACAAAAAATTGTCACCTGCATGGTGAAGGGGGGATTATGCATCAGTTACTCGCATTACTTGTAAAAAAATACGTTAAAATTACTTAATTAAATTTCATCCGGCTTACTATGACTTTTTCATTGGCCTTCCGGGCTATAAGTCATACACTAAATGAAACACTTACCTCATTAGTAAATTTGATTTCAAATGGCCTGATGTCAGTGCTTACTTTATCTTCTTCACCCAAAGGACCCCACCATATTTTACTTAAACCATCTACAAATTCCGGTGTGAGCAGCTCCTTATCTGTCGAAGCCAAAACCAAGCCCACAAAAGCCGAAAGCACGAATAACCTTACGAGTGTATACGGAAGAACATGTTTTATACTTTTCTTTATTTACTTCTTACTTACACTCACAACTTTGATAAAATAATTTTGTTTTATCACTTAAATTAATATACTATATTATTATGTATACTTAGTTCCAAGACCGTACTTGTATAGTTTGACTGTGTGTATCAATTGCTGTGTATGTCCAGTTTTGTGTGTTAATTGTATTATTTCATTTATATTTAATTTAATTGTAAATATGATATTGTTCATAGAAAAAAAATCTAGGAAAAACAAAAGATATAAACGTAACCCGGTTATGAACTATAAATCATAAAAAATGTAAGTAAATTTAAGTCATCATGATCGATACATAAAAATGTATGTATTTGTAAATTTTTATGTATTTATCATGATCTCAAAGACAGGTCCTACCTAGTTTGGGGAGCATCATTCAAAAAAATATATGAATGTAAACTAGTTAGAAGTGATATTTTAGATTATGCAATAGCTTTTAAGATATTACATTCCTAATGTAACAATGAACAACAAACATTATTATTATTCTTAGCTGGACAATAACAAGACACGTTAAGGATTTATGTATATCTTGGTTTAAATCATCAATGTATCAAGGGCCCTAATGACAGCATCAGTGGACGGCATTGCCTTGACTGAATACTGGGCCAGGCACTAGTTTTGCCATCGACACGTTTAAAAGAAGAACTTATCAACACTCAAGAAATCAATGAACAATAAAAAATCCAGGAGACTGAATCCAAAAAATCTAAACTCAAGGATTGTCAAAGGGCGATGAAGCGTGGCACTTTGGGTATTGAGCTCAATAACCGCATACGTATAGGGATCAATTATGTGTACTATAGTCAGTCAATTTAAGGATCCTTCAACACGAACAGGAAAGGTTAGAAAGCGTGTCAGACTTTTATTGACTTAAACCCACTCCTATGTTTCTTTGCGTTCTAGGTCCCCGGGTTTCCTTTTACCCATGGGGCCCCAGTAGGCTTCGACTCTTCTGGACGCCTACGGGTTTGCTGTCATCTCCTTGTGATACACGTGGAACGCTACACGCCGTCGTCGACGACGGCTGAGACGTGAGGAAGTCCGTTCCTTCACGCGTATAGCCACCTAATTCGCTAGCATTACTGCTTCACAGAAATAATTGCCTACCATTCCTCGTTGCTCCAGACCAAGGCTGTGACCCGGCGCAAAAGTTCAATCACTCCCATGAGGACGCGGCCGTGTTCTGCACATAATGGTGACACCCGGGTGTTTTTTCAACACGAATCCGGTGGAATTACATCCCCAATCTACCATATCCGCTGAGGACTTGAGGCATGCGGAAGGTAAGGACAACGTGACTTCTTTCCAACCAATCCTCAAAAAGGAACTCTTATAGCCATAATTATGTCGTGACCAAAAAGTAAATTTTATAAGTTATGCTAAAATAAACATGAGTCAGTAATTGTTTATTAACTGTTTCTTTTTTTTCTCTTTCTTTAACAATGACTTGGCAAAAAAGTAATGAAGTGCAATAAGTTGTTTTGACAAATGTTTTTTGCTAAATGAAAATTCGCAAAAAATAGTTTTCAATGTGATATACATTAAGTAAAAAGTTTTAGCCTATTCATTAGTAATTCCTCACGTACAAACTTACAGAAATCGTAATCGGAATGATTTTTTATAACAGTTACCTACTACTCGAATATATATTGGCACGGAAACATCTAATTAATATAATTATCTGCACTAATATAATAAAGAGGTAAAGTTTGTTTTTTTGTTTGTAGGGGGTAATCTCTGGAACTAGTGGTCCGATTTGAAAAAATTAAGCAACAATAGAAAGCTGCTTTACTCCTGAGTGACATAGGCTATATTTTATGTACGCGGGCGAAGCTGCGGGCAAAAGCTAGTCTAATAATATACAGGTTTTTGTTAATTGGCATAACGCTATGAACGTCATAAATAAATCTACACCTTTTTATTGAGATCGGCAAAAACTTAAACAGATGTTTTTAATTTTTTTATTTATCATATTTTCACATCACATTCACATTAAAAGTTAGAATGTGAAGAAAGACGTCCACTGCTGAACATATGTCCCAAGCGTTGCCACAACAACCAGTTCTGTTGGTATCACGTCCATCAGAAGGAAAATTTTGTGATAAAACTGGTATATTCTAGACCCAAAAAATTCGAAATCATGTGACATCCAACATTCCGCACTGGGCTTGCGTGGTGGATTACGGCCCATTCCGTATCCTAGAGAGGAGGCCTGAGTCTCAGCTGTGGGAACATTATGATGCGGATTGTGTTGTGTTATGTTTGTACATTTGTTTTTCCTTCAGACACACCGCTGAATGGATTCGAGTCAATTTTGGCACACTGGTAAATCAGGTTCTAAAGACGGACGGACGAACGAACGTCAACGTCAACGGTATAAAAATATAATAAATTCATATTATATTTATATTATAATTCTTATCTATTCAGAGTACGGTTTAAAAGGCCAATTTCCACGTAAAATTGCAGATTTTCTGATATCTTTATTAAAATACTGGTTAAAAAAAAACATTTGTATAAAGGTGTTGCTTACTATTCTTATAGAAGCCTATAGAGATATAAACACCATGTGTGATACATACATAATTGGAAAATAACACAAAATAATTCCACATAAAATAATATAATAAACAATACAAGACTAACAAACTATTCAGTTTTTTATAATACACAATAAAAAAGAAGACATAATACGATTTGAAGCACTGCTGTCTGAAGGTGACGCCGACGACGCAAGTTACCGGGCAACGGTTGCCAGGGCGCCGCCGCCGGAATGCATTCTTCGGTGTTGCGACGCCCCAGGTCCTCAAAGCGACTGCGCCGCGCCGATGACATATTATCCGTCACAAGTGACATATTTTTTCAGTGTATTTTTAGTGTGTTTTTTTTTCTACGATTTTTATCAATTAATTAAGTTTTTGTGATAATAATTATGTTAAATGGCAGCAGTGATGTGGTGGAGGACAGTGCGTGTCATCCTTCGACATCACTGACTATTCTGGAAAGGTGCCCTCTCTGTACACAAGCACGGTTTTTTAAAGGTAAGCGGGGTCTGAATGTGCATATTGGAAAGGCGCACAAACCTCAAAATGCACTCAATTCAGACCCTGTTATTACTCCTACACCAACCACATCTTTTGACCCACTTTGGAAAACCCTTTCAAAATTCAAAAACTCTGTTCCTGTTTTAAAACGAGTTCCCCGTGGCGCCAGACCACTTGTAGCTCAACATCTTGCAAGTTGTATCCGTCTGGCCGCCCAGGAGAACTCACTTAGTGCTTGGGAACAACTTCTCACCTTCCCCTACAGAATATTACATATTCAAAAGGATTTGGCTAACAAAAAGACATTAACAACACAAATTAAAGAAAATTGTAATATTTCGGCCCATAATTTGGACACAAAATTATCGACAAAGAGGTTTACTTCATTAAGAGGTATTTCCCACCTGGTCGAATCTAAATTAGGGGAAGGTGATATTAGCGGAGCAGCCAGAATTCTCTTCAGTAGTGATGTGTTGGCTCCTTGTTCTCCAGTTACTCTAGTAGCTCTGGAGAACAAACACCCGGCTCCAGCGGATGGCCTTTCTTTCCCTGACCCTCCTGATTCGGACATTCATACCCTCACCGTTACAGGTCGAGAGGTAGTCTCAGCCGTTTGCTCCTTCCGGAGTGGCTCTGCCGGCGGCCTTGATGGGCTAAGTCCTCAGCACCTGAAGGATCTTATCTGTTCAGGCGCTGGGGAAGCTGGTGAGTCACTTTTGAAGGAGCTTACGGCTCTTATTAACCTAATGCTCTCGGGTAAGGTAAACGAAGCCGTCATCGACACTCTGTGCGGAGCCAATTTGTGTGCTCTGCGCAAGAAAGATGGCGGCATCCGACCCATTGCTGTAAGAACTACCTACCGTCGTTTGGCAGCCAAGATTTGCTGTAAATTTTATGGTGAGGCTGTTTCGAAAAAATTTCAGCCCCTGCAGCTAGGTTTCGGCTCCAAAGGGGGCTGCGAGGCTGCCGTACACGCTTTGTCGACCTACCTAAATTCCAACTTAGGAGAGGTCATCCTGAAGGTTGACATAAAAAATGCTTTCAATTCGGTTAATAGGGACACCTTGCTGGCAGAATCTAAAAAAGAAATACCCCAAATTTATAGTTTTTTATGGCAGTGCTATAGGCATCCTTCTAAATTATTATATAAAGATAAAATTTTGGAATCCGCAGTTGGCTGTTTGGCTGTCAGGGTTCCATCGTCGAGATACGTTTGGTATCTCGACGATGGAACCTGGGAGGCGATACAGACACAGTCTTAGATGATTTAATTTTTTTGAAAAATCAACTTCACTCAATAGGACTTGACCTCAACCTTTCTAAATGCGAACTATTTCTAGCTGACAGTACTGACAGACATCTGACGCTCTCTAAATTTACCGCAGTGGCACCAGAAGTTAAAATCATTGATAAAAGCTCTCTTCGTCTCCTTGGGGCTCCTATTTTCGAGGATTCCTTTCCCAATTTTGTAGGGGAAAAAATTCAAAATTTTAATGATGTTTCGGAAAGATTGCTCGAAATTAACTTACATTCGGCTATCACTTTAATTCGTTTCTGCTGTTTCGGCCCTAAATTGACATACTTCCTCCGCGCCTCTCATTTGTGGAAACATCCTCATCTTTTGGAAAAAATGGATCAAATTATCAGATAAACTCTATCTTCAATTTTAAATGTGGCCATGGACGACCGAGCTTGGGCTCAAGCTACCCTTCCCATTCGTATGGGAGGCCTCGGTGTCCGCAAAATTACTAGTATCAGTTTACCGGCATTTATTTCCTCGGTTCACGGCACGGAGAAATTAATCAGGAATATTCTAATTTCCACACTGATTAATTTTGATGTGCCGTGCTTAACTGAGGCTGTAAATGCCTGGAAAGTCGCTTGCCCGAATTCAAAAATACCCGGCAACCCCTCTTCCCAAAGGCAGTGGGATGAGCCGCTCTGCAAAGTAGTTCAGCAAAACCTGTTTTCTACATCTTCCTCTACTGCAGAGCGTGCACGCCTGCTGGCTGTGGAGAAGTGGGAGTCAGGTCTCTGGCTTCACGCACTACCGTCGTCGAGCATAGGCACCTTGTTCGACGATACTACTTTCCGCCTCGCTGCTTCTCTACGTCTAGGCGCTCCTTGTTGTTCTCCTCATCGCTGCCACTGTGGCGAAGTTGTCAACAGCCTCGGGCACCACGGTCTGTCATGCAGCCGAAGTGCGGGTCGCATAGCTCGGCATGCGAATATCAACGACATCATCCGACGTGCTCTTGTTTCCGTCGGCGTTCCAGCTGTATTGGAACCTCATGGCCTGATACGCGACGATGGCAAGAGACCGGACGGTATGTCTTTATTTCCTTGGAAGATGGGTAGGCCTTTAGTGTGGGACGCAACTTGTGTCGATACTCTTGCGCCATCTCATCTTCCTAGCTCATCATGCTGTGCCGGTACTGCCGCTGCGGCTGCGGAGAACCTCAAGCGGCGGAAATATACTAATCTTGTTAGTAGTTATATTTTCGAGCCGTTTGGGGTTGAAACTCTCGGATCGTGGGGTCCGAGTGCCCACAAGTTGTTTAATGAACTTTCTAAACGACTTGTTGACACTTCGCGTGACCCAAGGGCTGGCTTTTACCTTGGGCAAAGAATAAGCATTGCCATACAGCGTGGCAATGCGGCCAGCCTTTTGGGCACTTTACCGGTCGACAGCGATGCGGAAGAGTTTTTTGACGCTTTATTAGATTAGGTATTTTTAGTTAAGTTAATTAGGGTTATGTAGTTTTAAGGTTAGATATCTAATTATTTGTACAGTTTACTAAATAAATTAATTTTTTTTTCTGTAAATGAACCTCCTTGGTTCTAAAATCATTTTTATCAGAAAATATGTTTTTTGTCCTTACACGCAAGCAAAACCGGCGTAAGAAACTAATTCATTATTACCACTATTTTAATTGTAATAAGTTTCTATTTTTTTTTTACTTTTAATAATACTAAGAATATCCCCGGGTAAAAAATATTAAATATTCATCAGTAGGATCATCATCATCATCATCATCATCATGTCAGCCGAGCGACGCCCACTGCTGGGCATAGGTCTCCCCCAAGGATCTCCACAACGATCGGTCCTGTGCTGTCCGCAGGATCGATCTGTAGGATATCACTGTATAAATATAAAATTGTGTAAAAGTTTCCTCCTTTTTTGGTGTCCTTACAATAAAGTTTATTCCATTCTGTCAATACGGAAATTCGCCTGCCAGAATTTCGCAAAATTATATAATATAATCATACCTAGCTAAATTATCGTGAAATATTATATCCGGAAACCCATATACAAATCGTATATGGGTTTCCGGATATAAAAAACGCGTATTACTTCCTCCATATACATAACGTTACATACCTATCATACTAAAGCTTCGTTCAAAAGCTCGGCACGTAAAAAACAATTTCAACTCACATTTTACTCATGGCGTCAAACATAAGCAGCTTCCAATAAAATCATATTGAAACACTCCAAAACATCCATCGCGAGAAATTGAACGATTTTTTTCATCGAGACCAAAGAAAATGGTATTCAACGCATATAAGGAAGGGGTCGACATGATAAATTATGTAATTTGAAACAGACTCCTGCCTGGAGCAGCCGCAAAAACGTGGTCTTAAATGGAGTGCCAACCGAAACGGGTCCGGGAAAATATCGGCGGATATCATGGGTATACGTGTATCGTTTATACTTTTATCTTTTGTGAAAGGTGGTATTCAGAGTGCTTTTGTAAATATTTTATATTATGCTCCAGTTACATATCAGTTATCTAAACCATCGCTGTTACTGAGTGCTTGGTTGAACGAAAATAAACTACCATCGACTAACTTTGAAAAAGAGGACGTTCTTCCGAGGATTTCGGAAATGAAGAAGTAAATGTCTATTTTTTTATCAATTTTTGAAATAATAAACTCAATAAAGTCTTTATAGGTATACGTGTTTACATCATTTTGTATACATCTATTTATTTATATTAATTTCTTTAGAAGTATACTAGCTACACGCCGAAGCTTCTCACAGGTTGCTAAAATCTTTTGAAACTGTCGATTTTTCTCTATCAAATGTATCATGTAACCTTTTTCATAATCATCGATCACTCTGTCTAATAATTAAAAACTGTTCTGTAGTTTTTGAACTTATTTCAGTAATACAAACAAACGTAGTGAGGACCTAAAACAATATGAAATCAATTGTTTAATTCTAGGAATACTAGTCTTGGTTACCCGTATCATGGAGGTAATACTACATCCTAACAATACGTATAGATATTGTTCCGTGCCACAGAGCTATGATGATAGCCGCTTATGATGTGCGATGAACATTAACCATTCGTATCAGCTATGGTATCAGCTGTCCCTAAGGTGCATAAAACCTATATTTACAAAATGGACAATCAGAATACCGACCCACCAACAACATCAATCCAGCGTATAAGGCCATTCACACTCATAAAACTGATAGCCTTGAAACGAATAAACTTTTACGAGAGTTCGTATCAGAAGTTTGTCGCTGTCCTAACGAACCGTTCTTTATCCATGTCTGCCCGCGGGACCAATAAGCTGCATCCTCTTAGGAAATTAGTGGGCTTCGTGTACTAAAGTTTAGCGGTAATTGGTATAACTACAGTGTGAAGACGCTATTCAAGTTTAGTCTATAAAACTGTCCATGTAGTAGACAAAAGCTGAGTGATTATAACATATAAAGGAACCACTCTTTGAGAAGATAATATTAACAAAATTATGCTACCATTCTCATTACCTAAAGACATATTGACAATGATTTAGACGCTGGGTTGTGTAGTAACTCTACTACGAGCTTTTAATGTGATCCATTTGACGACCTAAACTGAACCGCTAACAGGACGGAGCTGTATGAGATAAATATATTTTACTAGCTTTTGTCAGCGGCTTCGCAGTTCGAGTAAAGTAAAGCAGCTTTCTATTGTTGCTAATTTTTTTCCAATCGGACCTGTAGTTCCAGAGATTACCTCCTACAAACAAAAAAACAAACTTTACCTCTTTATTATATTAGTGTAGATATATTTTATACCACAAGACGTCGCAAATTTTAAGGGTTTTTTTCATGGTAAGTAAAAATCATCCAATGACGAATCCCGCCCTTAGGTGGAGCGGGAAACAATGTTAGACTTTTACTGACGAAACAACCTACGTCATTCCTGCGCTGGCATATATACCAGAGCCAGGGACTTACTTTCAGATGCGAACCCTTTGCCCCAGTTGACTTCGACCCTTCTGCAGGGTCTCTACGGTTTGCTAACAACTCCTTGAGGCGCGCGGGAACAATGCGTGTCGTTGACGACTAGGCTTGGTCCGGACGGTTACCAGATGATTGAACGTCGGGCTACCCATTGCTCGCCATCCACAAACCCGCCCCTGCGGTGGCTGGAAATTGGGATCGAAATTCGGGTGGCGTCTAAGGCGTGAGCGCCGTCGCCTTATGTAGTCAGCCTCCTCCTTAGCTAGCATTACTGCTTCACAAAAGAAGGCGACCGCCTGCCACTCCTTCTCGCTTCGGACCATGGCCTCTATCAAGCCCCGGAAGGGCGTCGCACTTTAAGGGTTTTAAGGTTTGAAGAGACAAAGTTTTTCGTTTTGATCGTTTGAGTAGCGTCATAATTTATATTAAAATTGGTTGTCGCAATGTCGTATTACCTAAATGTTAGGAGCAATGGTGACATGGTTAAATTATATTTAAAAATCCACCATGTACACATCCTCAGTGATTTATAGGTCTGGACTCTATCTATCTAGATCTAGTATAAATAATTAAAAACAGGTTTTATCTTAAAAAGATCTTAATCGGTCATGGATTTATATGCAGGAATTGAGAGAGAATACTATACAGCTATTAGGTACTCGCCCATGCGTTCCATTCGTTTATTAGAAATAAACGCAAATGGAGCATCGGGCGTATGAGTGGTATTGGAACTTTATATATTTACTTAGTATATTTTTGTTTTTTTTTTTTTTTTACTTATGTATGCCGTTGGTGTCCGTGGCATCACCAGGCCCTATCAGAAAACCAGCGCTGCGTTATTTTACATTCTGGTTAAATATCGCAGCATATGCTGAGGTAGGAACCTTTTTGGCCTCGCACAGAGCATAAGTAGTTGATTTTTCCTATTTTAATTTTAGTTTTCTGATTTGTTGTAAGTTTAAGTATAAGTTACATATAGATTAAGTAGTTATTTTTTATTTTAATTTGTGCTGTGCGTGTCAAAATAAATGTTTTTTCTTCTTTCTTCTTCTTCAGGTATATATTACAATTTGGTCACAAAAAATATAGACAAACAGGCCAACAGGACCAAAAGAGATTCCGTAGGTCACGTTACTTGTAGTCATAAAGACCGCCGAAAAGTGAGTCTCCATACAATGAGTTCCTGAAAATGGAATGCATCCTCGGGCCTGGGTTCGGAAGAAGTGGCAAGAGGACTTGGACTAGTTCGGGATGGGTTGAGGGAGTGCAGTAATCAGTAGGTCTTGGGAAATGCCAGCTACTACCAGTAGGACTACCGTCCTACTGATAGGAACCTACATGGTTACATCCAGGTAGCAAAATAACATAAACTGAAATTTAAATATGCACTACAAGCGAATGTTGCATTAAATATTATGCATGCATTATACATATAAACCTTCATCTTGAATCACTATCTATAAAAAAAACCGCATCACAATCCGTGGTGTAGTTTTAAAGATGTGATCGAGGGACTGGAACAGTTTGCCAGCTGTGGTCTTTCCGCCCGATTATAATTTAGAAGTCTTCAAGGCTAGAGTGAATAGGATCTTAATAACGTAGTGTGCCTCACCATCAACGATTGCATCACCGCTTAGCATTAGGTGGGATCGCAGTCAAGCACAAGTATATATCAATTTAAAAAAAAATCAAAGCATACATAGGGACTGACAGCAGGTCGAAACGACTTTGTTTTATACTATGTAGTGTTATTGTCTTTTCATTGTGTCTGTAATTACGGTATTCGAAAGATTAAATCTAAATCCACGTTGAGCAACTACGGTCAACGACACCACTACCCAATAAATTGGCCATTAAATAAAATAATGTTTCCGATGTATATAAAAACTAAAGATAGCTATTCTATAACATTAAAATACTTATCAGTATCGCTTAGCAAACCTATAAATAATAATGTGGTAAAGATTATAATAATGGTATATAAAGATACATTTTTACGAGTTTCTGTAAACGTTAGTCAGAAAATAGGTACAAAAGGACCTTCGCTTATCCGGGCCCCGAAGGACCAATATGGCGGCCTCCAAGGAAATTAGCAATGTGCTGTTAAATGGTGACTCTGAAATAAACAGTGAATAGTATATTTTTATTAGGAAGTTAAGTAAAATGAGATTGCTTGGTCTTTTGATCACAAGTTTTAATTGAGATGACTAATAAATTATTTGATGAAACATGGCTTTAATATATCTCAGTGCCATGCATTGATGAAAAAAACTTTTTCAAAAAAATATACCGACTTCACTAAAAATATAAAAATAACTTTAATTTCGGAAGTCACCCTTTTTAGCTGCGATACATTTATAACCAGAGTACCTATTTCTCATGACAGTTTCAATAAACCCAAACCCTGGTAGGATACATCGTTTTATTATGAAGTTCCTGTGTCTCCCTTTCAGCGAGGGTAGTACGCTAGGAAACACCGGACTCATCTAGTTTAAACTGACAAAAAAAAAACAAAAATGACGTGTAAAAGTGTTGTGAAAAACCTATTTACAAAAATAAATATCATTTATCATTTCACCTTCCGGCTCCATCATCAGATCAGTTCGGTAGTACTTAAGAGCCAAAGTAAATATCATGACAATTTTAATGAGCCCAAATACGGCTAGGATACAATGATTTATTACGGAGTTCCGGAGCCTATCTTCCGGCTCCATCATCATCATCATCTGGTAATTTAGATGATACCATTTTCAACCTAACCATTCACAACCATTTATTTATTTGTATTGTAATTTTTTGTGATATATGTGTGAGTATGAAGTTCCATTGCCCATTTCTGGTTTTCTTCATCAGTTTCACTTCATCAAATGTTTCTTTTTAAACGGTTTTATTTAGCTTACCCCGTTTGTTGACTGTAAATACTTAAAATCTAGATGAAAATACCAAAATCACCAAATGTTTGCCTATGATATTTAAGGAGTTCCTTCGATTCCTCATGGATCCCATCATCAGATCTTAACTTGGTGACAATCGGACCCCCTCAAAACTATCTACTTTCGAACAAAAAAAGAATTTTGAAAATCCGTCCAACCATACAAACATCGGAACATAGTTCCTTTTTGTGAAGTCGGTAAAAAGAAATATGCTTGATAACACGTTAGAGTCCTTTAACGTAACAAATGCCTTAACTAGGACTTGATCTGTCAAAAAACAAAACCACCAATTTATTTATTTCTATTAAACACTTGAGCGAACGCATACCTATTGTCTTTCTACTATATTACTATTAAAAAAATACACCACCATAATACCTACTAAAAACAAACTTAAAAAAGCAATCTGAATAAAGTTCAAAGACTCTTAGAACCCTTTCATTTTCCTTTGCCAGCGTGAAAGCTCGTATGACGTATTGAAACCTCTGAGAAATTATGGCGTTCATATTGAGAGGCCTCTGATTGTGATAAGTCACGTTCAGTGAGCTTGTGTATTTGTACGTAGAGAAATGTGTCAGGGAATAAAAATGTATCGAGTATGACATGTTGACACCTTTTTTTTTGTTTGGCTTTGCACGGCTCGGGTTTTCTTTTCTTATCTATTCTTATATTACAAAGAGGTAAAATTTGTTTGATTTTAGTTTGTATGTAGGGGGTAATTTCTGGAACTACAGTTTCGAATTGAAAAATTATTTTTGTGTTGGATAGTCCATTTTTTGAGGAAGGTTATAGGCTATATAACATCACGCTATGACCTATGGGAGCGGAGCAGTAACCACAGAAGCGGGTGTAGCCGCTGGCTGGTAGCCTATATATTGCTAACATCACGCGGGCGAAGAATGAATTCACGTTTTGGCCGACTAAAGAACACGATTGACTAGACGTAACTTATTCATTCTCGGAAAACACAGACTTGGCATGGAATTCCACTGCTTAGTTGCACAAATAGCTTAGGAGTGGAATTCGTTGCCGGATTTAGCAAATGTTAAGTTTAGAAAGTATTTTGTTTTTAGTCGCATATAAAAATATGGGTGTAACACATTTTAATAGTGCTGCAGAATTAGACAGCAAATATTTAAAAAATATTAACTAGCCTTATTTTGCTAAAGCAGTCAGCACTACTATAACATTCTCAGCTCAATTTTGCTGAATTCGCACTTATTTCAATGACTCCACATATTGCCTAGCTGTGGAGATACTTGAGATACAAAACTACATCAATTTCATATCGAAATTACTAATAGGAATCAGTTTTCGAATAAAAAAAAAACAGCCACTGAATTTTACCCTGAAAAATTTCTCAAAAAATCTATCACTTTCTTCGTTAGAAAAATAATTTGATTTTAGGGCATTCCAAAAGCTGGCAGTTTAGGAATTTTACATTGAAATTGAATAAAAAAAGGTTTAATCCTCCTGGCTACACCGGCGAGTGGCAACTTGTCCGTAATTTACTTTTGAATCCATTTAAAAATACGTCTGTAGCGACATCTATGACGCCACATTGGAACTACAAGAAATCCTGCATCGCGCAATGAAAGTTCTCCGCGCGATTAGAACATATACGACAGCCCGAAGTCAACTATCGGGCAGTAGCCCACCAGACTATAACACCTGTCTGGTCGGAGGATCCTCCCATTTTCAACGGAGGCATGTGGGACTTTACTCTCTGTTCCACCTACCCCCAAACGTCCATGGGTAAAGAAATATGTCTGAATGGGAACTTCAGGGTCCTAGAACACAAGACAAAGAAGAAACCTAGGTGTGGTTTTAATCAGTATGTGTAAATCTGACACGCTTTCTTGATCTGCAAAATAACTTTGTCTATAGTCTGTTTCTGTTTGAATCTTTACTTCTAGTCTGAACATGTACCAGAAGACGCGGCGGAAAAGCCTCTGTACCGATGATTTGGTGAGAGTCGCGAAAATACACGCACCGGACTGGTTTTTATGGTGAAACTTGGGGGGGGGGCTATGCACAGTGGACGTCTTTTTGCTGAAATGATGATGACGATAATGACTGCTAGTCCTATAAAATTCATTGACTTGACGCAACTCGCTAACTACCTGTTACTAACTGTTAGGCCGCTGCCTTGAATCGGCGGCGGCGGCGCGGGCGCGGCAGCGTCTTATGCGTAATAATCAAATGGACCGGCCCTCGAAAACAGCGGCGCGGCAGCAGGGCGGGCGCGGGCAGCAAGCGGTGTACTTTAGTCGAGCGGTGACCGCCCGCACTCACGATAAATCTCGATTTATCGTGAGTGGGGGCGGTTTTGATTCAAATTTATTCCTAGTGCTCGCACTAGGAATAAATTTGAATCAAAAAGATCTTGCCGCCATTGTTCAGACATTTTGTTCGCGAAAACAAATATCTCGACGATACAATAATCAATACAACAATACGCGGCAACAATGACGCGCGATCTGTCCGCTAGTTTCGAGAACGGGTCTGCAATGCCCGCTCCGCTCCCGCGCCGCCGCCGCCGCCCCGCTGCCCGCAAGATTCGTGGCATCGGCCTTATGGTACACGCGGCACAATATAAGCCACACGTTGCAGTGCCCCAAGTGCCCTGCACCTGCACTTTGGTGGACTTCATTGAAGTCAAATATGCCGAAATTAATATAGCCACTTAATAATTTAATGGATAATTCATTGACTCAAAAATAAGCACGTTTAGCAAACCCTGCTGGATCTCGAATTCATAATTTCGCAATGGGCGGAACTGCAAAAGGCAGGGTAATATGCAATACCGCGATCCTGTGCTGATAAGCTAATCTGAACTAATTTGAGTGTACATAATCCAGACCCCAGAGCCAGTGCTAACGAAGCGTATTTGTAACAATAATGGCCGACACGGCCCAAATATTCCACTTTTAATGTAAGCAAATAGGTACGCGAACGTTATATTCAGTTTGAAAATGCTTTTAATTGTCCGTAAAAGCAAAAAGGCAATTTAAAACGGATCCAGCAGGGCGCAACAAGCGAACTCCTAGGCTTTGAGAAATTTATTGCGATCACAAATAATCTTTCGCTCAGTTTTTTCTTTTAACAGCGTTCTTTTTAAATTCTTACACAAGACAATTTTGTACGCAGGATTTGCATTACCATAAAATTAACAATGATTTAGTTACAAACCCAAATAAACAGGAATAATTGAAGACCTATATTTTTTTTTTACTTGAGGGATAACTGTGTAGCGTCATAATATTCACCAAAATGCAGTGGTTAGATTGAGCCTAAACAAAACACAACCGTCGGAGATGCAATAGAAACCTAAATCAATGTGTTCTGTTTCGGGCTCATATATATACCTACTATGTAGATAGTAACTACATAGTAGACTTTAGTACGTATAGGTAGGTAGGTAGGTAGCTACCTGAGGGTTCCGGGGTGGTCTTTTAAGAGGACACGGGGCCCTCTTTCATGTGCTGATGGTGATCACCGGGGTGGTTTTAGTGAGGTAAGAATCCCACACTCCCTGGTCTTTTCCCCAAAAGTCCAGGCGCCTTTTAAAGGTTTCCCCCCGAAAACAAAAAAAAAAAGAGGTAGGTAGCTACCTACCTATACGTACTAAAGTACGTAAAGAATAAACGAATTCAGTAAAGTCAGACAGCTTTCCAAATACGTAATCACGGATCAAGAATAGGAAGTAGTGTTCCTTTAGTCCTAGAGGTTTAGATCTTTAGTTCCGGACCGCACGTAGTAAATTACACTTAGGATGAAGGAGCTAACTGCTTACACATAAAGTTCATAGACATCATCAGAGAAGATAAAATCGAGGCATGATAGTCCACTTTTCTATTAATCTATGTCTAATCATTCTACAGAAAGCCTAACAAACCGAACATATCAATACCTATTTACTGCTAATACTGCAGTCTATAAAATAAAGGCAATTAAGATTTTTTTTATGGTAGGTGAAAATTATTTATTACAATTGGTTTCATATGTCACAGGAATAAAGTACGTATCTTTGAATTATATTTTACTACTGGACTAAGTTCAACCATACGATCCTATAAAAATTTAAACAAGAAGCGATAATGTCAATCCACAGTATTTTTAATCGCATTTTTTTTTATTCAAAAAAAGTTTTTCTCTGGTTATGGAAATTTAATATATCCTTGTTATGAAGATGTTATAAATTTTATTTAATGCGTTCAAATATGATCTTCTCAGATACAAAAACCGACTTCTTAACAGCTTGCACACATTACAATTCATTATGATCACAAGTCTTATTCCTTGCGTGGTAAGCTCTAATTTCCGCCAACGCTTCTAGTACATATTTTGTGAATACTTCAGGTGCCTCCCATGCGAAGAAATGGCCGTAATTGTCAAGCGATAATGAAGAAAGTAGATTCGTGAATTTGATGCTGAGCATAGATGGTGGCATGTAGCTTAGCTCATCTTTGGCATGTACCGTGCATGTTGGTACTGGAGTGGGGATTCTGAAAAGACAAATATATAGATTAGCAAACCATTGGTGGACATCCCAACCACACGTACAAAGCGTTTTGGGACCACATTATTTATTTAGTTAAATTCCCAGCTGGAGTCTGTGTTTCCTGTTAGAGCTACAACCTCTGTCGGTCTCTAAACCAAGAATGAATAGGTTAATTCTAGGTCAGCGTGCTCCATCGTCGACCACATCATCGCTTATAATAATAAAAAAAAACAACACAATATCCGTCGGTAGCAAAACTCTCTGCACGTAGTATTATTAGTACATAAGTCAATAACAGTTGGCACGACAAAACAATTACAAATAGTTGTACTTACGATTCTATATTTGTTCCAAAAGTTTTCAAATTATAATGCTCTGAGTACATTCTGACAGACGTAGTGAATTTATTGTCAGTCCAATAGTACATGACGTTATCTATGATGCTCTCGGGGGTGTATAAGTCGTGAAGACCACCATCAAACTTGGACTTGTTGGCTCTGCGACTTGCCCAAGAAACGGCCTGCATCAGCCATGCGAATAGAGCCATTGGTGAGTCGGACATACCAACACCTGAAATCAATTACCATTATAAAATAATATGACGGTGATTCAATGAGGATAGCGGGAATATAATGGATGCGAGACGCAAAGGCCCGGTCGCTGTGACGACCAGTAGATGTCTTTCACCTGTAATGATAATTATGAGATACGAATTGAATTAGAGCAGTGGTGGCCGAATGGCAACGGCCCCGGCTTACGACTTGAAGTTGTGGGTTCGAACTTAGCCAGGCATATTACTCTCAAAACGATGAATGAAAACATCCTGAGGAATCCTAGAACCTAGAAAAGAAGGATGTCCTAGAACCAAAAATTCGAAGAAATGTGTCAATCCGCACTGCATTGTTCAAATCCCTAAAGAAGAGGCTTGAGTCCCAGGGAACATTAAATGGCTGATCGGTCTGCCGGTGGCCCGTGTTGCTCTATGGCTGATAATGGTAATGCTAAAAAATAAGAATTGAATAAATTAATGTTGTTTCCAACAGATGATTTCATGCGTCTTTCTTGCTCGCACACAGCTCACAAGACAGTATGTGCTAAAAACTAAAGGTGAGATAGCGGTCAAGCGTGAACCTATAATCAATAAAAAAAATAAAAAAAAAACTCTGGCCTTTATAATGAAAGGATGCATACCAAGTGTATCAGGTTTCGTAGCTTGTATGTGCATGTACCCAAGGTCTTCCATAATCCCTAGGAAAACTTTTGTGAGTGGGTACATCTTGTCAGCCAGAGCTGGATCTACGACCGCGTTTTGGAAAAATGGACTGATTGCACCAGTAAACCAGGTCATTAGGGCCTTTGTACCGAGAGTACGTGGGTAGTTCGTATGGTAGCCAAGGATTACCTGAAAATAGAAAACGTGACTCAACTGAGTTCATTAACAAATGCCTTTTTTCAGTTGACGATTATAAAAAAACTAATCAATATTCCTAATCATCTTAGAAAATGGGAGAAAGATTTTTTTTTTTCATGAGTTATCATGAGGTCTTTTGTGATTCTTTATTATAAAACGTTTTTGCTTTTGACTATTTTTTCCAAAAGCTAATTGTAAAGTAGTTATGATAAAACAGTCTCGACCGAAAAGATTCATGAAATGCTAATCCCCTTAAACGCCAAACAACAGAACGGTAGACCAAGGTGAAGTTAATGGGTCGAACTCGACTCCTACGTAAATAACTAACCCGTCTTTCCTTCCAACAACCCACCCTAATCAAGTTACAGCGCCTTTGTTCTGACGTCATCTCAACGCTTAGTCACGTGGTCAGAACAAAACCATTAAAGGCGTGGCCAATTCCTAGCGTTCGACGTTAACGAATCGATCGTGACTTGGCTAGGGCTTGGCAGTATTTAGATATACTGCAGGGATAATATAGTCTGATCACGTGGACGCTCTCCGACACGGTGGACAGACCTCATCAAATCGGTGATGCATTGCAGCGTCATTGAAAACTCCCAAGCCGCCAAACATAGAACTCCATGGCGTCGCATCGCGAGAGAGGCGGTGGCGCAGGACTCAACCGACACATTCCACGACCACTCTGTAAAGAGTGCACGTCTAAGAAGAAGAATATAGTCTGTTAGATTAAAAATAAACTTTACCTCAGGATATAAAGTCACCATTTGGTTAAGAGTCATAGCGCCCATGTCGCCACCTTGCACATAGAATTTCTCGTATCCAAGTCTGTGCATAAAATTTTTGAGGACTCCCGATATTTCTAATGTTCCAAAACCTGGACGGGTCGCTCCCTGAAATTAATGTATTAATGAAAACATAATAGAGGACCCCCAAACTGAGCTAGGTATTAGTGCTATGATCTAAATTGTTGCATGCTTCGAACTTTCATTTGCTTATGGTCATTTCTTTATGATGGTATTCCTTTAATGTTTTTGAATATTTTTCCAACCAAAAACTTTCAGCTTCATAATATTAGTGTGATTATGATAAATATCCCTTTTTTTGTTCAAGTGATTTTAAAATATCTTGAAGTAATTAAAACAAAATTCTAAAAGCAACTACTTGATTTATTGTAATGATTTCTTAAACTACATTCCTCTAAAATCAAAGCCATAAACTAAGCTTTAACCACAAGATTTATTTTTATATATATCTTTAGAACAATATTTTATTCCATAATAAAACATAGGAACTTACATCAGAAAATCCAAATCCTGGCAAGCTGGCCACTATGACCTCGACAGCAAAATCATTGTGTTCGCAATATCCTGTGATAAGAGGAATGACTTCGTAAAACTCCAGAACGGATCCAGGCCAACCATGCAACATCAGGAGAGGTAGCACCTCAACACCTTCCGGTACCTGAAACATCAAAACACTCAGTGAACTTATTGGAAGGTGGCAGATTCTAAATTCAAATTCTCTGTAAAACATTTAATTTTGTATAATGAATTTGGAAATAAGTTACTAAATATAACAGCTGTTGGTAATCGCGGTTGCGGTTGCGCACCCAGGTAGGCCTCTGTAAAGACAACTTGGCGAAATGGGATTTAATAGACTCATCGGATACCCAATGTGAGTGCGGTGCCCCTGTTAAAAACATGAGCCTCTTGCTAGATCGCCCTAAATGCCCATACACCTGCACTATGGAGGATTTTATAAGAGTGCGTAATTAATCACGAATACGGGAATTTAGGAAAAAATCCGCAAGACATTAAAAACACCCTTAACGAGATTCTAAATTCGCATGACTTCCCAAAATACGATTTATCTGTCTTCTTGCATCTATAATTTGCAGTTATAGCATTTTATGGTATGTAGTGGATAGACGACTAACAAAGTCATCTTCCATTCATCCGCAAACAGATCTTTTATTCGTTTGGAATCTAAGAGATCATTTAGTGAAGCCGCAGCTTAATACCTATACGCGTTCCTCTAAAATATGATATTGAAAGATGGATAGCAAACTGATCCATGTGGTTCCATGTTTATCTGAGGTACAAAAGCTTAAAAAACAATAAAGCATAGAGCAGTAAAAAGAAGATACATTCATATCAAACTCACCTCAGGTGTCACTCTAATGAAGTGTATATCTAGTCCTTGTATATTAGTCTTGAACTGTGGATACTGGTTCAGGTAAGCCTCACGTTCAGTAAAGTTATATTTGTTCGCCCAGAAATCCATCCAGTAGTCCATATTGTCGGTGTTGAAGCCATATTGAAACGCTATGCCTTCAAGAGGAGGAGTTACTTTACGACGGTTGTTGATGCGATACCTGAGGTCGGTTATCATCTGAAATATGTAGGTTTTTTAAATTAAAAAAAATGATAACAGTGAATAATCTAAGATAATACTAACCAACGCACACGGCGCGAAAGTTCAAAAATCAAAAGCTAAATGGCGAGGTACTTTTATTTTTTTTAGTAATTTTAAAGCAAGTATTGTACGGGGCCGATGAGTTGAACAATTTACTACGTTTACACGCAGCCCTCATTTCGATGAAGGTCTGAAAATTGGCTATAATCCTCGTCATAAAAGTTGAACCATTAATATGTCGTTCAGCTTTAATTACAACGGATTTTCGGCCAACTAGGGGTAGTTCGAAACCATAGCAGATTGTTCAACTTTATTTGCAGAGTAAACTGCATCAGATGGTGAGAAAACTCATCCAAAAAAAGTGTTAAAACAAATACCTAATATAAATTAGTACAAGATGCGATTCCTGAGGTCTGTTATCATCTGAAATAGATTTTTGGAAATTAACATATGGATCAATTGTGTAATTTTTTTTTTTTTAATTTTGAGCAAGTAATTCAACGCATCACACAGTGGACAAGGATAATCTCTAGAAATAAAAGTATTTATCATATATGAAAGAAGTAAGACAAATACACATGTGTTGGGTCATTCTGTTCCCTTTAATATGGTTGAGCAGAGAGAGGCTGATACACGCGTCATGCTCGTGAACGGGTGCCGTCAGTTGAGACAGGTCATCTCTTAGCTGCTAGAGGCTTATTTCAAATTTTATTTACCGCTACATCGTGCTCGCATAATAGAAGCACAAGACATTTGTAACCAAGTTATATGTAAATCTATTTTTGATTTAAAAGAGTGTCCATGGAGTTTCTTGCACGTTCTTCTCCATAGAGACCTACGCTTTGAAATAAATAGTTTTTTTTTTAGTATTAGGCTTTTTTTGGTAGGAAAGCTTCGAATGCCTTCTCCTGCTTTAAGGTGGAACTCCTTCGAACAATACAACATCTAGCAGGCATCGGTTCTAGCAGGCTTCGTCAATTTTGCTAACATCTCTTTAACCAGAGGACCTGGTTCTAAACGGACAGCGAGTTATACATTGCTCGCAGTCCGCAAACTCGTGCAAACGGTGACCAAGAAGCGCCTCTTTTTCATGCTTTCTGCCACTTGCTTGTCAACTATATTTTGCCGATGACTGCCGTGACTAATTCATAGCTAGAATATCAAGATGGTATAATATAAGTAATTCGATAAAAAAAAACGCTTACCTCATCAGTGAATTTGACTTTGAAGGGCCTGATATCAGTGCTTGCTTTATCTTCTTCACCCGGAGGACCCCACCATTGTGTAGTTAAACTATCATAATATTCAGGTCCAATGAGGTCCCTCACAGACGACCCCAAGACCAGGGTTATATAAGCCGAAAGCACGAATATCCTTACGAATGTATTCATGATTGTAGACAAAAATATTCCAAAAAACAGAAGTGCCCGTTTATATACTTTTGATCATAATTTCTAACCAAATAAAGATATTTAAACACCTATGATAATACACAAAAAATACACAGTTCCAAGACAAGAAGTGTCTCTTCACACTTAATATTCTTTTCATAAAAAAATGTGTATACACTTTTCAAAAATACTAAACATGTTATGGATGACTTGCACTTTTTGTGGATTTGGCTGTGTAATTTAAAATTAAACCAGTCAAAATGAATTTCACAATGGTACTGAAAATAAAACAGGTTTGCAGTAGATACGCATAACATCATGGTTTTAGTGCTAAGACAATTAAAACTTTATTACCTTTATATGACTCTACATAGTAATTTACTTACCCCAAGAAATATATTATTTTTGTATGTTTTTCAAATTATGAGTATCCTTTAAAGTTAAAAATAGCATCTTACTATTTGACATAATCTTTAAGCCAGCTGGTATAATAAGACCCCTAAATTACAATTATTATACCTTTCAACTCTCCTTACAAGATCGCCAACTTATTAATTAATATTAAGAAATCCAGAAGATAAAGTTCCAAAAGTTTGAACTCAAGGTTTGTCAAAGGACCATGGAGAGCATTTTGGGTAATAAATTCAAAGATCAAGTACGTTAAGGATAATACGCTGACGAGCAGGAATTGCTGATGTTGACTATAAGTCTGTTAATCTGAAGTAGGATTGGACATGTAAAAAATATGAAAAAAAAATCGGCCTGAGTCGTGTCGGTCATTCACTCTTTAACTAATTACTAAAATGTTGGATTATTTTTGGATATTTGTCTACGACGAGGCCCCCTGTGCAATCCATGCCGAAGCATACCTTTTGCAAAAGCCTCTTATATCAGAATGCGGAGTCCACCAGTAACGTAATATGAATGAGATGTCAGTGTCTAAAAAAATTGGTATATCTTGCTTGCATCTCATTTACGACAAGACGCATCGGACAAACAAACAACAAGAAATCAAAAACGTTTTATATGTATAATAGTCACTCTTCATTTTTTTATTTTTTCATGAAAACACCAAATTGACAACCAATTGCACCCAAGGTTTTTTGTTAATTTCCATTACAATATAGACACCTGTTTAAGTATTTATTTTTAAGATCAGCTAAAACGGAATAAAAATGTGGCTTGAACATATTTTAATCATCACACTCTTAAAAGAAAAATTTTAAATGTATATGTGTGTGTGCGTTATATATTACATACATGACTTTCAGCCGTTTGTGTTGTAAGTTTTCAAAATTCAAAGTCAAATCCAAAGTCGCTAGTGACCATAACTTTTATCAGAGGCTTCGGATTTGAATTGAGCAGTCAATACAATTAAGGTATATTTTTCCTTGTTTACATATTTATTTAGGTAACTTTTTATTCAACTTTTGAGGTCAAAAGCCTCGCTCAGACTTCCTGTAGGTGCGTACGTAATTAAATCACAACTTGTAATAATTTCTTAGAATTATTGGCGTGAAAAGTATCTTGGCTTTACCAAGAATCCAACTTTCAGCCTTTATATCAAAAATAAATAAATTCATCTCATTTAAAAGATTAACCACAATCAGAATATGTTTCCGAAAACTTCCATATTCCTGAAAAACGTAAAAAAGCTCACTCTGAAGTCTATTTATAGCAGAATCTTTAGTACCAGTCTGATATACAAGGTAAAAAAATAATTCATGTAACGTAAGTAGCCACGTATCAAAAATAAACATATCCGCAGGAGAACGAAGGTTGACGACATAGCCTGAATGATCGCCAAATCTAAGTGGCAATGGACAGGGCACATTGCTCGCAGAACAGATGTCCGTAGGGGTCGAAAGGTTCTGGAGTCGACCACGCACCGATAGACCCAGTGTCGGAACAAGTCGGACCGATGACCTGGCCAGGGTTACTGGTATTCAGTGGATGCGAGAGACACAAACGTTCATTATGGCGACAAATAGGAGAAACCTATGTCCAACAGTGGACATATTTCGACTGAAATGATGATGATAAATGGCGGGTATAGGCTAAGCGAATAAACGAACGTATACAAGTGGAAATCATCACATGTTACTTTTATGGTGCTTTTCTACCAGGCATGAGTGACCTCGTTCATGTATGAGCACCTCTCAAAGCAGTTCATGGTTGTAAAGAAGCGCTGCAAAAATATGTAATTACAAACATTCTAAAAACTATATTTCTGGCTTCGATATCGATTGTAGATCACGCCTTAAGAATCTTTTAAAAATATATTCAATGTACAGTTTTAACTTTCCTACGATTTTATTATTATAGATTTCTTCCTGACATGTACAATAAAATTGCACGGTGTGAGGTCGATAAGTAACGTAATGTTGTGAGGCTGCATAGTGGTTTATTTTTAACTGTCTCATGCACGTACCTCCCACGCAACCTTTGTGTAGATTTCGCATTGTCCTATTATGTATTTAGTTAGATTCTTTGAAAACGGTCTAACCGTTTTCCTCTAAGGATGCCTCAAGCAAAGTTAAGCAAAACCGAGTAATTACATTGTTAGATTTTCTCTGCGCCTATTAGCTACCACGCACTACTTTGCCAGCATATTTTGAAAACATGTGAGTATTAGACAATAAAAATCTGACATTCCCTGTCGCTCCACCCAAAATGAGTGATATTATTGTTGATTTATCACTTCAAAAATAGGGTTTAACAGCTACTATTACGGTGAGATATCTACAGAACATCACTTTTGGTACTGGTGCCCAATTAAAATTTTTGTGTTACGTTGTTACACTGGCGTTCGTTCGCTTGGTACGTATCCATCACACAATCCGTGAACAAACCATTATCACGACTTCTGTCCGTTTTTCTTCCGTTCCGCTCATCCGATTTTCATTTGCCGATTAATGATTCAAAGGTATAATTCTGATTCAGGAATTAAGCTATTCTCATTGTAAGGATGAGTTTAAATGAATTGAATGGTTTTTACATTGTATGTTACACAATGGATTCCTTTTTTATTATATAGATCGGGTTACTTGATTAATTAACCAGTCAATTATGTGAGTATAGGCTTCTACTTAATCAATAGTGTAATATTCCAAGAAAAGTATGATGACTCCGTGGGGAGCGTTCGGGAAGCTGCCTCGTCCAACATACCACAGTGACTCAAAACGAAAGTCTACCAGCATGTGATGCAGTCGAAGTTTTCTTGCATGAGGATATCCGCAAGAGAGCCAAAGTCACCGACATAGTGACATTGCTTGCAGATCAGATGGTCAATAAGGCTTAAAGTTAGTGGCGACAGCGCACCGGAAAACATAGTGATGGAAAGGCCTCACGCAAGGTGAATCAATGACCTGGTGAGTGGTGGTGGAGGTGGATGCGAGACGTACAGGACTGTTGGTTGTCACAGTCCAGGACAGGACAGTTCCTTCGATTGAAATTATGATGATGATGATGATTGAAAAGGAGTAACTAATAAAACACATAAAAATGTTCGTCTTTATAATATTAGTGTGTGTGTACCGTACTCAAAATACGCGCTTTAGACGTGAAGTTGCGGATACCAGCCCGATATACTATACTGTACTAATATTAGTGTGATGTGATATTAGTAAGATTCGAATCTCAAATAAACAAGATCTACTTTTTCCTTCCCTTAACAAAAATGAAAAGAAAACAGCTTTTACTTTCGTTTAATAAGAGAAAAAAAAACAATAACCTTAATTCGATCTTGAGCCATGCTGAGTAGTCAATGGACTGTGTACGGAACCCTGCAGGGCGCTCATTTGATAAGGAAAACGAACATAACATTACATAACACTTACTACATATAACCACAGCTTCATTCGCGTGAATGCTCTCGGTTCTGAGAGCTTGATCCATTTTCTGTTCAGTAAACAATAATAGCGTTAGTTTTTCTGAAACAATATCACTAGGTATGTATATAGGATGTATTGTTAGAAATTCTATTGTTAAAAGTTTAACTTCTGGCACTGATTAACTGTTTTTAGCTTTATTGCTACACAAAATGTATTATTAAAATAATTAACTAAAGTATTATTTGTATTTAAATTAGATAACGATAATTAAAGGCTGTTCGTAATAATTATTGTAACGTTCATGCATTATTATATTTGTCCGGTTCCGGTACGTCACATGTTGTCAATAATGTCAACTTAAACAATATCCGGTATAAAAAGAAAAGCAGGTAGTAGGAGGTAGGGCGAGCGTACTAGGTGGAACACTTTTTCTAAAACGGTGGAAATGAATAGACGTACGAAGTCATTTTGTAAAATATAATAAATTATTCAGTGAAATCGTTGCAAATTGTTTTTATTTTTGTGGCTCCTATTAGTATATAGGTACGTACATCAGTGTAACCTTTAACTCTTCTGCGATTTTAGTTAACCAAATCACAACAAGTGATTGTTGATTGTGACTAGTGTGAACAAGAGGCCGCAATTTAATGAATACCGTAGATAGGATTTTTTTTATGGCGGGGAAAATCATCGAATGACGAATCCCGCCCTTGAGCACGATGAGAAATAATATCAGACTTCTACTGACTAAACGCCACACCGATTCTTCTTGCCTTAGTTCCAGGGCCCCGGTGTTTCGCTATCGCATCAACCCTTGGCTCCAGAAGGCTAAGACCCTGCTGGGCCCCTACAGTTGCTGACAACACCATGAGGCGCGCGAGAACAATGCGCACCGTCGACGCCTTGGGCTCGGCTCAGACGGTTACCAGATGGGCGGACAGCGAGCTACCCATTAGTCGCCGTCCGCAAGCTCACGCCTGAGGTAGACCGTAGACAGGAGACAGGAGTGAATGCGAAACACACGGTACCGATAATTATGGCGGCATTTGGCGGTGGCCTAGGTCAAATAGTAAACATCGCTGGGCTGAAATTATGATGATGTAAATAAAGACGAACAATGCGACAACCAACGTTGCTTTCTCGCATTCATCATCATCATCGTCATCAGCCTTTCAATGTTCCCACTGCAGGGATACATGCCTCCTCTCTCTAGGAGGGGGCTTTCTCGCATAGTGACCGCCTAATACGGTGAATCCAATAGCTTGAAAATTGTAAATTAGTTGTTGCAACACAAAAAAAAAAACTTTTTTGGGATACCGCAAAATATTCGAGTTAGTGGCGGAAAAGTGTATTATTTCATTTATTTCGCTTCAATATTTAATGGACAATGGACAAATGCACGAATCCGTTATAGTTTAGAGCTTTTACCATTTCATTGAATAAGTAAAGGATATTTTATTACGAATAACACTTTAATAATAATAAAAATACACTGACTATATGAGAGTAATTTTCCATGTCAACTTCCAGACACATACGCTTTGCATTTACAGGCGTGACCCAAATCACAATTTGGGGGTTTAATAACCTGCGGCAATAAGATACGCTCATTTACAGTTTAATTACTAAATATAATTATGTTCCACAGTTACATCCCCAGTTTATGCCAGATGTAAATTGAAATACCAACTTTACGACTACTGCCTTATTTACAATTCAAATTTAGAAATACCCTACTATTAAATAATCGAAATCACATTGTAAATTATCAAGCGTTTGAAATTAGGTGTGTAAACAAAAATTTCCACCCCTAGCGCTTGCGGCAGGGTCATCACTTGCAAAATTCTAATTACCATAAATACAAAAAAAACCTTTCCTAAAATTACAAGCGTAAACTAAATGAGCTCGGCGTTTTTTTTTTTGCAGGCAAAAAAGCTTACAGTTCACTACACACGGTTGTTTATCTGAGGCAGCGGAGTGTTCCGAGTGCCATCATCATCAGTCAGGTCGGGCCGCGGTAATTACTTGTACAGCCCTACAGGACGACGGGACGTGCTTGAGGCAACCCTGATCTACGAGTAGGGTTGCTAGCAAGTCCCCAAACTGAGGGTTTATAAGTCGTGCGCAAAGTAAACCTCATAATTTGGTGGCATGTAAAATTCAAACGACGCCAATATTTTTGCGGTATTTTAGATGTTGTAATCTTTTCATGTTTTGGCTCAGCAGTAAAAAATAATGTTAATGAAAACTGTGAGATCTTTTCCGATTAACTTATATGTACAGTCGTAAATTTACATAATGGTTTTCCATTTTTTATTTTATTTTGTAGATAGTGCCTATTCGAATTGGGTAGATAGATTAATACAGAATTACACATACTTTATGTCCAGGGGCTCTGGCTTTTAGAAAACCTCGTGCTCATGCTTATTTGATGACTCGAAAAAGTGGTGAAGTGTGAGAAGAGAAAGGCACCAATGATCGAGCCACGTATATAATTGTGGCGGCGAATAGGTTTTTTTTTATGGTAGGTGAAAATCATCCAATGACGAAACCCGCTCTTGGGCGGAGCGGGAGACCAGTGTCAGACTCTTACTGACTAAAAAACCTACCCCGTACCTTCCTTGCCTTATTCCTGGAGTCGAGGTAACAGTTTTCACCACCCTCTAGGCTCCAAGAGGCTTCGACCCTGAAGGGCCCCTGCAGGGCGAATAGGTACTGTCAGTCCCCACAAACAGGAACACTTGAGTGAATTCTCGTGGGTGCTCAGCACTCACAGTTTATTTCTCGTGGGTGCCCGAGCCCGCGAGCACCCACGGAGTCGGCGCCCCTGTTTATGTCCTATATCACCAATCTACAGCACAGGGTGTATACATACTGATATATGGTAAAAATTGTTAGAATTCCAACTCTTAAGTCGAGACTGTCACCACTACTGAGTCACCACTGCTGATCAGAAAGGACTAACTACTAGGAGGATATTATCTGCTAGCTTTCTACCGCTCTGGGTACAGAGATAAGGACTGTCATACTTTTATTTACCGTGTACCTCTTCTTTTGTCAGTTGCTCTTTTCATTACAGGGCCTCAGTGCACGAAAGCATACTTAATTGAATTAACCTTTTAATGTTCCCACAGATCTGGAACTCAGACCAGAAGGTCGGTGTCCGAGCTGTGCCTCTGCCCATTCCTTTGCCTGGAGAGTACATTAGGATAAGGAATGGGCTGTAATCCGCCATGCAGGTTTGGTGGCAGTTGGTTGATGTGAAATATGTATCTCCGAAGTTGTGATTTTATGACATAGTATACCTACTGGTTTTCTTATAATTGTTTTTCTTCGTTGTATTGAGACCAGGACCTCAAGTATGCGATTACAATAGTGTCAGAATAGTCAATCATTGATTTCAAAAATGTTGATTTTGACAAGTTTAGTAATTTACTAATATGATGGCATCATTATGATTTTCCAATGATCAACCAATGACACTTCATTGAAGAATTTTTTTAGAATAGTCACCTCATACATAATGACAAATGAATACTTGACGCATATGTCAAAAAATTAATAAAATTTAGAAGTTCTTTTAATCAGTGACTTACGATTAGAATGTTATTGTGCAGTTATTGTTATAGTCTAAGATCCCGATATAAAACGACCTTCACCGAGATGTTTATTTGATGAAACGTATTTTATATGTAATTTAATATGTCAATAAATAAATTGCATATGGGTTGCCTAACAAATTTAAGTCAAGGGTATTTTTAATTAATAATTGAAAAAAAATTTTTTTTTAAACATTCCACCGGTGTGATTATTAGATAAACTATATACCAATCGAAAGTATGAAGCCCATAGAACATGCAAACGTTAGGTTGCCCTTTTTATTCCGGTCACAACTATCGGGTAGCCAGGTATAAACAGGTAAATCTACACTAGCATTTTGCAACGGTCTGCTTATTGAATTGAACCTTAATAAAAATTAAAGATTATTTAATTATAAACACGGTGGTATAGGGTTGCCTGCGAAAAATCAGTCCCTAATTCCGGTTGTCGAATTTTAAAAAGTAAAATATCGCTGCGGGTGAATGTCTGCGACTGAGAGGTCTTAACCAACCATCCCATGCGATAGAAGAGGACATAGCATAGCAGCTGATTAAGCTCCGCCCATTTAAAGAAAGAGAGTGCGCATGCTACTTGTGCTTGAAAATGAAAAGGATAGCGATAGACGCGTATACGCTGCGCATCATTTTGGAGTATTTTATTATTAGAATAGAGAAATAGTCATTAAATTTTTTATTTTTCAATCAATTAATTATTTATGTTTTTTTTTTTTATGTGACACTAAAGTATATACACATATTTAGTGAAGAAGAAGGTTATAGTAATACATATATATTACTAATCTTGGAAATTTTATCTTTATTATTAGAAGACAAAATAAAAAACGACAATTAAAAATAAACTTGTATGTATTGTTAAAAATTAAAAATACAATTTTTTTTTTAAATTATTCAGGATCCGCGTCATCGGACATATAACTTAGATCTTCAGCTTCTGAATCTTCTTGGTCATTACACTCCGTTTCAAATCTTTCGACAATATCTTGAATCTTTAAGGGTGAATGATCCCCAATGAATCCTACTGGTTTTAAAAATTCATCAAAGAACCAACCGCAGTTCTCAGGCTGAAGTTTCATGCATATGGGATCTTTAATTTTTATTAAGGTTCAATTCAATAAGCAGACCGTTGCAAAATGCTAGTGTAGATTTACCTGTTTATACCTGGCTACCCGATAGTTGTGACCGGAATAAAAAGGGCAACCTAACGTTTGCATGTTCTATGGGCTTCATACTTTCGATTGGTATATAGTTTATCTAATAATCACACCGGTGGAATGTTTAAAAAAAAATTTTTTTTCAATTATTAATTAAAAATACCCTTGACTTAAATTTGTTAGGCAACCCATATGCAATTTATTTATTGACATATTAAATTACATATAAAATACGTTTCATCAAATAAACATCTCGGTGAAGGTCGTTTTATATCGGGATCTTATGCTATTATTAATTCGTTACAAAACAGCTCGTACCACAATTCTATTACGACACCACTGACCGCCCAATGATCAGCTATTATAAATTAACAGATTACGAACTTTTAGCAAAATGGTAATAAAATCGTGTGGAATGACAATATTTTGAAAATATTGACTTGGGCTCCTGTAGTAAATTTTCAAGTACACAATATGTAAACAAATCTCAGTACTCTAAACATATAAGCTCCTTGCTACATAGCTTTTAGATAAGTATTAGTTATAAAAGATTTGCAATCCCAAAATCTAAGTCCTGTAGAAGGATAATAAGCTATTTAAAAAGAATTCAGCCTTTTATTTTTGCCCTACCAAGTGTAGGTGCAGTGGTGGCCGAGTGGTATCGGCCCCAACTTACGAGTAGTAGGTCGCTTTTTCAAACCCAACCAGGCGCATTACTTTGTGTAATTTATATCATCACCACTGCTCTCAAAACGGTGAAGGAAAACATCGTGAGGAAACCGGCATGTCCTAGAACCAAAAATTCGAAGACCTGTGACATCCACCAACCCGCACTGGGCCCGCGTGGTGTATTATGGCCCATTCCCTCTCCTAGAGAGGAGGCCTGTGTCCTAGCAGTGGGAACATTGAAAAGGCTGATGATGATGAAGTGAAGGTTAAATAAAAAAATGTGAACAAGAACAATTTCTACGATACGATAAAATGATCGTCGCGTCTCACATGTTTCTTGAAGAATCAAAACCTAGTAGTTGGAAACATTCCAGTAAACATTTTAAACACCATCCGTCACTATACAAAACATTGACTACGAATATAGAACAATATTTTATTTTTTAAATCGTTTGATTATGAAATTGAATTAATGTAATTTATTATTTATTAGGTATGCAAATTCTTTCAACCTTCATTTCAATTTGTGTTTGTTTGCTTCAAATCACACAAATATTATAATGGCAAAAGTTTGTTTGTTTATAGAGAGAACCTTTATTTTTAATAGATTAATACAGTCTGTGTTATTTACTTTTAAAAAGTCAATTATAAACATAATATTATTAATTTTAACCTCTCGACTGCCGTAATTACAGACACAATTAAAAGAGAATAGGTGTGCGAACATCGGTGTCCTCTTGGAGCTTAATGAACTAATATGTTTTCGTCCTATGATGAGTTCCTTGACAGTTTTTGTCTGACAATTACAGTGAAGTGACCTAACGAAATTTAATCGATTTTTTTATAATATCGATTCAGTTGGCAAAGAAAGTGGAATCGGATTGCTAATTTTCGATTTTTTTTCCTACTAATATCCTAATGTTATAAATGTGAAAGTTTGAGGATAGATGTGTATGTGGATGTTTGTTACTCTTCCACGCAAAAACCACTGTACGGATTTTGATAAAACTGTAAATAAAACGCACTATGTTTAAAATATTAATAATTTATTTACTCTTCACTATCAGAACTTGATTCTTGATTAGAGCTTATATCCATATCGGAAGGATACAAGGCAAACGCACTCGTACTGACGCGATGCGGTCGCGATTCCAAGATGGCCATTCCGATTCATCAATTTTTTGTCGATTAGGTAGTGTCAATCTCTATAGTCAGAAATTCCGTTCAACGCATTACACATTTTCTAAATTTATACTTTTTTAATTTATGTACTTAATTTTATGTACTTAAAACATAATCACGATAATTTACTTTGTAATTTACAAAAGGCAGTATTTTTTTATCATTCAATTTGTAATTATTTTGCCAGATAATTTTTTTTTAGTCTAAAGTAGTATGCGTGCCACGGAAAAAAATGAACTGTCAGGGAACTCATCTTAGGGCGAAAAAACATTAATGTATTAATCGATGAAATTTTTATTATTTTTCAATGTTATGTTATTTTTATATTATATCAATTATTGACATATTGTACAAATTTACTTTGTAAGTAAATAATTATGATAATTTATATAATTATTGCCAAAATTATGATATTACCTACCTAGAGTAGTGATTTTATATAACTAAATTGTCAGTGCTGATTTAATTCAATTTGAGAATGATGAGCTGAAAATATAATAGTTTTATAATTATTTTATTATTTATATTTTTTTATTTGGGTGGAGTACTTACAGATATACAAACTTCGTGCTTCACGGTAAAATAACTCAAAAGATTTGAATACTGATTCGCAGAAGGAGGTGATCACTTGCCACTCCTCATAGCTTCGAACCATGACCTGTACCAAGGTGCCTCGTGCCATACGAGAGTTCGCCGCCGCCGATTGCCCCACGACGACACGGCGGTGTTCTGCGCAAGCGGGGCACACATCTGCCATATGCTCCACTGCATCCTCCGGGCGGTCAACACAGTGATGACACTCGGCGATGAATCCGATGTAGGAACTTCCCGATGTACCTCGGTTTGAGCCCTTGACGTAAAACTCGTAAGTCGGGGCCGTCTGTACGCCACCCTCTTAATTCTCCTCAATGCAAATAATATAACGTGTAATTGCAATCGCTTTCATGAAATTCTGATGGATATTTACTCGGTAATCCAATGAATATTAAACGTCAATTAACGTATGTTACATGTCGCACGTAGGAGTAATTAATTTACATGTGATATAGATGATATATTTCCGCCCCCATAGCCAAGTTACAATCGTATCGTTTCGATTCTCTTGCGTCAAACGCCCCGCCTCTTATTTCTTTCTTCTGACGTCATCTTACCGTTCTGCCATGTGGTTGGAAAGATAAAGGTGGCCCTACTCTCAAGTAGGGCCAACTCTATCTCTTGCGTCGAACGCCGATGCGAAATAGAAATGAAACAGTCGTAACTTGGATAAGGGAGCTGTACTGCTCATTAAAGTTCAAGCTTTGCGAAACATTAACAAACTATTTTATTCATAAAGACTTTATCGTTTTTCAATATATTAATATAATTACGGAAAAAATAGGGATAATATTTAAGTATCGTTTTTCGCACCGTTTTTCCTTAATTTATCAAATATTATGAAGCCTTTATAGTTTTTAGGGTACCATACCCGAAAGGCGCCAACGGAACCTCATTACTAAGCCTTAAGCCTTCAATACCTTCGCTATCGAAAGTTTGCCTGTCAGTCAGTCAAACCATGTTCTAAAACTAAAAAGCACATAAACCAAGATATCTTTTTTTTATCCCGAAAGTACGTTACCGATAGATAATTTTCTCTTTTCCCACAGGCGAAACCGCTAACAAAAACAGGTCCACAATTAAAAGTCCTGAAAAAAGTAAACATGGAAAATCCATTTACATTTTTAATTTGAACTCGTATTTTTCCGATTCCCTCCATTAAGTTCCTTAAGGAAATCAGCTTGACACGTTTCCAGCAACGTGAAATTACAAAGATAAATGTCCATTACAATAATTAATTTTCCAGTTCTGTTGCCCTATTTCCAATTAACGGTAAAGGAAAGTAAAAACACGCGAGTACGCTTGCGTTCAAAAGTCTTTCGTTTTGAATCACAATTTAGGGATGGTTGTTAAATATTTCTGTTCAATTTAGACGTATTTTTTTAGCCATTAGGAATTCTTGTTTATGTTTGGTTTTTTAATAAGAAAGTGTTGTTTGTTTCGGTTTTTGTTAGGGGTCGGTTTAAAGGAATTATTATGAAGTGGCAGGATACATTTTAAACGTCGTATGGCCCAAGCTACGGATGTTCGAAAGAGTTAGTGGCATTGAAACGCAAAGGGCAACGAAATAACACAAATGCGTTTTAGTCTGTAAAAGTCTGATACAAAGTTATTTGATGATTTCTCACTTTAAAAAAACAGAGCGTATATTCTTTTATATGTATATGTTAAGGTCATTACAATAGCAAAGTATAATTCTTTGATTTCAACTAGAAGGTGGCTATAGAAACTTGGCAATAAACAAAAAACAATAACAACCCCTTCGAGTTTGGGCTCGTTTAAAATTAAACATGATGATCAAAGTACTCGTCAATACAAATGTATTGACGAGTACTTTGATCCTATATGGTAGTCAGAGCCTGAAGATTGAGTTGGAAGGTGGCCATAGGAAATTCGTAATAAAAAAAACACAACCACATCGAATTTGAGCTCGTGTGATTCATCTTGACGAGTATTTTGATGCCATGTTATATTACAAATTCTTGACATTTATTTATCTTTAGCTATAATCAAATCAGAAAAGAATCTCTGTCCAGGTATTCCCTGAAGATAAAAAATATATACGAGTAAATTTTCACAAAATAAACAAAAACGAATATTTGTACATACGAATATTATTAAAAAGAACTTTTCTATTAAAAAGCTATTTTTTAAGCAGATACTGACACAGAAGCAGCGAAACATTGCAATACTACTACTAATTAATCCTAATACGTAATCCATTAGTCTAATTATAGTATTAACTACATTAATTTGCACGCTAATTAGATTATTGATAACACAATTATTTTAATGAACTGGACATTGATGACCTGACAAGGGTTGCAGGTATCCGATGAATGCGAGATGCATAGGAACGTTCATTATGAGGGAGGCTTATGTCCAGCAGTGGACGTCTTACGGCTGAAATGATGATGATGATTGAATTGATTTATCGTCACTGGTTTTCTTGCTTATCTACGAGTACATCTACACTAATATAATAAAGAGGTAAAGTTTGTTTTTTTTTGTTTGTAGGAGCTAATCTCTGGAACTATTGGTCCGATTGGAAAAAAATTAGCAACAATAGAAAGCTGCTTTACTCCTGAGTGACATAGTGGCTATATTTTATGTAAGCGGGCGAAGCCACTCTCAAAAGCTAGTATTTTAATATGTATATATTTATGTATATCTATTTAGTGTTAAACTGTTGTTTTAGATTTTTGTTACTTAACATGTCTTGTTATGTACCGAGTACAACCCCATTTTATATCCAGGGAATATCTTTCCATCCCAGGTTCCCTGGAGTCCGTTCACAGATAAGCATAGGACCGGTCGTTATGGTGACGCTTGGGGAGGTATATGTCCAACAGTGGACGTCTTTTGGTTGAAATGATGAATGTTTTAGAAATAATTCAACTATATGAAACCAAAAATTTCTGGATATAATTTCCTGAAACAAAAACTCGCCACCAAACGAAAATAGACATATGACTGTACCTACTTACTTTTCATCCAATTCGCTTTTCCACTAAACCCCGCCTGTTAATTTGAAAGGTGCATTTAGTCCTAATTGATAACCAGCGGCGTAGTTAGGTGTGGGTAAGCGGCCCTTCACTTACGTCCTTACGGTTATTTTAAGATTTTTTTATAACTGATAGACTTTTGTGTACTATTATACTGGATCACTATTATGTAGCGACAATGTTGAGAAGATCGAAAACAAACAATGTTAAGACAGTTGCTCGTTTTTGGATTTCTTAAAGAAAAATGTTTTGTTTTTAACTTTAAGGCTTTATTATTATTGAAATAAGAATCATTACTTTCGCTTTTATCGATCTTCAAGCTTAAGCATCATTGGTCAAAAGACAGATTCATTTCAAAGTGATAAATTTTCAGTGCATCGGAAAGCATGCTTTCCGATGCACTGACGGATCAACGCACAGCCTAAATCGCTGATTGCAAAAATCAGAAACTTGGGGATATGTTTTTTATATGACGTTAGTCATCCGATAAAAACGGATTTTGCGAAACTCCACTTCTCAAGGAGTAGGGTGGGGGTTGGAACTTTGTATGGAGAAACCGACTTTCACACGGGCGAAACTGCTGTCAGAAGCTAGCAGAAAATGAAAATGATCGAGTTTTGTATAGCAACCGTCTAGTTTATCAGTGCTGTCAAATCTCATGGCATGTCGTGTGATTTGTTGACGACATTAAAAACCTGATCAATCTATTTGCAATGTGATCTGATAAGATTGAGAGTATTAGGATTATAGTATTTAATTACGCTTTATGATTAAGATTACGACTAGTATTAAGGCATTGGAAATGGGTTTTTTTGTAAGGTGACATTTCGATTTAGAGAAATTAGGAATTAGTTTCCCTATGGTTTGACGGCAGAAGGGTCAAAGTCAACTGGGGCCATGGCTTCGCGTCAGAAAGGTAGGCTCGGACCGTGGTATCAAGGCAAAGTAGGAACGGGGTGAGCTGTTTAACCAGTAAGAGAATGACACTGTTTTCCGACCCAAGGATAGAATTTGTCATTAGATGATTTTACCCATCATAAAAAAAACACCATGATGTTGATATAGCATCAATATGAACTACGAGTAATTGTGCCGCAGTAAATAAGTATTTAAAATTATCATATCTACTTATCAATCATCCATACTATCATACATTATTTTTTCATCTTCTATCTTTATATATAAAAATAAATTTTTGTTTGTTGGTCACACCAAAATTAAAAATCAGCTTGACCGATTTCAATTATTTCTTTTAGGGTTTCTCAAAGGGTAAACGTAACCCTTATAAAATCACTTTGTTACCCACCTGTCTGTCTGTCAAAACCTTTTGTCTTGGGAATTAAGTAAACTATACATAACTAAATTTTGATCGTTTTAATCCCATGGAGGATCATTTGGTACATGAAACACTATTAATTTGTAAGGATAAAATTAAAAAATAAAGTTTTTTTTCTAAATCTCAGTTTGATATACGCATTTTCGAAATTCATTTCTTTAAAGTAAACGAGTCAATGATCTTGTTGGTAGTTTTCAGTCACCGCGTACTAACTACCTATAAAACATTGAACTCGCCCAGCTGACGTTTACTTAGAGAAATTAATTTCGAACGAGCGTAAATTAATTCGAGTTTAAAAAAAGTACTTTATTTTTAATTTTATCTTTACAAATCAATAGTTTGTCAAGTACCGAATCGACCCTCCATAAAATTTAACGGTAAGTCGGTGGTCTCTTGAAACTGTGAAAACACAGATTACTACACATTAGATAGATTCTTTAATGTATAAAATTACTAGACAGGTGTTTCAACTTTTGCATATACTAAAACTGGTGTTATATATTTAGAAAGGATATTTTTTTATATAAATTGTGAATCTGTAATAAATATTAAAGTAATAATGATATAAGATAATTTTATAATTACCAATTAATATTTTAGTTCATACGTAAAACTTGGCTTCATTTATTCATTTCTCTTCATTATAAATAGCTAAATTCAAGTGTACTTGAATTTAGCTAGCAATTTATACTTATTATTTTGTTTTTTGGGCTGATTTTAATATGAACATTTTTATTATTATTTTATTATTTTTGAGTATATTTTATCGTGTTAACGTCCTAATTTATATTAACTATTAATAAGACAATAACCACATTGACATGAAATTAAAATAACATACTTGTACGGTTTGTAGACATTGTTGCAAAATAAAACGCAGGTAAAACCGCGAGCTAAGCCTAGTGCTTATTAAATTTATATCTATTTAAATACTTATGGTAAGTACTATATCACTGGAAAATTTCAACTCTTTATCTTTAAAAGAAAGGAATATACTTTTAATCAGTAAACAAACCATATCATAGTGTCCCGTAGGCGCGTGTTTGAAGATGGTGAGATTGCATCCATTGGGGTATCTCGTCGTCCAACCGTCCGATAACCATCCGGACCCCATGTTGTCGTCGGTGCGTAATGTTTTACGCGCGCCTCAAGGAGTTGTCAGAAACCGTAGGCCCTCCTACTTCTGACAACTCCTTAAAGTGTGCCTTCCCGACTCGCCTGTCGTCTACGTCGAGCATGGTTTAAAAGCTTATTGCTATCATCTAAAGCAATCCAATGTGATAATTGGTGCAAAAGTAATGGCAAAAAAAAGAGATAACACCTGAAAACTCTGTTGTCATTCAGTAATTCAACGATTTACTCGAATGTATCTCAAAACATGTTCCAGGATATACGTCTTTTTATTAAACCCTTAAGGATTTTTCGAAAAAATATTACAATATTTAGAATCTCCGTTAAATGCGCTAAGCTTCTATAGAAGTACTTTTTTATATTTTTAACATAGGAGTACATTATGGAGAGTCAAAATTCACATAAAATAGCAGATTTTTTTCAGAGGTCTGTACTGAATTACTCTTACACAAATTTACGTTTTGATTTCTATAGAAGCCTAGATAATATCCACATGATATCTGTGAATCCAAAATATTTAAAGAAAAATGTGAAATATCATCATAATCACGTAAGAGCGGTTGTATGAAAATGTACGTCGGGTTGGCCGCGTCAAGCAAAGTCGAAGGCCACTAAAGTCACGGGTTGTGTGAACGTGAACTCTGGGGCCCTGAATCTAAGACAAAGAACAGGAGTGGGTTTTAGTCAGTAAAAGTCTGACACGCCTTTGGATGATTTCATACCTAAAAAAAAGATATTTACTGTAATGTACTGATTAAGTTTTTGAGTACCTCTATTTTAAACTGCAAGTACCGAGTAGGTATCAATTTCATTTATTTTTTGCTGTCTTCTAATTTATTTTTAATCTGATAATTCTTCAATTTATTGATTAGGTTTACACGTGCTTTCTTGAATGGAATATTTTTAGAAAAGGTTTTCTGTACTGATTAAATGTTTTGATAAAAAGACCAGTGGTGGCCTTTTGCTAAAGACTCCGACTTATATGTTGTAGATCGCGGGTTCAAACCTAGCCAGGCGTACTAGTTTATGTAATTTATTTCATCATTTACTGCTCTCAAATCGGTGAAGGAAAACATCGTGAGGAAACCGGAATGTAATGAATTCGTAGGCATATGATATCCACCAAGCCGCACGGGACCCGCGTGGTGGATTACAGCCCATTCTCTCCAATAGAGAGGCGACCTGTGTCATCAATATTTTATTTCTCGTAACTAAGGTTACCTTTAAAGGAATCTTAAAAATCAATAAAAGTATATTTACTTATATTACGAATAACGTTTTTGGACGGTTGTTTTAGCCTTACAACAAAAGGATAGACAAAATAAATTAAAAATGGCTTTGTTAAAAAAGGAATTGGAAGAGCTAGTGTGGTTGTATTGGCTTTAAAATTAGTCATCTTTCATCATTTTCATTCCAGCCAAAAGGGGAACTTGGGGAAGGCTCATGTGTCTTCCTCAAGTCTCACCACAACGAACACAAACTCACGTTTAAACTAGTATCATTATTTTTATGCGAAAAAATAAAATTTTAGGTGAAAATCATCCGCTCTTGAGCGGAGCGGGAGACAGTGTCAGACTCTTACTGACTAAAAAACCTACCCCATTCCTTCCTTGCCTTATTCCCAGAGCCGCGGTAACACTTTCGTACCAACCCTTGGCTCCAGAAGGCTTCGACCCTGAAGGGCCCGTATATCCCAGGACCCTGAGGTCCTGGGATACTGAAGATACTGGGCCTTTTTTTCTGGTACTGGGCCTTTGAGAGGCGTACAAGGAGCGAAGCCAACTTGCAAAGTCCCTTTGAGTAATTTTATTGGAACTTGATACCTATAGACGATTATCCATGTACACTCTATGCTAGTTTCATTATTATTATTATTAATTTGAATACTTTTAAATTGATAAAAATCTGTAATTATATACATGATAGGTACCTATACAGAATAATCCTAAACAAACGAAGCCAATTAAAAACAATCAAGCAACGATGTAGATAGACGTAAAAAAAATGTAATTATGTAGTTACTACAAAAAGGTAATTTTATCAAAATTTCTATTTTGGAAGGGGATAACTAAATATAAAGTATTTTTGACTTAACCTACATTTAGCAAAACAGTAGTTACGATATTAATCGATTACAAATTTAAAATAATCAAAGAAGAAAATTTATAGAGTCTTGTTTTAGTCTTTTGACTATAAAAGACTAAAAAAATAAGACTCTTCAATTCTAAAAATTTTATTCATATAAACTTTCAACTTCCGTTTTACCAACTTAGGGGTGGATCATCGTAAAAGCCTTTCTTAGCAGATATTTACACTCTATAAGAAACCTACCTGCCAAATTCTTCTGAGATTTCATGATTAATCAGTGAGTAGTATTTCGCTTTCATATACGAGTACATAGATTTGTTTGTCGAGACAGGCAATAGTAAGATTAGCTTTTAATGAATCTAGCAGCTAAAAGCAGGCTCTTGATAAGCTGAACAAAGAAGATAATCCTAGTAAAGAATAAGTATAGAAACCAAGCAATTACCGGACAAATGACAATAAAAGTACACGTGCTTCATCACGTTCAACTTTTGTGCGTAAGTACCAAAATCTAGTTCCCCAGTTTTATCACTAATCTTGATTGATACCTACTAGGTATTCTGATACTTGATTGCAAATGCTAATTAATCAATCATTTTAGTAGATAATGATTTATACAAAATCAACATTAAAATCTGAAATCTTTTATTTGGTTACTTGTCTGCTTTGGGTGACTCCAAAGTAGCATTTATTATATGGTCAAATTTAGATAAATTTTAAAATGGCACACAAAGTGTTTTTAATGATATTTTTTGGAATTTTTAGTTTAGTGAATAGTTCAAATGAATCAGGAAGAAGAATTGAAGCTGTTGATACAAGCATGTTGGATAATGCGTTAGATGCTCGAGAGTGTCAGCGACAAATGAGATTTATTAGAAGAAACTCTTTGCTGTTGCTTCAATGTAAGTAAAGATATTTTGATGTGATATATTTTAAACCAAAAATAGAAATTGTACACAAATCTTCAAAAAAATTCTAAATATACATTCTTAAAATGGCTTTAATAAACTAACTCTAATATTCAGTAAAAGGTTTTTGAAAGCTTTTTAGTCATAATAGTTTTGTTACCTTATGATGCACTAAAATAAACTGTAGGTACAGTTGAATGTATGAGCTGGTCTAGATAGATAGATATATTCTTTATTGCACACCAAAAATAAAGTGTAGGGTAAAATAAGGTACGGGTAGCGTAAGGTACTGCAATGCAATTCTTTACGCGACGAGCTTATATCCACTTAGACCATCCTCCATCCCTCGACGTTCTTTCACTGATGAGGACCGCGACTACACGTCGGAAAACAAAACATCACTGTACTTAGTTATGTGGTAAACTTTGTGTGAAACTACCAACACTCCACTTAACCTCCTGTGACAACCATGCCTAAACATTTATCGAATCGGAAGAGAAGATTTAATGTGTAATATACCAGAAATCTAATCAATTTATGTTTGTCGGTGAAAGCGATTAAATTGAGTTATAAGAGACTTAAAAATACTTAAAAAGTGCTCCATCAGGCGTTGTACAGAGAAGGTATCGAGTGATATTTTAAAAGATGACGAGACTTTCGATGTGATGATGATCCCTCGGATTAGTGAAACAAAAATTTCCCCTGTAAGTCAAGTCGCCTCGAAATGATGTGCAATAGAAACAATAAAATGGTATTTTATTCCTACACACTTACAAAGATAAAACAGTATTTTATTCCTACATACTTACAAAGATACCCCTACAATGAGTACCTACAGACGAAAATTTGCCTAACTATTTTTCTCAACAAAATATAAATGTTGCAGTTACGGATGCCGGTATGAGAACACCACGAGGTATGTTGACGGGCAACTCAGTAGATCTGGGAAATTACCACCAGTGTCTTGGCATCAACCATCAATTGCAAGACATGCACATCGTAGGCAAATACTGCTCAATTCTCGTGCCATTCAACCAGACGTTTCACCGACCACGTCCTCGAGATATACAAGGGACGCAATTCGACCCAAGTTCCTTGAATTTGGACACAGAAAGTATTAACAAGATCGTAGAATACAATCAAATACGTTCGGAATTACAAGTTTTGAGTGGAAACTTTGAAGGCCTTAAACATGACAACAGGTAAGCTATTTTTGAAGTATTGTCCACGTTGAATTTTTGCTCTAACTCTTACATGCACTTATTTGAAATAAGGTTGAGAGGCCTGCTTAGGACATCCAGAGTATGTGAAAACCATGTAATACTGTGCAAAATTCACATGATTGATGATGCACTGTATTTTGAACATATGGCCAGTGTTGCATAGTTTAACTAAATACTTACATGTTTTTAAATTATAATTAACGAGCATCTAATACGCCCACTCTATGAGGAAAATATACCACCACGAGAATCAAGTGCAAGTTGGTGGATGTTATATTTTTTCGATTTTTGGTCCTAGGACCTGGTCCTTATAATGTTTTTTTCCTATCCAACCAATCCACACGTTTTCTCTTTCTCGAGAGCCGTGGTGGCCGAGTGGTAAAAGCCCCGACTTACGAGTTGTAGGTCGCAGGTTCAAACCCAGCTGGGCGCATTACTTTGTGTAATTTATTTCATCACCACTACTCTCAAAACGGTGAAGGAAAACATCGTGAGGAAACCGGCATGTCCTAGAACCAAAAATTCGAAGACATGTGACATCCACCAATACGCACTGGGCCCGCGTGGTGGACTATAGCCCATTCCTTCTCCTAGAGAAGAGGCCTGTGTCCCAGCAGTGGGAACATTAAAAAGGCTGATGACAAACCAACACATTCTCACTCAGTCCCTTTTCTTTCACATCACTTCTCCTACAAATCATCTATTGTTTTAGTCTTTCGTCAGCTTTCACAGGTATGCTCATAAGTCTCTTAGCAAAGTTACTAAAGTTAGTCGCATCTGTGGGACGCAAGTTATTCACTTTCTTCTCTCAACTGCCTTTCAATAAATTTTTGTTACCTTCCATAGTATGTGACATTAGTTATATTGAAGAATCTGGACCATTTGTCTTGTCATTTCTCATTCCAATTACCCCTATTCTGACTTCACTAATATTAGAAAGCCTTCTTAATAGCCCTGCAATCATTAGTTTATTTTTGCTAAGACCCACTCCAGTTATTTTTCTTGTCCGTCAATCTTTCAAAATAGCACTTTCACTTCTTTTTAATGTTTTCATCATCCGATTGCACCATGCCAACTTTATTCCACAAACATTTTATCTTATTTTCCCTGATATTTCTCTCTCTATATTCGTAAGTTAGGGTCGTACTATTAGGCAACGACTGTCTTAAATAAAATTTTCAATTCATTTATTCTTTCAGAACTATGCCAAACAATCCTCTCATGGGCATGACATTTAGACTAGGGGTCTGCGTCCCAAAGCCATGCACTACTCAACAAGCAATAGCTTCATTTTTCTTCAACGTTACTGCAGTAGGTTTTCAATACAGAGAAGACTATTGCCGTCTCGCTGGAGATAAACCGTGGGCTCCCGCTGATATTACTGCAGTGTAAGTAGCAATTAATATTGAATCAAATGACGTATTTCATACTTACCTGATTATCTTAATCGTATTAGAATTGCTGTTTAGTGATAAAAAAAAACATTTAGTTACAATTATCTTATCAATAATTAACAAAAATACAGAGAATAGATTTTAAAATGACGTCAGATCCATGCGTGGATCTGACGTCCAATTGCGATTTTGCTTTGTTAACTTTCAACTTGTTCAAATATTCCTAGAATATAAAAACCTTGATCAGGAATATTCTAATGTTTCTGTTTTATTGCAGTGCGATATTTGCAGTCCTTGGATTTGTGACAATAATTAGCACAAGTTATGATCTATGTTATCGATTCTTATTTAAAAAAGGTGAGATAAATATTTGTTATTTGCATCTTGTATATGAGTTAATATTTCTTGTTCCTCATCAATAAGATGATTAAGTACATTTTCATCAATGATTATTTTTCTATTACGATCGATTAAATTGTTATCCTCCTTAATGTATTTCACATCTATCGACTAATAACTGTATATTATTGAATCTCATCATTAAATCTTATGTTCACAGATGTCAAGCAAATGAGTACACTTTGTCGATCCTTTTCTGTTTACACAAATGGACAACGACTCACAACATTTAGTTCTGGTGGTGGCAGTTTAAAATGTCTTGATGGAATCAGGACACTTGCTATGATATGGGTTGTCGTTGGACACTCTTTCTCCACAGAACCGTTTCATGCTAATCCGGCTGATGTATTTACGGTACGTTAAATTCAGTATGGTAGGTAAAAATTATCCAATGGCGAATCCCGCCCTTAGACGTAGCAGAAAACAAACATCTCACAAAAAAATGTATATTTTATTTGCAACTCGATGCAGCGTCAGTTTTCAGAGTTTTTTTTTTTTTAAATTATGATATAAATCGGCGCTTGTCTGTGAACTTAGCTGATGGTAAGCAGCATGCAATCGTTGATGGTGGAGTGCATGGTACTACCACTAACTTATTTAGTCTAGCCTTGAAAATACCTTAACTATAATCGAATGGGAAGACCGCAGCAGGCAAATGTTTCTGTCCTTCGATGTATGCGTATATATAAACGACAAGCCGAAACGCTCAGTCTAGATCATAGAGTTACCAACACGGTGAGGGTGTACACCCTTTGTTCATCAGGTTGTCCAATGAAAGACAGCGGATGACGAAATCAAATCATGTAATTCCTGCGCCTTCTCTCCGAAATGCATTCTGTAAATATCCAAAGGCAGGCTATCCTACGCCAGTGCTCCAGGCTTTGTGGATTAGTCTTAACCAAATCTGGATCATCAATTAACTTCTTTTTACTATGACTTTTCTCTGTCTCCGTCGTCCGTCTGCTAATTGACCACATTTCTTCATTTAAGTTCGTGATAATTAACTTATTTGGGATTATCAAATTTAAAAGTAGATGACAAAACTTATCTTAAGTTATGTCAGCTTATCGTAACTTAATCCGACGTCTGGCAGCAGGCTGCAATCCATTGATCGATCAATTCAATTTATATCAAAGGATATTGACAGGCCAAACCCTGTCAATATCCTACCACGTAATGCTCAGGAATGATAGTAACTCCAGTGTTATCGTAACATTAATTTATACAAAAAAAAAAATTTAAAAAAATTTAACCGAGAAAAACCAAACAAAAAAACAGTTTTTGTAGTTTTAAAAACCGATATCGGAGCGCTTTGATTCACTGCTTTAATTTTAAGGAACAAAATGCACTATGTGTTAATTTTGAACAGCACTTAGTCCATCTCCCCTACAGAGATTAACAATGACCTTCAAATAAGTTCACTCTAAGAAAAATTAAATGATTTCATGTATTTCAGTGGCTGATATCTGCAAGAGCGTTATGGATAACTGCAGCAACTATGACAGTAGACACGTTCTTCACGATAGCAGGAGTGCTCCTAGTCTATACGACTGCTGGAAAGATGAACCAAAGTAAGTTAGAATTTTAATATATTTTTTCTGCGTGAACTTCACGGAATTTTGCATTACATCAGCCTTATCATGTTTCTTTTGCTGGCGCAGAGGTCTCTTTTCTAGGAGAGGGAGCCACGAGAGATCACAGAATACGTTCTGTGATTCTTTATACAACTTGATTTGTTTATATCCCATAACTCTACGGTATAAATGAGGTATAAATGATGATCAAAGAATCAACTGGCATATGCCTTTCTTTTGTTTTAGTTTTTATTACAAAAGAATTTAATAAATTAACGATTATGTATGTAAAATACCCTTACGTGCAATATGACAGCGTAAATAGGTAATATCATTATTTTGTTTATATGCAAATTACTTTAGATTTCATGGATGATTAGCAATGTCGCAAAATTAAAGATTTGTTATACGGGTGACAATTTTTTACCTAAATTAATTACGATGGTATCTTCAAAACCATACATTTCTGGGTCACATACGGTAAGTATGTGACCCAGAAATGTATGGTTTTGAACACACACATAAGGGATGTAAAAACAACATATTGTATTATTTTTTAAAATATAGGACAAAAAAATATATCACGTCATTTTTTAGGATTTTATGTACAAAAAGGATTAAAAAAAATAGAAACTATGATAAAATAGCAAATTAACGTGCATCTTAACCGGTTTTTGTTTGCCCAATGAAAAAAAAAAATGAATGTATATAAAATATTATTTGCTGAATAACCTATAAACACATAAAAAAAATCGAATCAAAGAAATCTGTTCACCAAGGCAATGTTTCTTTGAACATAATCAATTGTAGTATCTTCTGAATAAAGACTAAAAAGATCTTACGTTACTGCATAAGCATGTTAGACAGACTGACAATCTCGGAACAACTATGTTTAGGCCATACAAATTAACTTTCAAACAGGAATCGAACCCACCACACGCAGCGCAAGAGCTAATTGCTCAACCACTGTTGAACACCTGTTCAGCCGTTGATATTTATCGAGCTCATCAATCAAAATGAAAATATTTTTATTATGAGGTAGCACGTGACATGCGTAGGTATCTACTTAATTTAAAATTAATAAATTATCACTTAAATTCCAGACTCACTATCTGTTTTTTTAATCCTAAATTAAAGATCATCGATAAACTAATTGATGAGTCCGGATTTTTCCAGCTTTGACGTCACTTTTATCTTGATTATTATCAATGTTATAACATAACAATGCGCGCCATCGATAACCTGGGGTTGGTCCGGACGGTTACCGGATGAGCGAACAGCGATCTACCCATTGTTCTGGAGGGGGTGGAGACATACTCGGACCACCGGTATATCCGGTTTGACGTCTCCGCCCAGACCTCGACCGCGCCGGTCCGACAGACCCCATGTGGTCCGCGTTGGGCGCTGAGGCAGCTGGAGAAGGAGCTCTTCCTGGAAGCCGCGGCGGTGCAGGCCTGGGTGCAAGCACCGGTCAGGCCTGCCGACATCGACGTCGAGGCGGAGTGGTTCCGGGAGGCCTTGTCGCAAATTTGCGACGCGGCAATGCCCCGTCTCCGCCCAGGACGCGCCCGACGCCAGGTGTACTGGTGGTCGCCAGAGCTTGCGACGCTGCGCGCCGCATGCAATGCTGCGCGACACCGGTATACCAGACACCGCAGGCGCCGCTTCCGCCCGCCGGATGCGGAGGCCGTAGAGGCGGAGCTGTACGAGGGATACAGGGTGGCAAGGCGCACCCTCCGATCGGAGATAAAGCGGGCCAAAGACGAGGCCTGCAAAGCGTGGCTGGGGACGCTCAACGCTGATCCGTGGGGACGCCCATACAAGTTGGTGCGGGAGAAACTCCGCCCATGGGCTCCCCCGTTGACGCAGAGTCTCCGGCCACAGATCGTGGAGGGTGTGGTGAGCGCTCTGTTCCCTGCGCGGGGGGACCACTCCCCCCCGCCCATGGCTCCGCCACCAGCGGTGTCTGACGCGGACCACGTCAGCGACGACGGTACCAATGCTCCGGAAGTGACCGAGGTAGAGATGAGAGTGGCGGTACGCAGGATGGGTGCGAAGAATACCGCCCCAGGACCCGACGGCTTGCCAGGAAAGGCTTGGGTCCTGGCCATGGAGGCTCTCGGGTCTCGATTGGGGGGGCTCTTTAGCGCATGCTTGGAGAGGGGCCAGTTCCCACTTCCCTGGAAGACGGGAAAACTGGTCCTCGTCGCGAAGCCGGGGCGCCCTGCGGACTCTCCGTCCGCGTATCGGCCCATTGTGCTGCTTGACGAGGTGGGCAAGCTCTTTGAAAGAGTCATTGCAGACCGCCTCGTCAAGCACCTAACACTGAAGGGGCCCGATCTCGCGGACGACCAGTTCGGGTTTCGCAGGAGGCGCTCCACGGTGGACGCCATCATGCGCGTGCGAGCCCTCACGACGGGGGATGCGGTGTCCCGGGGCAGGTGTGTCTTGGCGGTGTCGTTGGACATTGCCAACGCCTTTAATTCCCTGCCCTGGAGTTGCATTAGGACGGCACTCCGGTATCACCGGGTGCCCGACTACCTCTGTCGTACAATCGAGGCCTACCTGTCCGACAGGTACATAGTCTACCCCGGTCACCAAGGAGATTGGAAACGGCGAGAGATGTCGTGCGGTGTCCCACAGGGATCGGTACTAGGACCGCCCTTGTGGAACATCGGGTACGACTACGTGCTGCGCGCCGACCTCCCCGTAGGGGTCAGCGTGGTCTGCTACGCAGACGACACGCTGGTCCTAGCGCAGGGAAGGTCGTACCAGGCGGCGGTCGAACTAGCGACACGTGGGGTTGCGACAGTCGTTGAGAGGATCCAGCAGTTGGGACTCAAGGTGGCACTGCACAAGTCCGAGGCCATGTGCTTTCACGGCCCTCGGAACGCGCCACCAACGGGTTCCCAACTAACGGTAGAAGGAGTTCACATCGGCGTCGGGTCGACGATGAAGTACCTAGGACTTGTCCTCGACAGCCGATGGAATTTCGAGGAGCACTTCCGACGTCTGGCCCCCAAACTCAATCGGACGGGGGCTGCTCTCAAGCGGCTCCTGCCGAACCTTGGGGGTCCAGACGCCTTCTGCCGGAGGCTCTACGCCGGCATCGTCCGGTCCATGGCCCTTTATGGGGCACCAGTGTGGGCGCCGACGCTGCGTAAACGCCCGGCGGCCCAGCTGAACGCCTGCCAGAGGGTCATGGCCATCCGGATGGTGCGGGGATACCGCACGGTGTCCCGCGAGGCGGCGAGCCTCCTTGCTGGCCTACCACCATGGGATTTGGAGGCAACAGTCCTTGCACACATGCACGACCAGCGCGTGGAGATGCAACGCCGGGGCGAAGATCCGCTGCCCGAACATGTCGAGGCGTGGCGGAAGGAGCTCCGGCGAGATCTCATGGTGAAGTGGAAACAGCGACTGTCGCAACCCAGCGCTGGGCACACCGTAATCTCAGCGGTAGTGCCCCTCTTTGAGGCGTGGCTGGATAGACCTCACGGCGTCCTCACTTTCCGCATGACGCAGGTTCTCACCGGACATGGGAAGTTCGGGAGATTCCTGCACCGGATTCGTGCGGAAGAGACGTCCGGGTGTCGCCACTGTGAGGCGAGCCCGGAGGACACGGTGGAGCACACGGTGGAGGTGTGCCCTGCTTGGGAAGAGCATCGCCGTGTCCTCGTGGGGGTGATCGGCGGCGGCGACCTCTCGCGCCGGGCCCTGGTTCAGGCCATGGTCCGCAGCGAAGAGGAATGGCGGGCGGTCGCCTCCTTCTGCGAAGCAGTAATGCTCGTAAAGGAGGAGGCCGACCGCATAAGGCAAAGGCAACGGCGTACTCGCCGTAGCCGTCGCCGCCGCGATCCTGCCGATATCCGGCCACCGTAGACACTGGCTCGCGGACGGTGAGCAATGGGTAGCTCGCCGTCCGATCGTCTGGTAAGACCGAGTCCAAGTCGTCAACGGCGCGCACCGTTCCCGCGCGCCTCAAGGAGTTGTCAGCAAACTGCAGGGGCCCTTCAGGGTCGAAGCCTCCTGGAGCCTAGAGGGTAAGTGAAAATTGTAACCTCGACTCCAGAAATAAGGCAAGGAAGGTACGGGGTAGGTTTTTTAGTCAGTAAGAGTCTGACACTGGTCTCCCGCTCCGCCCAAGAGCGGGTTTCGTCATTGGATGATTTTCACCTACCATAAAAAAAAAAAAAAAAAAAACCCATTGTTCGCCATCCGTATGCGCGGTACCATTGACATGCGTAGTTTGGTTTACCTTTAATAAAGTTTGCTGTTGCTGTGGCGAAGAGCGTTCCAAAAATTTAAAATATATCAAAATCGGCTGTCCACATTTTGATAAGTAATATAATGCATTTTTTTTTTTCAGTAACGTTTCTCAAAAACATTCACTGGTTCTACTTGAACCGTTTCATACGCGTGACTCCGCTGCTGGCTGTGACCGTACTCCTTCAAGCTTCGTATCTCAACCGAATTACCGATGGACCTCATTGGGTGTCAGTTATCAACCTTACGGAAACATGTCGGAAGAACTGGTGGTCTACCTTACTGCATATTCAAAACTTAGTCAACGTCTCCGATATGGTAGGTTATTAGTTTTATAGTAGTATTCAAAACAAATTATAATAAAACCCCATAGCAGTATTTCTATGTTGACGTCATAGAAGGGCTTGAACAATCCAATGCACCCTGGGTCTGTACTGGTAGAGTTTGCTCTGCCGAGGGTGAGGACCAGACTAAGAAAGATCCGCAGAGCAGTTTTGTGGCAAAGTTGGATTAGGTACCCCCCTACGTACCCGATCTGCTGAAAAAACTCGGTCCCTCATCTCCGGCTTGCTTTATTAGCTGGTCTCCCAAAACCATGACTCTACGTCTTTATTTATCATGTATAGCAATTGTTTCCATCCAAACGGGGGTTATCCTTGGGTGTTCTCCAATCGCAGGTTGGAAAGTTCCACGTAATTGGGCCTCTGCAAGTTGATTTTGGCTTCCAAAGGTTTTTAAACATATTCTATACTAGCTTTTGCCCGCGGCTTCGCCCGCGTACATAAATATAGCCTATGTCACTCAGGAGTAAAGCAGCTTTCTATTGTTGCTAAAACTTTTCCAATCGGACTAGTAGTTCCAGAGATTACCTCCTACAAACAAAAAAATAAAAAAACAAAAAACAAACTTTACCTCTTTATTATATTAGTGTAGATTACTATATTTCATATTCTTTTTATTCGATTTCAAAGTTCAAGCGATTTTAATGAAAAACCCAACATAGATCATTCAATGACAATGTTCACATTCGCAATGATCCCATATTCCTAATGGCCATGTTGAATCTCATTAACAAAGCAAAAATCGATAATACATACATGAACAAGATTATATGAATAATTTGCTCTTTATTTAAATTTCAGTGTGTCAGCCACTCCTGGTATGTTGCCATAGACTTCCAGCTGTACGTGTTGTCACCAATAGTCCTCGTCTGGGTGATGACTGGGAAGAAATATCTTGCTTGGATGGGTCTGGTAGGTGGACTAGCATCTGTACTGATAGCATCGACTATATATAGTTTCCATATAAATTTACCAGCTGGATCCCTTGCGCTAAGGTGAGTAAAGAATTATAGTTTAAATTGTGTGTAATCCCCAAAATTTTGATCTTAAACTCTTGCGCCCTATAATATTGTCTGTATATTATGTTCTTAATTACGGTACTGATAATTTAATGTATGTAAAACCTACTAGGGTTATAATATTCGTTACTTTAAAACATACAAATATAGTTATTTATTATAATACTGTATTTTACACCGTTACCAATGAAAAAAGAAGAAACTAAAACATCCTTATCCGTAAACATTTGAATTTCTTAGAAGAAAAAAAAAGTACATTCATAACATTTTTTCATATGCGAAATTGATTAGAAAACACCAGAATAATTTTCCAAATATACATGTTTTTGTAATTTTTAGTCGTTTTGCTGAATTGGGAGATTACATGACCAAATATTATTTCAATACTCTGGCACGAGCTTCTCCGTTCTTTGTCGGGCTGCTGTTTGGATACGTTCTCCACCTGTACCGCAAGAGTAGAATACAGATGCCATGGGTGAGTTAATTGAATAATGTTAAAAAAAAGTACAATTTCATTTGAAATTTTTTTTCCAAGGCTGATTGTGCATACGTTTGTACAACTTGGATGACCTAGTAAAACTAATTGCTAATTGTCGTACTGTACACACACAAATTGAAGTGAAATTCCTTGACCCAAAAATTTTAGTTTTTGTATCTTATTTTTTCCTTTTTTTATATTTCTTATTTTTTTATACGAATTTCTCAAATGCAAACCTGCGAGAGGTTAAAGATGAACAGATTTGTTCAATTTTACTTGCAACTTGTGTTTGTCAGAAATATATTGGGAAAAATAGTACAGTACATCTTTTTAAATATTTTTAAAGACACAGAGTTCTGAATGGATATTTGTGTACCTACTATTTACTGCAAATCCAATTATGTGAAATTAAAACTAACGATGAATCAATACTTCTGTAATAACCATCAGCACCCATAAGCCGAGACTCCATATCCTATTAACAAATAATTTCATAACAAAAAGCTATTTACTATTCAAACATTTACTACTTTCAGATTCTTGCAGTCTTCTTCTGGGCTTGTTCAGCTGGTATATTAGGAGGAATCTTTTACTTTAAGTATAGAATCAAGCAATCTGACTGGGACAATCATTTGATAGATAATCTAATGAATTCTTTCATGAGGCCTGCTTATGCATCTGCTATATGCTGGTTAATAATTGCATGCCAGCATGGTTATTCTGGTAAATTTTTCACTTACTTCTTTATTTTTTTTTTTGCTAAGTTTACCTTTAAGTTACTTTAACATTGGTCTCAATATTCGCAGGTCCTATTAATTGGTTCCTATCTCTTGATGCATGGCAATTACCAGCTCGCCTCTCATATGGAATGTTCTTGTTCCACTATCCTCTCATGTTTTCTCTCAACGCTGGTATGGTTACCCCCATCTACTTTTCTGTTGGCAATTTTGTAAGTATACTTTGGTTATAACCAATAATGTATTTTATTGCATTGTTATAATTACTTTGTTTATTTTAAAATATCGTTTTGTACTTACTTATCAATTTTGCTGCATTGCGAAAACTCATTTTATTTAAACTTTAGGAAATGATTTATTTGCGTAGTCAATTTATTATTGATTTTTATTATTTTTCTTTTGCGATGACATTGATTTTTATTTTTACTTCAACAGACGTTTAAGTTCCTGTCCTATTTGGTGTTAGCCGTTGTGTATTCGTTCATTCTCACTCTTCTGATCGATTCTCCAATAACAGTTCTATTTAAGCAGCTAATGGATTCAGGTATTATCATCAATTTATTTAACATTTTTCAAAATAGACCTCTATATTTTATTTAGTAAAGTGACTTTTTTTTTGTTGAATATCGTATCAAACATATACTATTTAAAAGTAGATTTGTACCAAATTTAAATGATACATTTTATTCGGAGAAAAAAGGTAAACTATATTTAAATCCATACAAAAAAATTCATAAAATTTTATTTATTACAGCGAGGAAACCAGCGAAAGGCAGCGACATGAAAAAGGATAATGCTAGAAAGAATGAAAAAGATATCCTTGAATACGAAAGCAAGAAGAATATAGATGCTACTGATGAAAAAATTAAATCTGATAGTGGAATAAAAGAAACTGATTTAAAAATTAGTTCCAAAGAAGTATTAGAAAAACCAGGTTCTGACAAAATGGTCGTTGATGATGACGATGATGATAAAGTAGTGGTAATTACTGATAGTGGTGTAAATATTAGTGTTAAAAGTATGCCTGAAAGTAAATAGATGACTTTAGAGTTGGCGAACTCATTAAACGCCGAAAGAAATCTCTGAGATGTTGTTATTTATTAAGTTTTCGTAAGTGTTTATAAACATTCCGTAAAATATGATATTATAGAAATGCTCTTTATTATATTATAGTATTATCATAAGTAGATTATTATTATTAAGTTTATAATTAAGTAATAGGCCAAATAAAAGATTTAAGTATTTAAAAGCGTTTTTTATTTTAAACAATTTCAGAAAGTTTGTTAGAATTTTGACGCAGTCAAATCAGATGTGAACGTTCGATTGCTATCACCATTTGGAGAACCCTAAAAACACGGCACAGCATAATATTAAAGAAATAGTAACCTAGGGTCCAGCTTAATTGTACCTTACATTATTTCAACTATTCTGTAGTGCTCCATAAATTCAACTTTTCCTAGAATACAGTATAGTAATTTTTCTATTACTTTTTCATACATTCATACATTATTTTTTCGGCAAGCTAAATTCAATACCAACAGCATGCCAAAAGTCTACCAAACGCAAACTAGATCACATAATACCTTAAGCTAAAACATAACGACATGCATTCCAAGCCAAGCTCATCCTATTCAGAATAATACTTTATCTGCAAACAAACCACTCTTGCCTTTTGTAATAAAATCCCTCTACTTGTATTGTGCTTCAACCAAATACATTTAAAATATACCTTGGCTGTTGCAGATACGGAGATCGCATGCATTACGATTCCTTTTCTCCCCATTCTTATACAAGAGGGGAATGCATTACCCTTTGTGGGTTGACATCTGAAAGCATAAACGGTGCCTTGTTTGCATTTGCTTTTATGCTCTGTGAAAAAGTTTTCCGCCCATTATGCGGGGTTGTTGACCGTACCGTATTGTTGGATGTTAAAGATTGCGTGGTTTGTGAGATACATTGATCGTAAGGGCTGCAAGAAAAGCTGCCTTTGAACTGATTTGTCATAAGATTTTAAGGGGGTTGATCATCCAGCTAGAGATTATATCGGGTTCATGTCTGGAGTAAACTGGTTATTTTAAGGTAACCATGCAATAATATCATCCTCATTATCTGCTACTTTTAGATATGAAAGTGGTCGAAGTTCATAATTTTCTAATTATGTAATATATAATTAATAATAATTTACGATAAAAATTTCCAGTGACTTGAAAATTTATCAAAAATTGAATATTAAAAATCTTTAATGTACCTTAGTTGATGTAGAAACACTATACTTTAACTGAGAATATATAATACAAACTTCTAAAGCGTTTACGTGATTAAAGTAGGCACACAACCCGCTTATTGTCTTGAAACTTACATAACATTTACCGAGTTAGAAATTATGTTTACTAAATATTACATTTATAATCCATTTACGTAAGCAAATAACTATAAGAAAATGGAACGAGAGTATACTCTTCGTAAATATTTTATTATTGGATTTATCAGGGTTGAGATTGTTGTCATTGTCAATTAGATATTGAAAATTGAACGACGAAATACTAAAGTACTCGAGTTGATTTAAGCTTGCTTTAATTTGAAATAGAACGGAAATTATAATTGAAGACGGATGATAATGAAGCGCGTGTTTTGATAACAAAATGAAATATAGATTACTCGAAGTAAAATTGATCAAAAAGCAAGAATACGTCTTCTTTGACAGCGGTTTTAGTTGATTAGACAAGAGATAGCACGAAATGGCTGAAAGAAAACCTAGATACGATGAAACTAGATAACGTAAGAATGAAAAAGTAAGTCTGCATTAATTGATGTAAAAAAAACTTGGCAAGTGTGAGTCAGACTCGTGCACAGTGGGTTCTTTACAAACTTTAGTATGAAAAAATAGTTTGTGACGACACCACAGAATTTTTAGATTTATTCCTATACTTGTGCTATAAGATCTTACTTCGTGCCAAATTTCACGATTCTAGATCAACGGGAAGTGCCTTATGAATTTTAATTCCCTAAAGAGTATCGAAATATATGTTTTTACTTCAAAAACAGCTGTTACTTATCTGTTAACTTAGAAGTTTGATTTATTCACAGCTTCAAGAGGCTGCAGACCTGCGTTTTAAACCTAGTTTTAACTCGATATCTCCATGCGTTCCCTAGATAAAGGGTCTTGACCGATGGATAACAAAGTGATCTTATAAGGATTCTATTTTTCCTTTGAATGTGTGCAACCCAAAAAACGAAGATTAAATCAGTGATTTAGGTCCTGATCTTGTCTCACACTTCACTGCAACTACTTACAAACTGTCAATACTTAGAACCAACGGCAACAAAGCTTTCTGAACAACAACAAGAGGTAACTTTACTCCTATTTCATTTATTTACCGCTAAACTACTCAGAAAGAAGACAATAATAAGTACAAACTTCACTTCTGAAACCCTGTGACTAAATTAGAAGTTCTACTAAACGAATTCACTAATTAAGTTGCGAAAGTTTGGCTCCAATTAATTGGTGCCGTAAAGGAGTTCGAGACGATTAGCACATCGATTTTCAATTTGACTGCGATATTGAAAATCGTTTTATTTGCTTTTGTCCATTTGTTGGAGTGCCACAAGGCAAAATCGAGTGATTTTATTTTGTACTCAACGGGAAATCTGACGTTAATTCCGGTATGATTACGTTTTGCAGACCAATCAGATTTTGCCAACGGCGTCGCCGATGGCAAACTCGAAAATTAAGTCTAGGTTGAAGAATAAAATATGCTTTCAATTGTATACCTTTTGTACATTCTTTGAAGCGAAAATATTTTCACTTATATCTATTTAAATGCTTTAATAAAGATAAAAACGTAACCTGTGTTTAAAAAATCATTTGTATTTGAATTCTGAATTATTTAAAACTATTATGTTAATTCAGTTTTATTAATAATCGAAATTGGTGTAACCACACAGCTCGATTAAAACTCGCGGTGTGTGAAAAGTTCTCAAGGCATGATATCATTTAAACAGATACCTTATACATACGTATATTGCAATATGTATGTACAATTGTACTCCGACATTTCCAAAACCTTTGCTAATTAACATTCTCCCAAAACAATAACAGTCAAAGTAAGAAACAATTTACGTACCTTACTTTACCGCATTCGACAAAGTTACACACTCACACACTCACTTGTTTCCAAGTTCACTTACTCAATCACTCACAGTTTATACCTTGTTTCTTGTTCCAACGCAACTCTGTCCTTCGTCACCGGAAATCAAGAGAGTGTCATCGTTATACAGGGTGGTTATCTTTGATCTTTATAATAATAATATTGTATTAGGGTGATCCTATCATCACTGACAGGACTATTTTCACCAATAAGTGTGATATAGTGATGATAGATCAATGAGAGCGTCGCACAATGATTGTTAAAGATCTCCCATGTCGGGAATCTCGTGAAAGCATAGAAAAATAAAAAAACCATTTTGACTCAGCTCACGAGATTGTCGACAGGGGAAATACCTAAATACAGCAGTTATTGTGCTGATAGTCTAGAAGGCTAATGCTTAATAGCTAGGAGCCTCGTCCAACTTCTAAGGAAGCTTGCATTGATCAGTAGGATCAAGAGTTTGGTCCAAAAAGAAGTACTCCTGCACATAGCGCGTATTATATTGGAGATTTCTTGCTCAGGAGCCCTATGGACTCGATGCCGGTGGACTACTAGTTTTACACTTTGGAATGTTTTTTTTTTTTTTTCAACCTCTCAGACATAATGTACCAAATATGATACACCTTATACCAGCTAACTTAAACCTTAATACGTCCAAAAAAGGTTTAAGTTAGCTGATACCGAGGTGTACAGAATTCGGCACACTTGTGCTTGAGAGAAAAATGTAAAAATAAATAAATGGTGTAATAAAAACCTTTATAATCTTGACCATTTATGAATAAATAAAAACGTGATACATTATGATGGTATTGTGTTATTTTTTGTATAATACTATAAATAGATACTGTACAAAACGACTGAAGCTCGCTCTCAATAACGAACCTTAAATAAATGTAAAATAAATCGTGCACCCTGTATATTTATGTTTACTTTCCTTTTTTAGAAAGTCCTTCAAACGAATTATTGTTTATTCACGTTCCAATTTAAAATAAATAAGGTATAGATTAAGATGGGACGTAATTATTTTTAATTGACGAAGTTTGTTGAAATTACTTTTACTTGTCACGTTCAGAGTTTTAAATTTCGTTTGATGAGGAACATGTTTTGATGTATAACATAATGGATGAATCTTCGGTCCTTAAAAAGTTAGATGCAGGATGAAAACATATCACTTTGAATTATTTTGTTTGAGCTATTGTACGCAACAAGCGCGAACCGCACAACACTATTTTGTTATAAAGTGCGGTTCGCTATGACCTGTTGCGGATGGTATTGTACGCTCAAAGCAAGTCATTCTATTGAACAAAAAGTGGCATTTAACAATTTATTACTTCAAAGAAATATGTAAATTCTGTGACTATATCAAAATTATAGTACAATTTTATTTTGAACACACAGTAATGCCCACTCTAATAAGTAACATAAAAGAGGCGTTACGCCAGTTGATACTTGAAAAATATTTAATTTGTACATCCTTAATTAGGCAATCTAGAATTTTTTATAAAGACCAGAATAGAATAAAATGCATTTATTTGTCGTAGAGTACAAAGTTGTTATGTGCAACAAATAATATGTTCATGATATTCTGCCGTTATGGATCCTCCGAACATTAAAATTACAATAACAATCATTATAATTACAAATAGGTCAGAGAGTCAGAGATTAATTTACATTAATCAAAATTTGCGCTTTGAAAATTGAGCGAACGTATTTCTTCTGAGCTCAAAACACTCTTTCAAAGTCAACCGATTTACCCCACACAATACCATAGCGCAAAAATTAATGACACGTAATCATGATAATTATGCACATAGTGCATTAATGCTAGGCACACGTGTTAAATCTATATAAAACGAATACAAACCTATCTTCTTGCATTAGTCAAGGGTTTCGTCCTAATTTACCTATGATTGTTTGTGTAAAGGGAGTAATTGAGAAATTGCTACCTTTACATAATAAACCATAGATAAATTACTACGGAACGCTCATAAGATTTCGGGTTACAGTTTTTGTCAATTATTATCCCAAAGAATTAGGCGTAATCTATTCTTAGAGGCTTTTGGGCTGAAAAAATGTAGTCTAAATGGTGTCTTCCACCAAACTTTCCGACCCCTCATTCTTCAGTCTGTTTCCACTTTTATAACATGAGTCCATTGACACATGACTCAATAAGATTGTCATCTATAGCTGTCTTTTCCATATCGTAGAAAAAAAATATTACAATGAATAAAAAGAGGTAACCGGAACGGAGAGTAAAGTCCCACATCCTGCCTTTGAAAGGGGGGATCCTCAGACCACACAGGTGTTAAGTCTGGCGAGCTACTGCTCGATAGCTAATTTCTGGCGGTTTTATATGTTTAAATGGCAAGGAAAACTTTTCAGGATTAGTTCATGAGTGACGCCATAGATGGCGCTACAAATAGAACTGTCAAGAAAAATCCTATTAACTTTAACTTACTTCCTGGTTTATAGCTGGAGACGGTATAGAAACTGTGGGGGAACTACTTGAAAGCTACGTCCGTTCCTATTTCGTACAGTTTACGCTTCAAAGCCGTTGGCGTATTGCCCTTGACAGTTTTGTAGAATGGATATTTTGTTACTAAAGTTAAAAGTACGTATTTCTAACGGATCGCGAGACTCTTCGGACTGGGACCGCGGTCCTAACTTTCCTTATTGTTTATTTTGGGACCACAAACAAAATAAATACAGTTTTTTTGGTAACTGTACTTTAATGCCTTTTTCTAGTGGTCCCAAAATATAACTCAAAAATAATTATTATTTTTAAAGGATTTTTTTTTTTTTTTTTTTTTTTTTTTTTTATGGTAGGTGAAAATCATCCAATGACGAAACCCGCTCTTGGGTGGAGCGGGAGACTAGTGTCAGACTCTTACTGACTAAAAAACCTACCCCGTACCTTCCTTGCCCTATTCCTGGAGTCGAGGTAACAGTTTCCCACTTCCCTCTAGACTCCGGGAGGCTTCGACCCTGAAGGGCCCCTGCAGTTTGCTGACAACTCCTTGAGGCGCGCGGGAACGGTGCGCGCCGTTGACGACTAGGACTCGGTCTTACCGACGACCGGACGGCGAGCTACCCATTGCTCACCGTCCGCGAGCCAGTGTCTACGGTGGCCGGATATCGGCAGGATCGCGGCGGCGACGGCTACGGCGAGTACGCCGTTGCCTTTGCCTTATGCGGTCGGCCTCCTCCTTTACGAGCATTACTGCTTCGCAGAAGGAGGCGACCGCCCGCCATTCCTCTTCGCTGCGGACCATGGCCTGAACCAGGGCCCGGCGCGAGAGGTCGCCGCCGCCGATCACCCCCACGAGGACACGGCGATGCTCTTCCCAAGCAGGGCACACCTCTACCGTGTGCTCCACCGTGTCCTCCGGGCTCGCCTCACAGTGGCGACACCCGGACGTCTCCTCCGCACGAATCCGGTGCAGGAATCTCCCGAACTTCCCATGTCCGGTGAGAACCTGCGTCATGCGGAAGGTGAGGACGCCGTGAGGTCTATCCAGCCACGCCTCAAAGAGGGGCACTACCGCTGAGATTACGGTGTGCCCAGCGCTGGGTTGCGACAGTCGCTGTTTCCACTTCACCATGAGATCTCGCCGGAGCTCCTTCCGCCACGCCTCGACATGTTCGGGCAGCGGATCTTCGCCCCGGCGTTGCACCTCCACGCGCTGGTCGTGCATGTGTGCAAGGACTGTTGCCTCCAGATCCCATGGTGGTAGGCCAGCAAGGAGGCTCGCCGCCTCTCGGGACACCGTGCGGTATCCCCGCACCATCCGGATGGCCATGACCCTCTGGCAGGCGTTCAGCTGGGCCGCCGGGCGTTTACGTAGCGTCGGCGCCCACACTGGTGCCCCATAAAGGGCCATGGACCGGACGATGCCGGCGTAGAGCCTCCGGCAGAAGGCGTCTGGACCCCCAAGGTTCGGCAGGAGCCGCTTGAGAGCAGCCCCCGTCCGATTGAGTTTGGGGGCCAGACGTCGGAAGTGCTCCTCGAAATTCCATCGGCTGTCGAGGACAAGTCCTAGGTACTTCATCGTCGACCCGACGCCGATGTGAACTCCTTCTACCGTTAGTTGGGAACCCGTTGGTGGCGCGTTCCGAGGGCCGTGAAAGCACATGGCCTCGGACTTGTGCAGTGCCACCTTGAGTCCCAACTGCTGGATCCTCTCAACGACTGTCGCAACCCCACGTGTCGCTAGTTCGACCGCCGCCTGGTACGACCTTCCCTGCGCTAGGACCAGCGTGTCGTCTGCGTAGCAGACCACGCTGACCCCTACGGGGAGGTCGGCGCGCAGCACGTAGTCGTACCCGATGTTCCACAAGGGCGGTCCTAGTACCGATCCCTGTGGGACACCGCACGACATCTCTCGCCGTTTCCAATCTCCTTGGTGACCGGGGTAGACTATGTACCTGTCGGACAGGTAGGCCTCGATTGTACGACAGAGGTAGTCGGGCACCCGGTGATACCGGAGTGCCGTCCTAATGCAACTCCAGGGCAGGGAATTAAAGGCGTTGGCGATGTCCAATGACACCGCCAAGACACACCTGCCCCGGGACACCGCATCCCCCGTCGTGAGGGCTCGCACGCGCATGATGGCGTCCACCGTGGAGCGCCTCCTGCGAAACCCGAACTGGTCGTCCGCGAGATCGGGCCCCTTCAGTGTTAGGTGCTTGACGAGGCGGTCTGCAATTACTCTTTCAAAGAGCTTGCCCACCTCGTCAAGCAGCACAATGGGCCGATACGCGGACGGAGAGTCCGCAGGGCGCCCCGGCTTCGCGACGAGGACCAGTTTTCCCGTCTTCCAGGGAAGTGGGAACTGGCCCCTCTCCAAGCATGCGCTAAAGAGCCCCCCCAATCGAGACCCGAGAGCCTCCATGGCCAGGACCCAAGCCTTTCCTGGCAAGCCGTCGGGTCCTGGGGCGGTATTCTTCGCACCCATCCTGCGTACCGCCACTCTCATCTCTACCTCGGTCACTTCCGGAGCATTGGTACCGTCGTCGCTGACGTGGTCCGCGTCAGACACCGCTGGTGGCGGAGCCATGGGCGGGGGGGAGTGGTCCCCCCGCGCAGGGAACAGAGCGCTCACCACACCCTCCACGATCTGTGGCCGGAGACTCTGCGTCAACGGGGGAGCCCATGGGCGGAGTTTCTCTCGCACCAACTTGTATGGGCGTCCCCACGGATCAGCGTTGAGCGTCCCCAGCCACGCTTTGCAGGCCTCATCTTTGGCCCGCTTTATCTCCGATCGGAGGGTGCGCTTTGCCACCCTGTATCCCTCATACAGCTCCGCCTCTACGGCCTCCGCATCCGGCGGGCGGAAGCGGCGCCTGCGGTGTCTGGTATACCGGTGTCGCGCAGCATTGCATGCGGCGCGCAGCGTCACCGCGGTCCCAGTTCAAAAAGTCCCACAACTCTTTCTAATTACGCAATGGGTGCATGGCTAGAACAAAAAGTTTTTAAAATACTGTATTTAATCTAAATAAATTAAATGACAGCGGTCGTGTTAAAGGCTTCGATTTACAAGTTGTAGATTTCAAGCCCATCGCGGGTTCAAACCCAGCCAGGTGCATTACTTTGTATAATTTATTTCATCATCACTGCTCTCAAACAAGGTGAAGGTGAAGGAAAACGTCGTCGGGAAACTAGCGTATCCTAAAACTAATAATTCAACCTCTACCAACCTGCATTGGGCCCGATGGTAAAATTCAAACACCCTCTTTTCTTCCTTAAAGCATTTATTCTGATCTATGTGATCTAATTTCAGTACTTTCCAGTATTTCAACCTCATCGGATTATAAACTTTTCCAGTGGATTCCTTGCTAGTTCATAAAAAAAGTCTCATAAAGGCTGAACGGTATTATGAAGACCTTTATGAGACCTTAAACTAAAGGTCTTAAGACGATCGAAGTATTTTTTGACACCCATGTATATTTCAATATACTATATCAGTCAAATTGTCAACAATTTTACCTTTTGTCTACTGTATCATCATCATCATCACAGCGTTAGTCCCGGTTGCTTCCTTGGCTTTCACCTCGGTGCCCGGGGTCCGCTTTCCGACTTAAACGCCTCCACTTCGCTCGGTCTTTCGCGTCCTTTGCCGTAAGCCCATTGGCACGCATATCGTCCCTTACGACGTCGATCCAACGCCTCTTAGGCCTTCCTCGTTTTCCGGGTCCCGGCGGAGGCGGCATGGCGAGGCATCTGTTACCAACGTAGTCTGCCGGTTTTCGTAATACGTGGCCATACCAGCGTAGGCGACCCTCCTGCAGTTTATCCGCTATGTCACGGACCTGAAGGCTGCCCCGGATGCGGGAGTTTTTAATGCGGTCTTTCCGCGAAACTCCCGACATCCAGCGCAGCATGTTCATTTCCGTGACACGCAGGCTCTGCTTGTGCCGCTCAAGTACAGGCCACGCTTCACTGCCATACAAAAGGACAGGCCTAATGATGGTCTTATAGACCTGTCCTTTGAGCTTAACCGGCATTTTGGGGTCACAGATAACCCCCGCCACCTCACGCCATTTCGCCCAGGCCGCCGAGATACGTGACTCGACGTCGCAATCAACATCCCCGGACTCGTGGAGCACCGATCCCAAGTACCTGACCTGTTCCGTGCGCTCGACTGTGTCTTCGCCAATGCGAACAGGAGCAGCGTTTGTTGTGTTACAGGCCAAGTACTCGGTCTTCGCCGCATTAATTTTCAGACCGCCGTTTTCCAGCGATTCCTTCCACGCTGTCACACGTCGAACCAAGCGCCCACTGTCCGAGTCCGCCAGCGCGATGTCGTCTGCATACATGAGCAGCCATGGCGGCTGCTCATGTAAGTCCCTGATGTTGAAGGACAGCACGTCCAGCACCACGCTGAACAGAAACGGACTAAGGACAGAACCCTGGTGAACTCCGACGGTGATGGGGAAGGGTTTCGTATCGCCAACAGCGGTCCGAACCACAGAACCGGAGTCTCGGTACATATCTCGGATGATGTCAACGTAGGTCTCGGGCACTCCTTTGGATCTCAGCGCCCACCAGATCACATCACGGGGGACACAGTCGAAGGCCTTCTGCATGTCAAGGAACAAGAGGTGCAGAGGCGTATTCTTTGATCTGTATCCCTCCATGGTAACCCTTAGGGCAAAGATGGGATCCATGGCACCATGGCCTGGTCGAAACCCATATTGACATCCCGAGACGGTGCACTCCTGTCGGATCCGAGAGTCAATCACCCGCTCGAAGAGCTTCATGGTGTGGGACATAACCTTAATCCCCCGGTAGTCGCCACACTCCTGCACTGATCCCTTGCCTTTGAAGACTGGAGTGATAATACTCAGTCTCCATTGACTCGGGATCTTTCCGGTGAGGAGCATGCGGTTAAATAGGTGGGTTAAGATGCCCACACCACGAGGACCCATCGCCTTCCAGGCTTCAATGGGGACTCCATCGGCACCGACAGCTTTCCGGTTCTTCATGCGGCGAAGAGCCACATGCACTTCTTCAGGCGTAACTAGGGGCACAAGTCCCTGATTTGGAGGGAGAACCGGAGACAGCACCTCTTTGTGCTGCTTGTTCAGCAGCTCGTGGAAGTACGAGCGCCATCTCTCCTTCACCGCGAGGTCCTCGCATAACAGATTGCCCTCAGGGTCTCTTACACAGCGGCACTTAGTGATATCCAGTGCCGCTTTGACCCTGGAACGTGCCAGCTTATATATGAGCTTCTGCCCCTCAGACGATTCCAACTTATCATAAAGTGGCTGTAAGTGGTCTCGTCTGGCTCTGACTACGGCCCTCTTGGCGGCACGTTTTGCAGCTCTGTATGCGTCGCGATCTTCAGGAGATTTGGAAGCTTGCCACGTTTTGAAGAGAGCTTTCTTCTCTCTGATCTCCCTCTGGACTGTGTCATCCCACCACCAAGTCTCCTTGTCACACTTGCGGCCGCCCCTGGACAAGCCGAGCACCGACTTTGCCGCCTCGGTGATGGCAACCTGAATCCTGTCCCAGTGGCTTTGCACAGGTTCGCCATCGGTGCCATCGCACTTGTCGCCGATGGCCGACGCGAACGACTGGGACGTGGCTTCATTCAGTCGCCACCACCGTATTCGGCGTTGTCGGCGCTCAACAACCTTGATCCTAGGCTTGACGCGCAAGTCCATGACAAGGAGACGGTGTTGTGCAGTGAGACTCTCGCCGGGTATGACCTTGCAGTTGGCTACCTTACTGATATGGTGCCTCCGTGTGAGTAAGAAATCGATTTGGGTAGCGTACCTCCCGCTCTTGTAGGTAATCAGGTGTTCGGGTTTCTTTTTGAAGAACGTGTTCACGATGGCAAGGCCGGCAGCCGCACACGTTTGGAGGATATTCTCCCCCTCCGCGTTACGGCTACCGTATCCAAAGCCACCGTGAACATGCTCAAACTCCTTGCACCTGTCACCCACATGACCGTTCAGATCACCACCCAAGACGATTCCCTGTGACAACGGGATGCCACGAAGCACCCCACCGAGTTGATCCCAGAACGCAGCCTTTTCAGTGTCGCTGCAACCGACCTGAGGTGCGTAGGCACTTATCAAGTGGGTTACAACCCCGTCAATAAGCACACCTACGACCATAAGCCGATCACTGTAGCGTTTCACCTCCAGGACTGCGTCTTGAAACTCCTCGGAGAGTACAACGGCCACCCCGTTCTCCCCACCGGCTGCACCCGTGTAGATCAGCTTGTAGCCATTCCCGATGAGCCGGGACCTGCGGCCTTTCCACCGAGTCTCCTGCAGGAATGCCACGGCCACCTTTCGCCTAAGAAGTACATCGGCTAACTCTCTCGCGCGTCCGGTCAGCGTGCCAATGTTGAGGCTGGCGAAGCGGATTTTCCGGGTTGGGGCTCGCGTCTTTGGCACTTGACCTTTTGTCTACTGTATACACATTGCTAAAGATACATTAAGAACTTCACCACTCCATTTATACAAATAACGACTTTGAAGTCAGCTACGACACGTAATCTTCGGCGTCAGCTGTTTATCAATACGAAATTATACAAATCCTTTAGGCGAGATCTTAACCTTCTATAGACGCGGAGGCGACGCATAAATCAAATAACTTTTCAAGGCACGTCCTCATGAGTTTTGACCAGAGAGATACGAATGAATTGATATGGATATAGCCTTATGAATTCATGTCCTGCCGTCGAATAAATCTTTTAGACTGTTCGAGGAAAAAGTTACGTAGTAAGTTATTGTGCAATTGTGAACTGGCTTTGCGTCTTCCGAAAATTGTTTTAGTTGAGTTGATTCTGCTTTCGACTCAATTTCCAAAAAAAAAAACAACAAAATAGTAGGGGGGCTGTTAGTCAGCTAATTCTTTTCTTTTACGTGATAAATATATATCAAATAACTTTGAAATTCATTTCGATTCCCCAAAAGCGATAGAGAGTGACAGACTTTTGCTTACTAAAACCCTTCTATTCCATGACTATATATATAACTATTCCATTAGTTTCGTTTTGCATCCAAGGCCGCAAAAACTCTATCAAACAATCTATTGTAAGACGAAAATACCTGTTTTTATTAGATGTATTGTTTATCAATTTTCACAAATAACAATAATGGAAAACCCGTACTCCTATGCCCAAGGTTGATCGTCTTTTGTCTGTTAAACAAACGAAGCTTTTAGAATGAAAACCAAAAATAAGTCATGAAAGTACTCAAAATCCTGTCCACGTATGAACAAATTTTCATATGAACTGTGACCCAAGTGCTAAATATATTTCTTTCTATGTGAGCAACCCCGTTGCTGAATATGTAATCATATCAGAGCAGCCCTTATGTACCACCGAAGGAACGTTCACTCTCGAAATTGGGACGGTATGGGACGCACAAGACTTTTTGCCAACCCAACTTAGACATGAATAAGGAAAAAGTTAATTCTATAAAACATTTTGTATTCCAACACCTTTAAGAATCCCACGCGTTCGGAGACATGAAACCAAGCCGGATAGTTATCTGAATGAATTTTATGAAACTTAAAACGGCTAACCACAAAATGCTTTCGGAGTTTCAACGCAAAACTTTCCTCTCAAATGTTTTCTACGGTCCGATGGAGCGAGCCGCAACAAAGCCAAAATTAGCCTGTGTTGCAAACCACGGAACGTTCTTTGAGCATTTTCTATAACAACGGTCTCTGTGACCTATTTTTTGTTATAATCGTTGGGTGTTTTAATCAATCTTCAATTAATGAGAGGAGTTTTAACGTTGGAACAAACCTCTTTTACGAGATTGTTTCAATTCTTGTAATTTGCAATTCATCTGTGAGAGCAGTGTTTGGAATACTTGAAGTTTTAATTTATACAGTTCTAGTGGCTCGCCAGTGGCTTTGCAAGCGTTGAATTAATACACCGAAATCCTTCTTTGGAGTTGTTTTTAATGATGGAAACGTAACCATTTGCTCGTGGAAGGAATATAATTACCTATCTTAAAGCTATACCCGCTTGTTATATGATTATTATAAATAACTGAAATAGTTAGATATCAATAAGAAACTGTATCAAAGCGTCGTAAAAAAATTGACCCACACTCATAGTTTGCGGGCTTGTGGATGACGATCACGAAGTAGATTGCTGTACAGCCGTCCGGTAACGATAATAGGCGCGTCTCAAAAAGATGTGTACAAAACCGTAGAAGCCCACTAGGGATGATTTTCACTGGGCCTACAGAGATTTTCTGACAAAGAAACCCGTAATCGTAGAAAACAAAGTGCAACTGAAGGATACGGGTGTGATTTTAGCCAGTAAAATCTGTGTGTCTCACTCCACCCGAGAACAGAAGAAATTATTGATTGATTACCCTCCTCAAACATAGTCTCTTTCTTGAATTTACTTTACGATATAATAAAATAATATAGGCCTACTTCCACAACGAAACGACAGATGGGCTTTCCTTAAAAAATGGTCGTTATTAAAAAGGGTCATTGTACTTATCGGTATGAACAACTTTACTATGTGACCAATCTGAGCTCACGGAAAAACTCAATTCAAAGAGCAGCTCAATTTTTTCATGATTTTCGATTCAACATTATTGCTTATGTACAGTATACACATCATCATCATAATCATTTCAACTGAAAGACGTCCACTGTTGGACATAGGCTTCCCCCAAGCGTCGCCACAACGACCGGTCTTGTGCGTCTCGCATCCATCGAATTCCAGCAACCCTGACCAGGCCATCGGTTCACCTTTTAGGAGGCCTTCCAACGCTACGTCTTCCGGTACGCGGTCGTCACTCCAGAACTTTTCGGCCTCAGTGGCCATCTGTTTTGCGTGAAATGTGCCCTGCCCATTGCCACTTAAGTTTGGCTATTCTTTTCGCTACGTCGGCAACCTTGGTTCTTCTTCGTGACCAAATCGGTGTACACATAATATATTTTTAAAAATCCAATATTATAGAAGATATAAAAAAGAAAACCTTATGAAAAGCACTAGTGAGCAAAAAGAGATATTGTATTCGGTGACAGAATAGTGAATCATTACTTACGTTCCTGCTGTCGGCATTCAGTCACTATGTATTGTTCAGATAACACAATGTCTGAATGTCAGACAGAAAAACTAGGTCACATTTCTATTTTAAACAACAATGCCAAATATACGCGTATTATTAGTTACGTACTTGTCTTTATTGACGTTTCAAATGTCAAAGAAGGAAATATGTAAATACAGGTTGTAAATTATTTATATTATTAACTTTTCTAATTTCTATATAAACACTGTAAGCACATTTCTTATCTAATTACTAGTTTTAACCTTTGCCTATTGTCAAAGTTGGAAATGGTTGAAAAGCTTGTTGCTTCATCCAAAGCAATCCAAGGCAATGTTTCATTAAAAGGCGAAAAAAGACAGATAACGCTTAAAAACTCTGTTGGCAATCGGTAATTCCATGATTTACACGAATATTTTAAAAAACTTGTTTACAAAATTCCTATTTTTGAGAAAAATTGACATGAAAGAGCGGTGATATGAAAATGTACCTGGGGTTGACTGCTCTTAATTAAATGATTTATATTATAGTAACATGAACATGTGACGCTGACACGATGCTGACCTGTAAAAAAATGTTCCATTAACCTTTACATTACGGTAAAAAAGTGTTTTAAAAATGTATGGCTTAAACGATTGTTGGTAAGCCACTAGAGGAAAATAAAAAATAAAAAATCTACTGTCGCATTTGCTGGAAGAAATTCCATTAGAAATGAGCCCCATTGTGATCTTTTATCTGAATTTATTCTTTTAATTTTTAAGGGTTTGTGTATACTTACTTCACCTTTATTATTATATTATTATATAGCTACCCTGTGCTGTCCCACTGCTGGGCAAAGGCCACACCTTTAAAAGGCTTCACCTTCGGACATGGCAAAATTAATTATTCATAATATTAAAAAAACGTTTTCAAATGTCGTCCTTTACGGCTCTGAAACTCCTCAAAGCGACCTCTAACATTAATAAAAACGTGTCTGCAGAGATGAGTAGGAATATTGTTGATTTCTTGCTGAATATTTTCTTTCAATTTAGATATGGTTGATGGATTGCTGTTGTAGGTACATCTACATAATCCCAGAGGAAAAAATCCAGAGATGTGACGACTAAGGTCTGTGAGAGAGATGAACTTATGAACGTACATATTTTTATGTTTTAACGGTAATGGAATTATTTAGTAAATATTAACAAAAAAAATAGAGATCAACTTGGCTGAGCAGCGTTCGGCTTTTTTCTTAGATAGGGAAAATCATCCAACGACATCTCCGCTCTCTTAAAAACTCTGGAAGATGGGGAAACTGATCCTCATCACGAAGTTGGGGCGCACTGCGAACTCTTCGTCCATGTATCGGCCCATTGTATTGCTCGAAGAAGTGGGCAAACGTTCAGCAAGCTGCGCTGTGTCTTCTCGTCCAACATACCTTAGTGTCTCAAGAGGGAAGTCAGTCTGTATATATGTATATATTTAAATCGCGATGGACTTCTTGCGTCTTTCCAAACTACCACCCTGCAGCGTCCACTGAATGTAGTGAGATTTTTAATGTTTTCAATGCGTATGTAAGATGTTTTAATCAGTATCATATCAGTAGTCGACGTCAAATTTCATTTAAACGTTAAATGGTGATATTCAAATTAAATATTTCTAGCTGAATTTGTGCGTCCGTTCAGTCTGAAATCTTTCTTGCACACTGAATACCTGCGTATACGTTCAAAACACTGCAAGCACATTCCCGCCTCCATCCGAATGTATGTGTAAATCAATTCCGTATAATGCTCTGCATATATCATAATGATTATAATAACTTAATTACATCCGTCTACTATTGAAATCAGATTGGTTCCGAATAACTGAATTAGTGCGACCGTTCACTCTTAGATGTTTCTTGCACACTGAATATCTCCGTATACGTTCAAAACACTACAAGCACATTCCTGCCTCCATCCAACTTAATGTTTAAATCAATTCCGTACAATGCTCTGTATCAAAACAGTACCTAATGAAAGAAAAACTGTACACTGAGAATTTTATGGAAAAATTAAGTGACTTCTGTTAGAAAAACGTAACTGATGACAACAAGTGACTTTTTAGAATTTTTGTCTGTTTATCTGTTTTTCTGTGTGTATGGTACAGCTTCACGCCAAAACTACTGGATAGTTTGAATTGAAATTCAACAAACATGTTCTTTGTAAACCAAGGAAGGCTTTAGGGTACATATTATCACGCAGTAAGTTATGGGAAGTAAGCAATATTGAATTTAAATGGTGCAATGGATGCAAGGTTTTAATTTTTTTTCCGTGGGCCGATCGACTCAAAACTTACTACAAACATTGCCCTAAATTAGTTATCAAAGCTGGCATATTTTATTTTTCAGTAGTACCTACCCCCAGTGCAAATTTAGGAGATGTTAAAGTTTGTATGGGAGAATCTTATTCCTTGGCACTTCACTTGAAACTTGGTACGAAAACTTATGTAGGTAAATAATAAAGATTCCCATTATTCGTTGTTCAAAACTATGTTCCTAACCTGGACAGTGAAAGCAGTTTAATAAATACTAGCTTTTGTCAGCGGCTTCGCCCGCGTACATAAAATATTGCCTATGTCACTCAGGAGTAAAGCAGCTTTCTATTATTGCTAAAATTTTTCCAATCGGACCAGTAGTTCCAGAGATTACCTCCTACAAACAAAAAAACAAACTTTACCTCTTTATTATATTAGTGTAGATTAGAAGTATAAAGACAATTTTAAACAGCGCCATCTATGAGATTTCATAAAAATCAAATCAAATTACATCTTAACAATTTTTCTAAATTAATAATTTAAGTTTAATCAAGCTGGCAAGGGTAGTACAGTACCCGGCAATAAATATTGCACATCGACCTTTGGAAAGAGACAATCGGCTAATTCGGCTTCGTAGAGCGTTATCTCTGTCGCACACTACCTATGTGACGTTTGTCAGTCGTTGTTCACCAATCACCTTGAACAACGACTGACAAACTACAAACACTACATAGGTAGTGTAGTTAGTTATTCTTAAAATTCATAGATGGTAATGTGCATTTTCTTCCTAAAAGTTGTATCGTATAGTTCGTTTTGAAAAATTCAAGTTCCAAAAACCCTCAAAATCTTGAGAAAGACAATAAAAAAAAATGCGGTGTTAAATATTACAAAAAAGTTATGTTCATTGAAATATCGCCATCATCTGTCTGAAGATTTTCTACGAGCTTTGAGGCGTGCTACTGGAGACGAAGTCGATGTAACTGATGAATGTGTGCTGAAAACCTGTCTCAGTTCACTTCAAGATGTGGATATTTCCATCGGCGGCAGTCCACTGATCAAATATGGATTACCAACTCCCCAGTCCTCACCGCATCAAGACTATGGGAATCGAGAGTATAACGCTGAGAAAAATTACGATTGGGGCGAAATGACCACCATACGAAATGACCGTGTCGCTTTGCTCTCTTCCGAGCAAAAACAAATTTATGACACCACACCTTAAAAGTGTTGTGCAAAACCGGGATAAAACGTTTTTCTTGGGTTACTCCTGGTGGAACAGGAAAAACATGGCATATTGGAGAGGCCAGGACGCAAGGCAATATTGCTATTGCAGTCACGTCATCGGGTATCGATGCCACACTACTTCCGGGTGGTAAGACAGCATATACCATGTTTAAAATTCCCATCGATTTAGAGAGCGCCAAAACGCCTGTTTGTGGTGTGTCACGTAACAGCGATAAGGGACACGTACTTAAGGATTGCTCTCTGATCATGTGGGATGACCGTACGATGGCCAATAGGAAGGAAGTTGAGGCCGAGAACAGAACCCTACAAGATATCCCCGGGAACGAACATTTGATGGGTGGAGTCACAGTTTGTTCAGTGGCGATTTCGGGCAAACGCTTCCCGTGTTGTCTTGGGGAACGAGGGCTGCCGAGGTGAATACTTCGTTGAAACAGTCTTCGTTGTAGTTACGAGTTTATGCGCTGCGCTTGGCCATTAGTCTGAGAGTTCGGCTGGGCAGCAATGCACGTGCTCAAGAATTCTCTGATGTCATCCTAACTCTTGGCGAATTCACTCTACCTTTTTTATGGTGGGAAAAATCATCAAATTACGATTCCCGCCTTTGGGCGGAGCGGGAGACAGTGTTAGACTTCTACTGGCTAAACAAACCACCGAAACCCAAGAAGGATTTCTTGTCTTAGTTCCAGGGCCCCAGTGTTCCGCTTTCGCATCAACCCCTGGCCCCAGAAGGCTTCGACCATGCTGGTCTCCTACAGTTGCTGACGACTGCTTGAAGTGCAGGGAACAGTGCGCGCCGTCGACGACTTGGGCTCGGTCCCAACGGTTACCGGATGGGCGGACAGCGAGCTACCCATTGCTCGCCGGCCGCAAGCCCGCGCCTACGGTGGCCGGAAATTGAGATCGGAGACACAGTGGCTGTTGCGGTCGGCCCCCTCTTTTAGCCGCTAGCATTACTGCTTCGCAGAAGGAGGCGACCGCCTGCCACTTTTCTTCGTTTCGGATCATGGCCTCTGCCAAAGTCCGCCGCGAGTCAAAGCCCATTGCAAGAGAGGTGGATGGAAGGTGCTTCCAGAGTCTCTCGATAGAGTGATATCCAGCTTAAAAGAATTCATTCGCTGTTTGAGCAGGCCATTTTCACATCCAAAAATGATCAGGCTGCAGCAATTAACGAATGCATCCTCTCGGAAATTGAGGGGAACGCAGTGGTCTATACTTCGATAAACCCTGTCGTCGAGCAAGATAGGTTTTAGAGCAACGTAGGATTTTTGAGCTTCTAGCCAGTAAGTGGACTTCCAGCGCATACCATCAAGCTGAAAAGTCGGAGTCCACCTTTCTGAACCTATCTCCTCCAAAGTTATGTAACGAGATCCATCTTAAAAGTCATCTGCTGCACAGACACACCATTGAGGCAAAAATTCTTACGGGTTGTGGCGTCGGCGAGGCAGTATTTGTACCTCATAACTTCCCGTTCCAGTTCAATAGCGTACAGTTCCCTGTGAGTGTTTGTTTCGCGATGACCATCAATAAGTCACAGGGGCAGACACTGAGTGCAGTGGGTGTCAAATTTAGGACGAGTTGCTTCTCACGCGGGCAACTGTACGTCGCTTGCTCCCGCGTCACCAGTCCTGACTCTCTTTACATTTTGGCTACTGGCAGCATAACTACCACCGTAGTGTGGTGGACGAGTGGTAAAGGCTCTGACTCTCCGACTTATAAGTTGTAGCCAGGCGCATTACTCTGTATAATTTATTTCATAACCACTGCTCTTAAAACGATGAAGGAAAATATTGTAAGGAAACTGTGACTGTGAATGTCTTAGAACCAAATAAAAATAGGTAAAAAAAACTTTTTAAGTTAAACGGTTTTATGTTAAACATACATTGCAATGTTTAAGATAAATGTACTTTTTTTTTATGGTAGGTGGAGCGGGAGACCAGTGTCAGACTCTTACTGACTAAAAAACCTACCCCGTACCTTCCTTGCCTTATTTCTGGAGTCGAGGTAACAGTTTGCACATACCCTCTAGGCTCAAGATAAATGTACTAAAAACCAAAAAATAATAAAATAGATACAGTCGTGGGAATTATAAACATATGCACAGACTAGACTAAAATAAAACTGTGGGACACGTCAATTGTCTACAATACAGCCAATTGACAGACAATTGACTTAAAAAGTTTTTTTTACCTATTTTTATTTTCTACTTTTTAGTTTTTATTTCGCATTCTGTTTAAATAATTCTTAAAAAATTATTATTTTTTTTTTTTATTAATTTATTTTATTCTTTTTCATTTGGTAGCGGCGGCCATCTTAGATTTCAATTTTGCATAGTAAATTGTATTCTACTTGTTGAGACCTTTCATTTGATACCCATGATGATGGGATTGATAAAACCTAAGTTATCTGCCATTTTGTAGCGGCCGCCATCTTGGATTTCAATTTTTTATAGTATATTGTATTCTGCTTGTTGAGCCCTTTCATTTGATACCCATATTGTTGGGATTAATAAAACATAATTTATCCGCCATTTTGTAGCGGCGGCCATCTTGAATTTATAATGATAATGAATAAACATAATTGTATTGTCACCAAAATCCAAAGTGTATACAAAATTTCAGATTAATCAGTTGACAGGAAGAGGGTGAAATTTGAGTTAAGTACTAAATTTGACCCAAGAATAAAACAAACGGGGTGAGCTAAATAAAACCGTTTAAAAATCATTGGGCCCGAGTGGTGGATTTTGGCCTGTTCCCTCTCCTAGAAAGGAGGTCTGTTTCCCAGCAGTGGGAACTTTATAAGGCTGATGTAATGCTATTTTAAAAGTTGTTTATTTATAATGCTATAGCGACAGTGCTATCTTAGGTAGTTTTGGTGCTGTAGAGCCTTCACGCAAACAACGTCGCGGGTAGCAGCTGGTATATTATAATAGTCATCACTAACAGACTATAATAATAGACCAAATAAATAACCACTTTTAACGCACTTGCAAATAATTCACATTGGTGACAAGCTTGCATCACGGCCGGCACAAGTCTATTTCTTTACAAACTCGGCGCGCGAGCGCGCTGAAGCCATGCGTCCCTCGTCAACCCCGAATGGGCCCCTCAGACACCGTACCCAGTGCCCGTTTAAGGATATTTAAGAGACGCAAGATTGTTGTCACGAAAACATGATAAAAACTCTACAAATTAAGTACGATATTCAATGGACACGATGAGATCGGTGAACTGAACTCAAAGTATACGCGGTAAATTATACGCTAAACACTAGCGTCCTCCAAATTTCGGTCGGACGACGGCGGAACTATATTATACGCTAAAAGACATCGTAGTGATGGAATTACGTCCATGCCAATTTTTCGCCCCTGCATTCTAATGATCATAAGGGACCCTTGGGCTAAAAATGAGGGTCGGTCAATCTTGCGTCCGTATTCCGGACGCACAAAGTCAGTTGGACGCAGCATCATCGGTAAATAACGCCATGTAGGACGCAACATGTCCTTCAAGATGTAAATATGTATATAAATATTAAGTATATTATATGTATTTTTATTTGAACATCAAATATGTATATTTTTGTTATGTTAAAATAACATTTTCTTTATATGCACCTACCATATTGCCTCTTCACCACCCTAGGTTAACTGGTAGAGAATGACTAAGACATTAAGTCCGCCTTTGTACCTTGTGTTGCATGAAGATTAAATAAATAAATAACACTAATGCTGACTTATGACTCCAAAATATGTTTTTTTTTTTTAACTTGCAATAAACTAGTGCTTGACTGCGATCCCACCTGATGGTAAGCAGTGATGCAATCGTTGATGGTAAGGCGCACTAGTTTATTAAGAGCCTATTCACTCTAGCCTTGAAGACACCCAAATTTTATTCGGACGGAAAGACTGCAGTCGGCAAACTGTTCCAATCCCTCGATGTACGCGGTATAAATGACGAGGCAAAACGCTTAGTTTGCTCATAGCGTGACTCATCAGAAGACTTAAAGTCACCCAAAGGGCAATGGAAAGGCTACGCTCAACACGCTCACGCTCGCTTGTCTTGTGTGATTAAATCAGGAATGAAGATATCCGCAGAAAAAAAATCCCAAGCCCTTAAATGGCAATGGGCAAAACAAATTGCTCGCGATACAGATGGCTCGGAATTAGCATCGGAATCTTTTGAACCAAAACATTCTGACGCGGTGACCGCAAACCGACAGATGTGTCTTGGAAGGCCTTTAGAAGGTGGACCGATGATATGGTGAGAGTTGCAGGAATTCTTTGGATCGAGACACAGGGGTGAGAACTGTTTACTGGGGCCGAACCCGATTATATGGGTTTCATACCCATTCCGCGACCCTCAACGGGTCATTGCTCCACCTTGTGAGAAACCTGCTAACGTTGTGTCTTATAGTATTGCAAGCAATTTGCCTTGCTCACTTTCATTAGGTTTGGTGATAAATCGGCGATTGAAATAATTCAGTCAGCCATTGACAACTTTGTTCTTTTTTTTCTGAATCTTGTTATTAAATAATGTCCAATTTTGTATCTGAAACCTAATAATCTGACATTATCATATAAACCAGCAAACTCAATCAACAATCCTCATCTATTTGTCTAACACGAATTGTTTCGAAGCGTTGAATATTTAGCATTATCAAATTTTAGCACATTCAAAGATAAGCCAACTCGTTTCTAGTTTAGGAATTGGATTACAAGTTAGAAGCCCGAGGGATATCTGCTACCTGCCCATAACATTTCAATCTCATAAAATATTCACCGAATAGTTACGGAACCATTTTTGGAGAACTGGAAAGTTTAGATTAAGTTCTGTTTAGCTTGTTTGGCCATCAGCGTCAATCAGTCGAGTTCTGGAAGCCAAATAGAGTTCGTATTGTTAATTATGAAAAGCAGTTTCAGTTTGGCTTAATAGGTTCTTCAAAACTGTTCTTGACCTTGGCTGAAATCTGCGGGAAAACAATTGGTTAAGTGGCGATGATATTAGGACTAGCTCTCCTAGTCAAGTTACAAACCTTTTGTTTAGAGTTAGCGTTCGTAGTTGGCCACGCCCACAATTATTTTGTTGAGATGGTTTCCGAACAAGGGAATTGGGGGCGTGACCAACTACAAGCGCTAACTCCAAATGAAACGATTATTACTTGGCCCCAAGCCAAGCCTGGCAGGGGCATTACGATGACGTGGTAAAAAGTTAAGCGTGAGAGCGAGAATTGGAGATAGTAAGAAAAGGTCTCCGCAAACTTTAAGGGTTTGCTTAGTACAAAAATTGTCCAATCAAGTTAATAATTTTGTTTTCTTAAATAAAATAAAAATAGTGTAAAGTTTGAAAAAAAGTGTATATTGTGTAATGTTTTTCAGTTTCGTCTACTAAGCAAGCCCTTAAAGTTTACGGAAACCCGTCCTTTGCATCCTGTATAGTTTCATCTCTTTAACAGTTCAAATAAACCGCGATCAAAACTCATGGTACGATTTTTGGGGTATGCCTAGAATTGTTAATTGAAAATTGTTAATTTAAATTGAATTGTACCTACCTTATTTTATTTTATAAAATTGCTGTGCTCGACAGGGTCCATGTGCACTTATAAAACTATTTGTAAGATCTTATGTAACACATGTGTTTATAGCAATAAAGAATTGAATTGAATTGAATTGTTTTTATTTTTACTATTGATAGACTTACTTATATTTGATCTCTATGTCACGTGACGGTCGGCGATAATACGTTCGACGAAAGCTCGGTTACTTAGGAGTAATTTCTTCACTCATTTGCTTTGTTATCAAACGTGTCTAGAAATTGAGATTTAGGCTAATAGACATATAATGGATCCTACTAATTGGACTACTTATAATAACAGAGGAGCTACATATATTGACAATGAATTCAGACCACAGATTTAGAGTTTTTTTTGTAGATTTTTCTATTTAGATACTTCTACAATTGGAATTATATAGGTCAGTAGCCTCAGTGAGTGAGGCAATTGTTTTTTTTTTTTTTAATAAAACCTTGCCCTATACTAGGAATTACTCATGTGTCGTGGGAGCGTTCACAAACATGTAAAGTCGCATACACAAGATACCCATACTCGAACACCTATCTGTAGGCCATACAAATATTTGTTCAGTTCGGGAATCGAACCCGCGACCCTCAGCGCAGCAGTCAATCGCTCAACCACTGCGCCAGCCGAGCCGTCGAAATTAATTTATAGATGAGCATTTTGAGTATTGCTCCGTTCAGGTTGCGAACATTAGAATTTTTTTCGCCCTCCGTAAATGAAACAAAGTCACTTTCAACCTTACTATTTCTGGAAATGTTACCATGAAAAGCCACTATAAGTGATAAGACATCCTAGGTCCCTTGAGCTTCCAATTATCCATGGTTTATAGTATATGGAAAAAGGAAACAAGTAGCGACCCCAAATAAATTGGGAAGGCTGATGAGTCCCAAAGCAGTCGTAAAATTTACTGATTCATTATTCAATCAATCAATGGTTCGTTCGTTCCTATTCGTTCATTTTTTTTTTTTGGTGGGTAAAAATCATCCAATAGCATCTCCCGCCCATAGACGTTGCGAGAGATAGTGTCAGACTTTTACTGACTAAAAACCCACTCCGAATCGATCGTAGTGGAAACATTATAAAGACTGATTACGTTACACTATGCTACACGGGTGAAGCCGCTGAGCGTACCAAGTGATGAAATACATTACACGAAGTAAAGCGCCTGCCTTAAGTCGGAACCGTTGCCACTAAGCCGACACTGCTCTATTTTTATTTAATCTATATATATAAAAGGAAAAACTGACTGACTGACATATCAACGCAAAGCCAAAACTACTGGGACTAGGAGCGTGAAATTTTGCATAAGGCTTTCTTTTATGACGTAGGCGAACACAAAGAAAGACTTTTTCAAAATTCAGCTCCAAAAGAAATGTTTTATGGGTCTAAAGTTTGTATCGAGTACCCTACTTTCACGCGGGCGAAGCCGCTGACAGAAAGCTAGTTTTTTTTTAAAACAATTAAATATCTTCATCATCATCATCAGCCTTTTAATGTTCCCACTGCAGGGACACAGGCCTCCTCTCTACAGGAGATTTTTTGGTTCCAGGACATGCCGGTTTTTAATAAAATATGTGTGTACAATATACGGTAAATACGCTTTGGTGCATTAGTGCATTTAGCGCCGATTTTTCAATCTTCATTTAACCTCTATCTGAGGAATAAATATGGCAGTTTGATATATTTCTATACAAAAGCTGTCAAAACTTCAAACACAACAACAATTTTATCTGACGCACAAACTTTATCTGAAGAATATTCAGATAAAAGTTATCAGGCGATTAAAAAATCAGCCCTTAGTGTATAAAGTTTGAAATAAAATGAATAAACATTCAATTAAAATTATACTTTAAAGTGAAATAAAATTGATACATATTAACTTAGAACATATTACGTGCAGTCACTTAACTAAGACCAATAAAAAACAAAATAACAGCAGCTTGCAATCTATTTCATTAAAATGAATCTCAAAAAGCAATCTACGTTTAGTTTCGAGTTTTCAAATTACAATTTCGTTTAAGCTCACTATTTGAGGAAAAGCGTTATTTAAAACTCAATATTGCTGGCTCATTCCTGCAAACGACTGGTCTATAGATTGTATCCTATTTCGTTCCACGAATAAAATTTCATTTCTAGAAGGAAGCTGGGACCAATCATCGTGTTTATTGGAATATTGGCTCTTTTTTTCTTGGTGAACGGTCTTTGATTAAGGCCCACTGTCCAGGGACGCCTAACTTCTTAGATGCGTATTTTTTACTGTAAACATGGTGTAAGGCTATGAGAAGCTTATTTACAAAACTACTAAACTTCATCGATGAAACAGCAACACACACACAAACAGTCGGCTCGAGGTTACCGCTCGTCGTAAGCTCTGTCCCTCTAGCCAAGTTATTATCGTTTCGTTAACGTCGAACGCCTTAAGTTGGTCACACCCTCAATTCCTTTGTTCTGACGTCATCTCAGCATTCAGTCACGCGTCTATTAAGCCTTGCGTCCATGGACAGTGGGCTTTTAAGCCTTTAGATGTGACTCGTTTTTACGCCTGCCCCAAATTCGCACGGATGCAATGCTGATATACTATATTAATTATCATGCATGTATTATATATATGAACTTGAATCACAATATAAAAAAACACATAGTTACAGACGGCGGGAAGCAACTTTGTTTTATACTATTTTATATAATGATTGCAATAGAAACTTAAGTCACAATGGGCGGTGTTATCGCTGAGGTTTATTTCATTGGTGATTTACAACTGAACAAAACCAGATTAATGAGACTAAGGGTGATTTTTGTACAAGCCGTGTGATCCAACGCAATTCTCTACCGGAAAAATCACGAACTTTCTCAAAAATCTTTAGAAGATAAAAGATAAATAAAGTCTTAGCTTATCTTTTATATAATGAACTTTGGTACTTTAAGGCTTGCTAATAGTCTATTAGCGAGTGAATACAAGATTTTTATCAAATAACTAGCTTACCCGATGAACATTGAACCACCGAACTGTCAGTGAATCTAGTGACACCTTTTTCTATGTATTTGGATAGAATGATTCTCGAAATTTCTGGTGGTTTTACCTTTTCTTTCCGTTATTTTGCTATTTGAAGCTAAGACGAATAAAATCAATTAGAGATTCTTTAGTAATAAGGTTTCCTTCGAATTATCCGCTAAGTGCCGCGCGACTGCATCTGCAGTGTGACTGCAGCGTTGCCGTCGAGTTGTTCTGTTATCTATATATATACCTATCTATCTATATAGGTATATAAAAGGAGAAACTGACTGGCATATCAACGAACTGCCAAAACTGACGTAGGAGAGCACTAAGAGAGGATTTTCCAAAATTAACCCCCTAAAGGGACGAAACGCGTGTCCAAAGTTTGTGCGAAAACCTATTTTCACGCAAGCCGCTGGCAGAAGCTAGTTCCATATAAATGAAAGCCTAAGCGCGGGTATCGTGTGACTTTCGCGCTGTCATCGGCTTTTTCAATGGTGTAACTAACCAAACTTTGTTTTATTTATAAAGAGTGACCGTCCAAAGGCTTTGGTAAGTTTTGGTGTATAAACCTTTACTTTTTTTTTAACTGAAACTGTTGCCGATCAGTTTCAGTATAGGCTGAAAATCTGCCAAACTGAGACTTTATGTTCGTGAATTATCGCACGTCGTTCGGCTCACTTCGGTTTATTTCGTGGCTCGTGTATAACCCGCCTTCATCAACTGAGTTCATCAGTAGGTCTCTCAGATTAGTCGGTAAATGAATGATTTCTTTAAAACGTGCTTGTTTATTGCGCGGCTCGTTGGGCAATCGTCGTAAGAAAGAAAGAAAGGAAAAAAGAAAATTATTTAATTTAACACACACATTTATGTTTGCGAGTACGATGATGTATCCAGCTGCTGCAATGTACGACGAACGCTCAAGGTGCCGCGCAACGCGCCGTTTCTCCGTAAAGAAGCATTCATTTTAAACACGTTTTTTTATGCCTATAAGGATATAGGCATAAAAAATCGTATTTAAAATGAATAGTTAACATTTGTAAATCTTTATATCTATATAATAACAATATGATAAAAATGGTCAGATAATAAAATAACTTTTGGAAATTGTAGGAAAACCTTTTTTTACCAAACATAATAAAGTTCTCATTTCATGTTTTTCTTCCACATGACAATTCCATTTATCATATAATTCAATGAACTAATGGAGAGCTTTCATTAGCTAAAATACAAATACAACCGTACAGTTCTGTTACAAAAGTGAAGCTATCAATAGCTTTGCACTAATGTAATTACATTGATTGTTATACACTTCGACAATTAACAATAACGTCTGCCTAGCCTTATCTAGTCTGTTAGGTTCGGAGGATACATTGCAGCTGTATAGCTAGCTACTTACAGTTGGGTTGTTGGATGTGAGTTGAAAATAAATTATTTTTTTCGTAAAAAGAAAAAAGTTTAATCAGAATCCTGTTTTTCAATTTTTCTCATCTCTGATGAATATTTTCGATTTGACAGTACGTCGTGACGTTATATCCTGTAAATTCTTATTTAAAACCCTATTCTTATTTAGAACGCATAGTAATAGAGTATATTTGTAAGTTAGATGGATGGATTGTGTGAGGAGTGATATGAAAGAAAAGGGAGTTACTGATAGTGTGACGGGTGACAGGACAGAGTGGAAGAAAAAAACATGTTGCACCGACCCCAAATAAAATGGGATAAGGGTAGGATGATGATGATGGATGCTAATCCGTGGTTGTAGCGCTACGGTAACTAAAAAAATTTTATAAGAAGATATATAAAAGTAAATAAAGTAATGGGTGCAAAAGTGGGTGGCAGCGTTACCGATTTACCTGTACATGAGCCGTACAGGAGCATATTTTGGAAGTCAGCCCCTCCTGAGCCGAGCACCGCTGTGTCCTCACGAGAGCAATCAACGACGGTGACTTCTTGCACACGGCTCTGATTCAGGTCTTGGTCTACAATGAACGAAAAAGGGAACAGCAGCTTAAGGAGACGCCCCAGAAGTCAGAAGTTGCAGGGCGATTTCCTCACACCGCAAGTGCGGACTTTTGGATGACAAGCTCACCGACCGGCCGTCCAATAAGGACCAGGCCCATGTCAACGGTGTATAGAGTTCCACGCGCGCCTTAAAAAGATGTCCTAATCTGAGGAGGCCCAGGTATGTCCTAAACAAACTGAAGCAGCTTAGAAAGGTCAATGCTTGTTATGACTATCGGAACGTTTAATAGAGTAACCATAGCCCTAGAATGCATTGGACAACTGAAGGGCATTGGTGTATTTAGGATGTGAGTGTTGTGAGATGTCATGGGGTGGGAGTGGAAAGGGTTCAACTGGGTTCAACAGTCAACATCTTAGATTACTTCCTATCATTATTCACTTTTTTATAATAATTTTTATTGTATCCTTGGGTACAATATTAATAAACCAGTATCTACATTGTCCAAACTAGATGTAAGCAGTAGTAGTAGTAGTAAGTACAAGCCCCCTCGTTGTCTATGAAAGTTATATATATAACACGAGGAACACCGATAACCTAAGGTAATTCAATTAGAAGTGAATGGGTTACTTCTAGGCAAACCTATCCTCGCTCCATCTTAATTGATCACTTCATCGCTTAGCAGCAGGTGGGGTAATGAAAATGGCCTATTAGGTATTACTAAAACTCGACTTGCGATATCCTTGGCCTAGTATGTTTTACCTGATAGTTACAGCTAGGGGTCTAGGGGTCTTTAAGTCAAGAGTGAATAGGTTACTTCTAGGCAAGCGTGCTCCATGGTGGACCACATCATCGCTTACCGTCAGGTGAGATTGTGGTCAAACGCGAGCCTATCTAGAATAAAAATATATGAAATTTGCAATTCTGACGTTTCTATATATACGAGTATATATATATTTTATATATTAACGAGCAAGATTACTCCACACATTATCCCGTGGAATTTTTGAACTCCCAGCAAGCAAGTGGACTTCAAGCACATACCATCAAGCTGAAAGTCGGAGATCCGATTATGCATTTTCGGAACCTATCTCCTCCAAAGTGGTAATGAGACCCGTTTTAAAGTCATCTCGCTGCACAGATACATCATTGAAGCAAAAATTCTTACGGTTTATGGCGAAGTCGAGGCAGTATTTATACCTCTTAACTTCCCGTTCCAGTTCAAGCGCGTACAGTTCCCGTGAGTGTTTGTATCGCGATGACCATCAATAAGTCGAAGGGGCAGACACAGAGTGCAGCGGATGTCAACTTCAGGACGAGTTGTCTCTTACGCCGTCGCTTGCTCCCGCGTCACCAGTCCTGACTCTCTTTACATTTTGGCTCTTGGCAGCATAACTACCATCGTAGTGTGGTGGCGGAGTGGTAAAGGCTCCGACTCAGTGGTGGCGAAGTAGTAAAGGCTCCGACTTACAAGTTGTAGGTCTGTCGTTCAAACCCAGCCAGGCGCATTACTTTGTGTATTTTATTTCATAACCACTGCTCAACGGTGAAGGAAAACATCATGAGGAAACTGTGACTGTGAATGTTTTAGAACTAAAAATTCATCAAGTGTCATCCACCAAACCGTATTGGACTCGCGTGGTGGATTATGGCCCATTCCCTCTCCTAGAAATGAGGTCTGTGTCCCAGCAGCGGGAACTTTATAAGGCTGATGCAATGCTATTTTAAAAGTTGTTTACTTATAATCCTATGCCATCTGATATACACTGATCATACACTGCCATCTTAGGCTTTTTTGGTGCTGTAGAGCCTTCACGCAGACAACGTCGCGGGCAGCAGCTAATATATTAATAAATTTATAAAAATAATAATAGTACGATACAATTAAAAAATTGAAATAAAACATTTTTTTTATTGATTTTAATTTCTGGGCGTTCTTCTCATCATGAGTTATGTGAGAATGAACCCCGGGGTTCTGGAACGAAGGCAAAGAAGGAACAAGAGTGGTTTTTATTCAGTAAAAGATTGACACCTATCTCTCTCTCCGCCAAACAAAAACGGTTTTTCGCATATTCAAAGTTTGCTATGAATATGAGAAATATTCATTACACATTAAACGTATAAGTATTCTTGGGTACCATCGGAAATAATCTTAGGCCTGTCATCATGATGAAAAGACACGTCTCATGTCTGGCCTGTGCGAGTCACAATTAAATCTTTCTTAATTTTTCCTAAGTCCTTTCTTTGAAAGATGGCTGGTTTGTGTGTATATGTTTATTACTGCTTAAATTTCTATGTCTTCTAGTTGGGGCAGAGAGCGTCCACAGTAATACTCCATCGCGAACAATCTTGAACATTTTTTTTATTTTTATGGTAGGTAAAAATCATCCAATGACGAATCCCGCCCTTGGGTGGAGCGGGAAACAGTGTCAGACTCTTACTGACTAAACAACCTACCCCGTTCCTACATTTCCATACATACCAGGGCCAGAGCCTTCTTTTCAGACCCAAACTGCCTAATTGGCTTCGACCTTTCTGCAGGGCCCGTACGCCTTCTGCAGGCCCCCTACGAACAATCTTGAGCTTCATGTTTCACTATGAATATGAGAAATATTCATAGCAAACGACCGATTGGAACTGTGTACTAACTCCACTCTACCAGCGAAGAGGTGTGCTCTGTTTTTTTTTATCATGGTAGGTAAAAATCATCTAATGACGAATCCCACCCTTGGGCTGAAAACAGTGTCAGACTCTTACAGACTAAACAACCTAATCCGTTCCTTCCTTGCCTGAGTGCCAGAGCCCTGGTGTTATGCGTGTAAGTAACGCTTTCGCATCAACCCTTGGAGGCTTCGATCCTTTAAGGTCCTTAGTCAAATACGCCATAAATTCGTATCACAATAAAAAAAAAAAACTAAAGCAATGAACGAGCGGTTTTTAATTAAGAACATCTGTACTCACGCACCTGTATATTATTAAGGTCAATTCGCATAAAATTGTTCGCAATTTGTTTGCTTAATTTTTGTTTACTTTCGGCCTAAAGGGCTTTAGGCTAAAATTACAATATTATTCTGTTCAGTAAATTGTAAAACTTTAATAAAAACAAACGTGTTTTTGTCTGGAACTGTCTATTTTAATCAAGTAGCTAAATAATAATAGCTGTACAGGTCGATTTTTAAGGTTAAGCAACACTTGCCAAGGTCGACTGATTGTTTGGTGATCATCCAGTGCATAAAAGTGCACACCTCGGAAAGCATTGCTGATAATATTGTCTCGCTCCGAAGCATGTGGTCTTGGGATCGATTCTCAAACCGGAAAGTATTATGGACCAGCTTCTGAAAGGAAGGTCGTGTCCAGGTGTGAAAGGTAAAGAAGGAACAGGTTTGCAGTCGCTAAAATCTGACACTATCTTCCACCCCGCCCAGAGAGTCATTGGATGATTTTCCAGTCAGAAAAAAATTTGAAAGTATTCTTGGGTAGGTACCATCAGACATGTCTTAAGCACGCTATCATGACGATAAGTGATGTCTCATGTCTAGCCTGTGCGAGTCACAAATACATATATCTTTCTTTATTTTTTCTAAGTCTCCTCTTTAAAAAATGGCTGGTGGATGGATGGTGTGTATGTTTATTACTCTTTTTTTTGGCATTTGGCACACGGGTCGACAGCATCTTAAAGCCGCTGCCTCGAATCTTGCAGGCAGCGGGACGGCGGCGGCGGCGGCGCGGGCGCCGCCGGATCTTATGCGTATAATCAAATGGACCGGCCCTCGAAAACAGCGGCGCGGCAGCGGGGCAGGCGCGGGCATCGAGTGGTGTACTTTAGTCGAAGGCGCCCACAATAAATCGAGCATTAGGAATAAGTTTGAATTAAAAAGATATTGCCGCCATTGTACAGACATTTCTTTTAGAATAAAACAAATATCTCGACGACACAATAATAAAAACAACACTACGGGGCTAAAATGAGGCGCGATCTGCCCGCTTGTTTCGAGAACGGGTCTGCGATGCCCGCCCCGCTGCCCGCAAGTTTCGAGGCAGCGGCCTAAGATATGACAATTTTCACCTTTACGCGAGCGATGCCCTTATCAGATTAAAACTACTTACTACTACTTAAATATCTATGTCTCCTAGCTGCGGCAGAAGGCGTGCACAGTAATCCTCCATCGTGAATGGGCTTGAGCCTCACGGTTCACCTCGCTCCACGTTGCTCGCCGCTTCTGCCAATACGGTGCGACGTTAAGTTCGACGAGAACAGCCATGCTTTCTGTTTCCTCGAGGGTTCCACTACAACGCTTACCCCTAGTAGAAGCTAGTTATAAATATACTTTAGATCAGTTTTTTTTTTAATTGACACAAATTAGTGGTTGACTCTAATCCCACCTGATGGTAAGAAGTGAAGCAATCGTCGATGGTGCGGCGCACTAGTTTATTAAGAGCATATTCACTCTTGCCTTGAAGAAAATATAATCACGAATGGGAAGACCGCAGCAACAATCTGTTCCAGTACTTCGACGAGAAGAGGCAAAACATTTAGTCCAGACCGTAAGTCTCAACAACGTTAGACAGCCAAGCGCTAGCGGACAAAACAATGGGCCATCCGGTAATTATCCGGACCGAGCCCAGGTGATCGATAGCACATAGTGTTTCACGCGCTCCTCAAAGAGAATCAGATGGAGTAAACTGTTAAGGCTTAGCAGGACGAATGGCCGATAAGGCCGTGAAGATTTTATGAAAAGGTAACTTGTGGTCCTTATACAAGTATGGTTTTATTTCTCACTATTTCTCAGCTTAAATAAAAGTAAATTCCATCCCTTCTTAATCCTCCGGGAAATACGTTTACGTTTGTTAGTATTTACAGCAGTCTTTAAAGAAAAATAATAGTAATTTTCGTCAAATTGAGTACTGCAGTCGTTATTGGACTTCCGAAGGCTGCAAGATAAACTGATTCGGAACTTTGTTCTTCCAAGTTAGTCGGGTTTCGTTGTCTCTCACAACGTGGACAAGTTATAAGCTGATAACGATAAGAAGACTTTGCGACCCTTGATCAAGTACAACAACACATCCAGTGACTTTCCTGGCACTTACAATTATTATGAATTGTCACGGACTATAAAGACCGAAACTGAATTAAGTGGGTGCCCGCGACGGATACCCGCGGCTTTACAAAGCGCGTGTGTCTAGAGTACAACGGTTCCCGTCACTGTACCCGGATTATTACTGAGCAATGTCACTAGTTATTTTTTTCCGTGTGCATGTAGTCGTCTCAACGTGGATCACCACGTGGCGTCGTTTCAAGTTCTGTTCCTATCGAACCAGATGGCGAACTACCCATTGCTCATCATCCGTAAGCCCGTGCTTACTGAGACTGTACTATCAGCGATAAGTCCACCATTGTATCCAAAGATTACGATTTATGTACCTTAAAATTGTGTAGCTTTTTGGCGTACAATAAATTTATATTGTATTCTACTCTATTTTATTCTAGAAATCGCCTTGTGCTACTGCCTACGCCCAGGACGTCTCCTAAAAGTCGTGTCATGGACACGATTCAAACGCCACCACCTTTAACTTGGACCAAATACACAGTTTAGAGTTTCACAGCCAGAACGGAATTAGTTTCGCGTTTCTGTTTAAACTATAAAGGTTTTGGCAGTCAATTCGTTGTGACAGTTTCTTCTCAAGAAACATAATCTTTCACGGGTCCAAGTTACAGTGGTGATACTGTAAATTAATAGAATAAACTATCGAAATGCAGTTTCGTTGAGGCGATACACGAGGGAGGCTTACGTCTAACTGCAATGGATACCTTTATATCTTTTAACTGAAATAATGATGTCGAAATGTTGCATGATACCGGTTCATAAAACGCTCGAAATGTCAGCTGAATATCGCAGTAGGTACTGAGAATTCCGTACAAATTTACCTGTGTAAAGAGTCATGAATTTTTTTACGCATCCCTAAAAAGGTTTTTCTTTCTAATATATTGAGGTATACCTAACTACGAATTTTCAGTATTCAGTCTTTTTCCTTTACCTGTGCTATGAGACCTAGCAACATGCAATATTGATTTCCTAACGTATCAAATTATGAGCCTAAAGCCGCGTTTCTACTAGGCAACAATTGACGCACAACATGTTGTACAACAAGTTGCCCAACATATTGAAAGTCAGTGCGGAACTTTTGTCGTACAATGTTGTCTGTCTACGCATCACACACATACTTTACGTCAGTCGACGCCAACATGAATGGAACTTGTGTTAATTTCAGCGGGAGTGGTTATAATTTTATCGAAAAATGCATCAAAAAGAAAAATATCATGTTAGTGGGTCATAAAATACCTACAAAATAAAGAAAATGTAACGATGCTCTTTAAACAAACAACAAGCCCACCAAACGAATGGGTAGCGTGGCTTGAAGCCAAGGACCACATTTAAGATGGACGTTAGTGTATGCCGAATGATCTTATCAATTTCGTAAAAGAGATGTGGCTGCTTCCATAAAGGAGAAGAGCGAAGAAAATACATGAAATTTGGTGCAAATACTTTCGAAATACTCCGAGTATATGCGAGGCAGTCGGATCATAACAGCGTTACTACTGAATTATCACACGAGATTGCTTGAATTTTATTTTGGTGCTATTTGTACAGTTTAAACTAGTTCAGTTTCCACCACTTTGTTGATGGTTAATCTTTCTAACACGCCATAAGTTACTTTGTTATATCGTGCAGACAAGAAGAAAAATGTAAGTTCAACGCAAGTTTAAACTTTGTAGTCAGTATCAGAAAGAGCTTTATTTAATCTCTTGTATATTTTCTTGGACTTGGCGTGCTCGATTGAGCATAAACTAAAGGAAAGCGCTAACCTATCAACAATAAAAAATGCGTATATTACGCTTAAATGTAAAGTACTCGTATAGTGTAAGCATAATCAGCCTTGTATTTTCCCCACTGATGGGACGCAAACCTTAATAAATAGGCCGTAATTACCCACGCGGGCACAATGTGGATTGGTGGATGTCACATGTCTTCGAATGTTTGGTTCTAGGACATAAATTACCCAAAATTATGCGCTTAACTTGGTTTTAGTCCGTGACCTTGAAATATAAAGCATGAAATTCAAAAAGTAAAGAATAATAACGGCTGACTAAATAACCGATTTCTTTCAACTTTGCAACTCTTGCGGGGGAGACAATCATAGCACATAGCATAGCTATTCTAAAATAATTATTATTTTGCAGTGTTCTAGATCAATACATAATTACAATCACACTAATGTTATATTAGCTTAAGTTTATGAGAGTGTGCGTATATGTTTGTGACTCCATAACTCTTGAGCAGCTGAACGGATTTCGTTGAAACTTTACAGACACACTGTACACTATCAGAGTATATCCTGGAATAGCTCATAGAATACTTTTTTACCCGACTACGGCGAAGCAAAAGGAGGGTTATGATTTTGACCTGTATGTATGTATGTATGTATGTGGGTATGGATGTTCATCTGTTCCCTCGTAACTTCTAAACTACTTATCAGAATTCGACAAATGACATATCATTAGAAGCGTCTTAATTGTCCGCTGGTTATATGCTATATGGGATTTCACAAAATCAAATGTGGCGCCCTCTAGCGGACAAAACATACGAAGTAAAAAAATAAAGTTAAGATAAATATGCCGTGTTTGGTATCATTTGAAAGCGCTTTACTTGTACATTTTGAATATATATATATATTACTAGCATTTGCTTGTGACTTTACCTGTATTCATGGGCTGAGAAATCAATGAACCCAAGATTAACCTATTTAGAACTCCAAAATATGTTAAATAAAAATAATGTATAAAAACTAACACCCGAATACTTAAAAACACGCTCTAAAAAGTACGAAACAAGAAAACAAGAAAGCCGTGGTCGTATGCCATAAGAATAATAAATTAAAAAAAGTGGTATACGACCACGGCTTTCTTGTTTTCTTGTTTCGTACTTTTTAGAGCGTGTTTTTAAGTAGTCGGGTGTTAGTTTTTAAACTTTATTTTTATGCCGATGTTCTTTTGGGATAATTTTCCACAACCACTCGCTAGAAACTGGAAGCAACTTCTCGTTTCGTACAATTTCCATCCTATATAGGTGTCAAATAAAAAGATTTACCTCGTTCTAAGTTTTAGCTACCATAAATATTCTCAAGAGGCAACACTCCAACGATCGCTTTCCGCTGCATATAGCCATTTGTATGGGCTGTGTAGTTCCCTGCTCATTTTCTATTCAACGGCGCCGTGTAGGCTTCACGCGCCGAGCTTGGATCGCTGCTCCAAGCTGCAACGATACGGCGTGGGAATTACAATTTTGACACGATAATGTACAGAAACTGGTGGAAATAACACACAGGTATAGTTTGTAGTTTACTGCAGCTTGTTCTTGTTCAATTTGAGTGGCAACACTTGTTAAATGCGACAGTAAATTGGCGTAATTTGAAAATTAAAAATTTGCGTAGGCAATCCCGATTTGGACTTCGTAGGGGTCCTGCAAAAGGGTCGACGCCAACTGGAGCCATAGGTTTAACTCTGGAAGGTGCGTCGCCAGATTTGCCAAGGACATTCATGCTTCCTTTTCCTTGGAGGATTTTAATATGCGGAATCCCGTGCGCCCGTTTAAATATGCGGAATCTCTCCTAAGTGTGTGACCAATCCATCTTCACTTCGGTGAAGATCTGGTGATCTGGTGGTAGATCGGGCTTTCATTTGCAGCCAGCATTTGCAAACAGCAGTTCTAGCATTTGGATAATGTTTAAATTCTTCTAAGTCTTAACTTACAAGTAAAATTTGTCCGCTGAAAGATATCAGAATTTTTTGACTGAATTTGAATGCTCATGCAAATTTAGATTCAGTTCAAAATTCAAGAACTTGTTGATGAATAGGGCAGTGAGAATGATATACTGCTTTATGAAGATGCTAATGTAAAAACGTAATATGATGTCATATTTTAAAAGGCAGCCGTAATTTGATAATTTACGCTATTGCCATCAACCTGCTGTGGTTTATTTTTCCTTTCCTGTAGAACAAATTTACCCATTACTCATGAGTGTTGGGTGTATTCACAAACATGTAAACACACATACATAAGACACCTCTAGACCCGGAATAATTATGTTAAAAATATAAACCCTAACCTATGCTATGCCTTTGTTCTATGCTTGACTGCAGTCCCACCTGATAGTAAGCAGCGATGCAATAGTTCGTAGTCGATAGAAATGATGGTGGAATCAATTCATGCAATTCTCGCAAACACTCTCCAAAAAGCAACCTATAACTTTTTTTTTTTTATGATAGGTGGTTTCATGTTAGGTTAAAATCATCTAAAGACGAATCCCGCCCTTGGGTAAAGCGGAAGACAGTGTCAGACTCTTACTGACTAAACAACCTACTCCGTTCTTTCCTTGCCTTGATCCCAAGGCCCTGGTAATACGCTTTCGCAAACCTGTAAAATACTGAAAGATTGGCTACCCTACGCCTGTGCTCAAGACTTTCAAGATTAGACTTAACCAAATCTGGATCACCAATAAGCCTCTTCGCACGCTTTTCCAGTGAGTTCAAAGCTACTAGGTAGCATTTTGCAGCACCAGCTCATTTGTGGTTGCAGTACTCCACACACGAACTGACCTGAGCTTTGTATAATATTACAAGCTGTTCCGGTGTGAAGTACTACCAAACGTTTGCAAGAACACCGAGTTTCTTAGCAACTACCTTGACTTTTAATTCAATGAACCGCCAAAAATTAAGGTCTTAGGAAAGACCTCCCAAGAGTTAAAAGCAATTGGTGCACTCCAGAGTTATAGTGTGAAAAGCAGGAGTCAGAATGTACGGGATCCTTTTGGCTGTAAATAGATACGCCTGTGTTTTGGCCGGATTTACCGGATTGACTTTACCCCACACTGTCTCCATTAGCACTCGAATGAAGCGAGAAATATTAGACTTTTACTGACTAATATTCAGTGGGTGTACTACGCCAAATCGAATAACAAATAGTCGAATATCAATTGATCGACCACTATAAATCGAACGTCTAAATACTCGAACGTTCATAATATCGAATGGCTATTAAATCGAACATTCAATACATCGCACACTCAATACATCGAGTGTTCAAAATATCGAATGTTTGTTTGATCGAGCGTTCAACGCATCATCTTTTGCCTCTTTTTTGTGGAGTAGGTCTTCCCAATCCCGCGTTTACCTTATCAATTCTCCTATTTGTTATAGCTTGCTCCTTAACTAAAAATTCTATGGTAGCACAAACAGTAGGGACTCTGCAATCTCAATTTATTGAAAGCATCTGGTATTTCTTCTTGGGGTAAATAAGCAAGTGCGATAATTATTCATTATTCCCTACTGTTGTGAAGTGTGAATTTTTAGTTAAGGAGCAAGCTATAACAAATAGGAGAAATTGATAAGGTAAACGCGGGATTGGGAAGACCTACTCCACAAAAAAGAGGCAAAAGATGACGCGTTAAACGCTCGATCAAACAAACATTCGATATTTTGAACACTCGATGTATTGAGTGTGCGATGTATTGAATGTTCGATTTAATAGCCATTCGATATTATGAACGTTAGAGTATTTAGACGTTCGATTTATAGTGGTCGATCAATTGATATTCGATGTCGTTGCCTTATGCGGTCGGCCTACTCCTTTGCTAGCGTATAGCAACCGCATTGGCAATTATACGGTAAAATAGATATCATAATCTATATATTATGGGTCCCATATATTATATATATATATAAAAGGAGAAACTGACTGACTGACATATCAATGCACAGCTGAAACTACTGGGACTTTTTTTATGTTAGGTAAAAATCATCGAATGACGAATCCCACTCTTGGGAGGAGCGGGAAACAGTGTCAGACTCTTACTGACTAAAGAACCTACCCCGTACCTTCCTTGCCTTATTCTCAGAGCCCCGGTGTAACGCTCTCGCATCAACCCTCAGCTCCGGGAGGCTTCGACCCTATAGGGCCCCTACAATTTGCTGACAACTCCTTGAGGCGCGCGGGAACGGAGCGCGCCGTCGACGACCTGGGCTCGGTCTGGACTGCTACCAGACGACCGGACGGCGAGCTAGCCATTGCTCGCCGTCTGCAAGCCAGTGTCTACGATGGCCTTCAAGGAGTTGTCAGCAAACTGCAGGGGCCCTTCAGGGTCGAAGCCTCCTGGAGCCTAGAGGGTATGTGCAAACTGTCACCTCGACTCCAGAAATAAGGCAAGGAAGGTTCGGGGTAGGTTTTTTAGTCAGTAAGAGTCTGACACTGGTCTCCCGCTCCGCCCAAGAGCGGGTTTCGTCATTGGATGATTTTCACCTACCATAAAAAAAAAAAAAGTGTCTACGATGGCCAGACATCGGCGGCTTTTACACAAGGTTTCTAAGGTTTTTCAAAATTCAGCTCCTAAAGGGATGTAATGGGGGTAAAGTTTGTATGGAGAACCCTGTTTTCACGCGGATGAAGACGCAGGCAGAAAGGTAGTATCTTTATTAAACGACCGGTTTCTTAGAACATAGAAACCGTCAAATATTTTGTGACTACATACGCATGAGTGCATTTAATTTTCTTGAAACTGTAAATTATTTTCTAACTGCAATTCCCGTGACTTAATAGCTAACAATGAGTGACAAACGGTAATCAAGATGGCAGACAAATTGTAAATCCGGAGCCAAACAAGCTGATCAAGAAGCGTACGAGCCAAGTTTAGTAAAACGTTAGCTAACTGCCTTTATATAAATTCTGGGAAGAGCTACATTTGTCCCTATCTTTGCGCTAGTTTTCTTTGTCGGATCGTGTAAATCTTCAAGGATTTCCTTACAAACATAATTTTCTATTGAGTACTTAATAGCCTTGTAGTATCCACTATCAAGATCGGAGACCCTACATTGTAGTTGTGGAAGATTACGTTTAGGTACCTCAGACAGTCCAGTTGGGTAAATCTAATTTCGACAAAGAGTTCGACTGTCGAATCCAACTCGGCTGGAGGGCATTCGGGAGGCTGCGTAGTGTCCTTGCATTATTTTCCCACCTTAAAAAAAGTCAGAGCAGGAGATTAAATAATAAATGACACCGTCAGATTACGTGGTTAGAAACGAAATCGCAAGATGTTTCCAAAACGCCCTCATGCCAAAATTTGAAATGCTAATTGCTGCTTCATTTAATAATCAATTTTGAGGCTACTTTCTAAAAAAAGAATACATATTTTCAGTTATCTGTTGTGTAATAAAAAAAATATTGGGTGACTTGTAATTGGTAACCGATATTTAAACACGTAATTGCAGCCACAACAAAAACCTTTTATTATGGAACCAAATCTGAATTCGCGAAAATGCCGAACTGGTAAAATGTTCTGACTTTGCTACTTTTTTTTCGCGATTTCAGGTTTGGTCTTATACTAAAAGTTGTTTGTTATTATGACTATATTTCGTTTTTTAATTCTAGACTAAGATTTGAAAACTGAGAATGTCACACTCTAGAAATATTTTCCTAGTTTTCTGGAGTTTGACATTTTAAGTTGTCAAATCGTATTCTAGGATTAAAAATCGAACTATACAATCACATGTTTAAGTATCAGTCACTATTACCAGTCCCCCTATAGATACAGGACTATACCTAATTTCTACATCCAGGAATTCACCTCTCATAATTAACCCTAGAAAACCCAATGTAACCCTAATTACGCCATCCCAGTCCCAATCGCACTTGTAACCGAAGTCGAGCTCAATTACTACTTAATTACAAGAAATAAGTGCCTTTTCATCCAGGGTTGAGCCATAACCGTTATAACCAAGTGTAATAACAATGTCTTTGCAAAATAATTCGGTTGATAACATTCTGGATGTTTCAAGTCGGTTTAGATTAGAATTGCTGATAAGTTTGTAACGACGTTTTGGTGAGGCGCAGATAGCAGCATACGGCGCTTTAGACACCCCTCATTCCGTGTTCTTGGGGTGACTATAATGGCATGTGAAGTCTTATTTAGTATTGTGTTGATAGTAACAGCTCTCCGATTCTGAATCATAGGATAATTTATGCTGCTTAGGTTTGATTTGGTCAAATATGAAGTTGCTCAATTCTGGTATTGATCGCATTAAAATAACAACAGGCAAGTAAGTAGGTAATCATTTATCGCGCAAAACAGTATAAACCTATTTTTTAAGCCCTAACTCTCCCACTGCTGGGCAAAGGCCTCCCCAAATCCTTCCAAACCTTATAAGCCTATAAACAAGTATTTTATTTTTCGAAAATAACTGCCTTATAAAGATATACTTACTCAAGTAACGTGGATATGTGCAAACGCATGGTATATAGACCCAGAATCACTATCTGTAGGCCATATAAATAGGTGCTCCGTTCAGGAATCGACACACCACACACAGTGTAGCCAACCGATCAACCATTGCGCCAACCTGGTTTTCTTTATGGAAATTTGCCATTGTTAGTTCGTGGCTCGTTGGCTACCACAAATATCTAACAAGTGATTTATTGGCCATCCGTTACATAATTTCTATTCACAGATTCCTTATTTAGCTATTCATCATTCACCTGCTCGAATCCCAATCAATATCGGATCGACCCAGCAAAATCTTCATCGGTACATCGCAAAGCCACCATAATACCAACCTCATTTCATCTATACACCGTTAAATTTTTGTCGTTTTGATTCCGTGGAGGGTCGATGCGAGTACCTCAAAAACAACTTGTAAAGATAAAATTAAAAAATATAGTTCTTTTTAATTCCAGGTCTTATACTCCATGCTAAGGTTGTCTGATAGATATCGCTGTTCGCGATAAGACTGCCTTTGTACCCATTCATATAAGTTTCTGTGAAATTGAATCTTTTTTTGTGTAGGAATACAATAAAGAATTAATCCATTCTATTTTACTTTTTTTATAAAACTACAATCAAATTACGCGTATACGAACCTCTACACGGCTGCATCGCGGTGGGTTAAACATGTAGATATAGTAACACATGATAAAAGACCCGGAATCACTTTATCTAGGCTATACAAATATTCGTTCCTTGCGAGAATCGAACGTGTCACTACGCCTCCGGGAATTCTATAAACAACTAGCTGTGCCCGCGACTTCGTCCGCGTGGAATAGTTACTTTGGGCATCATATTTATTTTTGCAAACAACCTCAGCTTTATAAATTATAGCTGTTACCCACGACTTTGCCCGTGTCAATTTCTGTTATTAATTTAAACAATTGAGTTTTTAAAAGAACATAATTATCTAAAAACTTCATAGAGCTACACTTGGGCATGTCATAATCTCGGCGGTAAATCCCCTCTTTGAGGCGTGGTGGATAGACATCACGCAGGACATGACGCAGGTTCTCACCGGACATGGGAAGTTCAGGAGATTCCTGCGCCGGATTCTTGCGGAAGAGACGCCCGGGTGTCGCCACTGGGTGGCCAGCACGGAAGACACGGTGGAGCACACGGTGGAGGTGTGCACTGCTTGCGGCCATGGTCCGCAGCGAAGAAGAATGGCAAGCGGTCGCCTCCTTCTGCGAAGCAGTAATGCTCGTAAAGGAGGAGGCCGACCGCATAAGGCAAGGGCAAAAGCGCCCTCGCCGTAGCCGTCGCCGCCGCGATCCTGCCGATATCCGGCCACCGTAGACGCTGGCTTGCGGACGGTGAGCAAAGGGTAGCTCGCCGTACGGTTGTCTGGTAACAGTCCAAACCGAGACCAAGTCGTCGACGGCGTGCACTGCTCCCACGCGCCTCAAGGTGTTGTCAGCAAACTGTGGGGCTCTTCAGGGTCGAAACCTCCTGCAGCCGAGGGTTGATGCGAAAGCGTTATACCGGGGCTCTGGGAATGAAGCAAGGGAGGAACGGGGTAAGTTGTTTAGTCAGTAAGAGTCTGACGCTGTTTCCCGCTCCGCCCAAGAGTGGGATTCGTCATTGGATGATTTTTACCTACCATAAAAAAACCCTCCGCGCCGCCCCCAAGCAACCCCTCTCCTCGCCCGCCGGCCAGACGCAGCGTCATATTTTGCACATCATGCGACGCGTGTGAATTTTATATCGGAGTTATTTTAAAATTGTAATATCTTCTAAGATGTTCATTGAAAATAAGTGATGTCAGAGACAATTTTGTTCACAATTACATACTCTTAATCAACAACACATTTATTTGGATAAAGTTTAATATTACTATGTTGATACAACTCTAACAAATAACTGGTAATAATGCATTAATTTCGGCCAAATTTTATACCCATAAAAACGGTTCTAGTGAGTTAACCTTAAAAGATAGACATATACTGTTGCGGACATTTTTTAGATCATTTTAAGAGGAATAATTCTTTCCTACATATTTTTTTGGTATCTTCTACCGTTTTCGCAGCGCACGCAACGGAAGTCCTCAAAGATGAATATTTTCCCCCGTTTTTTCCACATTTTCCATTGTTTCTTCGGTCCTATAAATCACAGCGTGATGTTATATAGCCTAAAGCCTTCCTCGATAAATGATCTATTCAACACAAAAAGAATTTTTCAAATCGAACGAGTAGTTCCTGAGATTAGCGCGTTCAAACAAGCAAACAAACAAACTCTTCAGCTTTATAATATTATATTATTAGCACCAAAAATACCTAAGATGGCAGTGTCAGTATAACATTATCTATACATATAATAAAACAGTAACTAAAGAAAAACTGTACATTGAGAATTTTCTGGAAAAAATGAGTGGGTTTTGTTAGAAAAACGTAACTGATGACAAAAAGTGACTTTTTAGAATTTTTGTCTGTTTGTCTGTTTGTCTGTGCCTATGGTACGAGTTGGCGCCAAAACTACTGGATAGATTGAATTGAAATTCAGCAAAAATGTTCCTTGTAAACCAAGGAAGGCTTTAGGCTACATATTATCACGCTTTAAGTTATGGGAGGTAAGCAATATTGAATTTAAATAGTGCAATGGATGCAAGGGTGTAACTTTTTTTTCTATGGGCCGATTGACTTAAAACTTAGCACAAACATTACCCTAAAGTGGTTATCAAGGATGGCATATTTATTTTTTCAGTAGTACCCCCAGTGCAAGATTTAGGGGATGTTAAAGTTTGTATGGGAGAATCTTATTCCTTGGGTTAATTGACTTGAAACTTGGCACGTAAACTTATTTAGGTAAATAATAAAGATTCCCATTATTAGCTTTTCAAAACTACGTAATTTGGGCAAAGAAACATAGTTTAATGAATATTAGTAGTATAAAGACAATTTTAAAACAGCGCCATCTATGAGATTATACCAAAATCAAATCAAGTTATATATAATATTAACACTTTTTGGAAACTATTAATTTAAATTTGAGCATGTTGGCAAAGTTAGCAGTTAGTTATTCTTAAAATTCATAGATGGTAATGTTACTTATTTATTTTTAGGGAAATATCTTAGGTAGTGATTGGTTCGTTTTACTAAAAAATGTGGGTTAATATTTAATATATAATTTTAAAAAATTGTTCATCTCTAAATGGCGTTCTCCATGTTTATATGAAATATGTTATTCTTATTCCAACGGTCTAACGGATTTATTTTGCAACGCAACCTAATCTCAAATAACGTTTCAATGTTATTTATATACGTACAACGCCATCTACTGACCCAAATTAGTACAAACGAAACATAATATATTTTTTACCTTTTGACTACCGTAATTACAGACACAATTAAAATACAACAGTTGTGCGGAAATTTGTGTCCTCTTGGGACTTAACTAAAGTGTTTTACGAATAATCTATTCATATAAAATATAATAAAATCGTAGGAAAGTGAAAACTGTTTACTAATTTTTTTTAAAAAAGATTACTTAGGAAGCGATCTACAATCGATATCGAAGCCAAAAGCATAGTTTTTATTAGAATTTTTGTCTGTCTGTCTGTATGTATGTTTGAGCTAAACTCAAAAACTTACTTGGATATATATATATAAACATACTGCATGGATTATCTTCAAATTTTGCATGAATAAAGGACGGGCCGGGAAAGTTGTGAATACTTTTTTTTTCTTACGCATTCTGTGACAGTGTTTAATCTAACAACGCATATTTAAATGATGTTTTTCAGTAAGCTATGCTATTATCTGGCTTTACACTATAAAAACTACGTCATTTAAGTAACTTGGACAGAGGAACATAGTTCAATGATTATTAGAAGTAAAAAGACAGTTTTAAAACATCGCCATCTATGAGAGATAAAAATCAATCAAATCAGCTTCCTAAACGTTGTATTGTATAGTTCGTTTTGAAAAATTGAAGTTCCAAACAACCCTGAAAATCTTAAGCGGAGTTGAGGAAGACTATTAAAAAAAATGCGGTGCTAAGTATTACAAAAAAGTTATGTTCATTGAAATATCGCCATCATCTGTCTGAAGATTTTCTGCGAGCTTTGAGGCGTGCTACTGGAGACGAAGTCGATGTAACTGATGAACGTGTGCTGAACACCTGTCTCAGTTCACTTCAAGATGTGGACATTTCTATCGGCGGCAATCCACTGATCGAATATGAATTACCAGTTCCCCAATCATCACCGCATCAAGACTATGGCTGAGACAAATTACGATTCGGGCGAAATGACCACCATACGAAATGAACATGTCGCTTTGTTGTCTTCAGAGCAAAAACAAATTTATGACACCGTCCCTGAAAGCGTTGCGCAAAACCAGGGTAATATGTTTTTCTTGGATTGCAATAGAAAAAACATGGCATACTTGAACAGGCAAGGCAATATTGCTATTGAACAGCAATGTCATCGAGAATCGCTGTCACTGCTTCCGGGTGGCAAGGCAGCACATGCCGTGTTCAAATTCCCATCGATTTAGAGAGCGCCAAAACGCCTGTTTGTGGTGTGTCACGTTACAGCGATAAGGGACACGTGCTTAAGGATTGCTCTCTGATCGTATGGAATGAGCGTACGGTGGCCAATAGGAACGCAGTTGAGTCCGAGGACAGAACCCTGCAGGACATCCGCGGGAACGAACATTTTGATGGGTGGTGAGCGTTTGCCCGAAACCGCCACTGAACAAACTGTGAGTTTGTTCAGTGGCGGTTTCGGGCAAACGCTTCCCGTCTTGACTCGGGGATCAAAGTCTTACGAGGTGAATGCTACGTTGAAACAATCTTCATTGTAGTCACGAGTTTGTGCGCTGCGCTTGACCATTAAATATGTACGTATGTAAACATAATGTGTGAGCTCGGCAGCAATGCACGTGCTCAAGAATTCTCTGATGACCTTCTAACTCTTGGCGAAGGCACTTTATCTTTTTTATGAAGGGGAAAATAAATGAATGACGAATCCCGCCTTTGGGTGGAGCGGGAGACAGTGTTAGAATTCTATTGACTAAACAACCCACCGTTCCTACTTGCCTTAGTTCCAGGGCCCTGGTGTTCCGCTTTAACATCTACCCTTGGCCCCAGAAGGCTTCGACCTTGCTGGGCTCCTACAGTTGCTGACGACTGCTGTGCAGGCAACAGCGCGCTGCGCTCCGTCGACGACTTGGGTTCAAGTCAAAGCCCACTACGAGAAAGGTGGACAAGAGGTACTTCCAGAGTGTTATCCAGCTTAGAAGAATTCATTCGCTGTGCACGGGGACATCAGTCGTTTATCAAACCAGTAGAATTCTTGGGTGTGTGAGCGGGCCATTTTGACGTCCAAAAATGATCAGGTTGCAGCAATTAACGAATGCATTCTCTTAAAAATTGAGGGTAATATAGTGGTCTGTACCTCGATAAACACTGTCGTCGAGCAAGATTACGCCACACATTATCCCGCGCATACCATCAAGCTGAAAGTCGGAGTCCCGATTATACATCTTTGGAACCTATATCCTAAGAAAAGTAAAGAGACCTGTCAAAAATTCTTACGGGTTGTGGCGTCGGCGAGGCAGTATTTGTACCTCATAATTTCCCGTTCCAGTCCAAGCGCGTACAGTTTCCCGTGAGTGTTTGCTTCGCGATGACCATCAATAAGTCGCAGGGGCAGACACTGAGTGCAGCGGGTGTCAACTTCAGGGCGAGTTGTCTCTTACGCGGGCAACTGTAGGTCGCTTGCTCCCGCGTCATCAGTTCTGACTCTCTTTACATTTTGGCTCCTGGCAGCGTAACTACCATCGTAGTATGGTGGCAGAGTGTTAAAGGCTCCGACTCAGTGGTGGTGGAGTGGCAAAGGATACGACTTACAAATTGTAAGTCGGGGGTTCAAACCCAGCCAGGCGTATTACTTTGTGTAATTTATTTCATAACCATTGCTCTTAAAACGGTGAAGGAAAACATCATGAGGAAACTGTGACTGTGAATGTCTTAGAACCAAAAATTCGAAGACATGTATCATCCACCAATCCGCACTGGCCTCGCGTGGTGGATCATGGCCCATTCCCTCTCCTAGAAATGAGGTCTGTGTCCCGGCAGCGGGAACTTTATAAGGCTGATGCATTGCTATTTTAAAAGTTGTTTACTTATAATGCTATGCCATCTGATATACACTGATCATACACTGCCTACTTAGGTTTTTTTGGTGCTGTAGAGCCTTCACGCAGACAAGGTCGCGGGCAGCAGCTAGTAAGTAAATAACTTTTAAAATAGCATTGCATCAGCCTTATAAAGTTCCCGCTGCTGGGACACAGACCTCCTTTCTAGGAGACGGAATGGGCCATAATCCACCACGTGAGTCCAATACGGATTGGTGGATGACACAATATGTCTTCGATTTTTGATTCTAAGACATTCACAGTCACAGTTTCTTCATGATGTTTTCCTTCACCGTTGAGCAGTGGTTATGAAATAAATTACACAAAGTAATGCGCCTGGCTGGGTTTGAACACCCGACCTACAACTTGTAAGTCAGAGCCTTTACTACTTCGCCATCACTGAGTCGGAGCCTTTACTACTCTACCACCATACTATGATGGTAGTTATGCTGCCAGAAGCCAAAATGTAAAGAGAGTCAGGACTGGTGACGCGGGAGCAAGCGACATACAGTTGCCCGCGTAAGAGACATCTCGTCATGAAGTTGACACCCGCTGCACTCTGTATCTGCCCTTGTGACTTATTGATGGTCATCGCGAAGCAAACACTCACGGGGAACTGTACGCGCTTGAAGTGGAACGGGAAGTTATGAGGTACAAATATTGCTTCGCCTGTCTGTGCAGCGAGATGACTTTAAGATGGGTCTCGTTACACACTACGGAGGAGATAGGTTCCGAAAACGCATAATCGGGACTCCGACTTTCAGCTTGATGGTATTCGCTGGAAGTCCACTTGCTGGCTGGGAGTTCAAAAATTCCACGGGATAATGTGTGGCGTCATCTTGCTCGACGACAGTATTTATCGAGGTATAGACCACTTCATTCCCTCAATTTCCTAGAGAATGTATTCGTTAATTGCTGCAGCCTGATCATTTTTGGCCGTCAAAATGGCCCGCTCACACACCCAAGAATTCTGCTGGTGCGGTAAACGACGGATGTCCCCGTACACACAGCAAATGAATTCTTCTAAGCTGGCTAACGCTCTATCGAGAGTCTCTGGAAGTACCTCCTGTCCACCTCTCTCGCGGTGGGCTTTGACTTGCAGCGGACTTTGGCAGAGGCCATGATCCGGAGCGAAGAAGAGTGGCAGGCGATCGCCTCCTTCTGCGAAGCAGTGATGCTAGCGGCTAAAAAAGGGGGTCGAGTGCATAAGGCAAAAGCAAAGGCGCTCAAGCTACAGCCACTGTCGCCTAGACTCCGATCCCGATTTCCGGCCACAGTTATAGGAGCGAGCTTGCGACCGCCGAGCAATGGGTAGCTCTCTGTCCATCCATTCGATAACTGTCGGGACTGGGCCTAATTCGTCGATGGCGCGCACTGTTCCCTGCGCCTCAAACAGTCATCAGCAACTGTAGAAGCCCAGCAGGGCCGAAGCCTTCTGGGTGTAAGGGTAGATGTTAAAGCGGAATACCGGGGCCCTGGAACTAAGGCAAGAAGGAACGGTGGATTGTTTAGTCAGTATGTGTTTGTGCATTGCTGCCGAGCCGAGCTCTCATATTAATGGTCAAGCGTAGCGCACAAACTCGTGACTACAACGAAGATGGTTTCAACGTAGCAATCGGGAAGCGTTTGCCCGAAATCGCCACTGAATAAACTGTGACACCACCCATCAAATGTTCGTTCCCGCGGATATCCTATAGAGTTCTGTCCTCGGCCTCAACTGCCTTCCTGTTGGCCATCGTACGCTCATCCCAAACGATCAGAGAGCAATCCTTAAGCACGTGTTCCCTTATCGCTGTTACGCGACACATCACAAACAGGCGATTTGGCGCTCTCTAAATCGATAGGAATTTGAACATGGCATGTGCTGTCTTGCTTTGCCACCCGGAAGCAGTGTGGCAGCGATTCCCGACGACGCGATAGCAATAGCAATATTGCCTTGCCTCCTGACCTCTGCAAGTATGCCATGTTTTTCCTGTTCCAACAGGAGCAACCCAAGAAAAACATTTTACCCTGGTTTTGCACAACGCTTTCAAGGACGGTGTCATAAATTTGTTTTTGCTCTGAAGAGAACTCTGTCAGTGATGATTGGGGAGCTGGTAATCCATATTCAATCAGTGGATTGCCGCCGATACAAATGTCCACATCTTGAAGTGAACTGAGACAGGTGTTCAGCACACGGTCATCAGGTACATCAACTTCGTCTCCATTAGCACGCCTCAAAGCTCGCAGAAAATCTTCAGACAGGATGATGGCGATATTTCAATGAACATTACTTTTTTGTAACACTGAACACCGCATTTTTTTTTTAATAGTCTTGCTCAACTCTGCTCAAGATTTTGAGGGTTTTTTGGAACTTGAATTTTTCAAAACGAACTATACCCTGCCCTATATATTGCCCTGTGCGATAAGACCGCCCATTGTACACTTAATTTTTGTATTTGTATATCCTGTTCACATTATGAGGTGTACAATAAAGCTTATAATAAATAAATAAATAATAGGTATACGATACCACTTTTAGGAAGAAATACACACCATCTATGAATTTTAAGAATAACTAACTACTAACCTTGCCAACATGATCAAATTTAAATTATTATTGTACAAAAATTGTTGACATGTAATTTGATTTGATTTTTATGAAAACAAATAGAGGCGCTGTTATAAAATTTTCTTTATACTACTACATTAAACTATGTTTCTCTGCCCAAGTTACTTAAATGGCGTAGTTTTTAAAGTGTAAAGCCAGATAATAGCATTACTTACTCAAAAACAACATTTAAATATGCGTCGTTAGATTAAACACTGTCACAGAATGCGTAAGAATAATAAATATTCACAACTCCTCCCCTGTAAGTGATAGCGTGATAATATGTAGTCCCAAGAGGATACAAATTTCCGTACAACTGTTGGCGTTTAATTGTGTCTGTAATTACGGTAGACGAAAGGTAAAAATAATATTATTTTGTTAGTGTAATGTTTTCGTTTGTACTTATTTGAGTCAGTAGATGTCGTTGTACGTATATTAATAACATTGAAATGTTATTTAAGATTAGGTTGCGTTTCAAAATAAATCCGATAGACCGTTGGAATAAGAATAAGATATTTCATATAGGTAAACATGGAGAACGCCGTTTCACTATTAAAGAAAAGAAATTTTTTTTTAAATTATATATTTAAAAAATTACCCACATTTTTTAGTAAAACGAACCAACCACTAACTACTACCTAAGATATTTCCCTAAAAATAAATAAGTAACATTTGCTCTGTTTGGGCTTGTTTTTTTTCATTTCTAATTTATTTAAGTAAATTCGACCGCGTTGTAAGACTAAGAAAATGCACATCATTACCATCTATGAATTTTAAGAATAACTAACTGCTAACCTTGCCAACATGATCAAATCTAAATTATTAATTTCCAAAAAATGTTAACATGTAACTTGATGATGATGTTATCTCATAGATGGCGCAGTTTTAAAATTGTCTTTATACTACTAATTTTCATTAAACTATGTTTCTTTGCCCAAATTACCTTGTTTTGAAAAACTAATAATGGGAATCTTTATTATTTATCTAAATAAGTTTACGTGCCAAATTTCAAGTTAATTAACCCAAGGAATAAGATTCTCCCATACAAACTTTAACATCCCCTAAATCTTGCACTGGGAGTACTACTGAAAAAATAAATATGGCATCCTGGATAACTTATTTAGGGTAATATTTGTGCTAAGTTTTGAGTCGATCGGCCCACGGAAAAAAAAGTTACACCCTTGCATCCATTGCACCATTTAAATTCAATATTGCTTACCTCCCATAACTTACGGCGTGATAATATGTAGCCTAAAGCCTTCCTTGGTTTACAAGGAATATGTTTGCTGAATTTCAAATCAATCTATCCAGTAGTTTTGGCGCCAACCCGTACCATAGGCACAGACAAACAGACAAACAGACAAAAATTCTAAAAAGTCACTTTTTGTCATCAGTTACGTTTTTCTAACAAAACCCACTCATTTTTTCCAGAAAATTCTCAATGTACAGTTTTTCTTTCGTTACTGTTTTATTATATGTATAGATTAGTATAGATTATTTCCAAATTATCGTCACTTCAGAATATACATGTCACTAAAATCTATTTTACCTACCCTAGACACAACCAACCCATTGGTATATCTTTTTGCAAAAGGATCATTCCAAATTAGAGCAAAGTTGAACCTCGCCGGAAGCAAGCCGGAACACTGGACCGGACCCGATGCTCAGCGTTTGTTAGAGAACTACTACTAACCCGTTAAGGCCTTGTTCATAGGGAATAAGGCGGGTGCGGTGGCGGACGTGGCGGGAGGCGCGGTAGCGAGCACAGTGACAGGCATGGTTGCGGGCAAGGTGGGGGGCGCGGTAGCGAGCGCCGTAGCGGGCACCGTAGCAGGTTCCGCAGCGGGCGCCGTAGCGGGTGTCGTAGCGGGCGCCGTAGCTGGCGCCGTAGCTGGCGCGATGAAAGGCGCGGTAGCGAACGTAGTGGTAGGTGAGGTAGCGGGCGCTGTTTTGAGTGCGGTGGCATCCATGGTGGGGGACGCGGTAGTGGGTATGATGACTGGCTTGAGGCGTAGTGACGGGCGAAGTAAGTTATAAGATTAGGTGGTATTTCCACAGTGCAGGGTTTCCTCAGGATAAAACTATAAACTTCCGCTTATCAACGAGGTCACTGCATCACATTGCACACACACATTATCCTGCCATAGTCACTTTTTTATGGTGGGTATAAATCATCCAATGACAAACCCCACTCTTGGACGGAGCGGGAAATATTTTCAGACTCTTACTGACTAAACACCCCAACCGGTTCCTTCTGTGCCCTTCGTACTTGGGCCAAGACTCCTTTCAGAAAGAGACCTTGAGCCCCAGTAGGCGTCGACCCTTTTGCAGAGTCCCTACGTGCCATAGTCACTTCAGTATTTAACACTTGGCTCTCGCCTTTCCCAGCTCTTCACCCTGGCCGGGCCCTAAGACTGACGTATAAATACTTAGGTACATACATTGGGATCCGAGGTATTGGTACTCATAGAGAGGGATTTAGGGTATAGGTAGATACTTTTCGATTGTAACAAGTCCGGGGAAGTGACTGATCAATTCGTGCGAAGTGGATTGGACTACGGGAATGAATAAGACAAACAATAACATTTTTTTTTTTATGCATCTACCATTTTGTCTTGATTGACTGGTCGAGAATACCTAAGGCATTAAGTCCGCCTGTGTACTTCGTGTTGCATGAAGAATAAATAAAGAAATACATAAGCATTAAATTCCACCTTGTTTTTTTATCATCTAATCACTTCTCTCGCTCTAAGTGGAGTGGGAGTATCGAGTTTTACTAATTAATCACTTCCTGTGTTCCTTTAGGTGCCCTTTGCGTTCCACGGCTGTGGTAACTCCTTTAAGCAATCCAGTAAGCCAGGTAGGTATTTGCTAAACCATTAATCTAGGCCTGGTAAGAAACTCGGTAAGAAATCCAGTAAGAAACCGGTTAGATAGCATACTATAACCTTCGGTTCAATAGCAGGACCTTTGGTAGGTTGGAAAGGAGACGGGTTCGTTATGTTTAAAAGCTAAATTGAAGATTTAGATAAGAATTGTAACACAAATTTACCATCGAATTTAATATTTCGCTGTGGTCTGCGATGAATCTACAGGCATTTTAGTACAAACTAGCTGCTGCCCGCGACGTTGTCTGCGTGAAGGCTCTACAGCACCAAAAAAGCCTAAGATGGCAGTGTATGATCAGTGTATATCAGATGGCATAGGATTATAAGTAAACAACTTTAAAAATAGCATTGCATCAGCCTTATAAAGTTCCCGCCGCTGGGACACAGACCTCATTTCTAGGAGAAGGAATGGGCCATAATCCACCACGCGAGTCCAATACGGTTTGGTGGATGACACTTGATGAATTTTTGGTTCTAAAATATTCACAGTCACAGTTTCCTCATGATGTTTTCCTTCACCGTTGAGCAGTGGTTATGAAATAAAATACACAAAGTAATGCGCCTGGCTGGGTTTGAACGACAGACCTACAACTTGTAAGTCGGAGCCTTTACTACTTCGCCACCACTGAGTCGGAGCCTTTACCATGGTGACGCGGGAGCAAGCGACATACAGTTGCCCGCGTAAGAGACAACTCGTCCTGAAGTTGACACCCGCTGCACTCAGTGTCTGCCCTTGCGACTTATTGATGGTCATCTCGAAGCAAACACTCACGGGGAACTGTACGCGCTTAAAGTGGAACGGGAAGTTATGAGGTACAAATACTGCCTCGCTTACTCCACAACCCGTAAGAATTTTTGCTTCAATGGTGTGTCTGTGCAGCGACATGACTTTAAGACGGGTCTCGTTACACCACTTTGGAGGAGATAGGTTCCGAAGATGCATAATCGGGACACCAACTTTCAGCTTGATGGTATGCGCTGGAAGTCCACTTGCTGGCTGGGAGTTCAAAAATTCCACTGGATAATGTGTGGCGTCATCTTTCTCGACGACAGTGTTTATCGAGGTATAGACCATTGCATTTCCCTCAATTTCCTAGAGAATGTATTCGTTAATTGCTGCAACCTGATCATTTTTGGACGTCAAAATGGCCCGCTCACACACCCAAGAATTCTGCTGGTGCGGAAAACGACTGATGTCCCCGTACACACAGCACATGAATTCTTCTAGGCTGGCTTACGCTGTATCGAGAGACTCTTGAAGTACCTCCTGTCCACCTATCTCGCGGTGGGCTTTGACTTGCAGCGGACTTTGGCAGAGGCCATGATCCGGAGCGAAGAAGAGTGGCAGGCGGTCGCCTCCTTCTGCGAAGCAGTAATGCTAGCGGCTAAAAAAGGGCAAAGGCTAAAGCAAAGGCGCTCAAGCTGTAGCCACCGCAGCCGTGTCTCCTTTCCCGAATTCTGGCCACAGTAGGAGCGGGCTTGCGACCGCCGAGCAATGGGTAGCTGTATGTCCACCCATTCGATAACCGTCGGGACTGGGCCTAAGTCGTCGACGGCGCGCACTGTTCCCTGTGCCTCAAGCAGTCATCAGCAACTGTAGAAGCCCAGCAGGGCCGAAGCCTTCTGGGGGTAAGGGTAGATGTACTATAATTGTGTAACTCATATTATATAAGTGTGTGCAAATTCAGATACAAAATTACTTGTTTGTTAATGAATAAATGACTATAATGTTAAAGCGGAGCACGGGGCCCTGGAACTAAGGCAAGAAGGAACGGTGGGTTGTTTAGTCAGTACGAGTTTGTGCATTGCTGCCGAGCCGAGCTCTCATATTAATGGTCAAGCGCAGCGCACAAACTCGTGACTACAACGAAGATTGTTTTAACGTAGCAATCGGGAAGCATTTGCCCGAAATCGCCACTGAACAAACTGTGACACCACCCATCAAATGTTCGTTCCCGCGGATATCCTGCAGGGTTCTGTCCTCGGCCTCAACTGCCTTCCTGTTGGCCATCGTAAGCTCATCCCAAACGATCAGAGAGCAATCCTTAAGCACGTGTCCCTTATCGCTGTTACGTGGCACACCACAAACAGGCGATTTGCGCTCTCTAAATCGATAGGAATTTGAACATGGCATGTGCTGTCTTACCTTGCCACCTGGAAGCAGTGTGGCAGTGATTCCCGACGACGCGACAGCAATAGCAATATTGCCTTGCTTCCTGACCTCTGCAAGTATGCCATGTTTTTCCTGTTCCAACAGGAGCAACCCAAGAAAAACATTTTACCCTGGTTTTGCACAACGATTTCAAGGACGGTGTCCTAAATTTGTTTTTGCTCTGAAGAAAACTCTGTCTCAGCGTTCTACTCTCGATTTCCATACTCTTAATGCGGTGATGATTGGGGAGCTGGTAATCCATATTTAATCAGTGGATTGCCGCCGATAGAAATGTCCACGTCTTGAAGTGAACTGAGACAGGTGTTCAACACACGATCATCAGTTACATCGACTTCGTCTCCAGTAGCACGCCTCAAAATCTTCAGAAAGATGATGGCGATATTTCAATGAACATAACTTTTTTGTAATACTGAACACCGCATTTTTTTTAATAGTCTTGCTCAACTCTGTTCAAGATTTTGTGGGTTTTTTAGAACTTGAATTTTTCAAAACGAACTATACCCTGCCCTATATATTGCCCTGTGCGATAAGACCGCGATTTTTATGAAATCAAATAGATGGCGCTGTTTTAAAATTTTCTATATACTACTACATTAAACTATGTTTCTCTGCCCAAGTTACTTAAATGGCGTAGTTTTTAAAGTGTAAAGCCAGATAATAGCATTACTTACTCAAAAACAACATTTAAATATGTGTCGTTAGATTAAACACTGTCACAGAATGCGTAAGAAAAATAAATATTTACAACTCCTCTCCCGTAAGTAATAGCGTGATAATTTGTAGTCCCAAGAGGACACAAATTTCCGTACAACTGTTGTCGTTTTTGTGTCTGTAATTGCGCTAGACGAAAGGTAAAAATAATATTATTTTGTTAATGTAATGTTTTCGTTTGTACTTATTTGAGTCAGTAGATGTCGTTGTACGTATATAAATATCATTGAATCGTTATTTAAGAGTAGGTTGCGTTGCAAAATAAATCCGTTAGACCGTTGGAATAAGAATAAGATATTTCATATAAACATGGAGAACGCCGTTTCACCATTAAAGAGATAACCCACATTTTTTAGTAAAACAAACTAACCACTACCTAAGATATTTCCCTAAAAATAAATAAGTAACATTTTGGGCTTGTTTTTTTTTTTCATTTCTAATTCCCAGTTGTGAGTAAATTCGACCGCGCAGTAAGACTAAAAAAATGCACATCATTACCATCTATGAATTTTAAGTATAACTAACTGCTAACCTTGCCAACATGGTCAAAAAATTACTAATTTCCAAAAAGTGTCAAAATGTAACTTGATTTGATTTTTGTGTAATCTCATAGATGGCGCTTTTTAAAATATGTCTTTATACTACTAATATTCATTAAACTATGTTTCTTTGCCTTAATTACGTAGTTTTGAAAAATGAATAATGGGAATCTTTATTATTTACCTAAATAAATTTACTTGCCAAGTTTCAAGTTAATTAACCCAAGCAATAAGATTCTCCCATACAAACTTTAACATTCCCTAAATTTTGCACTGGGGGTACTACTGAAAAAATAAATATGGCATCCTGGATAACTAATTTAGGGTAATGTTTATGCTAAGTTTTGAGTCGATCGGCCCACGGAAAAAAAAGTTACACCTTTGCATCCGTTGCACCATTTAAATTCAATATTGCTTACCTCTCATAACTTACGGCGTGATAATATGTAGCCTAAAGCCTTCCTTGGTTTACAAGGAACATTTTTGCTGAATTTCAAATCAATCTATCCAGTAGTTTTGGCGCCAACCCGTACCATAGGCACAGAAAAACAGACAAACAGACAAAAATTCTAAAAAGTCACTTTTTGTCATCAGTTACGTTTTTCTAACAAAACCCACTCATTTTTTCCAGAAAATTCTCAATGTACAGTTTTTCTTTCGTTACTGTTTTATTATATGTATAGATATACAAAAAGAATACATATATGTATACATATTTTACCATCGGACAACTCGGCGTACGGCGAATATGCACCCTTACGTTGTCGAGACATCTACGGTCCGGATTAAGCGTTTTGGTCCGTCATTTATACCGCGTACAACAAGGGACTGGAACAGTTTTCCAGCTGCGGTCTTCCCGTCCGATTATAATGAAGGTGTATTCAAGGCTAGAGTGAATAGGCTCTTAATTAACTAGTGCTACTCACCGTCAACGATTGCAAAACTGCTTACCATCAGGTGACATCGCAGTCAACCACTAGTTTATATGATTAAAAAATAAACCATAAATTCAAAGTCAATTTTCATTTACCAGCCCGCTTTACGCTAGTCTGGTAGAATAAGATTCAATCTAGATTTTTGTCTTGCTCCACTCAGAGCAAGAGGAGTTATTTTACGATTTCATGATTAAAAGAGAAAAAAAAGACTGATAAAGTAAATTCTTTTGCACGACTAATTTTGAGTGGAGATTGACTTTGTGTCAAATCCTCTTTAATTCATTAACCCCCAGGCGTTTGCACACCTATTGTTCTTTAATTGTGTCTGTAATTACAAGATTGAATGGCTAATTATGCTAGCATCTTTTTTTTTCTGGTAGGTAAAAATCATCCAATGACAAATCCCGCTCTTGGGTGAAACGGGAAACAGTGTCAGACTCATACTAACTAAACACCCCAACCCGTTCCTTCTTTGCCCTTAGCAATGCCTTCCTTTCAGAAAGAGACCCTGGGCTCCAGTAGGCTTCAACCCTTTTGCGTAGGCCTGCCATATTACATGTTTCAAATTCAGTTTTATTTGTTTTATAATTTTTATTCCACAACTATCACATAACGCCGTTTAGTCCCACGCTAAGCAGAGCTTGTGTTATGGGTACTAGACAACTAATAAGCATACTTATATATTTCGAAATACATACATATTATAGACTAGCTGCTGCCCGCGACGTTGTCTGCGTGAAGGCTCTACAACACCAAAAAAACCTAAGATGGCAGTGTATGATCAGTGTATATCAGATAGCATAGCATTATAAGTAAACAAATTTTAAAATAGCATTGCATCAGCCTTATAAAGTTCCCGCTGCTGGGACACAGACCTCATTTCTAGGAGAGGGAATGGGCCATAATCCACCACGCGAGTCCAATACGGTTTGGTGGATGACACTTGATGAATTTTTGGTTCTAAAACATTCACAGTCACAGTTTCCTCATGATGTTTTCCTTCACCGTTGAGCAGTGGTTATGAAATAAAATACACAAAGTAATGCGCCTGGCTGGGTTTGAACGACAGACCTACAACTTGTAAGTCGGAGCCTTTACTACTTCGCCACCACTGAGTCGGAGCCTTTACCACTCCGCCACCACACTACGATGGTAGTTATGCTGCCAAGAGCCAAAATGTAAGAAGACTCAGGACTGGTGACGCGGGAGCAAGCGACAAACAGTTGCCCGCGTAAGAGACAACTCGTCCTGAAGTTGACATCCGCTGCACTCAGTGTCTGCCCCTTCGACTGATGGTCATCGTGATGCAAACCCTCACGGGGAACTGTACGCGCTTGAACTGGAACGGGAAGTTAAGAGGTATAAATACTGCCTCGACTTCGCCATAAACCGTAAGAATTTTTGCTTCAATGATGTGTCTGTGCAGCGAGATGACTTTAAGACGGGTCTCATTACACCACTTTGGAGGAGATAGGTAATTCCGAAAATGCATAATCGGGACTCCGACTTTCAGATTTATGGTATGCGCTTGAAGTCCACTTGCTGGCTGGGAGTTCAAAAATTCCACGGGATAATGGGTGGCGTCATCTTGCTCGACGACAGTGTTTATTGAGGTATAGATCACTACATTTCCCTCAATTTCCGAGAGAATGTATTCGTTAATTGCTGCAGCCTGATCATTTTGGGACGTCAAAATGGCCCGCTCACACACTCAAGAAATTCTGCTGGTGCGGTAAATGACTGTTGTCCTCGTACACACATGCAAATGAATTCTTCTAAGCTGGCTAACGCTCTATCGAGAGACTTTGGAAGCACCTCCTGTCCACCTCTCTCGCAGTGGGCTTTGACTTGCAGCGGACTTTGGCAGAGGTCATGATCCGGAGCAAAGAAGAGTGGCAGGCGGTCGCCTCCTTCTGCGAAGCAGTAACGCTAGCGGCTAAAAAAGGGGGTCGACTGCATCAGGGAAAAGCAAAGGCGCTCAAGCCGCAGCTACCGCCGCCGTGTCTCCAATCCCGATTTCCGAACACAGTAGGCGCGGGCTTGTGACCGCCGAGCAATGGGTAGCTCTTTGTCCACCCATTCGATAGACGTCGACGGCGCGTACTATTTCCTGCGCCTCCAGCAGTCGGCAGCAACTGTAGGAGCCCAAAAGGATCGAAGCCAAGGTTTCAACGTAGCAAACGGGAAGCGTTTGCCCGAAATCGCTACTGAACAAACTGTGACACCACCTATCAAATGTTCGTTCCCGCGGATGTTCTGCAAGGTTCTGTCCTCGGCCTCAACTGCCTTCCTATTGGCCATAATATGCTCATCCCATATGATCAAAGAGCAATCCTTAAGCACGTGTCCCTTATCGCTGTTACCTGACACACCACAAACAGGCGTTTTGACGCTCTCTAAATCGATGGGAATTTGAAGATGGCATGTGCTGTCTTGCCACTCGGAAGCAGTGTGGCAGCAATTCCCAACGACGCGACAGCAATAGCAATATTGCCTTGTCTCCTGACCTCTGCAAGTATGCCATGTTTTTCCTGTTCCAACAGGAGCAACACAAGAAAAACATTTTGCCCTGGTTTTGCACAACGCTTTCAAGGACGGTGTTATAAATCTGTTTTTGCTCTGAAGAGAACTCTGTCTCAGCGTTATACTCTCGATTTCCATAGTCTTGATGCGGTGACGATTGGGGAGCTAGTAATCCATATTAGATCAGTAGATTGCCGCCGATAGAAATGTCTACATCTTGAAGTGAACTGAGACAGGTGTTCAGCACACGATCATCAGTTACATCGACTTCGTCTCTAGTAGCACGCCTCAAAACTCGCAGAAAATCTTCAGACAGATGATGGTGATATTTTAACGAACATAACTTTTTTGTAATACTTAACGCCGCATTTTTTTTAATAGTCTTGCTCAACTCTGCTCAAGATTTTGAGGGTTTTTTGGAATTTGAATTTTTCAAAACGAACTATACCCTGCCCTATATATTGCCCTGTGCGATTTTGTATTTGTATATCCTGTCCACATTATGAGGTGTACAATAAAGCTTATAGTAAAAAATAAATAATATACGATACCACTATTAGGAAGAATTTGATTTTTATGAAATCAAATAGATGGCGCTGTTTTAAAATTTTCTATATGCTACTACATTCAACTATGTTTCTCTGCCCAAGTTACTTAAATGTCGTAGTATTTATAGTGTAAAGCCAGATAATAGCATGGCTTACTCAAAAACAACATTTAAATATGCGTCGTTAGATTAAACACTGTCACAGAATGCGTAAGAAAAATAAGTATTCACAACTCCTCCCCCGTAAGTGATAGCGTGATAATATGTAGCCTATATGTTGGCCCATCCTTTATTCAAGCAAAATTTGAAGATAATCCATGCAGTATGTATAAATATATATCCCAGTAAGTTTTTGAGTTTAGCCTGGACATACATACAGACAAACGGACAAAAATTCTAAAAACTATATTTTTGGCTTCGATATCGATTGTAGATCACTTCCCAAGTATTCTTTTAAAAAAATATTTAATGAACAGTTTTGACTTTTCTACGATTTTATTATAATTACCTATATGTATAGATTATTCGTAAAACTCTTTAGTTAAGTCCCAAGAGGACACAAATTTCCGTACAACTGTTGTCGTTTAATTGTGTCTGTAATTACGGTAGTCGAAAGGTAAAAATAATATTATTTTGTTAATGTAATATTTTCGTTTGTACTAATTTGAGTCAGTAGATGTCGTTGTACGTATATAAATAACATTGAGAGATTAGGTTGCGTTGCAAAATAAATCCGTTAGACCGTTGGAATAAGAATAAGACATTTCATATAAACATGGAGAACGCCGTTTCACCATTAAAGAGATAAACTATTTTTAAAAATTATCTATTAAATATTAACCCACATTTTTTCGTAAAACGAACCCACCACTACCTAAGATATTTCCCTAAAAATAAATAAGTAACATTTGCTCTGTTTGGGCTTTTTTTTTTCATTTTTTATTCCCAGTTGTGAGTAAATTCGACCGCGCAGTAAGAGATTATGAAATCTTGAACACGACCTATGACGTGAGATTTTGAGTGTTTTTTTAAACTGAAATTTGTCAAAACGAATTATACGACTTTTTTGAAGAAAATGCGCACTACCATCTATGAATTTTAAGAATAACTAACTGCTAACCTTGCCAACATGGTCAAAAAATTATTCATTTCCAAAAAGTGTCAAAATGTAACTTGATTTGATTTTTGTGTAATCTCATAGATGGCGCTTTTTAAAATATGTCTTTATACTACTAATATTCATTAAACTATGTTTCTTTGTCTAAATTACGTAGTTTTAAAAAACTAATAATGGGAATCTTTATTATTTACCTAAATAAATTTACGTGCCAAGTTTCAAGTTAATTAACCCAAGCAATAAGATTCTCCCATACAAACGTTAACATCCCCTAAATCTTGCATTGGGGGTACTACTGAAAAAATAAATATGGCATCCTGGATAACTAATTTAGGGTAATGTTTATGCTAAGTTTTGAGTCGATCGGCCCACGGAAAAAAAAGTTACACCCTTACATCCATTGCACCATTTAAATTCAATATTGCTTACTTCTCATAACTTACGGCGTGATAATATGTAGCCTAAAGCCTTCCTTGGTTTACAAGGAACATTTTTGCTGAATTTCAAATCAATCTATCCAGTAGTTTTGGCGCCAACCCGTACCATAGGCACAGAAAAACAGACAAACAGACAAACAGACAAAAATTCTAAAAAGTCACTTTTTGTCATCAGTTACGTTTTTCTAACAAAACCCACTCATTTTTTCCAGAAAATTCTCAATGTACAGTTTTTCTTTCGTTACTGTTTTATTATATGTATAGATAAATTACACCCAGACACAGAACAAATGATCGTGCTCATCACACAAACATTTGTCCTTGGTGGGAATCGAAACCTAGACTGTCAGGCCAGACCCACAGCTACATCCATACATTACGGCTTGTCTGATTCATACTCAAAGTTACTTTGATACGTACATATCCAAAAAAGGTAGCAACATGAAGTATCGAGGACTGCGAACCGTTCCGATACTTTGAGAGGCAAGGGAGGACACCATAATATATTACATGGGCTATGGGCACTTTACACTTCGAACTCAACTGGGTTTTTGCCATCCGGCGTGACGTAGCGGAAAAGTTTCCTTTTTACATATTAGAGATGTCATGTGCTAATAATATTTGGGCTCTTTCCAAATCATCGTACCTATACACGCAAAAATGTTATGGGAACACATTCATTGTGCATACTTACATCGAAGAATTGGAATTCTTTGCCGGAGTTTTCTGATAACCACAACTTTCTTCTTCTTAAAATTAAAAAATAAAACATTTTTTAAAACTCGAATTAATTTATGCATGTATGAAAGTAATTTCTCTAAGTCGTCAGCTGGGTGAGTTCAATGACCTTCCTTATTAGATATTACGCAACGACTTCAGATACAATTGAACTATACCTTCACTGACTAAACTAGCGGACTGTCATGACAAACTGACAGTTTGTTTTTAAATCAAATATCTTCAATTTTGTCAAATGTCTAGGATTTTTCTTATACTCTTTTGAATTTGGATTGTCATATAGGTATGTTCTAATCGAGCAATTAACTTTCCTCGCGCGATTAGAAAATATACGACAATCCGAAATCCACTATCAGACTATTGCCCGGACCAGACACAACGCTTGTCTGATCCTCATTTTTCGACAGTAGATTGCGTAGGTTTCACCGTGAAAAACCTCTTAAGAAAAACAGTTTAACATACAAACTGCTCATACGTTTACCTTACTCATATTTACGATCACTATCACAAATAATCGGGAATAAATCGGGAACATTACGTCCATATCGCACATAACTATCGAGAGATACTACGGTCCCAACTTTTATGTGCCACCATTCGGAGTGAAATACCCGTGACTGTACATACATATGTGAGGTTTGAGGAAAAATGGAGCGAATCTAGTAAATTATCGCTCCGTCATAACGGCCGGAACGTCCAAGGGTCACACTCCCGGGAGCTCCTTATCAAAAACTTGTCAGAAAACTTACTTATTTGTTTTTATCGTCTTTGGGTTTATATTCGTGCTTTTAGTGTGTTCCAGTTTTTATTTTTCGGTGAAATATTTTCAGTTCGATGTCAATTAAGAGTCTACTGTGGTGAATTTGGTGACAACTGACACATCGTCATCAGCCTTTTTAATGTTCCCACTGCTGGGACACAGACCTTGGATAGGGAATGGGCTATAAGGCCCGGTATCCACCAAAGCGGAGAGGAGAGGAGACGAGAGGAGATGTGTTTGAATAAACCAATCCGATTTCGTTATTTCCACATTTCTTCTCCGCTTAGCTTTGGTGGAAATGGGTCAAGCGGAGAGGAGAGGAGATGTCTCATTTTTCTATAGAATTTTTTGCAGCGAGCGAGCAAGCGGCGCGGCAGAGCGGAGAAGTGTCTAGTCGGGCGGCCGGGCTGCGTACGTGCTCGCGCACCGTTCTCCCCGCTGCCTTCTCCGCGCGCCTCGCATGCCGTCTTCCTTTCGTAGACAGAACTTGACTGTTTTCGATCTCTCACAGCTCACATCTCTGCTACACAGCTCACATCTCTCTGCAACGCATCTCTTCTCCGCTTTGGTGGAAACACATCTCCTCTCGTCTCCTCTCCTCTCCGCTTTGGTGGATACCGGGCCTAATTCACCACACAGGCCCAGGGCGTATTGGTGTATGTCACATATGTTCGAATTTTTGGTTCGAAGACATGCTGGTTTCCTCAGGATGTTTGCCTTCACCGTTTTGCGTGGACAACTGACCCTTCAAAAACAAAAAAAAATACAAAAAATTTTAAATTACCTATTGTGCTAACCTGTCGGTTTTGTACCTAATTTCTTTAAGTCCGTTCCATTATCAGCCTTCCGGACGTAAGGCGATACGTCACCGGTATATGGTGGACGTCCCATGCGGAACAGAGTGTAAAGTGCTGCAAACCTCCTTTGACAAGGGAGGATCGTCCGACCAAACGGATGTTATGTCTGGTGTTCTAGGTTACTGCCCGATAGATGATTTCGGGTTGTTCTATTTGTTGAAATCGCGTGAAGAATTTTGATTGCGCGATGCAGGACTAGTTTTTATATCACACCATAGATGGCGCTACCAACGTTATTGGAATACATTTGCTATGTGAACAACTAAGCAGTGGAATTCCCTGTCAGAACTTGTGTTCTTAAGAGCGGCCAACCCGACGTACATTTTCATACAACCGCTCTTACGTGATTATGATGTACACATTTTTCTTTAAATATTTTCGATATATAGATATCTTGTGGATATTATCGTATCCACAAGATATCTATATATCGAAATATAGGCAAACGTGCTTCATCATCGACTACATTCTCGCTATCTATCAGGTGATATAGAGGTCAAGCGTGAGCCTATCTACAATAAAAGTAAAAAAAGAAAGGGTTTTAGATCCCAGTTCCATGTCCAGACAGTTTTTTTGAACCAGAGAAACAATAATGAGACATAAGCAATCGCAATATATCGTAGCAATAGTCATTTAAGAATTATTTCAGTATTTTTATATTCTCTATGAAAGTTACAAAACATGCAAACGACCATCTCACCAGAAGTAAGAAACAATAAAATTAAATTCCAAAGAACAGTTAAGACGCGTCGGACTATTCCAGAAGTGTCCAGCACCAACGCCTTCAAAAGTTAAAAAGCTGTAAAATATAAAGCCACTCGTACTTTACCGCTGTAGAATGAGAATCTTTGGAAAACAATGCGCCTGCTCGCGTCTTTCAAACATTTCCCCTTTGAATTTCCCTCTTCAAAGCATGAACTGAAAACCGGGTTTTTTGAAATATTGTTCACAGCTACTAATGGAACATGAATTTTTAACCTACTTCGATAGAAGCGGCCTTCTATGACGGCAAAGTTAGCACAGTCTAGTTTGTCTAATGCTCATATATAAATGTACTCCCAGTAAGTAGAGAGGTCGGACGGAATACAACTGGATTTTTAATGTATCTTCCTATCTATGTACATAAGAATTCCCTGAAGGCGACCGGCAGTGGTACTCGTACTAGGATACATAGGTATAAATACGTCTGTCTATTGTCTTCAGGGAATTCTATGTCTTATTTCTATGACCAGGGTCCTGGATCTTTGAAAGACGTACAAGTGGTTGGAGACAACTCGTAGAGGCTCCTAAGATACTTCATGGAACGTGGTACTAACCAACGAAAATATCATAACACCATTCTTATAACGTGCTCACTGCTGGGACTCAGTCTTCCTCTTTAGGAGAAGGAATGGGTCGTATTCCACCACACAGGTCCAGTGTGGGTTGATTGATGTCACATTTTTTCGACTTTTTGATTCTAGAACATGCCAGTTTCCTCACGATTTTCACTGTTTTGAGAGCAATGGTAATGAAATAAATTACACAAAGTGGCCGTCTGGCGGGATTTGCGCCCGCGACCTAGAACTCATAAGTCGGGTATAGGTTACCACACGGTCACCACTGCTCACTAATATCACCATACCTACATACACATATCGGGAAAAGGTATCCTATTCATCCCAGCGAAAACCCGCTTGGCGATTTTTTTTTTAATTGCAATAAATTTAGTGCTTGACTGCAATCCCACCTGATGGTAAGCAGTGATGCAATCGTTGATGGTGAATCGCACTCGTTTATTAAGAGCCTATTCACTCTAGCCTTGAAGACACCTAAATTATAATCGGATGGAAAGACAGCAGCTGGCAAACTGTTCCAGTTCCTCAATGTACGCGGTATAAACGACGAGGCAAAATGCTTAGTCCGGGCCTTATGTCTCAACAACATAATGGTGAATATTTGCCGTACGCCGGGAAGTCGGATACTCTTTTTTCACATCTGTAACACCAACATTAGTACTGGACTGCCATTTAGAACCACATTTGGCATAAATAGTTGACATAACTGCACTTTGTATTGGCGAAGCGCCAGACCTTGGCTTAGGTATTTATTTGTCTGGCTACACCAAACTTTTGCCCTCATTAGCTAAGCTATTGAAACAAGCGCAGAATTAATTTGAATCTGTATATATCTAAATATATTGAGTAAAAGAAGAAACTGATTGACTGACATATCAACGCTCAGCCAAAACTTTTGGGTCTAGGAGCATGAAATTTCTATATATTTATATGGACGTTTTATATAAACGTTGTTATTTATTTGGAATATAACATTTATTATCTAAAAATAGAGAGCTATGATAGGATTCTGGAACAAAGGCAACGAAGGAACGGGGTAGGTTTTTAATCAGTATTTCTAGCACTATCTCCCGCTCCGTCTAAGGGCGGGATTTGACGTTAAATGATTTTTACCTACTATAAAAAAGTAAATAAAAAAGTCATACTATTATTTGATTGTTGGGTTTCTTGAAAAAAAACTATGACGTCACGTGGTGCATAGATGAATGCACCGAAGTTATATAGTTATAGTATTGCATATTGAAGTCAAGATCGTTAAGTTACCCGAACATGAAGCGACGAACTCTCTTGATTGTTACCTGTCGCGAGACACGGTTTAAATTTATTTTCATTAGTCCAATCTGTCTGAGCTAATTGCTGTAGCACAATGACGGTGTTCAAGAAAATTCACACCAATTGGCGCCACTTAGCCGTCAGGTCTTTTCCTTTGAAAACGTTTACATGACGTTGACGTCTGACGTCTGACATCTGACGGTTAACGTCTGACGTTTGACGTTTAACGTCTGACGTTTGACGTTTAACGTCTGACGTTTGACGTTTAATGTCTGACGTTTGACATTGACGTTGATGTCTAACTAATGTCATTAACATAAGCGTTTACTGTTAATTCACGCTAAATACTCTGCAGTGTTTGATAGTCTAGTTCGCACGTGTTATTGGCAAAATTGAGGTGTCTCTTCCACCATTCTTAAAGAGTTGAAGTTAAAGTTAAACACAACCGTTTTGACAGTTGTCTGGACTTGACTGCTCAATACCTACCTATCTAGTAATATCTATATCCCGGGGTCCTAGAACAACGGCAAAGAACGAACAGGAGTGGGTTTTTAGTCTGTAAAATTCTGACCCCGCTCCGCCCAAGAGCTGGAGATGTCATTGGATGACTTTCCCACCTATAAAAAAGACTAACAAACAACTCTTTCCAGAGTTATAAAAATCTTTCATTCATATTTCCCAAAACCATTTTTCTGTTTACAAAGTGAGCTTCACCATTTCAAAATGCAACGGATATGAATTCCAATTCTTGCGGAATTAGTTCGCGAGCAACAAGGCAATATCATCATCATCATCATCATCATCATTTCAGCCGAAAGACGTCCACTGCTGGACATAGGCCTCCCCCAAGCGCCGCCACAAAGACCGGTCCTGTGCGTCTTGCATCCATCGGCTTCCAGCAACCCTGACCAGGTCATCGGTCCACCTTGTGGGAGGCCTTCCAACGCTACGTCTTCCGGTACGCGGTCGCCACTCCAGAACCTTTCGGCCCCAGCGGCCATCCGTTCTGCGTGCAATGTGCCCTGCCCATTGCCACTTAAGTTTGGCGATTCTTTTCGCTATGTCGGCAACCTTGGTTCTCTTGCGGATATCCTCATTTCTGATTCTATCACGCAAGGATACTCCGAGCATAGCCCTTTCCATTGCCCTTTGAGTGACCTTGAGTCTTTTTATAAGGCCCATTGTAAGCGACCACGTTTCAGAGCCATACGTCATCACTGGCAACACGCACTGATTATAGACTTTCGTCTTGAGGCATTGTGGGATATTAGACGAGAAGACACCGCGTAGCTTCCCGAACGCTGCCCAGCCGAGTCGGATTCGACGATTGACCTCTTTCTCAAAGTTAGACCTACCTAACTGGATTGTCTGTCCAAGGTAGACGTAGTCGTCTACTACTTCGAGTGTAGAGTCTCCGATCTTGATAGGAGTGGGCACTACATGGATGTTAACCATGACTTTGGTTTTGTCCATGTTCATTTTAAGACCCACTCTTTCGGAGGCTCTACTGAGGTCACCGAGCATTGTACTGAGCTTCTCCGTAGTCTCAGCCATGACCACGATGTCGTCGGCAAACCGAAGGTGAGTGATGTACTCGCCATTGACATTAATGCCTAGACCACTCCAGTCCAGAACCTTGAAGACATCCTCCATTGCAGCCGTGAACAGTTTCGGAGAAATGACGTCTCCCTGCCTCACACCTCGCTGCAAGAGGATAGGTTTCGAGGTCTGGTCCTGAAGTCGGACTGACATGGTGGCGTTGCTGTACAAACACTTCAACACCTCGATGTACCGATAATCGATCTGGCACCGCTGGAGAGACTGCAGTACAGCCCAGGTCTCGATCGAATCGAAGGCTTTCTCGTAGTCCACAAACGCTAAGCAGAGAGGCTGATTATACTCCTCACTCTTCTGTATAACCTGCCGCAGCGTATGTATGTGGTCCACGGTGCTAAAGCCTTTTCGGAATCCAGCTTGTTCGGGAGGCTGGAAGTCGTCGAACCTGCGCGCGAGACGGTTCGTGATGACTCTGGAAAACAGCTTGTAGACATGGCTCAGAAGTGAGATGGGTCTGTAGTTCTTAAGCAGGGCATTGTCACCCTTCTTAAAGAAGAGCACCACCACACCTCTACTCCATGCCCGTGGCGTTTCTCCCTCGAGTATGACGGAATCGAATAACCTCTGAAGGGCCTTAAGGACCGGTTTTCCACCCGCCTTCAGAAGTTCAGCCGTAATTCCGTCCTCACCCGACGCCTTGTTGTTTTTAAGCTGCTTCAGAGCCATCCTAATCTCGTACAGGCTGACGTCCGGGATATCTTCAGTATAGTGCCGAGTCAATCTAGCTCTTGGGTCATTTGCTAGATTTGCGGCGGGTTTAGTGATTGACGTGTATAACTGTCCATAAAAGGCCTCGATCTCTTTTAGAAGCTCCGGTTTGGCGGATACGACTCTGCCATCGTCGGTCTTCAGTTTCGTGAGCTGGCTTTGCCCAATAGCAAGATCACGTGCAAAAACTTTAGAGCCCTTATTCCGCTCAATCGCCTCTCTAATCCTTGCGGTATTAAAGCGGCGAAGGTCACGTTTCAGAGACTTCGAGATCTGCCTATTGAGCTGCCGGTATCTGCACGTAGCGTCTGAAGACTGCAGAACCATCTCACGCCTCTCCCTCATGAGCTTGAGGGTCGGATCAGAGAGCCTTTTGTTTTTATTTGTACGGTGGGTCTTGAAAAATTTAGACCCGACCGTATGGACAGTTTCCACGAACCCGTCGTTGTATTCGTCCACGGAGCTTCCTAGACACTCGAAACGATTGTGGAGTTCGAGCTGAAAGCTCTCGGGGTTTTGGATCTGGATCTGTGCTGGACGGAGCGTAGACTTCACCAGTCGAGACCTTTCAAGCTTGATATTGATATTCAATGTGCCTCGTACCATGCGGTGATCACTTCCAGTTTTCACCGCATTAATCACCGAGACATCATTGAATACTTGCTTCTTGGTCGACAGGATGAAGTCGATCTCATTTTTAGTCGCACCGTCAGGACTTTGCCAGGTCCACTTCCTATGCTCACGTTTTCTGAAGAAGGAGTTCATCATATAAAGGCCCTCCTTCTCCATAAAACTAGCCAGTAGGTGTCCCCGGTGGTTCCGACGTCCAAATCCAAATTGCCCCACTCGCAGCTCGTCACCGTCTCGTTTGCCCAGTTTCGCGTTGAAGTCCCCCATGACCACAGTGAAGTGAGTCTTATAACCATGCATGGCTCTGGATACATCCTCATACATGGCCTCTACTTCGTCGTCGGGGTGTGTCGAGGTCGGGGCATAAACCTGTATGACCTTCAGCGAATATCTTGCAGATATTCTGAGTATAAGGAATGCCACCCTGGTCGACACACTCTCGATTCTCACCACATTGCTCACAAGGGACCTGTGGACGAAAAACCCGACACCACCCTGGGATAATAGATCACCCTCCCGGAAATAGAGCAGGTTACCGGATTCGAGAATTATCGTGTCCTCCCCCTGTCTTCGGACTTCAGATAATCCAACAATACTCCAACGTAACCTGCTCAATTCCTCCTCAAGTTCGGCAATCTTCTCGTCAGTCCTCAGAGTACGTGCGTTATATGTTGCCAGGTCTAGTCGGTTTTTTCTCTTTAGGTAGCCGGATCCCGTCCGGAGATTCTTCGCACCCCTTGCCACGCCATTACCTTGACCGCTACCGTAGCCAAGGTTAGACGAGCTGCCGGGTACTAGGGGCCATCTTTTACTTTTGGTGCTCATTATATGGGGGGATTTGCCGTAATCGCCACGCTTGGCAGGCGGGTTGGCGATCGCAGTGTGGTACTTAAAAAAAAAAAAAAAAAAATCCACAGAGAATGCTGCTGCCCATTCGCTGGTGTGTCCCTTAGTCGCCTCTTACGACACCCACGGGAAGACATGGGATGGTGCCATTCTTTGCAAACAATTTCAAATCGCATGGAGCCATGAATGGAACTAAATATTTTAACATCGTAGTACTGCGAAATGTCATAAGAGGATTCCATTGGTCTAATTTAGAGGTCTCCGAACATTTTGTTCTGAACCCCTTTACAAAGTTTTCGTGTTTTGCTATCCTGATTGTTTTTTTCTCACGGTTAAACCGGAAGTCTATTAAATACGTTTTTTATCAGGTTTCTTATTGCTAAAAAATATAATCTTGATGAAACTAAAATTCGGCCTGCCACCAAGGTTATTATATAGAGGCTATTAAAGATAGAAAAAAATAATAATTAAAAATACGATCGAAACAAGATTTTAACACCAACGTATCCTCGGAACAGAATCGCCTCAATGGAATGCTATGCGTTGTCCAAGACCTTTGTGTACATCTCATACACCCTACATTTTATTTCACTTTCAGTTAAACTCCTTACAGGTTTGTGTAAGATCTCTGGGGTCCAATTGGACAACTTTGAAAATGACTGGTCCAACTTTACCTAGGACGGCTAAACTTTGCCACGAAGGTGTAGAAGTCCATTGAAGGAACTTTGTTACCTAATATGTATGCTAATTTTATGTTATGTTAATGGCCTGTTATGTTTTTAGTATCCTATTAATGTAAATTTTAAAGAAAATATTGCGGATACGGCTTGTGCTTAAGTACTAACTCGTTAAGCCTAGATTATAATAATAAGTTATTGTGTTGTCATAAATAGAACAATATATTCCACAATTATCAATAATACAAAAATAACAAAATGTTTTATTTCATTAAACACTAGTACATATTAGTTTATGATTGGAGCTCCCTTTTAAGCATGATAATGCTTGTATTAGGGGGCTTATCAAACTATCTCACAACGTCGTCTAGTCCCAAGGTAATCAAAGCTTGTGTAATGGGTACTAGACAACTGATAAACCTACTTATATATTTCTAAATACACACATACACTAAAAGTCCGTTTACTTCTTAATCGGTTGTTGTGTGGAGCAGTGACTGCGAAGTTAGGGAGAACAAATGATCGTGTTCATCACAGAAACATTTGTCCTAGGTGAGAATCGAAGCTACGACCTCTGGTTTGACAGTCAGGTCCATTAACTCCTAGACCAACAGATACTAAAAGAAGTTCTGTGGAAAAGTGAAAAGCTATGAAGTTAAAAGATTATTTCTATTGGTGTCTCCTCCTCCTACAGTAATAATTTGACGAACAATAAAAAGCACTAAACTTCTCTAAAAGTTTATTATCTTCCTAATTGAATATTCTGCTAAAGGTTAATGGATCTTTATAAAAACGATATTGTTCTTTTTGTAAAGTTAAATTAGTTATAACAATAGAGTCTTAAATACTTTCAAGGAGTGGGTTCCTTGACAAATTGTCTTCGGCTTTAGGGCACATTTTAGTCAAACAAGTCTTTATACTCAAATAGATAGGTATCATTATTTTATAAGACGATACACAGTTACGCTTTAACTAAAGCTTTTATTTTTTACTAGCTTACTTACTTATACTTTATTTATTATACTTTAGAACCCTTTCGACCTTTTAAGGGCTGAATTTTGGAAAATCCTTTCTCAGTACTCGCCTACGTCATAAAAAAAACTTTGTACAAAATGTCACACTTCTAAGTGGTATAGATAGTATAGAAGGTATAGATGGCAACGTAGGAACGGGGTAGGTTGACACTGTCTCCCGCTACGCCCAAGAGCGGGATTCGTCATTGGATGACTTTTACCTACCATAAAAAAACCACTTCTAAGTGGTTTTTTCTGTGATTTGATATGTCAGTCAGTCTGTTTCTCTTAGAATAATTTGAATACCGGAAAAATAACTTTGAAAGCAAGCATTTTTTTTTTGGTTTAAACGATTTTATACACGTAATTGAATTTTCACACCATAACCAACGAAGTGCGAAACCAGAATTCAAAAATTCAGCGAAGTAAATCCTGAGTTCGACCGTATACATTACGTATTCGCTGGGCATGACTTATTCATAGTTTATGTGCCTTTGGGTGCGTAGCGAGCTATGGTCAGCACTCAGGTATCATGATCGCGCTACACTGAAAGTTCAGCGAATATTTATTATGAGCTTTATTTCGCTCGGGTCTTGAATTGAAATAAGCGATGTTTATATAAATATTTTTGTATGAATAAAAGGTCCGATATATTTCGATGCCTCCCACGTAAGTTGTTGTAACCCACAAAATGGCAATTTTGGGTTTTTTATGTAAAAGTGTCTCATTTTATGTAATCTATCCTACAAAAAAACAAAAAGTCCAAAAATCCTATTATTTAAGGTACTTTTGAAACGTATAATGTTGTATATTTCGAATGATTCCGGCGTAGACTGTAGTATTTATTACTTGCAATGGTTTACAACGGGGAAAAGCGCACGTGCGTCCGTTGTATGTAACACATATCACAGATTACGCTGGAATTCGCTGCCAGTTGCACCTCTCACGCAATTTTTACGTCGTTAATTTAATATTCTAGTAATTACTATTCCGTTTAATCTTATATTTAACTAACATGATAACCATTTAAAATATGGTATTGATCCCATACAACAATTTACGTCGCTAATTTTAAAATTATTTTATGTTAAGTGATACGTAAAACATTTTACTTCGATGCTAGATATGTAAAAGTAAGTTGTAACATCACATACAATTATTTACGTCGCTATTCGTTTGAAATAAGTACGTTGTATGTATTTTTCAGGGAGTGTTTTATGAATATCACTGAAGTCAGAGTCACTCTAGGCAACCATTTTCAATGAATCTGAGAAGTTTTAAATTACTAAACTAAAAGGTGTAAATATTCGTAACTTTGGACCTTGAAACTGCTCAATTACTCGTATTTCATAGCTGTGTAGTAGAATAACCATTTGGATTACGACTGTTATAGCCATTTTTGTTTATATTATATTATTTTTATTCTAACTAGCCTGTGCAGTCCTACTGCTGATCAAAGGCCTCCATTCTTTCCAGTTATCTTAGTTACTCGCTTTATCGTACCAATTCTCAAGGAAGACATCCACGTTGTGTCGAGGAAATGAGGGCCTAGAACACAAAAGGCACCGAAAAATTACATGTGAGTTTTAGTTAGTAAAAGCAACTTTTACTGATTAAAACTCACTAGGACTTTCCTTCTTGCTCGTGTTTATTGCTAGTTTCCCAAATCAGAAAACGTTGTTCCTTACTTTAGTCACCACCTGTATGTTTCTGCATTGTTGAACTCTTTAAGCTAAGTCCACTATCAGTTATTTGATTGAATAAAGTATCGTTTGAAAAAGGTAATGAAAAATATACACATTTACAGACTAGAGATTTTTCAAAAGGACTAACAACGTCAAAGAAAACCTTTCTAGTAAAATATAAAAAACAGCCTGTAGGAAAACTGGTCTATTGAGACTGCTGTAAGCACTATTTTAATAAATTAAACTAAAAAGGTGACAGAGAAAACGATGTATAACTATGGCTAATTTAGTTATAGGAGCGTCAAGCTTAGAATTTATGCAGATACTATTATAAGACATAAGTAAATAAGAATAAATTGCCTGTTGCCGTTACTGAAACTTCAAACTTCAGACGTGTGTAAACAACAGTTTTCCCATTTCTATAAGTGATTAAGTTCTTAATAAGGTGTTAGATAAATTTGATATACCAACAGCAGTATTAATCCCCGATCAAAAAAATATTTAACAGCCAGTGAAAAGTCTGGGTCTGTCAAAACCATCGTTTGTGACCATTTCAAGTCTTTTTAACTGCTTGCAAGTTGAGTCACACTATGTTTGACTAAATTCACTAATGTTATATTAAGACAGAGGTTTAAACTTTTAGTGTATATAGTAATAACGTATAGCTTTTGCTTAAAGGGTACACAGAGAAAACGGAAAAAGATCTGAAAGATAATAATATCGTAAAAATAAAAGAGGTACCAGTTTGTTCTTAAGATTCAATATTAATTTAATGTTTTATCAGACTATAAGGTAATAACCACTTCTTTCAACAACAATACCTTAAGATGCCAAAATGCTGATGATATGAATACACTAGTTAGGTGCATGAAACCAGCTTTTTGGGGTCGGGAAACAATCCCTCTATTGTATATATTACGAGCAAAACTTAATATTTACGGGCTTTTCTAGATTCAATGTAAGTTATAAAACATTACTTATTTACCTATCGTTCGTCTTGGATATGCTTATGAAAAGAAGAAGAATAAAGCATATTACAGAATGAGCTATAAGTAAAGTCACTTGAAAAAATGGAGAGAGGAAAAGATTACAAAGTGATAGTGAGACGGGTAATACGACAAAATGGAAGAATAAGCTTGTTCCACCGACTCCAAATCACATTGGACTAAGATAGGAACATGATGATGATTTACCTCTTTTTAAATCTCATTGGTTACTAGAATTTTCTTAATCATTTTGATTACGATACGTTTTTGAGTTTTGATTATTTAAACTATAGTAAAAATTTGATTAAAGGACGATATAATGAATTGAAAGTATAATTTTTCAGATTTTTTAAAATGATTTTTATCTTAATCTTTAATGTTTTTCTAATCTTTAAAATATCGTTTCTTATTCTAAACTCTAAACCCAAAATGTAAAATCTTGATAAACTTGATTGAAAATATTCTTTTTTTTTGTATTTCGGTAACGTATCAACGAAAAGGTATTGTCCTAAACGTAATTAGGTTGAAAAAACATTGTATTTATTTTATTATATCAAGTAATGATACACATACCACACCTTTTTTTATTTGTAATCGACGTAAATTGATGTAAGTATCAGATATTATCCAAATCGGCTCTTGAACTCCCATGTATAATAATGTAAGTGATAGTTACAACATTTTGTGAGGACCTCCTGTCGCGGTAAACAGTTGTAACAACAAAATTCAAGAAACCGTTAAAATTATAAAGTAATGATATGTAGTAAACGATAACATATTAAAAACTATACACTCATACCGAATTTCAAAAAGATTCTTTGAAAAATGTGGCTTGTATCGCAAAAAGTATCTTTAAAACGCTCTCCTGTAAAATTGCATTTTTGGGGTTACAACAACTTACGTGGGAGGCATCGATTTGTAAAATAAAATTGAAAGAGGTCAGCTACACTTTTCGCTAGAGTTGCCTTTTCATGTTTAAAAGAATAAGGCAACTCTTAGCTGGTTTCTTCGAAGAATAAATTTTTAACACAATTAACCACCGCTTGACTTATCTAGCGCTGGAGGTTCACTTTTAATAAAGAGGAAAATCTTCGTCAATCTCAACGTTATAAGAAATTGTAATAGAAAATATGGTTCTGTTGATAAATTATGGTATGGTAAGCGTAAGATAGTCTTAGAATAACAGTAATTGACCCCTCTAATTTATTGCCATTCTTAATTTCAAGAATGGAAGTACAGACAAAAAACTATTTCTGTCGACATCAGTAAAGGCTTGACAAGATTGTTGTAAAACAACGTTTCAACCCCGAGTAGACAAAAGTTATAAACCGTGACCTTTAATGCCCTTGGTTTGGAGGCACGATTTCCCGTCCACGGTGTTTTGAACGTATTGTCATGTGATTTACATCCACCTAGCCGCAACACAAACCAACACACACAAATCAAACTCCAACCAAGGTAACCTCGGTTGTCACGTTAGATTACAGCCGTGTGGTCCAACTTTGTAGATTTATCCCCATAATTTCTAATTCTAATAATTTATTAAACGTGACTTTACATATAGCTATTTGAAAATAGCCTCGGTGAGTTCCTGTCTAGGAGCCTAACGCTGAAAATGTCCCACAAAATTCTACCACCAATCGTACCACCAGCTGGCTAAAGTTCTTACCACGGCATAAGCTATTGAACTTTATTATTTATTTTGAACTAACTTCTGGCAAACTTTAGTTCAGTTCAGTGAAACTAGGTTTTTCCATATAGAAGCGAACTTTGGAAAATCCTTTCTTAGTGCTTACTTATATCATAAAAGGAAGCTGAAGGTAGTTTCGACTGTACGTTGATATGTCAGTCAGTTTCTCCTTTTTTAACTAGATAATAATTAGCATTATTACGCATAAGCTATAAAACGTCGCTCAACAATCGCCTAGCATCCACTACGCCATCACACAAAATCCTCGATCACGCACCCGCGTATGATTTAGTCACGGCAAAGTGTCTTACCGGTTGAAATGTTACTAAAGTTGAAGACACACCGAGAATACTAAAGACCCATGTAAATGTTGTTCTTGATATTTATATCGGTAAGTTCGCGAGTCGGGTTCGACAGTTCGGCCGTAATCGTGTCGGGAATTAGGACGGTAAATCATGTTCGAACTTTTTTGTTTTTGATAAATTACTCGTGTGCGAGTTGATTATATTTGATGGCGGAAATAGTGGGTGGTGTAACTAATATGATGTGATGATAGGAGGTTTATATTATATTTGCTTCAGACGTTTATGTGTCTGGTAAATAAACAAGCCTTGATTGCCTGCAAAATTGTCGAAGCCTATTAGGACCCAGGGTCTCTTTCTGAAAGAAAGGCTTGGCCCTATTTCGAAAGGCCAAGAACGAATGGGGTGGGCTGTGTAGTCAGTAAGAGTCTGACACTGTTTCTCGCTCCATCCAAGTGCATGATACGTCATTTGATAATTATAACCCATCATAAAAAAGCCTTGATTGCCTTGATTGCCTGTAATTGTACAATATTAATTACTAGCTTCTGCCAGAGGTGATGATGGGTGGAGTGCCAGTACCTTATAAGGAACCTACCTAAATTTTAAGTTTCTAGGTGTTAAAGTGTCGGAAATTTCGTGATTTCTGAGTGGTATTTCCCTTTTATATGCACACGCGCCTCAAAGAGATGTCAGCAAGATTGACGGGAGCCAGCTAGATGCAGAATTGTTCACAAGAAATACCTCGATCTTAAACCCCAAATCTGCAACTGAAGAAATACAGATTGGATTCATTCAGTAAAAGTCTGACAATTCCTCTTGCTCCACCCTAAAGTGGGATAAGAAATTTGATGATGTCTCGTCGAAACGAAAAATCGCTTCTGTTACAAAATTATTTTTCTATTAATTTATTTTTTGCAGAGTTAAGGACTTTTTTCGATGGGTAAAAATCATTAAGCAGTAAATAGTATCAGACTCTTGCTTACAGGGCCGGCTTTACTTATAGGGCAGGGTATGCGGTGCACACTGGCGCTGGGTAGGACGCTGAAAACCGATCGCCAAAACAAAGATTTATTTTCCCCTTTTATCCTAAAAATACTAATACTTCCTGACATCACTGACAAAAATTGCCCGAATACTCATTTGAAAAAAAAGGTTGATAGTGTTAAAAAACTGACCGTACAAAACTACTAAATATTTCGCTTTATGTATGATGTAGTTGGTAGAATTTATTTCAGTTCAATCACACATTTGAAGCCATCTTTGGACCCAAACAGTTTGCACCCACTTGGCGTCCTCTAGTTTGTACTAGAGGACGCCAAGTTTTTGATTGTACCTACACGGGCGCTTCGAAAGCTAGAACTACCTCTGCTGACTTACTAAAAAAGTCACCCTGTTCCTACGTTTTCATTCATAGCAAGGCCGGACATTCCTTCAATGCTTTACAAAAACAACTTATAAAAGAGCGCATACTAACGCAAAAAAATCTAAAAACGTCATAATCAAACTTTACAACGCTATTTGCTCCCGAAAAACGAAAATCCTGTGTTAAAACTCACACAATTTACGCACATACACACAATCACATAATTTTATTAGTCATTTCAAACCCTCCCTTACTTCTACCATTTACTTAGACAAAGACCTTTTCACACCATGCATTAAATTAATGTTTATACAATTATAATTTTGCATACGGGATGAAATTAAATAATTTCTGGGCATAATTATTTAACATTAAATTAAATTAGCATAATATTACGAAATCATTACCTGCACAATTATTTTGGTAAATCGACACATTACTTGCATTTTCATTATCATATAGTTATGGTTCACCAAAAAGTGCTCATATTATCCACTTTATGGTGTGTGAATTACTGTAAAATGTTTTTATTCAGTTGTGTATTAATTTAGAGGGATATAGAAGAAGAGGAAATAGAGAAGTGGTGGCCGAATGATAACGGCCCCGTCTTATGATTTGTAGGTCGCTTGTTCAAACCCAGCCAGGCGCATTACTTTGTGTAATTTATTTCTTCATCACTGCTCTGAAAACGGTGAAGGAAAACATCGTGAGGAAACCAGCATGTCCTAGAACCAAAAATTTGAAGACTTGTGACGAACACCAATCCGCACTAGGCTCGCGTTGTGGATTACGGCCCATTCCCTCTCCTAGAGACGAGACCTGTGTCCCAGCAGTGGGAACATTAAAAACGCTGATGATGAGAGGGAGAGGAACTCCAATAAGCAGATAGATGGATTATGTGTGGATTGTTATAAAAGACTAGCTTTTGGCCGCGTCTTCGCTACCGATAAAGAAAAATGTGATAAATGAAGAACCACTCGACCGATTTTGTGCAAACTTCGCATATGCCATCTATTAAATAGTCCAAACAAAGCCTAAACATTTGGTTTAGATAGGTGAGCCCGTTCTTGAGTTATAAAATTACAACGAAATGGATGATAATACGAATAAATTAAAGAAGAAACACCAACTCCAAGTTACACGGGACAAAGGCAGAAAGAATTCTGATGAAATTTAAAATTCTGCATTTAATCCCTGAAATATGCTCGATTGAAAAATAGTGCAAATACCTTAGTCACGGTGATTAAATTTCTCAATTCTTTGTTAGGAACATACTCCTGATTAAAACTATGGTATGTGCTATTCCAGGTAATAGTCTCTCGCCGTCCGACCATCCCGTCCAAGTCGTCGAAGACGCATAGTGTTTCAAGCATGCCTCATGGAGATGTCAGTAAACCCGTAGAGACCCAGCAGGGTCGAAGTCTAGTGGGACCATGAGGCCCTTGAACGAGGCAGAGAAGGAACAGGAATTGGTTTTAGTCGGTAAAAGTCTGACAGGCCCTCGATTATTTTCAACATAAAAAATATATAACATAATCCAACTACACTATTCTTAATGCAACCGAATAAAACTTTTCGTTTCCAGTCCCCCACTAAGCTACCCGATAATTCGAAATACCGTTCAACTTCGAATAACCAGTTAAAAGTCGCAACCGAACGAGAAAACTTGGCATATTTAAAATATTTATTATTCTCAATGTTGAGCAAATCGTACAGAAACTCACAATTACCTAATGTATTGTAAAACCTGACTTTTGTATCGTAAATTTTCTACAGAAGATACGTGCTTTGTATTATAGAGATAGAAGCACATTAAATATTTTCTGAATTTGCGAGTTAAGGGGGAAGCGCAACAGCATCCCTACTAACGCGTGTTAGTCGCATTTGCAATACGCTACAGCATCGCGACTGTATCGATACGAATGCGCTACACCATCGCTAAAAATGTCGCCGAGCGTCAAGGACTTCAGTTGTTTGAAGTTTGAAAGAGTCACTGTAGTCCCTGAAGGCAACTGAAGTAACACCAACGAACCTTCTGTTTTAGTCAGTAAAAGATTGACCCTCCAGCTTGTTCACGCAGATCAATTTCCTTTCGTTTAGTCCATCCTAAGGTTGTCTGTAAGAAACTTCCCTGTGCGATAAGACCGCCCATTGTACCCTTAGTTTTTGTAAATGTATATCCTGTCCATATTATGAGATGTACAATAAAGTTTATAATAAATAAATCAATTGAATTTATTTCAAGTTTATGATTTTTAAGTACAAAAAGGGAGAAAGCATGTTTTTGTATTTATTTAAAACGTTTCATGCTACCGTGCATGTACATTCATTAAAATTTAAGATTTAAATTTGTGTATAAACGTAGATAAAGTTAAGTTACTTATGTTACTTTTTTGGTGTACAAATCGTAAAATAATTGTATTGATTATTTTATTTATTGAATTAGAATACATTTATACCTTTGCCAGATGTATATTTGTTTCAATGCCTATCCGGAAACCTCCCCCTTAACCTTAAATTATCCTTTATAACGATTTGGTAGCATCTGGGAGAATGCATAGTGGGATTTCCGAAACGATATCGGGATGTGGGCAAGCAATAAAATGGATTGCAATTGCAGTGTTCTATTTCTAATGTCTATACGAGTATTAGACAATGAAACGATACAGGGAATTTAGTGATGTGCACAGGTTCTTTGAGTTAGTATCTATCTTTGGTCAGTAATACTGTATTGATCACAAATAGGGCTCTAAAAATACAAATGAAATACTACTAAATAACCATTCGTTTCCTACCACCTGAATGTAGTCATATTTAGTAATTACTACCAAAGGCAAAGAGTTGTCGAAGAAGATGGAGAAGGCTTTTACCCTTACAGGGACCCATATATTAACAAAACGATAATATTTCTAACATAATTTGTTAGATTTAATTTAAAACGAAAATAATAATTTATTTTACTGGCAACATTTTAATAGTATATTGTTATACGAGGGGTGAAAGTGAGTTATTTAGTCCCAAGAATTTTTTTGGCGACCGAGCAGAGCGAGGTCACCACCGCTTCGCATCGCCATCAGGTGGGATCGCAGTCAAGCATTAGTTCACAGCAAATTTTTTTTTTTCATCTATCTCTTGTTTATACTGTGGATAAAAATAGATCTTACGGTATTGAATAAACTCAGGTTTTTTTTGTTTATTTAATTTTTGTAATGAAATAAAAATATGATTTTATTTAATCTTAATTATTTGAGACATGGCTCATTGCTTAAACTTGTTATATTATTTATTTAGTTCTAAAAACCACAGTTTTACTAAGAAATTATTCATTAAAAGTTTTAATATAGTCGTATAAAAGATTAATTAAATATACCATTAACATATAACGTAATAAAGTGAAAAATCAGTTGAGTTACAAGTAAATGAGTTTTCTACTGAATTTAATCTCGTTTAATTGGATATATGAATAAATATTGAGTCACAACCTGTTTACTTTTCAGTTGTAAGCGTTTTGGTCAGAAATTCGAATTTCAATTTAAATGTAATTTTCGCACAAAATATGTATTTACTACGAGTACTTTCTAGAATCAGATCTCACAAAAATATTTTTAGGGTAACTAGAATTGGATTTATTGTAATCCGGAATTTGTATCTATTTAGGTAATTTTGATCTGAATTTACGTTCCTTTTTTGGATATATTTTTTTAATTATTTTAGAAAATGAGTTATTAAAAAAAATATGATTGACTAGCTTTTGCCAGCGGCTTCGCCCGCGTACATAAAATATAGCCTATGTCACTCAGGAGCAAAGCAGCTTTCTATTGTTGCTAAAATTTTTCCAATCGGACCAGTAGTTCCAGAGATTAGCTCCTACAAACAAAAAAACAAACTTTACCTCTTTATTATATTAGTGTAGATTTACATTACTGTTACTGTGTACAAGTAGATACAGGCAAAATAAATGTACTAACAGACATTAAACAAAACTCATAAGGCATCAAAAAATTCATCCACATCGATGTCAATGGGAAATGTGCCCAGACGGTGGCAGCATTGCCTCGTTGGATGGCAATGCTGATCCGTTGACTGAAGAAAAGCCCAGCCCCATTCAGTTATTTGAATTATTTTTAGAATAAATTTGTTTGAATTATTTTTGAAATTAAATTATATACCACATGGTAGTATTTTTAACTCAACGCTTGACTGATACAGAATGTATTGTTGCATAAGGTTTACTTTTATGTACAGTACATTAATAACATTGTAGTTGGAATCACAGGACATAAATTAATGTAAAATAAATATCACTTTGTATACAGTCCAACCTGGTACCACTTCCCGCACAAGCTTCTTCACAAATTTGTACACGGTCATCATCATCATCAGCCTTTTTTAAAGTTGCTGGACACAATCCTCTTCTTTAGAAGAGGGAATGGGCCATAATCCACCACGCTGGCCCAATGCGGATTGGTAAATGTCACATATCTTCGAAATTTTGGTTTCCTCATGATGTTTTCCTTCACCGTTTTAAGAGCAGAGGTGATGAAATAAATTGCACAAAGTAATGCGCCTGGCTGGGTTTGAGCCCGTGATTTACAACTCGTACCTAAGCCTGGACCTTTACTGCTCGGCCACCATTGCTCTTAAACGGTACCTACTGGTAATTTGTACAGTACCAATTCGTTCCAAACCACATCCCTAGTGTGCTAATGGTGTGGTCTGTAGTATTGGTCGTGTTTGAACCGGCTTTAGGTTTTATTAGAGATGCTTTGCTTAATGTAACAATGCATTTGTGTTAGTGCATATTCTGTAGATAATAATAGACACTGCATAAACGGAAGAAAACAATTTTTCAAAATTTGTACACATTTTTTTTTTAAAGTGAAGAGTTAAGCAACTACGATGAAATAGAAAGATTGTGCTCTTTCACGCCTTTTCAAAGACTGCAATTTAAATATTACAACACTTATTGAGAAATTCACATTAGTACTTGCCTGGTTATGAATCCCCAATTTCATGTATGAGAGGTGATCGACGACATATCTGAAAATATCTACACTCTATAATATTATAAAGAGGTAAAGTTTGTTTTTTTGTTTGTAGGAGGTAATCTCTAGAACTACTGGTCTGATTGGAAAATTTTTAGCAACAATAGAAAGCTGCTTTACTCCTGAGTGACATAGGCTATATTTTATGTACGCGGGCGAAGCCGCTGGCTAAAGCTAGTATGTAGTAAAATACTGATATTTAAACTAAACTTACCGCACTGAATACCAACAGTACCATCGCCTCTTTAGGAACATCCTATTTGCAATGTTTGTAAACACTTATCCCTAAGGAGACTGCAAATCTTGCCTCCCCTACGAACAAACGAGAACCAAATTCCACATTACCACATCCGACGAAAACCAGATGTAAATTATATTGAAGATGAAAGCTTATCATGGTCATATTTCAGCTAAGTAGTCGCAACTAAGAGGCATCTTCTTCCTCCCATGTTCACATACACCAGTATTTATGTACAGCAATTAAGAAACTTGGTAACACATACACTGTGCAAGTTGCTAGATAATTTGCTAAGTGAAAACATATAGCAACGGTGTAATGTTTCAGTGTTAAGTAGATGCTACAGTTTTTGGTTGGAGGGGGGTTAAATTTTCTGATTATATTGAAGAGAAGTGGCGGTAATGTATATTAAGGTAGTCGAATCTCATAATTATCAACTTTTCAGCTTGTGCAGTAGCATACAGTAAATAACTCCCAAACTAATAGCTTGTATTTTGAGAGTTCATATTAGAGTTCTTCCTAAGGAGGCCTTACAAATACACAACCTTGTAGACAAAGCGATGGACATCAAATAAAAAAATAACAATTCAGGGAAATGAACCTGATGAAAAAAAAAAGGGAAATGTTGAAAAAAAGATTAAAACAAAAGACGGTAGATTCAGATACATAATTTGGACATTCGAATTATATATTACCTTCACATTTAATAAATTAATCTTTAATAAACCCTATGAACAAGGATTGCCATTGAGAACTTCTTCAGTTTTCACGAGTTTTTAAAATGATAGAGACATACATCCGATATACTCGTATAATATCACTTTGCTTAAAGATCGCAACTGTCTCTTAAATCTGTAAGTGCTCCATATCCCATAGAGACCATCCACTATTTTGGAATGGGAAACGTTTGTCCATTTAAATCGACAGTGTAGCTCTCTATGGTGAAAGTGACATGTTTATGATTGGAGCAAAATTTCTTGAGACCTCCTATAACAAGCAGATAATCATGACTACAGAACATTACTACAAACAAACAAACAATTTGACTCGTTTGTAACATACCTTCAGACCAGCTTTTAGAGCAGCTCCACTCCACATTTGATCCTTTGATTTTGCATAACACGAAAGCAATAAAAGTTGACCGAAACATATTTCAGAATCTCATGTTTTCATAATCGAGCACACAATAAAATCACATTTTTAGGGTCACGACTACAGCGGCCTTACTACGAGCTCCCAACGCGATTTACGACCTGAACTGAACTGTGAAAGAGATGACGCTATATAGGGTGAATAGCGCCATCTCTCTTTGTCGCTCTCACGACCGACATTTCAAAGTGTCATGGTAAAGCCCCAGATTGGGAAAAAAACATATTTGTTAGATCCAACCCAGGGTTTACGACAACCCGGGGATACGCGTCATTCCGTATGCATGGACATAAAAATATGCTAAACGAAACAAAGACTAATATGTATGAAAATCCAGAAACACGGAAAACATGACACACTTCCAAATTAGAATGAAAATGTACGTAACAATATCCGTGTGGTTTATGAAAAAGATTGAAGTCGAAATTTTCTTTACAAAAGAAGATTCATAGTTAGTTACTAGGAATGCGCCGAATAGTGTTTCACCGAATAACCGAATAAATACACTGTACTACGCTCCAAAACGGACGGAAATCATTGACGTGGGTCAGAAGTCTGCTCAGCTAAAGTGGGACTGGGCTGGACATGTCTGCCGCATGTCAGTCGAGCGGTGGGCCAGTAAAACACAAAGTTGGTGCCCTGAAACCGCAGGAAGGGGTCACGGCAGACCAAGAAGGAGATAGCGGAACGACTTGGATGCCTTCCTTGGGAATTGGCAAGAAATGGCTCAAGACCGTGAACAGTGGAAGGAATGGAGGGAGGCCTTTGCCCAGCAGTGGGACAGTGCGGGCTAGTAATAATAATAAGTTCTTACCGAACCGAATATACCTACTGCCGGATAATTCGGTAACCCTTTTACAGTTTTGCCTCGCTAACAATTTTATATAATACGCGACATACAAGTTGAACCATCTTGGCGGTCGACCTTGAGTAATAAATTTCGAGTCTTAATTGTAGTGGGCGCGACGGACAGCGTGTAACCATAGCAACAGGTTCAACTTATATACCACGTACTATACACGTTACTCGTTAGATTTACAATCCAAACTAATACTGCGAAAGTAACTCTGTCTGTCTGTCTGTCTGTTACGCTTTCTCACTTATACCTCTCAAACGATTTTGATGAAATTTGGCACAGTCAATCTTTAGACCCTGAGAAAGGACATAGGCTAACTTTTATTGCAAAAAAAAGACGCAAACGAAGTCGCGGGTACCAGCTAGTGATCTATAAAACCGAATATATTCGGTCTCTCAACCGAATTATTCGACCGAACCGTATACCACAAAATTCTGCCGAATACCGAATATATAAAGCATATTCAGCGCATCTCTAATAGTTACTTTACAAACAAGGTTGTAACATACTGAGCTCAAAAATTTTGAACAACTCATAGCTAAGCCAAACCGGAACTTCATTGTTGAAACTTGAGTATAAAGAGTAAAGATGGTTAAATTTTGTAGCTCGTAAAAAGTTGTATAAAATCAGCATCGTTACCTTTTTTACGTGGGGAATTAATATAAAAATCTCCTCCCACTATAGGTGGAGTGGAAAGAGCGTCAGACTTTTACTGACTAAAACTTACAACGTTCTATTAGTTGCCCTTTTTGCGAGGCCTACAGTAAGTGCTTCGAAGGATCCATAGCATTGGTGAATGTCGGCTCTAGTTGGCCACTTAAATTTCGCTGACATCTCAAAAAGAAAAAACCAATTAAAAAAAAAACTAAAAGAGGAACCTCCTAACAATACAAAAAGTATCTAGGAGTATCGTTTTCTAAAACAAACTTGGCAAGCAAGGCTGCAGACTCCTAACAAGAACCTCCTGAGGTCGAGGCGTGTGGTTATTCTATTCCAGGACCGCGGGTTTTTTTTTAGAAACGGGTACCTCCTGTAGTCCTGGAACGCAACGATCAACTGGACGAAGGAGTAGTTTTACTTTAGTTGGACCGCCTAGACCGGGAGAACACATTAAATGATATCCCATCTTAAAAAAAATAATCAGTGTTCTTATACTTAATACTATTATATTTACATACTAAGAATCCCTGTTACCACAGTCCATTACACTCAAAGAACGATTCCAAAAGTCAACAGTAAATTCAATAATTCACAATTTATTCAGCACAGGAGGCAACTCCTAACGACTCTCATCTCTGATAACGCCTCGCACAGTTTGTAATGCGATCATCACACATGTTGCCGACCTTTTACGGGTACAATTGAGTTACTTTTGAACTCCAAAGTACCATTAAAACGTTTTAAAATCCCTTTTTAAACTGAGGTCAGAGTTTTAATGGGATTAAAGTAGGCCCGTGTTGTGGAAGTGTGTTTGTAAGTAGCCTATTCTTCAGGGTAGAAACGTGTTCACCTTAAAATTTAAGATTTGGTAAAAGGATGTTGTGCTACGTGAACTGCTTTATTTATTAATGACCTCGAAGATGCCTTGAGTTTTGCAGGCTGCAATAAACTTGACTACCTACTGGATAGGTTCAAACAGTGAAGCTATACATATGTACCGATAAAATAACATGTCTTTTGGCTACATTAATCAATCAATCAATCAATCAAACATTTATTTTGTGGTTTAACAGGTAGTGTTTACAAAAGAACTAAGTAGTGCACTATGTTTTGCCAAAAGGAATGGCGTTCAAAATTAAGGCAAGAAGCCAAGCTCAAAAACTCTTCCGCATCATTGTCGACTAGTAACTGCTTTTACTAGTCGACAATGATGCGGAAGAGTTTTTGACACCATATTGTTAAAATATGATGTCAGAAAACTCTTTCACATCATATTTTTAATGAAATTTAGTAAATAAGTGTAGGGGTTTATCTAATTAAGTAAAATTAAAACTTATTTTTCAAATAAAAGTTTTTTAAAAAGGAAAATGTGCTGTCATCGATATAAAAAGAAGAGAAAATACACAAATATCCATGTAAAACAACTGCCAGTGACATTCTTTGATCATTTATTCCTTAAATATAATATGGAGAGAACAAACATGGTACAGAATTTCAGATTACCTCCGAAAGACTTATTAATTTTGAATCGGTAATCGCTCACAAAATGACTAAAATATCTTTTTACGAAAAATATAAGACAGATTTACTAAAATCACGATAACATGATGTTTTTGACAAGCCTTGAGGACGTGATAGGAATTGAAATGTAAGAAGACTGACAAAACAATTTATAATAACAGTACTGAAATTAGTAGAAAATTGCTTTTATTTCTGTACCCAGGGTGTATGAACTTACGTGCTTCCAAAGGAAGTTATTTGAAGTCATTTATTATTCATTTCTGGACGCTATCACGACACTTCTGGATGTCAAATAAATTATTACGGTCGGAGTAATATCTTCATTGAGAGTCACAGACAAGAAACGGGACCCGAGATATTAAAATAGCTATGAAATGGCCGATAATGTCATAATGATTTTATTACCTGCAAAAAATTGTGAGTCAAATCGCATGAGTTTCATAAATTGCTAAGATTTTGCAATTATTTTGTGTTGAATAAAGAATTTAATTTTGAGAACTCTACTGCGGCATTTTCAGTTAAAAATTTGTTTATTAAAATATCGGTCATTTGGAGAAAAATCAATTTAATCTATTTTTAATAAAACCCTGTCATACACAAGGACTCTTGCATCGCTGTTGACTGAAATATGACAAGCTGGTGTGATTGTCAGACTGTCATGGCAACGCTTATCCTCAGTTCAAGATAAAAGCCCTTTAGCCGTTTAGTCACCTGAAGATAACTCTTCATGTGACTAAAGGACTAACTTTGAAGGCGTTAAGACATGTCTTTATACAATTTGTAGACATTCGAACTCTACGATCCTAAAGTGTCCTAACAACACAATTTTTTGTACTGTAAAAACTATAGGACATGTTTAATTGTTTATATATAACTGCCAATAAGGATACACTTCCACTGCTTGTGATTCTCTGCAACCACATCGGCAGCACCAACTTAACATAAAAAACTATAAAGTTTAGTTTAGAAGAAGTTATAACCTTTCATTTTACAGGAACTTTATTAAAATTAATTCGAATATTTTTCTTTAGAGTATAAAATATTCAAACGACTGATTTTAAAACAGATATTCTTTAGATGTGTGCTGAATTTATGTGAACCAGAAGTCTTTGAGACAGATATCATCACGGTTACATCCGTAGAAGGGTGTGTAGGTGTAATTAATGGGGGTAGCCTTGAGTTAATGTGTCCCCTAATGCCTAGCGGTTGATGTATCCATGCGCCTGGTAATGTTTGTGTGTACTTAGCTATCTTTGTAGGTCACAGTGTAACCTTAGATAGCATTTTAGCGCTACGTAATGTTGCGTATAGTTAAACAAGTTGTTTAGTGTACAGGTTCGATATTAAGTTTCCACTACATCAACAATTTTTAATTTTGTTGTGTTCGTTATAACATTTAAACATAAAGAACAATAATGTGAAGGAAATAATCATTTGCAGATGCACAAAACTGTTCAAAAGTAGTTACAAGTAACTCCTTATCTATCAATTGAACAGCTTGTTCGTCTGTACTTTATCGTCTTTTCTTTGAAGTTATCACTATGGCCGTTTCCACGGTGTCGTCAACGTGATACGTCGCTGCACATTGCTGCATCAAGTAGATAAACGGTGCAAAGATTTATTGAGCGAATGTTCCTTACAGTGCCTTGTCATGCCTAACGCAACGTCGTCTAGTCTAAAACTACGCAGACCTTGTGCTATGAGAACCAAATGACTGAGAAATTAAAAAAAAACTTATACATTCCTAAATTCATATCTATAATAGATAAATAACACCTAGATACAGAGTAAATGATCGTGCTTTTCACACAAAAAATTGTCTTGGGTGGGAATCGAACCCACGATTTACGCCGTAGCACTCAGGGCCAAGATTAAAAAGGCTGATGATGATGAATCAGTCATACACTTCGCTATTATATCTTTAGATGTGAATGGCAGTAGCTAGGCTCTTCAAAATAACCCAGCATTGCTCGCGAATATCTTTCAAGACTATTAAGACATCTTAAAATATTTTAATGAGCAATTAGTATTTAATGGTTTTCTGTAGAACCTTTTCGAGAGCTAAGTACCAAACTACATTAAAATGTGGGTCAAAACGATCCTTATGTTGGGATCAAGTTCACTATAGGATTCCAAAGAGGTTCCATTAAAGAATTTCACCAAACCCCGTAATGTCGTCCCCAAAGGTATTCAAAAATTCAACTATCGTTAGCCTTGGTAAGAGGGTTTTCTCAATGGGATTTTGATTTATGGGACGGTTTTGTATTTGCTCTTTTAAAAGGAAAAGTAGTGAATCCCGTAGATTTATTTCTGTAAAAAGGATTTGGGGTCTTTGAACCAACTGAGTAAGGGTGTAACTAGATAGGAAGAAGGAGAGACAAAAACAAAATCAGCACTATCCGGTTATACAGGGTGTCCCGAAACTCAATGTCAGGTGGCCACGGGGTGATAGGCTAGGTTATACTACTTCAGGTAAAAAAATTTCAAAAAAATCCGTGTTAAAAAGTGCTTTTATATTGTTTGAAAATTTGATAACATATTTAGGTACTAAATAATTAAGTTAAATGTTTTTATTTTTACCTGAACTACCCTATAACCTAACCTAACCAAGCTTATAGCCCCGTAGCCGCTTGAAGGACAGCCTATATATAAAATGTCACAATATTATGTGGTAATGAGCAGGGCACATTACTCGTTGAACAGACGGCCGTTAGGACTGAAAAAGTTCTAGAGTGGTGATCGTGTACCAGCAGATGCAGCGTTAGTAGATCTACTACAAGACGAAAGTGAAGACGGTCCAATGAACAAACTTAGAAGCATGCTGGCTGGTTTGAAACACTTATTCGAATTTAGAAGAAGTAATAATTTGTTTGTTGGTTTATGTATGTGTGTATAGGTATAAAATTGTGACGACTTTACATTGAATGTTTGGGACTTACAAAATTGTGACAAATCGACAATGTGGCTAGTTATAACAATTTTTTGACTGTTATATTGTTGAAATACTGTATGTACTGAAAGGCAGGCCCGATTTAAGACGTAGCTATATAGTAGACGTATTTAACCCCGGTTATTGTTATATTTTATTTCTTATTGCGCCTCATCTTGCAGTACCAACATAATGAAAAAATCGGCCAATTACTTCGCCAAAAAAAACCTTCGACAAAAGAAATCACTAGCTAATATACAACTAATCCCTTTACAAATATTAGTATCGTGTTTCTGATTACCGGGATAACGGATTGCTCCTAATCCGCCATTGATTCGTTGGGGAAAGGTCATGCGCACAGAAATCCGATTTATTTAACGTCTGAAAGAAAAACAGGTCAAATGGAAAACAATTTGTGTAGGTAATGATCGAGGAGGCCTTCTTCAGTTTATTTTTTTCTAAATACTCCAAAGTAAATTAAGGAATTTGTTTGATCTTTTTGGATACGAAAATTATAAATATTTAAAATAGTGTACAGGGCTCAAAAAAGATATTAGAAATTAGCATTTAATTTTATTTATCAACATATTTATTTACATTTGTGCGTGGGCTAATTTTAACACAACATTAAACTTTATACCAATTGGCATAATGACAAAAAACATTTTTACAGCAAATAACCCAGTATTTCAAGTAGTAATAAAAAAACTAGGATTCCCTATTCGAAGTCATAAATAATAATAAAAAATACCTAAATGCCAATGTCAATAAAATGTAGATAATATCAATAAATTGCATAAAGATGACAATGATGAAATATGGTGATACAATTTTTTAAAGCATATAAAATGTAATAACATAAATAATAAGTTTAACTACTAATAACAGGTAGGTACAATCTTAATCTCATTTACACATGGACTCAGTTACCCAATAACAGATCTATTCTGGGTAACAGATACCAACATTTCCCCAACAGAGGCTCAAAAGTTACATCGGAAGTTAGGGACCTAGTTGATGACACGAAGCGATGCGTGCAATATCCGACCCACATCGCTTATCGACGCAGTTTGGTATGCGTGCCGCCATCAGGAAGGTCGCTAAGAGAACTTATGAGACAAAAAAAAGCTTGAGCAATATTTTAAATAATATAATATCAGTGAGCACTGTACTGAGGAATAGTGTTGTTACACAATATTTATTAATATTAGAACTTTCAGAATTGATTTGGTAGTATCAGAAATAGCTTGCATACAATTTTACGAATATTACCTCAAAATAATATCATCAAAACGATGAAGGAAAACATCGTGAGGAAACCGGCATGTCCCAGAACCAAAAATTCGAAGACGTATGACCTGGCCTGTGTCCGGGCAGTGGGAACATTAAGAAGGCTGATGATGATGTTGATAATATAAAGAATCTTGAATGAAAGTATTTATTTCAAATAATATAACCATTTACTGGCACTTTTGTCATAAAACACAATGCGAATTTCACATACTAAAGCGTAGATCTCTATAAAGAAAAATGTTTATTAAACTCCTTGGAACTCTTTTCAATTTTAGTACAGATACGATTGCGTCACTGCTCACCATCAGGTGGGATTGTTGGCAAGTACTACTTTAAGTCCATTTTAAAGAAAAGAGATGTAATTTTTACATTATCAATATTAATGGCATATTGTTTTTGTGTATAGAACAAATCACATAATATTATAGTTACAGACATGTCTTAAAATAATCGGTAGAGATGTTAGATTGCAGCAAATGAACACAACAACATCAATTTTATCATATAATTAATATAAAACCAATAAAGTGATATCACAATAGTTACATAAAAAAATACTAATATTGCTATAAAAATAAATAATAATATTGCTTAAAATATAAAAACATCCTAAAACCTTAAAATCTAATAGAATAGAACAGAATATAACTTTATTGTGCACCAAAAAGTTACACAATCTTAAGGTACATAAACACTAACTTTACTAACCAAACGAAAAGCTAAATTTCGGAGAGAAAAGTAGGTAAAGTTTTACTAAATGTTTACACAGGAAAACAGTTTAAGGTAATAAACTATGTGTGTTTTCATTTTCATGACAAATTGCAACAAATGTTACAAAATTGCATTTTAATGTCGAGCGGACGCTTTGGGTCACTGCAATTTTTCAACAAAATAAGTGCACTGTCATGAAATGCACCACTACACATCTTTCAAGTATGTTTGTACCTATAGGATGCACATATATCATGTTCTTTTTTTCACAACATGCTTTTTTTCAAACTTCTCGATTAATCCTTCACAATCTTCATAGATTTTGTCTTGTTCTTGGAAAAAGATTTCTTTGCCGTCTTAAGTGTAAGGAAAACCTTGTTTCCACAACATGGAAACGCATTTTAGGACTACCAATTAGTTAAATTTGTAATTTCATATCGATCCAAAGTTATCCCGTTCAAAGTTGTCACGGTAGAATTGTGCCCCGCTTAGGAAGAGCATCGCCGTGCCCTCGTGGGGGAAATCGGCGGCGGCGACCTCTCGCCAACCTTGGTTCAAGCCATGGTGCGCAGCGAGGAAGAGTGGCAGGCGATCGTCTCCTTATGCGAAGCAGTAATGCTAGAAAAGGAAGAGGCCGACAGCCGCTGCCGCTGCTGGGTTTCCGATCCTGATATCTGGCCACCGTAGGCGCGGGCTGGCGGACGGCGAACAATTGGGTAGCTCGCCGTGTGGTCGTCTCGTAACAGTTCAGACCGACCCCAAATCGTTAACGGCGTGCACTGTACCCGCGCACCTCAAGGAGTTGTCAGCAAACTGAAGAGGCCGAAAGGGTTAACGCCTCCTGGAGCCAAGGGTTGATGCGTAAGCATATTACCAGGGCCCTGGGATAAGAGTAGGGAAGGAACGGGGTAGGTTGTTTAGGCAGTAAGAGTCTGACACTGTTTCCCGCTCCACTCAAGAGTTGGGTGATATTTACTTACCATAAAAAAAGTTCAAAGTTGTAGTTTCGCAAAAAGGAAATTCCATAATATATAAAGCCTACCATACCTGCTTATACCAGTAATTTTGTCGGCGTGAAGTTAAGTCAAATTTCTCTGTACAAAATTTAATCAAAATCGATTCATCAAATTTTCCGTGAAAGCGTTACAAATGGAAAGAGTTACATTCTGCTTTCATATTTATAACATTGAATACAGATTCTCATTGTCATGATAGAAGTCTAAATAGAGAGATAAACATTCACAATTACTGCTCGTAGAAATAAAATTCACATTATATTTCAACCTTTGACTCCTATATCCTCACAGTAATAATGCGATTAACGTGCTTAGCAGGTTCCCATTTACTGGTGTGAAATAAAACAAATTTTATGATTCCTTCCGAACAGACGATTACGAGGAATTCTCATGAATATTACAAATACTATCGGTTCCCGTCGGAATATCGAATATCGGAAATGTTAGGTTAGTCTTGAACATTTCAGTTTGCAAGGAATGTTGAATTTAGTTCGCCATTTCGAGTAGTTCGCTCTTTTAGTTTTGTTTGTTCCCCATCGAAGTCAGCTTGGTATTACATGTCTATGATATTTCAGGGTGTAAAATTGAGAGGGTGCTAAATGAAAATGACTCAAGCAATGCCTCCATCACCTCTAATGGTAAGCTTCAGCTATAGAATTGAATTAACACATAGGCCGCACAGCGTCAGCCAAATAATGTTCCCACTGCTGGGATTCAAACCGCTTCTCAAGAGAGCGGACTGGCCGTAATCCATCAAGCGGGTCTAGTGCAGGTTGGTCGATGTCACAGTCATGTCTGTCGAATTTTTAGTTTTAGTACATCTACATTTTCCTCACGATCTTTTCTTTCATAGTTTTGAGAGCAGTGGTGATGAAATAAATTGCACAAACTAATGCGCCTGGCTGGGTTTGAACTCGCGACGTACAACTCGTAAGTCCTCGACCATCACTTCTCCTACACAAAACACTAAAATGATTGAAAAAGCTGAAATGATTTAAGAATTGCATTTATACATAAGATGGAGCTACCGTAAGAAATATATCATGCAATCGGCGGCATTCAGAGATAATTAATGACACAAAGAGAGAGTGCTGGGGACTTGATTGCGCCATTACTTTTTACCAGCTTTACTCAACCACTAGGAACTGGTGAGGAACGAGCGTTTTGCGGGACTGCTTTTACATTAATTTTGACGTACAAAAAGCGCTGACTTTTGCCTCCCATTTTTCGACTACCTTCCGGAATCTATTAGTATTTAGTAGCCCGGTAACGAATACAATTATCTGGTTTTTATTTTATTTTATGTGAGTGAGCGTATGAGATAACTTCTGTATGATTTGGTGTAGTGTGTGACGTGCCAGCGGATCGAGTGATGTGGGCAAACATTCTAGAGGTATGTCCTCCAAGTTTTCGAATGACATTTTAATAACTAACGGTGATTTTTTGAGATTCTCATATGCAACTGTTAAACTTTTTTTATAACACACAACGTTGTCTAGTCCCAAGCTAAGCAGAACTTGTGTTATGGGTACTAGACAACTGATAAACGTACGTATTATATTTCTAAACAAATCCATACTAAATTTTGATAAATTATGAATCAATTTTCTTTATTTCCTTTTTGCTATCCGTAGGATAGGAGATAATGACATCCTTTGCACATATGCTATTGAAGCCATACATTTCTTATCTTGCTAATCTGCAAGTAAATAAGGGTTATGCGACCTCTTTTGACTCCACAGCATTATCGATAAATTACAAAAGACAAAACAAATGATCGTGCTGATCAAACAAATATTCGTCCTGGGTGGGAATCGAACCCACGACCTCTGGCCACCAAAGACTTCTAACTACTCGATCCACAGGCTAGTCAAGATTAATTGAATTTAAATCCTGGCTTTATCTAGCTCTCCCGAGATAATGTCGTGGCCTAGGTCTGCTAAAAACCTACTTAAAAAGTAACTTGAGGAACTCGGGTGGCTTTGATCAATAAAAGTTTGACACTTCAGTTTGAAAATGGTGGAGTAAAAACTCCACCATTTGTAGTGTTTGTTTGTTTTTTGTTGTAGTTGTTGTTGTGGGAACGAAAATAGTTGATCCGTTTCAAAGTTGATCAGATTGGAAACAAATCCTTCACCGAGTTCCATTCCGATCAATCAGTTGATCCGTTCAGGTGATCGGAATGGAAGTACTGTGGTAAACATTGACTGTTTTTGTTTTCCTGCTTCTAGAGCAGTAAAGTGAGAGATCGTGTCAGACTTTTACTAATTAAAACCTGACTTTGCGTACTAAGACCAAACTCAGTAAGTATAGAAATTCCTACGGATTTCTATAAAACTGAAGAAAAGTGCTACTTTAATTTTTTTATCAAAATCAGGCTCTACTTAGAGCCTGATTTAAAAAAATAAAATTAAGCACTGTCTTTTTAATATCAAATAAGTATAAGTTTATTACGATTCATGTTTATTCATGTGTGATTTATTCACTCAAATATCTCAAAAAGCTCCCTGTAGAATACGACAATAAACGTTGAAAGCTGCGTTGCAACGACGCGAAAATGGGCGACAGCACCGCCGATTTCAGCGACGCCGTGTCGCAACGCGGTTATGTTTTTCGACCTTCAAAAAAGTTCATGAATTCTTTAACAAATTCTATCGTGTTCAAAAACTGATAAAGTTTGCAGTTGGATAATATTATTTGAAGCCGTTAGAAATGGCGCTGAGCTCCTTATTGTGATTTTAATTTGATTTAGTGGTGCTCAGTTTGAATGAGTGCCGCATTACTAGCAAGTGTTGCTACTTCTTCACTTCTAGAATATTTGCTCCGTCTTATTTTCCAGAGAGATTTGAATAAGTTAGAACTTAAGATGCCATTTTATTTTAGTCTTGAACTTTTGCGGTTATTCTTGGTTTAGGAATTCAAATTAACTGTCTTCTTTAATATTATATTGCTTTATTTGTAAACAGGGAAATTATTTAATTTATTTTGCTAACTATAATTACAGTAAAATAATAATAACATCACTCACTTAAGATTCCAAAAACCAAAGCTCTGTATCTTAGTTTCATTACATAGTATAAAACAAAGTTGCTTACCGCTGTCCCTATGTATGCTTAAGTCTTTAAAGGTACGCAACGGATTTTGATGCGGTTTTTTTTAATAGATAAGAGTGATTCAAGAGAAAAGTTTTTATGTGTATAATATATTCAATACCCGTGTGAAGCTGGGGCGGGCTGTTAGTATGATAATAAAATAACTATACTGGACAATACTACAATTACATGATATGGAAGATTGTCTTTCTACCGTGTTTTAGTGTTGATTGTCACTAAGGAGGCCATTACTCAGCCATGCAAGCGTCAATCATTTTCATCAGTCATGACGTATCATAAACGAAATTGAGGCGACGATGAATACCGTCATTCAAACATTCATGATACGTCATGACTGATGTCAAATCAAAATCAAAAAGGTTTTTATTTCATATAGGCCTACAAGGGCACTTATAAAACGTCAGAAGGTAGTGCACGGTTCCAAATTGGTCGTTTCCTATGGAGAAGAACCGGCAAGAAACTCCATGGTTACTCTTTTAAAAAAAAATGATTTCTTACAATAATTCGTTGTTACAGTACTTATATCATTATGTAAGAACAGTGTAGACCAGTCAATATTGTATTAAAAGCACAATAAAAATAATCATAATAATAAAAAATAAAAGGTGAATCGTAATAGGATTTACTAAGTCTACAGTGCTTTTACTTTACAACGGGAATTGTAAAAAAAATATTGTATATAAAAAAAAATTAAAAAAGTATGAGAAAAAAAAAATACATCAATCACTACAACAGTTACACTGCGGGGCGGGGTGCTAACAAAATTAATTATAATTGAATTAAAATTTTTTTTTGGTCTTAATCAAGTCAAACAAGCTTGTCTTCTACATATGAAAATGATTGACGTTTGCATGACTGTGTATTGGCCGCCTTAGTGTTGCAACTCTTGTATACAATATACCCATAAATTCCCCGTATATGCATTGTTGACGATCCCAATTACTAAATTAAAGTAAATAATAAAATGCGACTAATATACAGTACGGACGTCGGATCTTAATGAGTCTGAAGTTAGGCTCTACGAATTTTAGCCCTTGAAAACACATAAAAAAATAAGTGGTTTAAGTGGTTTGGTGGTGGTGGTTTTAGTGGTGGTACAAATAAATGCAATTTGCAAATGTTATTGCTGTTAAAAACTGTTATTGGCGTTTAGTTCGCAGCGCGCGTTAAAATTCGCTTAGCCTGATTTCCGACGATTTGAAAATCCGACGGCCGTACTGTTCATTTAAGAGGAATCTAAGTAGTAGTTCCAATTTTACGCTTTAAGGAAAAACTTGTTTATCACTTAATGGCTTTTAAGTACCTTGACAATGGTTTAGGTAAACCATTGTGAACAAACCACTTAATAGCCATTTATTTATTTAAATGAGAAATCACGGAGTTTTGTATCCATCCTTTTGACAGTTACATCAAAAAGCATAGAAAAAACGCCCGGGTGTCACCAAAGCTTAATCACTTTGTTGGCTGTCAGTCTGTTTTATCTCGGGAACGCGAGGAAATATCGAGTTTAAATTTAAACCATATATTCGGCGGTCCCTTGATGCAAAAAGATACGGCCGTTAAAGTCGCAAAAAACCGTATATTTCGACCAGTCATCATCATTGTACCCTTATATGGGATATATTAGTGAAATCGGCGCAACATGTTTTTGTCTTCCACTCTATCCTTTGTCCCGTCACACTACCACTAACTCCCTTTTCTTTCACATCACTCATCATACAATCCATCTCTTCTTCAGCCTCCCTCTTCCTATAGAGGAAGATATAGATGGATGGAGATCCATCTACGTGTAAACTCAGAACTCTTTTTGCAACATACGTTCATCTCTCGTCTCATCTCTCCCTCTACACTTGAATCTCGCATTTCGACCCGCCAATTAGGGCCAAAGGTTCGTGTCTGAAAGGAAGGCTCTGGCCCTAGTATGTATGGTAATGTAGGAACGTGGTAGGTTGTTTACTCAGTAAGAGTCTGACACTGTTTCCTGCATCACCCAAGGGCGGGATTCTTCATTGGATGACTTTTAAAAGAAACAAACCCAAAATTGTCAGATTTTTTGTAATTGAAACATTTTGTTCTGTTGTTATTGTATTAAAATAATAGTTATGTGTTAAGTGGCGCCATCTAGTTACAAGAATGTATACTTATGCAAAACTTCAAATAAATGTCAGTCTGTTGAAAGCTACCGATCTCGTTTTAATAGGTTATGGGCCCAGTCTCATATTTCGCGTTAAAAAGTAGTTTTTACCGTAGAATCCGTGAAATATTAACTCTCAGTAGTGACTCGTGACTGTAAACTGTGTTTGCCTAACTAGATTTGTTCAGATTAAGAAACTGTCTGGAAAAAGTAAATCTGTTGCTTGCACGTTTTTTTGAACAATGGCCGGCAGTTACATCGTTAACGTCCCAAAACTTAAGGGTCGTGAGAATTATGACGAGTGGGCGTTTGCCGCAGAGAACTTTCTTATTCTTGAGGGTGTGGACATCAATAAAAAGTCAGAGGCAGCAGATACAACGGCGGCGGCGGCGGCGGCGTCGGTTCCCGCCATTTTGGATGCCGACTCACAAAAAGCCAAGGCGAAGTTGATTATGACTATAGATTCGTCGCTATATGTCCATATAAAGAATGAAAAGACAGTTCAGGATGTGTGGTGTCGCCTGAAATCACTCTTCGATGATTCAGGATTTCAAAGAAGAATCAGTTTGCTACGTCATCTAATATCAATTCGGCTAGAAGATTGCGAGTCTATGACATTCTACGTGACTCAGATAGTCGATACGGCGCATAAGTTACGAGGAACAGGGTTTCAAATTACTGATGAGTGGATTGGGTGCTTATTGTTGGCGGGATTAACGGAAAAATTTGCCCCGATGATCATGGCGATCGAACACTCGGGCATGACAGTTAGTACCGACATCATCAAATCAAAGTTGTTGGATATGAGTGCAGAAGTTGGCACTACCGCGAATGAAGGTGCATTTTTATCTAAAAGTTGGCAGCAACGCAAAAAACAAGATGGCAAAACTGCAGAAATGTCAAAAATGTTATCTGTGAAACCGGTCAAGAAAATTCGATGCTATAAATGCAAACAAGTTGGACACTACAAAAATCAGTGCAATTTTACTAATAAAGAAAAAGAAAGTACTGTATTTAGTACGTTTTGCATGAATTCGACATACAAGAAGACAGATTGGTATATTGATTCAGGTGCCAGCGCTCATATGATTTCCGACAAAGAACGATTGTGTGATATTTCCTACAATTCAGCCGTGAAACAGATTGTAGTAGCTAATCAAACCACAGTACCAGTGTTATGCTCTGGAAACACGAAGTTGACGACAATAGTTGATGGTTCGGAGTTCGATATTACTGTAAAAGATGTTTTGTGCATTCCTAACCTCACAACAAATCTTCTTTCTGTTAGTGAGTTGATTCGTAATGGAAACAAAGTGACTTTTGACAAAGGAATTTGCAGAATACATAATCGCAATAATATACTTGTCGGAAAAGCACAGTTAATAAATGGAGTGTACAAATTGGACATAAAACAGGAATGCCTGTTAGTTGGCTCGGCGATGCAGGAAACCAGCATGTTGTGGCATAGAAGGTTGGGCCATATCAACAGTAAGGACTTGAACAGTATGAAAAATGGCGCTGTAGATGGGATTATGTACCCCGATAAGGCAGAAATTGACAAGACCCAGTGTGTCACATGTTGTGAAGGGAAGTTAGCGAGACAACCATTTTCTCACCGAGGTACCAGGAGTGAGAGTGTATTGGAGTTGGTGCATGCGGACGTTTGTGGTCCCATGGAGACTGTCTCGATAGGAATGTCAAGGTATTTTCTCCTATTTATCGATGATTACAGCAGAATGTCATTTGTATTTTTCCTAAAGTTAAAGAGCGAGGTAATGAAGTACTTTCAAGAATTTAAAGCTATAGTAGAAAAGCAGACAGGAAAGTACATCAAGGTACTGAGAACAGACAATGGTGGGGAATTTTGTGGCACAGAGATGGAAAGTTACCTGAAAAAGTGTGGTATTGTACACCAAAAAACAAACCCTTACACACCGGAGCAAAATGGAATGTGTGAACGTTTAAATAGAACAGTAGTAGAAAGAGCCAGGTGTCTTCTCTTCGATGCTAACCTTGATAAGAAGTTTTGGGCAGAGGCAGTAAATACTACAGTATATTTACGTAATAGAACATTGGCTTCTGGTTTACAGAAAACTCCGTACGAGCTCTGGTCAGGCAGAAAGCCAGATCTTAGCCACATTCGCATATTTGGCAGTACTGCAATGGCTCATGTTCCCAAAGTTAAAAGGCAAAAGTGGGATAAAAAGGCAGAAAAATATATACTTCTAGGTTTTTCAGAAACCACAAAAGGTTATAGGTTATACAATCCTATCACCAAGAGCATAATTCACAGCAGAGATGTTATTGTTATAGAATCCAGTAATACTCCAGAAATGACACAAGCTGTGATACAAGAAAAAGAGCCAGAAGTCCCAGATCCCAGTCCTAGGAATGAATCAGACGACGAGCTACAAGAGCAGTCAGTAATAGATCCAAAAGATACCACGTATGTACCTGATGATGAGTCCACATCAAATTCTTCATATTCCGATGAGTTTTGTGACGTTGAGAGTGATGGATCACATCTAGAACCTGTTGACCAGTCCAGTCATGGAAAGCGTGAAAGAAAAAAACCAGAAAGGTATGGCTACAACGTATGTGTGATTAATGAAGATATGGGGGAAGAAAGTCTCACCTATGATGATGTCATGAACAGCTCGGAACGAGAAGAATGGTGCAAAGCTATGGAAGATGAGCTACAGTCTTTCCATGAAAATGAAGCGTGGGAATTAGTGGAGAAACCTAGTGGTGTGCGTGTAGTAAACTGTAAGTGGGTGTACAAGAAGAAGTTAAATAGTGATAATTCAGTGAGGTTTAGAGCCAGATTAGTCGCTAAAGGTTTTACCCAGTTAGAAGGGATTGACTATAAGGAAACCTTTTCGCCGGTTCTTAAGTATTCTACTTTGAAACTGTTGTTTGCTATTAGTGTTAACTTAGATTTGAGTATTAGACATTTTGATGTAACAACCGCTTTTTTAAATGGCCATCTCGATGAAGTAGTCTATATGCAATTGCCCCCGAATTTAAAAAATGAAAATAGTATGTATAAAGTACTCAAGTTAAAAAAGGCCATATATGGACTAAAGCAGTCAGCAAGAGCTTGGTACAAAAAGGCTGAAAATTCTTTGCTTGAGCTAGGTTATAAAAAGTCAGCCTATGAACCATGTTTGTTTATAAAGCTAAGTGGTAACATAACAACTTTTATAGCTCTATTTGTTGACGATTTTTTCGTTTTTTCTAATTGTACCAAAGAATTAGATTACCTAAAAAGCCAGTTAAGTACCAGTTTTAAGTTGAAAGACTTAGGTGAACTAAGGCAGTGCTTAGGCATGAATGTTAAAATAGAAAATGGCAAGATCTTTGTTGATCAGAAACTGTTTATTGAAAAATTGTTGTCTAAATTTAATATGAATAATTGTAAAAGTGCAGAAACACCTATGGAGGTTAACTTAAAGCTTGAGAAAAGTGAGAATTTAATTAGTAAATCTAAGTACCCTTATCAACAATTAATAGGCAGCCTTATGTACCTATCAGTCTTAACAAGACCAGACATTTCATATTGTGTAAGCTACTTAAGCCAGTTCAACAACAGTTATAGAGAAATTCATTGGAAACATGCAAAAAGAGTACTAAAGTATTTGAGTCATACAAAATGTTTTGGTTTGTTGTATGTAAAAAACAATGCAGATATAGTTGGATATGTTGATGCAGATTGGGCATCGGACACTGTAGACAGGCGATCCTATACAGGGTTTTGTTTTATTTATTCTGGGTGTGTAGTTTCTCATGAGTGTAAAAAGCAGCAAACAGTTGCATTATCAAGCACTGAAGCCGAATACATGGCAATCTGTGAAGCCAGTAAAGAGGCTATATTCCTTAAGAACCTGTTACATGAACTTGTTAATAGAGATTGTGGGCCTATAATATTGTATAATGATAACCAAAGCGCCCAAAAACTTTCTGAAAACTGTATGTATCATAGAAGAAGCAAACATATAGATGTCAAATTCCATTTCATTAGAGAAGCTGTGGAAAAGAAATTAGTTAAGATAAATTATTTGAGCACTGTAGACATGCCAGCTGATCTATTTACAAAAAGTTTATGTAAGGTTAAGCATTATAATTTTGTAGAGAAAATAGGTATTGCTAAAACTAAGAAGTAACTATGTTTGGATTATTTTAATAAGTGGTGGTGTTGTTATTGTATTAAAATAATAGTTATGTGTTAAGTGGCGCCATCTAGTTACAAGAATGTATACTTATGCAAAACTTCAAATAAATGTCAGTCTGTTGAAAGCTACCGATCTCGTTTTAATATGTTCTTACCTTGTCCCCGTTCTCCCGTCAGGAAAAGAATATTTTGATCTAAAATATAGGTATATTCAAAAGCCATTCACATTGTCTTTTCAAATTCGTACCCATTATACCAAAGCTCACACCCAATCAATTGCCTTTAAGTAACTACTAAAATAATAGTTGATAACTTCAGCAGCTATTTGTTCATTGTTAAGGCTTCGATTCATTGAGTTATTGACTTTATTAGTATTGGGTCCAATTAAGACAATATGTAAGGTTTATTTGGTCCCAATTTGAATGTCTTTATCACATATATATCATCACTATATAATATCTACACTAATATAATAAAGAGGTAAAGTTTGTTTTTTTGTTTCTTTGTTTTTTTGTTTGTAGCAACAATAGAAAGCTACTTTACTCCTGAGTGACATAGGCTATATTTTAGGTACGCGGGCGAAGCCGCTGACAAAAGCTAGTAGTTTATATTATTAGCTTTTCTAAGCCACACGGCTTAGAAAAGCTAATAACGCCCGTGTTGAAATAGAAATTAATTATCAATAGAGAATTACAAAATGAACGAATAAAAAACTTAGCTACTTTTTATGGTAAGGTAAGGTAAGGTAATAATCATCCAATGATCAATCCCGTCCTTGTTCGGAGCGGGGAAACAGTGGCAGACTCTTACTGACTAAACAACCAACCCCGTTTCTACGTTTTTTGACAACTCCTTGAGCAACGCAGCAACAGTGCTCGCCGTCGACGACTAGGCTTGGTCTGGTCGATTACCAGACGACCGGACGGCGTGCTACCCATTGTTCTAGCTACCCGTTGCTCGCCGTCCGCAAGCCCGCCCCTAAGGTGGCCGGAGATCGGTAGCGATTGATGACCAGGCCATGGTCCGAATCGAGAAGGAGTTTTTTCAGCGAAGCAGTAATGCTAAAAAAGCGCACACGCCCCGAGCCGCCACCGAGTTTCCAAACCCGATTTCCGGCTACTGTAAGCGGGGATTTGCGGAAAGGTTGGCTCGGCCCTAGTATGAAAAGCAACAAAGGAACGAGTGGGTTTTTAAGTGTCCGTAAAAATTTCATACTATATCCAGCTCAAGGGCGGGAGATGTTATTGTTAATTGGATAGATTAGACATTCATCTTTAATTCCGCGCACATCGGAGCACACAACAAATTTCCTGCTGCAGTCTTCCTATCCGATTACAATTTAAGCGCCTTCAAGGTTAGAACAGTAGGCTTTTAATAAACAAATGCGCATCACCATCAACGATTGCATCACTGCTGACCATCAGGTGGGATCGCAGCCAAGCATTTGTTAATTGCAAATAAAAAAAAAAAGAAACATCCGAATTGAGAACCTCCTCCTTTTTTAGAAGTCGGTTAAAAAAATATATCTGTAAATAAAATATCTAAATCTCTACAAAAACTTGTTTAATTAATTAACGCTAAAGGAAAAGATTTACTTCTCTAATCTCGTTACTGGTGTCTATCTGTTACACGTGTACTTCTAATAAGTTAGCTAAAAATCTCAAAAAGTTTATATAAATAAACAAACAAATAATATCTCTCTCGCTCGACACTGTTGTTTCGACATCAAGCTCAGCAGCTCTAGATTTAATCCTTATTTTTAACCGACTTCAAAAAAAAGGAGGTGGTTCTCAATTCGATTGTATTTTTTTTTTTTTTTTTTTTTTTTTTATGTTTGTTACCTCAGAACTCCGTTGTTTATGGATGGATTTGCAAAATTTTTTTTGTACTTGAAAGGATATGCTTCCAGATTGGTCCCATTTTTTTCAAAATCGAGTTTTGATGATGGGATCCATGAGAAATCGAGGGAACTCCTCAAATATTATAAGCAACTATATAGTTTTTTTTATATTTTCATTGAGAACTCAAGTATTTACAGTCAAAAAGTAACATTTGATGAGGTGGAACTGGTGAAGAAGATCAGAAATGGCTAACGAAACTTGACACTCGCATAGATATCACAATCAAGGTAGTTAAGCAACTATGAAAATGCACTATAAACTAATGATATTAAATAATTATCATCGAACTGATCTGATGATGATGATGGAGCTGGAAGGTAGGCACTGGAACTGCGTAACTAATTAATATATCCTAGCCGTGTTTGGGCTTGTTAGAATTGTCATAAGATGCACTTTGGCTGTAAGGTACTATTGAACTGATGTGATGATGAAGCTGGAAGGTGGAAGGTCGGCATGGGAACTTCAAAATAAAAAAACGTATCCTAGCATTGTTTGAGCTTATTAGAGCTCTCAAGGGCAATGCTGTCAAGGGCAATGGAAAGGGCTATGCTCGGAGTTTCCTTGCGTGTTCGAATCAGAAATGAAGAAATGCGCAGGAGAACCAGGGTCACCGACATAGCCCGAAGAATTGCCAAACTTTAGTGGCAGTGGGCAGGGCACATTGCTCGTAGAACAGATGGCCGATGGGGCCGAAAGGTTCTAGAGTGGCGACCGCTCACCAAAAAACGCAGCTTTGGAAGACCTCCCAAAAGGTGGACGGACGACCTGGTGAGAATCACGGGAATGCGATGGATGCGAGTCTCACAGAATCGGTCGTTGTGGCGACGTTTGGGGGAGGTCTATGTCCAGCAGTGGACGTTTTCTGGCTGAAATGATGATGATGATGAGAGCTGTTATGAGATGTACCCATAAGATGAATCATAAGTATTTCATGCATCATATCATCTCTCCACGAGATCAAAACGATTACACTGTAACAATGTACCTATAATATGTATTCCTACTTATATGACACTGGTAACTTTTTCAAAAGAAATGCAGGAACGATATTGACTTCGTTGCCATAACACATTATAATAAAAAACACTAAACGGCTACAAATAAAAAAAACTTTTTACAAAAAAAAAACCGCCTTCAAAAAAAGCCAAACGATAAAAGTTCCTACACTAAAAAGTTGAAAATAAAAATTTGAATTGCTGTTAAGAAACTTAATTTATAGGTAAACTTATTTGACATTAATATTTTGCAAATATTCAAAATTTATTACTTATTTTTGGAGTCGGTGCCAGCCAAGGCAAGGAATTACGAATGGGCAACAATCCCTTGAAAAACTACCTCTAATTTAACTATAAAACTACTTAGTACCTATTTGCATACTCAAATATATAATACTTAATTAAGAGACAAATACATAAAAAAAAACAAACATATAAACATACATACAAAAAACACACACATATACATACACATAAAAAACACACAAAAACACATACATAAATATATATATAAATATGTATATACATTGAAAATGTTTAAGCATTATGTACGAAAAATGGCACTGGTTAAAAAGCTACCTAACATTAAGTTTCAACAATAAAAATGCTGGCACCGACTCCAAAAAGAAGTAATAAATTTTGAATATTTGCAAAATATTAATGTCAAATAAGTTTACCTATAAATTAAGTTTCTTTACAGCAATTCAAATTTTTATTTTCAACTTTTTAGTGTAGGAACTTTTTGTTTAATTTTTCGCTTTAATTTTTATTATTTATAAGGAAAAACCATGTGAGGAAACCGTCAACTAAATGATGATAAATGATATTTATTTTTGCAAATAGGTTTTTCACAACACTTTTACACGTCATTTTTTTTTGTCAGTTTAAACTAGATGAGTCCGGTGTTTCCTAGCTGACTACCCTGAGAAGAAACACTAAAACAAACTCAGGGGTCAAAGTCTCTTTTAAAGTCCATACAGCAAACATGCAATAGTCAAATATATGAGAACAATGCAGATTAGTGTCTGAGATGGTTTTTTGAGGATAGAACTTAGAACAACAAAAATTAAAATCATGTGACATCCACTAACTCGCATTGGGCCTGCGTAATGGATTACAGGGCATTCCCTCTATTAAACAAGAGGCTAACTCTAGCCTCAATAGTGAAGACATTATAAGGCAGATTATTTTATATTATACACAGTCAGGCTGCGTTTTCACCAGAGATGTGCGAGGATGCTTAACGCGGGATGTGTTTTTTTTATGGTGGGCAAAAACCATCTAATGACGAATCCCGCTCTTGGACGGTGCAGGAAACAGTGTCAGACTCTTATTGACTAAACACTCCACCCTGTGCTTTGCATTTCGCTTGGAAGGCTTGGCTCAGTGCCAAGCCTTCCTTTCAGAAAGAGACCCTGGACCCCAGTAGACTTCAACCCTTTTGCAGAGTCCCTACGGTTTTGCTAACAACTCCTTGAGGCGCGCGGGAACAGAGCGCGCCGGCCACGAAATGGTTACCGGGCGGCGAGCTACCCATTGCTCACTGTCTGCAAGCCCGCGCCTACGGTGACCGCGCGGGATGTACTTGTAAAGAACCAATTGCTGACCGAGGCGAAGTAAATGAAGCGATGCTATTGGTTCTTTACAAACACATCCCTCGCACGTCTCACACATCTCTAGTGGAAACGCAGTCTTATGCTAGGCAGCTAAATGTTCTAAATACCCTCCGTTAAAATGTCCTTCATTTCACCAGACACCCTGAATAACAAAAGCTACGCACGTGGGCATTGACACGCGTATACGCAGTAAGTCATTACTGTATTTTCTAAGAATAAGTTTCACATATTACATTCTCATTGCTATTGTTAGCTGTAAGTAGTACCAAGAAATTTTGGTTATCTCATTAGTAAGAGTTCATTGAAATATCTGTTGATCTAGCTATAGTTAAGTGGGGTACCACTTCACATAATTGTGAAAAGATTTTAGCTTTTTTCTAAAAATAGTTTTAATCAGTCTATATTTAAAAGGAGAAATTGACTGACTGGCCACACGCACAGCACTGAGGCGTGAACTTTGGGAAAATCCGCTGTCAGTGAGTGAATTTTGCAAAAATTTAAAGTAAGTAATAAAGCTTTAATAAATAAATTCATGTATAGACCAGCAGCTTTTTTATCGCTATGACAAGTTTGGTCCCATTGTAATAGTTGTCTACTATCACGTGTTTAAGTATCGATTACTAATTACCAGTCACACTAAATACTATGCGTTCCAAATAAGAATAGGATCGATGGTTTAGACAGGACAGCGGTAAGCAACTTTGTTTTATACTATGTAATGATGACGTCACCAACACACCATTTGCGAATGTTATCTACACTAATCTAACATAACCGCGGCTCTAGGAGTAAGGCAAAGAAGGAATGGGGTAGGTTTTTTAGTCAGTAAGAGTCTGACACTGGTCTCCCGCTCCGCCCAAGAGCGGGTTTCGTCATTCGATGATTTTCACCTACCATAAAAAAAAACACTAATCTACTCTAATATAATAAAGAAGTAAAGTTTCTTTTTTCGTTTCTTTGTTTGTAGGGGGTAATCTCTGGAACTACTGGTCCGATTGGAAAAAAAATTAGCAACAATAGAAAGCTGCTTTACTCCTGAGTGACATAGGCTATATTTTATGTACGCGGGCGAAGCCGCTGACAAAAGCTAGTCATCAATATGGTAACTGATGGGTATGATGAGGGCTTGCACTGACCAGAACGTTATGTGGTTAACTTGACCTAGGTTACGCGAAAGAGAGCGTCAGACTTTTATAAATTAAAACCGATAAGCTAATAATATTTATAAGCACTTTGTATCTCATTTTAAGTGAATTGTAATAATTGTTGTTATGAGAATAAAAGTCTTCAAACTTAACAGGCAAAAACGCGCCTGAATCGCGGAAAAACCGTCCACATTCACATTCACGCCTGTTTACAGAGCTTTACGGCACTAACGTGGAGCCACCATGAAACGCAAACCCTACAACAATAAACATGAATATTTATACAAAATAAACGTTTTATAAACCAACGTTTTATCTGGAATGACTTCAAGTGGCATACAAAGAGCTCTATTAGGGCCGAGTCACATCTAAACGCGGGTAGTGTCTGTAGTCACGTTGCACACTTCGTAAAGGAAGGAAGCAATTCGGTGCAGACTGCTTGTTCCCGCCTTCTCTGACAAAGGCCTGGTTGTTAGCGGTTAGGTGATCGTGACCGCTAGATTTTATTAGCGGTCATGTCTGATTTGTCTTTAACAGTTTGTTTGTGCTGGGGAATAGCGATGTTGTTAGTAGAGGCGTGTCCTGGACCCATGTCTAGACTGCTTCTCTAAAAACTAAAGAGGCTTCGTGCACAAAAGCGCATCACGAAAACGAAACACAAGGAGCTGTCTTGTTTTCGTACGCAAGTTATTTAAATTAATTATTAAACAATAATTTAAATAAAATTATCATTATTCAAATAATAAATGTAAATAAATAAATTTTAAAATTATTTGTTTGATAAACACTAAAAAAACTGAATACTTTTTTAATATATTTTTTTAACAACAGTTTTAAAACACACAGTTTTAACGACAATTCGCAATCCTGCGTTCCACCACATTGTCGCTTACCATCAAGTGAAAAAGTGGTCGATAGAGAACCTATCTATTATAAAAAAAATCACTCGTTCTTAAAGAAGCCAGGGCTTGCGCGAGGCAACACATTGTTATCTGTGTATACATATGTTTATTATTTCTTCAAACACAAACAGCTGAACGGAATTCCATGAACTTGGTACACGAGTACACAATATTCGGGAACAGCACATAGGATACTACATCAATATATATAAAACTCATTGCCACTTTTCGTTATCGTTATAATTTATAACTCAAGAACGAACTCACCTATCCAAACCAAATGTTTAAAATTTGTTCATACTATTTAGTAGATAGTTTATGTGAAATTTGCACAAAGTCAGTCGAGCGGTTCTTCATTAATCACATTTTTCTGTTCTTCTGCAAAAGCTAGTTATACATATTTTTTATCCCGAGAGTCAGTTCCCTTGGTATATTTATTTGCTATCTCACAAGCAAAGCCGCCGGGAACAGTTAGTACTTTTTCACATTACAGATACTACCACAGACTACGTGAGTACGTGATGTACTCTATATCATTCAGCTAAAACTCAAATAGCACTAAACCACTGTTTAAACATTCTCTTACGTAGAACTTGACGTGTATGAGCAGTGTAAGCACCTTGTGAAGTACCTCCTCACATTACAGAATACTCAAGTAGTTGTCACTCTTCACATTAATATTATAACTTAAAGTTTGTACGTAGATGTGTATGTGTGTTTGTTTGTCCTTCACGATTAAACGGCTACACTAATTTAGACGAAATGATCCACACGGGTAAAAATGATCTTATTCTTTAACTTTTTATCCCGGAAGTATTAAGCTAGTCCATAAATCAGTTCTTCATTCAGTTTAGAGCATAAGGGTGAATATTATGTTTTCCAATTTTGGTGGCAAAACCCTTTTTTCAGCTAAAAAAGTTTTGCCATCAAAATTGTTTTTTTTTTTTTTTATTTGACCTCGATTGATGAAGTGTGACCCACCCATAAAATGAATCCCGTAAGGAGGTCATGGTGTGGACCTTGGGGTGGGGATTTTATCCAGTACTTAACCAATAAGGTAAAGCCGAGATAGATGCCCCAGTGGGATAGGTGCCCCGATTTCGATTACTCTAATTTTGCGAATGAATGAATTATTATAAATTGTTGAATGAAAAACCAAAGTACCTGCTGATCTTGCAACTAACGCATTTCACTTTTTTACTCAGAGATTTGGAGTGATTTCAAAAAGTAAGGCAACTATCTGGGTTTTACTGGGTTTTACCCTAGACGAATTTAGTGTAATTAAGTGTGTATCATACATAATTATAGTAGAGAAAAATTAAATATATCTAAGTCGCGTTCGAAGCTGGGGCGGGATGCTAGTGTCAAATAAAATACACGGTATATTCCTCTGCCCTGTTTACCATAAACAACATTACATGCACTACAGAATTTCACGTCTCATCTTGCGTCGTGAGCCTGTAGCGTGAAAACATCGTCTGTCATAGTATCGTTTACCTCTATAATAGAAGTATACTTGACAAAGTTTGCCTCGTTGCTTCACACGCCTTCCATTTTCCTTAGCATTAAATGCTATCGCTTATCATGAAGTCCTAAATTCGATCTCCAAGTTTGGTAATGTCCGAATCCAACTGAAGACGTCTGGCTACTGCAGGCGTGAGCAAAGGGTAGCTCATCGTCAGACTGTCCGGAAAGCACCAAGCTCAGACTAGTGCGCCTTACTATCAACGATTGCATCACTGCTTACCATCAGATAGGATCGCAGTCAAACACTAATTTATATACATTTAAAAAAATCGCTTAACCAAAACACAATAAACTAACGAGTATCATACTTAAATTTCCGGAAACCTTGTCACATAGCGCGAAGCAACTGCTGTGATATCTGATTCTAATTAAACGCTCAAAATTTCATAAGGTGACCAACATAACCTGAAACTTCAAACTGGCGCTTGTTGTCAAGACAAAACATCAAAATTAAGTCAGAGCCAAAAAATTGTAATTAGTTCCAATTTTCGCCACGGGTCAAATTATAATGGATTCTTCGTACATCAAACGCGTAATGTTTCTTCATTATTTGATTACGTGCTATTAATTAAGTTTAATATGATGTAAACTTCACACGTTTGGCTGTTTTAGTACTGTGTTAGATAAGAGGGCGGTACTTTACATAATTGCTTAATGATGGCTCTTACGGAAAACTTTGAAACAGAAGTCGTGGTAGCTTGTTACGCAGATGCACTTGTAAAAATAATTACATCATTACATAGTACAAAACAAAGTAGCTTTTCCCTGTCCCTATGTATACTTAGATGTATAAAACCAAGTAACTGATTTCGATGCGGTTTTTTTTATTAGATAGAATGATTCAAGAGGAAGGTTTATAACTGAGAGAAGCTGGGGCGGGTCGCTAGTAAAATATAAATTATGAAAAAAACAATTACAAGCATTGCAAAAAGGTAACGCTGGTACATTTTTGTAACTCCATAAAGCAATAAAAAAAAAATAAGGTGAATGCTTCAGGTAGCCCACAAAACAAAACTTTTCTCTAAATACAATTATATTCATTAAAACAATCATCATAACTCAATCATGAAATCTATCAATATTTCCCAAATTAGAAAAGACGTTAATATAATCAAATTACTATAGTGACCCATTTTACCACTTCTGCAAGTAAAAAAGTAGTGTGATGGTTTTAATAAATAAAATAGTATAATAAATGCACCTCATTACCATCAATATTTTACTACCGTAGTATCCGATACTGCGGGTGCAAATGGTTTGTATAAAATAAATGCTTCGAGTCTCACAGGCGTTTTTTAAATATTAATATCGGTTTTATTGAAGAGCTCTTTTATTTGATTTTAATGCCAGTTACATAAAAGAACATTCCGCTTAAAATTCGAACTAAAATACAGTTGAATCTTTAGCAACGATTCTTCAAAAAAATGTACTTAAGTAAACTGAGTGAGACAACGTTATAGAATAACTACATGTAAGAAAGAGAGCAAATATCACGCCTGTCGAAAACTCGCTTAGCGACTAGGGTTCGAGTCGACGCGCATACTTTCCGAAGTCTTAAAAATCCATTTCCTGAAACTTTTAGAGTGGCACTATACTTGTTAATTTTCTCATACCAACCAGCAGATTACAAGCGGTTACTTGGCAGACTCTGTACTTTATAATCCAGTCTCCTCCACTTTGTTCATAATTATGCGAAGCGACTAACTGAATTAGTAAAGGAAGCGACATCGTCTTTGATTTACATTTGCACAGAATTTTCCGAGTAACTTTGTGACAGATTGTAGCTGCAAGCGTGAAGCGGGCACAGTGATGTAAATTGGTTATGATAAGGACTGAATATGGCGGCGATTTTGTTACATTAATGTAGGTAAATCTTGTTAGAGCTATCAGAGGACCACATACATACTTAGCCTTACAATGTTCCCACTACTGGGACTCAGGTTTCTCTTTAGAATTGGGAAAGCGCCCTACTTCACTACGCGGCACCAATGTTGTAGATTGTTGATTGTCACAAGTGTTCAACTTTTTAGTTCTACGACATGCCGCTGTAGACAAACTGTCATTCAATCAGTAATGGTGACTGAAGAAAAATTAAAATTGAAGGAAGAAATTCACCTTTGGGATTGTTCAAAAGATTCATCGTGGCCTTAGAACATAAAGGGCTACTAAGGGAACACTTATGTTTAAAACCCACTACTATAAAAGTCTGCCGCTCTCTTTCGCTTAAACCTAGATCAAATTGACCACATCACGATCTGGTCACTATACGACTACATCATACCTATTCGTTACCATATTGGTGATAACAAACTCTATTTCCAAAAAAAGTCTTTAGAGCTGACTATAATACAATTTTAATTAATCATTCTATAAGAGAATCTTTTCATTGACCTTAAAAAGGAAAAGAAAACTGATCAAACCATTTACTAAATTCTCATAAAATACAGATTCAGTAGGAAACGTCCACCGTAAATGATTTAGTAAGTAACAAGTGAACAACTTTTATCTTAAGTGATAAAAAGATGTGCGAACAGCGTGTAAAATAAATCTATCTATCGCTACCAAACAATCGCGATAAGGGTACAAAACTAACACTCAATTCGTAACAATTGGTTAACTTTGAGAAATATCATTGGGTATCCAATCACACGTTTAATGGGCTAACTTTATATTTGGACCGAAGTTTCCCCTTTTGTTATGTTCAAAAGATTATTTAGACAAACGAAATGTGACGCAATCAGAACTTTATGTTAAACAAAGGAAAGGATTTACCGAGGCCTGTATTTAAAGAGAATGTAGAGATATGACATAGTGAGGTTTAGAATGAGACTGTCACACTGAAATGAATGATAGAGATGACGTCACGACAAAGGGACGTTCTTCAAAGAAAAGCAATGTTCCTGCCAATAATTCTGCTGTGAATGTGAGCATTTTTCTCTTTTCATTTCAGTAATTTTAACGTTACCAATTTGAGTATTTTCAGCGTCTTACCCGAATGTCCTTTCCCTGGTATGGTTGGTCAAGTCGTTGAACTACTTAAAGTTTCCTTTGAAAGAAAGAACAAAATAGAAAGAAAACAATGTTTATTTTACCTAAAATAGACGCACAAGATACAACCATCTGTCAGTCAAGTGTGAACCGGGTATTAATGTGTTGCCCCATAGACATTAGACAGAATATAGTTACCCTGGTCTTAGTTCAATTATATGTTTTGTCTATAGCATCTCATAATAAATACGAATACTTGTTTGCAATGACTGGACAAATCCTCTCAAATTTTTATGATTCTTTCTTCAAAAGACCATCTCAAATAAATCTGCATTTCTCATGCGATTTGACCAATACATATTTACTGTTTTAACTTTAAAAGAGACTGCCCACTGAGTTTGTAACACCGTCCTCATCTGGTTTATAGTGATAAAAAAAAATACGTGTAAAATGGTTTTAAGAACCTATTTATAAAATAAATATAATTTACCAATATTGTAAACAAGATCCTGCCAGAAATTTTACAAAAGTAAGAATACATTCTTCGGAGTAAGGGCAAGGACATGATTATACTTCCTAAGGCTACAGATTTTTCGAGAGACACCGCGACCCTAGAACGTAAAGAACAAGTGAAGGAACACGGGTAAGTTTTAGACGGATAATCAGACACTCCTTCTCGTCCCATCGAGTCCAAAAAAAATACCACGAGACAAAATGTATCTGTCGGATATGCCATTCATCAAAATTACAAAGAGGTAAAGTATGTTTTTTTTGTTAGTTTATAGGAGAGGAACGTACTGTTCTGGTTGCGTTGAAAGCAGCTTTATTCCTGGGTGACAAAAACTATATTTAATGTACGCAAGCAAAGCCGCGGGCAAAATCTAGTCTATATATATTATAGACTAGATTTTGCCCGCGGCTAGGTAACTAGGTATGTTAACCTACCATCTAGGTTATATTTATACGTGGTACGGTGGTGGGTGGTACGTAACGTTCCCATGTGATAAATTTAGACTGCGTGCAACCCTCTAGAAAAAGGAAATTTTCTATAAATCGAAATGCCATATTTACGACACTATCTATTTGTTAGGGGAGTGTTGTAAATGCCCGGCCGGAGTGAGTAATGTTAGAAGGAAGCGAGTGTAGATAGCTTCACATTAGCCGGACAGTCGACCATGTGATAGCCCGTTTGTTTGGATGTTTGTTGCTCAATCACGACTCAACCGCTGCACGGATTTAGTTTTTGAATTTTGTTTTTTTTTTAAACATAGGTTTTTTAAGGCATACTTTTATATATACTTTTTATCCCTGAAGTATGTTTTAAAGGGAAAATGTTGTAAGCTCGTACATGCGAAACGTTAAAAAAAAAATTGTAACTTCTTTAACTGACTTTTTGTCTAAAATGCATATTGTCAAAATATGTTTTATTTCATTTTGCCCATATTACGACCTTATAAACTATCAAAAGCTAGTGTATGGTTCTGATTGGTCGTTTACTGTAAAGAAGAACCAGCAAGAAACGTTATGGTTATGTACTATTTTCATTAAAAAAATACTATAAAAAGTACCTAAATATAAATTACAGTCAGTTTATTTAATGTAAAAGTTAAAATTTCTAAATCAACGTGCCCAATTTACGATAGTTGCTATTTTATTTATTTTCTAACAAAAAATGCTCCACACTAGGAATTACTCTTCTATCGTAAGTGCATTCACTAACATGTAAACTCGCATACCAATTGTAAATTGACTTGAAAAATACTCAAATATTTGGCCCGTACGAGAATCGAACCCATGACCCGCAGCGCGGTAGCTAATCAGTCAACCACTGCGTCAACCGTGCCGTCTATTTGTTTGGTCGGTGTTGTAAATGGCCGGGTAAAGTGAGCAATGTCTAAAGGATACGAGAGTGCGGCCAAACATTAGGTGGAAATAGGGTTGCCAACAATACAGTTTTAACATTTCAATTGTAGTTTATGAAATACAGTAATTGTAGTATTTTACCTGATTTATTTCAATCATTTGATATGACGCTTTGAATTTCAAAAAATTTAGTTAAAAAATATTTTTAAAGCTACATTATTTTTTTTATTAAGGGTTTTATACTTCAAAAGCAAAAAACGGAACACTCTCAGTCACTTGGTTGTCCGTAAGTCTGTCTGTCTCGCTCCTTTATCGTTATTGAGTTAATTCCATGAAGCTGTAAAAATAAAAAAAGTAAATTTCTAAATTCTCAAGAGAATCAATAAATATTTATTGCTGGGTTAATGGGAACTATCATTTATAAATATATACGATAGTTCCCGTTAACCCAGCATCCTGAAATTTGGCTTGAAGCAAGGTCTCATAGCATCACCTATAGGAAAACATCTGAGAACTGTAAATTTGTAGTTACGTCATATTTTTTTGCAAATCGAAAAAATAATTGGAAATGGTGGTCATGTCACTGTTGACATAGGAAAGTTTTAACGGAACCCTCACTGTGCGAGACCGACTCGCTCTTACCAGGTTTTTTTTAACTCTCTCCCCAGAGTGAACATCTGCGTTCGCACACCTATTTTCTTTTATTACGAGTATGTCTCTAATTACAGCACTCGAAAGTTTAATATGGATTAACCGTTTACCAGCAGTTTTTAGCCCGTTTTTTTTCCATGGTTCCAACCACATTGTTGGCAACACTGGCTGGACAGACGCCTGGTAAGGGGTCGTTGTTTACACTCGTCGGGGTCGTTTGTTATGGAAATCTATGGGGACGTCCCCGTCAAGCTGGCAGGTCGTATTGTAGGTAGCAAAACATTGCGGTGTTCGATGTTGTTGGACGTGACTGAGGATTATAAAAATAAAATAAAATCTATTAATACAATAATAATTTAATTTATGCATTTCAATATTATGCTAAACTATTTTTACTCATTATTTGAAAACATCGTGAGGAAACCCTTATAATTTTCCCCGGCTGGAAAACAGGCCTTCTCTCTAGGAGAAGGAATGGACCATAATCCACCACGCGGGCCCAGTGCGGATTGGTGGATGTCACATGTCTTCGAATTTTTTGTTCTAGGACATGCCGGTTTCTTCACGATGTTTTCTTTCACCGGTTTGAGAGCAGTGGTGATGAAATAAACTACACAAAGTAATGCGCCTGGCTGGGTTTGAACCCGTGATCTACTACTCGCAAGGCGGGGCCGTTGCTCTATATTAGATTTAGTTATTACCAAAATATCAACATACAACAGAACTTCAGCGATGAAGCATAATCCTCTTTAGAAGATACGATACCTATCAGAGGAATATTGATCTAGCTTAGTTTCAGGTACCTAAGTAATGTCAATGTTATGCACCTCATTTGAATAATCACCACCAAACATGCACACACACATAATATTAACACACTATAGACTGCACATTGTAATAACAGCAATATATAGCCAGGAGGAGTCATAATCCAGAGGGAAGAGAGTTGGGCGGTCGCTTCCTTCTGCGAAGCAGTAATGCTAGCAGGTTGTCTGGCAACAGTCCGGACCAAGCCCAAGTCGTTGATGGCGCGCTCTGTTCCCGCGCGCCTCAAGAAGTGGTCAGCAAAACCATTGGGACCATAGGTTGGGTTATCCATGAGGATTTCCACCACGAAAAAAAAAAAAGGTTAGGTTAGTTTGAAGGAAGGCTTGGCCCCAGTGCGAAAGGCAAAGAAGGAATGGGCCTGGGTGTTTAGTCAGTAAGAGTCTGTTTCCCACACCGTCCGAAAGCGTGATTCGTCATTGGATGATTTTTACCAGAAAGTATATTAATTATTTAAGCCCCAAGCGAACGCCGGTGTTCGCACACTTACTGTTCTTTAATTGTGTCTGTAATTACAGGGTCGAGGTCGGTTAAGTATATTTGTTAGATACGATTTTTTTTTATGTCTCAACATGATGTGTCCCAATCATCAGTAAGTATACAGTGCAAAGATTAACTGAAAATTTTTCAGCGACTTATATTTTCTATTTCATCTGTAACAGTTTTGATTAAAAGCCTCAGTTTATAATTAACTTTAATAAATAAACTAAGAACGAAATTGCTAAGTTTTAGTTGGACTAAGTGCTAAGTTTTGCACAGCGTGTGTAGCCGCAGTCTAGGTACGCTGGCAAGGAACATATTATGTAATTTCAAGTTACGCTTGTCTGAGACTTAAATATTTTGGCTCGCTAACGAGTTTCAGAGAACCTTAACAATTTTGTCATCTTTATTAATTCAAACACTTTAAAATAATAACTTTAAATTATTGAGTCCTTTGAGGACGGTTATTCATTATTTCTTTCGATTTACCTCAAAGAAAAAGGAACTTTTATAGGATCATTTAGTTCGGCTGTCTGTCTGCCTGTTAAGACAATTTTTGTCAAGAGCATAAAATTGTGTGATGTAAATATGAAATAATTAATTAGTGTGCAATCCCTTGTAGCTTTGGAAAAACTAAAATTTCTACTATAGATATTATATGTATGCTATATATTTTGACGGTGAATAAAATTAGAACCCATAAGGTGCTTTCCATCCGTAGGCGCGGTCTTCTGGCGCCTCAAGGAGCTGTCCGCAAATGTAGAGGCCCAACTGCAGGGCCGAAGCTTACGGGGGCCCCGGTCCCGGTATAAATTATTAACCATCAATACGTTATACATATAAATGAAACATTATTTTTAGTATTAATATACTTCTAACACAATATGGTACGGAGTATAAACATTCTCTTTTACTTTTTGCATTAAATGAGAGAACAGTGTAACCAGATATTTACAATTGGTTAATTTACTAATGAACCAGTTGTTTACCGTTTCTTCTACATATGTGTGTGTATGCGTGTTTGTTTGTAGAAACGACAAACTAACTACACTTACTTTATAACTCTACTTGGATGATCATAATTTATTCCAGTAAAATACGGTATAAACCATTCTTTTACTTTTTTCATTAAATGAGAGCTCAGTGTAACCAGATATTTACAATTGGTTAATTTACTAATGAACCAGTTGTTTACTGTTTCTTCTACATATGTGTGTGTATGCGTGTTTGTTTGTAGAAACGACAAACTAACTACACTTACTTTATAACTCTACTTGGATGATCATAATTTATTCCAGTAAAATACGGTATAAACCATTCTTTTACTTTTTGCATTAAATGAGAGAACAGTGTAACCAGATATTTACAATTGGTTAATTTACTAATGAACCAGTGTTTTACCGTTTCTTCTACACATGTGTGTGTGTTTGTTTGTAGAAACGACAAACTAACTACACTTACTTTATAACTCGGATGATCATAATTTATTCCAGTAAAATACGAACGTTGCAGATTTCTAATTAGTATACTAATGAATGTTTCGCAAGCACGACGTGTAGTTTTACTTCGTTAGTTTTCTTTATTACTCAAGTGTTTGTTATCCTTCATCTACACTTGTAACGTTATACGTACATTTTTATTTTAAAACCAAAATAAAACTTAAAATTAATAATAAAGTTAAAAAAAAAATAAACAATAAAAAAAATAACAATAAAAAAAGGCTAAATTACTAATTATTAAAACTACACTACTTTACATTTTAAAATAACAAACATTATTTAAAATAAATAAAGTCACTAATTACCTATAAAAAATATACACACTTAATTTAATAAAATAATAAACCTAACTTATCAATATAATACGCACAATAACTATTTACACTCAGCTAAGTAAGTAATATGTAATTGATGATGGTTCGCTTATTTGCCTCACGGTACCCTAACCGGCTTCTATTCATTCCAATATCGTATGATTTATGAACTGACGAATAGCGACGCGATTCCTCGTCGTCTTTTGTTCAAAAGTATCGTATGATCTTTGAACTGACCAATAGCGGCGCGATTCCTCATCGTCTTTTGTTCTAAACAGATCGTATGATTTATGAGCTGACCAATAGCAACACGTTTTCGCAATACGTTCCGGGCTCGTTGAAAACCAGCATTTTTTTCTATCGACACACTCACGCAGAATCTAGCCGTGGTAGCACGAGATCAACCGAATTAAATTATTGTAGTATTTTGTGAGTTTTTTTAAACTCAATAAATAGTCACGTATTGACTAATGCATACAAACTTATGGTATAACAGAAAGTACGTTAAATAATATAGTATAAATTCGTACAATTATTGTTAAGTGCAACGGTTAAATTCCCCGAACAGGGTAAGTGATGAACAATTACTATTTTATGTAATAATCGCTCAGTGCTTATTGTTAACAAATAGGTAGGCAAGAATCGAAAGCCGAACGCAAATCCTTTGTTATGGTCATAAAAAGTTAGGTACTAATTAGTGTCTTTTCTTCACTCCCATTAAATTCTTTTGTGCTAATTGCTTTATTGTTGGGCTTGTAGTGACTGTTATTTTATTGTACCTACTGTAATAACTGTAAAGAGTAGTACAGTCGGCGTCGGATCGAGTTAACCCCCCCGCGGTGCAAAACTAGCACTTATGTCTCAGACATAAGGACGGTTCAAAGTCCAATAAGGGTAACTCCATGTGACGCCGTGTGTACTCACTTATCTATTTTTTCTTTTGAGTATATCTTATTAGGTAGGTAACTATTTTCATGCTCCGTTCTGATTGCGATCAATGCCACTTCACCTTCTACCTACATTCTCGCACCCGACTTCGCTTGGCTTGGCTTTAATGGTGATCGCAATCGGCGGAGACGCATGATAAGACTGTGGCTTAAGCTTGGTGATTATTTAATTCTCCAGGGAACGAAGTACGGATAAGAAACGGCGCTGCCACGTACGGGCACCGAACCCTGGCCTGTCGCCGTTCGTCAAAGCAGACCCACACCTCGTTACCACCTCGTCCCCCCGCCATCGGTCACCCATCACCTTCGGCCGCCACTCTCCAGGGAAGTCCGGGACCTACGGAAGCTTACTATCAGCCGGGCTTAACCCTACCCACGACCCATATCGGTTTTTACAAATAAATATTTTTTTTGTGTACGTTGTAGTGTCTTTATTTTTACCACCAACACTACACCCGCGACACTGGCGCCTACAACTTGGTAATTTTATGGGCTGATGGTTTGCTTTCGTAGTAAGTAGTTGTGTGTTGTGTGCTTTTTATTTTTGTGAACGTCTTTTTTTGTTCTTTTTATTTTTTTATTTGCAGCTTTATGTGTGCTCTTTTATATAACTCTTTCATGTAGTCTTAATTTTAATTGTAACAGACGGAGTTCGCTTATTTAGCTAAATGCATAGTACTGGTTCATCACTTACTTAGAGTCGTAATTTTCGTGATAGGAATATTTTTGCTATAAAATAATATCGGGTTCCGTACAAATATTTTTTATACTTAAGCAAGTTTTACTACAAATAGCTTTGAATTAATTTATTTCTCACCGTTTTCAATTGGGTTCCGTACCTTTTATTTTTTTTTTTTTTGTCGTAAGTTTGTATTTTTTTTATCACAATGTCTCATCCAGTAAAGTTCTTGTCATTGCAAAAGACCGAATTAGAGTACGAAATTACCATTAGAGGTACTACACCTGCTACCACAGTTACGGAAATGCGTAAGCAAATAGCTAAACTAGGTCCGCTCTTTCCTTCCGAGGATGTTTTGGAAAGCCCTTATGAAGCTGACGATGATTTAGAAGAGGTTAGTGAGACCCTAGATAAAATTAAGTCCAATTTGGGATCTAAATTAGATAGAAATACATTACTGCGTACTCAGAACTTGCTAAATCATTTGTACCATCGCTTAAACCGAATCATCATCGAGGACATATCTTCTAAAGCAGATTACGATTCTTGTGTATCTAAATTTAAAGAATATTCGGACATAGTCAAATCTTTCAAAGATAAAGAACTAGACCCTTTGAGTTCTAATCTGGATTCTTCAAATCCTTCTACTTCTGCGCTGCCTGTGAATGTCTCGGTTAGTTGCGATCGCGGACTATCATCTGATTTGGGCAAGATAAAATACGACGGAAAGACGTGCGTTCGAGCTTTCATCCAACGTATCACAGAATTTTGCGACGCTCGAAATATCGCAGAATCTAAAGTCCTATCATATGCCACTGAAATATTCACAGGTGACGCCTTACATTGGTTTCGGAGTGTGAGAGATCGAGTGTCGACATGGAGTGAAGTAATTGATTTGTTAAAACGGGATTTCAGCCAGTCTGATTATGATTACAGACTGCTCTCTGAGATCCGTTCTCGTACTCAAGGTGAATCAGAGAACATCACCATCTATTTGTCCATAATGTCTGGATTATTTTCGCGCCTAGCGAAAACTATATCAGAGGAGGACAAATTAGAAATAATCCTCCATAATATTAGACCGTGCTACGCCAGTACCCTGGCATCAGCAAACGAAATTTCGACACTCGATTCCTTACTGTCATTATGTCGCAACTACGAGAACATTCAAGCACGTCTTGCTAATTTCCGTGAACCTAGTAGTGCGACATCATCCACATTAGCTCCTGAATTTGCGTACAATGATAGTAAACATAAATTTGGTAATAAAACAAGTTCATTTAAACAAAATTACAATAATCAATATACAAAATTTAATAATAAAAATAACAGCACAAATTATAACAAAAATAGTAACACACATTATAATAACGCTCATAGAAATGAACATAAAGATAATTCATACAATCACTATCCTAATAAATCTCATCAAAATCAAACATATATACATGCCATTGAAACAGGGAAACCTCGTTTTTGCCCTAGGTGTCGTGTAAATACACACAATCTGAGACAATGCACAGAGAACAAAGACAAAATATATTGCTTTAAGTGTGGTCGTAAAGACGTAAAATCGCCTGATTGTCCAGATTGCAATAAAATAAAACCTTCAGTTTCAAAAAACTAAATAGGTCGAATTGTGGCAGTTCAGTCAGCCATTTCGATAAAACCGACTGGGAAAATTGGCTGCAAACGTTAAGAGTATTCTTTAGCTCATATAATACGGCCACAATTCATGAATTACCTAGTAAAGACAATAGACCTTATGTTTCTGTCTTATTAAATAATCTACCTTTCACTGGACTCCTAGATTCGGGTTCAGCAGTCACAGTTTTAGGCAACAATTCTCACATTTTGTTAGAAAAACGAGGTTGCAAACTTGTTACTGACCGTTGTGTTCTCGTCACAGCAGCAGGCGGTCAATCGTTAAAAAGCTTAGGTTACATGAATATCTCTGTACACTTTGAAGGTGATTTCCACCTTATTCAAGCTGTCGTGGTACCACAGGTAGAAACGTCTCTGATATTGGGTGTCGATTTCTGGCGAAAGTTTCATTTGTGTCCTAAATATTTAGGTAGTATCACTCTCGCTACTGTTCCTAAGGAGGTAGAAGTAGATAATGAGCCTCTCATTCATAGTTATGAACACTTGAGTGATTCGGAAAAACTGATTGCCGACAACATCATAGAACAGTATAAGGATATTTCTTTCGAAAGAAAAGGTCTCGGTAGGACAAACTTGATTACCCATCGAATCGATACCGGAGATGCCCAACCGATACGACAGAGGTATTACCGCATGTCACCGGAGAAACAGCGTATCCTGGTTGAGCAGGTAGATGAGATGTTGGCACTTGACGTAATCGAGCCGTGCGAAAGTGCTTGGTCTTCACCGGTTCTCTTGGTTACCAAGAAGAATGGCGAGCCGAGGTTTTGCCTCGATAGTCGGAAGCTCAATTCGGTAACCAAGAAAGACGCATATAATTTGCCATATATTTCAGAGATCTTGGACAATCTCCGTGACGCTCGTTTTTTAAGTAGCATCGATTTGTCCAAAAGTTTCTGGCAAATTTTGATTGCTCCTGAAGACCGGGATAAAACCGCTTTCTATGTCCCGGGCAGAGGAACTCTACGCTTTAAAAGTACCGCCTTTGGATTGACTAACGCACCAGCAACCCAACAGCGTTTAGTCGATTTGTTGTTTGGCGAATTTGGCCCTAATGTCTTCGCTTATCTCGATGACATTATCGTGATAACTAGAGACTATAAATCACACGTCACGCTTTTATTAAGAGTCCTAGAAAAGCTTAAACATGCCAATCTCACCGTCAATCTAGAAAAGTGCAAATTTTTCCGCAACCAACTTAGGTATCTTGGCTACGTGGTGGATAGTTGTGGATTGCGGACTGATCCCGAGAAAGTTGAGGCTATTTTAAATTACCCAACTCCTTCATCTCGTAAAGAATTAAAAAGGTTTCTCGGGACAGCGACTTGGTACCGCCGTTTTGTCCCAAATTTCAGTACTATAGCTGGGCCTCTTAATAGGTTGACGTCTAATAAAAAAGGTACGCCCCCATTCAAGTGGACTCCGGAGGCTGATGCTTCATTTCATACACTCAAAGAGTGTTTGGTCTCCGCTCCTGTCCTCACATGTCCTAACTATGACCAACCGTTCGAGGTTCACACGGACGCGAGCAATTTCGGAGTAGGTGCTATGCTCACGCAAACTAAAGACGGCAAGGAACACCCAGTTGCCTACATGAGTAGATCCTTGACCGCAGCTGAAAGGAACTACAGCATAACGGAGCGTGAGACTTTAGCCGTTATTACTGCCCTTGAGCATTGGCGGTGTTACTTGGAGAACGGAAAGCCATTCACTGTGTATACAGACCATAGTGCGCTGAAATGGTTTCTTTCTCTAAGTAACCCGACCGGTCGTCTGGCTCGTTGGGGCGTACGATTGTCCGCATTTAACTTTGACCTTAAGCATCGTCGTGGGGTCGATAATGTTATCCCTGATGCTCTTTCGCGTTCCGTTCCTGTAGCTGCCATTAGTGCTTCCGAGATAGCGGACTCTAAGGACGAGTGGTACAAGAAAATCTATAAAGGTTGTACTAACATACCTCAAGACTTTCCAAATTATCAAATTACAGATAATATTTTATATAGATTAACTAAAGGTAAAGGTAGCCTCAGTAATGAGTTTTCTTGGAAGATCGTAGTTCCTTCCGAACTACGGGAAAAAATCATAGCTGAAAATCATTCACAGCCGACTGCCGGTCATCTAGGCATATTTAAGACGTATAACCGCCTCTCACTCCGTTATTTCTGGCCAGGCATGCACGGGGACGTCGTTAAATTTATCGGATCATGTCAGAAATGTTTGGAGTACAAAATGCACAATCATCAAACCCTGGGTATTATGGGTCGTCCTAAGCAGTGCTCTCGACCATTCCAAATGATCTCGATCGACCTTATGGGCCCGCTACCTGTTACTCGTAAACAGAACTGTTATATTTTAGTCGTAACATGTTGTTTTTCAAAATTTTGCCTCATTTTTCCAATTAAAAAAGCCACTTCAGATGTTATAATCAAAATTTTAGAGGACTCAGTTTTTCTCGTTCATGGCATTCCTCAAACAATATTCTTGGATAACGGAACACAATTTATTAGTCGTGATACTACTTCATTTTTCAAAAATTATAACATCCCAAATATCTATTATACCCCTAAATACACACCGCAAGTCAATACGGTAGAACGGTATAACAGGACCATTATAACTTGCATTTCAACGTTCGTAGAAAATGACCATCGGTCTTGGGACATCTTTATACCAAAAGTCCAATTCGCCATAAATAATTCCGTCAATGAAGCGACCGGCTTCACTCCATCATTTTTAGTCTATGGAAGAGAGCTCGTTGCCTGTGGTACACACTACACAGACTCAGATCTAGGCGAAGAGGTTTTGTTCTTACCTCGGGATATTTATGCCGAAAATTTAGGGTGTCTCTCAAATATTTTTAATGACGTACAGGCAAAACTTTGGCATGCACATAAAAAAAATACAGCACATTATAATCTGCGTCGAAAAAGTGCCGAATTTAATGTAGGAGATATTGTCATGAAGCGCGCTTACGTTTTAAGCGATAAAGACAAATATTTCAGCAAGAAATTGGCACCGAAATTCATTAAATGTCGTGTAACACATAAAAAATCTCCTCTTGTATACGTCCTTGAAGATATGTCCGGTAAAGACTTAGGTACCTGGCATATCAAAGATTTGAAACTTATTGGCCTAAACAAATAGCATTTTTATTTTATTTTAAAATTAATACGTTACTTCGCGCAATATAACATCTATGTACGTAAAAATAGTTTGTATGGGTTACCAGTTTTTTTTTTATAACAGGAACCTTCTTAATGTTAGAATGCGTCAATATTCCAAAGTGCTTATTGTTGCCCTTATGATAGCGTGAAGTATGAAATTAGTATGAATGAGTAAATACAAGCAATAACTAATTACTTTAAAATGCGGATTTTATTAAGAGAGAATAAAATCCTTGGTGACGCGACGGGGTAATGTAACGTTATACGTACATTTTTATTTTAAAACCAAAATAAAACTTAAAATTAATAATAAAGTTAAAAAAAAAATAACAATAAAAAAAGGCTAAATTACTAATTATTAAAACTACACTACTTTACATTTTAAAATAACAAACATTATTTAAAATAAATAAAGTCACTAATTACCTATAAAAAATATACACACTTAATTTAATAAAATAATAAACCTAACTTATCAATATAATACGCACAATAACTATTTACACTCAGCTAAGTAAGTAATATGTAATTGATGATGGTTCGCTTATTTGCCTCACGGTACCCTAACCGGCTTCTATTCATTCCAATATCGTATGATTTATGAACTGACGAATAGCGACGCGATTCCTCGTCGTCTTTTGTTCAAAAGTATCGTATGATCTTTGAACTGACCAATAGCGGCGCGATTCCTCATCGTCTTTTGTTCTAAACAGATCGTATGATTTATGAGCTGACCAATAGCAACACGTTTTCGCAATACGTTCCGGGCTCGTTGAAAACCAGCATTTTTTTCTATCGACACACTCACGCAGAATCTAGCCGTGGTAGCACGAGATCAACCGAATTAAATTATTGTAGTATTTTGTGAGTTTTTTTAAACTCAATAAATAGTCACGTATTGACTAATGCATACAAACTTATGGTATAACAGAAAGTACGTTAAATAATATAGTATAAATTCGTACAATTATTGTTAAGTGCAACGGTTAAATTCCCTGAACAGGGTAAGTGATGAACAATTACTATTTTATGTAATAATCGCTCAGTGCTTATTGTTAACAAATAGGTAGGCAAGAATCGAAAGCCGAACGCAAATCCTTTGTTATGGTCATAAAAAGTTAGGTACTAATTAGTGTCTTTTCTTCACTCCCATTAAATTCTTTTGTGCTAATTGCTTTATTGTTGGGCTTGTAGTGACTGTTATTTTATTGTACCTACTGTAATAACTGTAAAGAGTAGTACAGTCGGCGTCGGATCGAGTTAACCCCCCCGCGGTGCAAAACTAGCACTTATGTCTCAGACATAAGGACGGTTCAAAGTCCAATAAGGGTAACTCCATGTGACGCCGTGTGTACTCACTTATCTATTTTTTCTTTTGAGTATATCTTATTAGGTAGGTAACTATTTTCATGCTCCGTTCTGATTGCGATCAATGCCACTTCACCTTCTACCTACATTCTCGCACCCGACTTCGCTTGGCTTGGCTTTAATGGTGATCGCAATCGGCGGAGACGCATGATAAGACTGTGGCTTAAGCTTGGTGATTATTTAATTCTCCAGGGAACGAAGTACGGATAAGAAACGGCGCTGCCACGTACGGGCACCGAACCCTGGCCTGTCGCCGTTCGTCAAAGCAGACCCACACCTCGTTACCACCTCGTCCCCCCGCCATCGGTCACCCATCACCTTCGGCCGCCACTCTCCAGGGAAGTCCGGGACCTACGGAAGCTTACTATCAGCCGGGCTTAACCCTACCCACGACCCATATCGGTTTTTACAAATAAATATTTTTTTTGTGTACGTTGTAGTGTCTTTATTTTTACCACCAACACTACGCCCGCGACACACTTATAATATAATAAAGAGGTAAAGTTTGTTTTTTTGTTTTTTTGTTTGTAGGGGGTAATCTCTGGAACTACTGGTCCGATTGGAAAAATTTAAGCAACAATAGAAAGCTGCTTTACTCCTGAGTGACATAGGCTATATTTTATGTACGCGGGCGAAGCTGCGGGCAAAAGCTAGTAGTTTAATAAAAGAAACTTTCTTGTTGTTGGCATTTTTAATTTTCATTGTTATAGTGCCTGTAGATTTCTTAGTTATCTAGCTTAGTGTCAGTATGTTAATATTGTCCTATTATCCTTAATTGTAGTGTTCATCTTATTTAGGGTGGTGCATAAATTTAGGTAGAGTTAACTTAATTTAATTAGTATCTATTTAGTTTAAGTAGTGTGTAACTGTATACATATATGTATATTTTCTGTTTCTGCGGAAAATATTTGTGATTGTCTTCACTGTATCCCTTTTTATTTGGTCTATTTATCTATGGAAACGTTGTGGATTGTACATTTATCAACTCTGTAGCATATCTCTAGACATAGTATTAAGTGTACAGTTGTTTGTTTCCTTAATAAAAATAAATAAATAGATATTTGTAATTTATTCCTTTAGTTTTTGCTGTTCTTAGCTTTACATGATTAGCTGGAAATTAGATTAATTATGAGTACTTCGATGATAAGTTAAGTTAGGTCGTCGGATTTTGGTGAGTCTGAAGTTAGGCTATGGAAATTTTAACGCTTGAAAACTCGTACAAAAATGAATACAGTAATAAAAAAAATTGCCAATAACATTGTTTAACAGCAATAACAACTGCAGAACACATCTGTCATTGCTGTTAAATGGAGCTATGGAACCCTATAGGTTCAAACTCACAATGTAACAGAACCCTGAAACTTTAAACTTACTAACTAATTTATACCAACTAGATGGGTTTTGTATGTTTGGTTTCTGAAATTCTACTTTTGAGATTTTTTTTAGAGATGAAACGGATAGTGGTTTGGCCGGATACCGGATAGCGGATATTCGGCAAGCTACGAGGCCGGAGCGCCGGATATCCGGCCACCGAATATTCGGCCTTTTCGGAAATATTCGGGCGCGTTCGGGTGTATTCGCACCGTGAGCGGAGATCGGGGCGGTTCGGGGGCGTTCGATTTGTCGCGCGCGTTCATTCGTTCGTTCGAGTTCGTGTTTGTTTCTGCCATTGTTTTTTCATTTGTGGTCATAGTTTTAACTTTGATTAAAAAGAAATGTCATCATTAAAGAAACGTTCGCCAATTTGGCAATATTTTGATTTAAATGTGAACCAGTACCCGCAGTTGTCAAGGTTTGCCAGAATTTATCTTTCAGCACCTGGCAGCAGCGTTTATAGCGAAAGGCTGTTTTCAGAAGCGGGTCTGGTATACGAAGCCAAGCGGAGTCGCCTGTTACCAACAAATGCGGAAAATTTGGTATTCATTCACCACAATTTGCCACTTGTTAATTTTGAGTACTAAACGAACTAATTAATATTTAACCAATTACTTTGCAATTATAAAAATAAAACTTGTTCTTATCCTATATGTCGTATCATTTGCTTTGTGTAAACTACGTAATGTATTTTTAATTTAATATCCGAAATTCGGCCGGATACTGTATTACTATCCGGTATCCGGCCGGATAGTGAAAACAAGGCCGGATAGGCCGGATACCGGATAGTTACCGGATATCCGTTTCATCTCTAATTTTTTTTCATATTTTCTAAACTTATGGTTCAATAGTTAGGTTCAATTGTTTAAACTCTTGGAGCGATTATTTCCGTAAATATTAATATTATCAAAAAATTATAAAGGGTAAACCCCTATTCATTTTTAAATATCTATTTAACAATATATCACACGTTGGGGGTTGAAATTGAAAAAAAATCAATCCCTGCTTTACGTCTAGGAGGTACCTTAATAAAACATTTTTTTTTCAACTTTTTGTTTTTGTACTTCGTCGGCTTGATTGATATACATATTTGTATCAAATTTCAGCTTCCTAGTGCTAACGGTCACCGAGATTATCCGCGGACGGACAGACAGACATGGCGTGGTTCCTAGTTGACTACGGAACCCTAAAATAGAACCTAGTTGATATATTATTTATGAGTAGGTATAAATTAAAAATGCAACTTAATATAACTCTGTTCTTTTTCAAAAGGCGTTTATCTTTCAAAGTGTACACATTAATTTAAACCCTAACTTGATCTAGAACTAGTGAAATATTTACCTAGCGTTAGATGAGATAAATCTATTGGTTTACTTTACACTGTTTCAAAGTTCATTTAATATCAATGGGTTCAAATATTTGAAGTATAATATCTCGTTCATTGAATTCATTCAAACTGAATAATTTTGGAGAATTTATAAATAATAGGACTCATTAGGAGAAGGTCAGCCCTGTGTTAATTATATAGAGTTTATGATGAAATTAATTACGTTTGGAATTAACGAAGCGTGTGTCATTAGCTAAAATAATAATGTGAAGTATTTCGGTGTCGCTTGTTTGTTCTTAACACCTTTTTTGTATCAAACATATATTAAACTTTTGAATACCGTAATAAGAGGCATAATAAAAAGACAATATGTGAGGGCCAGCGTTCGCTTGGGGCTCAAGACTTTAAGGCCTTTTTTGATGTGCGAAATCATAAATCTACCCTCTGTAGGCGCAGCGAGAGGGAATGTCAAACTTTTACTGACTAAAACTCTCCTGCGCTCTTTCTGTTGCCCTTTGTGTTCCATGACTACGGTAACTCTTTCTAGCAATAAAACAGCCCCGGATGGCAACATATTATGGCTTCTAATCTGTATGAAATATACCTACATACCTTCTCAATACTGCTATATTTTGTAGAAGTTTCCTAAGTTAATGAAGAAAACAAAACGTGTAATGTATTCCTGTAAGTCTTCTTGGGTTCCAAGATTTATATGACTCATGTTACAATGGCCTCACAAGGAGCAACTAATGGAATGTTTTAGTTAGTAAATGTCTGATGCCCGCTTTCGCCCCATTCACAGCAGGATAAGTCATTTGATTCCCACAAAAAAAGAATCTACAGGTATTTTAAACATCCAGATCCGTTCAGGCGTGGTTTAAAACAGATATACAAATATGAAACATAATTCCACATCCGAAATGTTCGGTAAGGGCCCAGCAGGGTTCCAACCCTGCCACCACGGCCGTGGTACTAAGGCAAAGACAGAACGGAATGAGCTGTTCAGTCAGTAAAAGTTTGTCACTGTTTCCAGCTCCAAGAGCAGGATTTGTCATTGGATGAAATTCATTAAAAAAAAAACACACGAAACTTTAATAGTTCAAATTGACATATCTGTGAATTCAACCTTCTCTTTTCATGCTCTCCCATTAAATTCTTACCAGATTTTTGAGCATTTTTACTACTACTAGCTCTGCTGACCTACTTGTCAGCAAAGCTCAGTGTCGAAGAAACAGTGCCGAGAGAGATTTTTTATGTAACTCATTAGAAGTACACGCGTACTAAAGAGACACCGGTAACGAGAGGTAAATCTTTTCCTTCAGCGGTAATTACACAAGTTTTTGTGGAGATTTAGTTAGTCCAATATGGTAACCCTTGGGTTGGGCTAAGGGAATATTCCAAAGCGTTACAGTGCAGCCGTTCTAACTTGGCTTGCCTGAAGTAAGGCTTTAGGAACTTTAGCGCTTGTGCACTCGTAAAAAAGCTTTAAAAAAATAAATACCTATAGCAGTTGTAATTGCTGTTACCAACTGTTCTTGATCATTCTGGGGCCAAAGGTTGATGTGAAAGCAGAACACCGGGGCCTTAGAACTAAGGCAAGAAAGAACGGTGGGTTGTTTAGTCAGTAGGAGTCTGACAATGTCTCCTGCTTTGCTCAGGGGCGGGATTCATCATTCGATGATCTTTCCCACCATAAAAAAATATCTTGAAATTTATTTTTTTTAAACCTTTCCACAGGTCTACAAAGTTACTAACAAGTACGTACGTTCCTCTAAGTCACCATAAGTTTTTGAAGATACAAATAGAAAAACACAATTCAGGTATACAGTGTTTCTCTCACTCACATCAGTCCTTCTCCATAAGTGTTGGTAAATAGCTTCAACTTCTTACTAACTGACCAAGTCCTTGATAACTCAAATGTATCTAGAATAATTAAAGTAAATGCTTTGGATTTGAGTTTATAACACATATATTAACTTTGAAAGGCTTAAAGCATTAAATCACACATTTCACGTGCTTTTGAATTGTCAAATATTTGAATTTTGTCGCGCTCCGCATGATTTGATAGAGCCGTGTTCAACGCTGTCAGACAGATGAAGAGACACGCCAAGAAATAATACAAAAGCTTTGTTTAGAAAAACAAATGTTATTTTGTTTTGTTTACTGATGTATATGTTAACTTGAAATGTCGTTTCATTGATTGCAGGTGAGAGATTTTCAAGTAAAAATGTATGTCCAATGCACACATTACAATTATACTAGCTTTCTGCTAGCGGTTTCACCCGTGTGAAAATAGGGGGTGAATTCTGGAAAATCCTTCTTAGCGTTTGCTTGCGTCATAAAAGGAAGCCTTGTGCCAAATTTCACTCTCCTAATCCCAGTACCAGTTACAGCTGTGCATTAATGTGTCAGCCAGTCAGTTTCTCCTTTTATATATAAAGATAACATTCTATAAAAATACATGAAGTAAGGACTATTTACAAGCTCTTGGTCAACGAGAATTTTTGTTCCCTTGAGAAAGTCGAAATATGTATAATTTTTTTGTCATTAACTTAGAAGTTTGATTTCTTCACAGGTTCAAGGAACCGCAGACCTGAGTGTTTGTTTTAACAGAGACAAACAGACGAACAACAAAGTGATCCTATAAGGACTTTTTTCTGTTTTTTTTTTCCATTTGTGGTACCTACCCCTAAACGAAAACCGTAAGACCAATTTGTTGTTTACGTCTGTACGTTGGAAACGCGTGGAGGTATCTCTCTCTTCTGCTTTAAGTTGAAACTGTAAGTTACGTCAAAAAAAACCTTTCGATTCAGATAAATCTTTGAGACTCGATTCCTGAATTGAAGTATTTACATAATTTATTTTGTACGGAACCCTTGATATGCGAGTCCGACTCGCACTTGTTTTTTCTTGTACTCGTGGATTGCCGCAGTAGCTGTAACTTTGATAGGCTCCCATTTTTCCTCTTTCAATAAGTATACTTATACTAAGTATATAAGTATACTTATACTCGTACATACTCTACAGACCAGGGAAAACCATTAAACATTTTTACAAAACAAAATCGTCAAAAATTAAATCGTCCTAACTCAGGGTGTTGGCACACAAACTCATTAAAAACTTCTGCTAAAAAAGGGGAAGTCTGAATTGGCGACTGGCCAAATTAAATGTTGATAAAAAAAAATTAAGCTCCTATTTGCGTGGCCCCATGCAATTATACAGGCGATAAGATTAGAGCCATTTTAGACGACACCGAGAATCATTTGCATGAATTAGTTTGAGTTGACATGACAAAAAAGTAGCGAATCCACGACAGACGTGACGAGCAAATGAATGTCGAATCACGGCGCCTTCTACTTTAATTAAAACGCGTTATGATTTTAAATAAAGCCGTGGGAATGTAGCTTTATAATTGTTCGATTGGGGGAGTTGTTTATCTGGGACGATTGAGGAAGGGAACTTGATTTCGACGACTCAGAATAAAAATGTAATTGGTTCATCGTTTCCATCATATTTAAAATATAGACTTATCTAAGTGACATTCACCTATAATAAAAATATATATAAAATTCAATGCCGTTTTTCGTTGTAATTTTATAACTCAAGAACGGGCTCACTTATCCAAACCAAATGTTTAAGCTTTGTTCGGACTATTTAGTAGATGGTTTATGTGAAGTTTGCACAAAATTGATCGAGCGGTTCTTCAATTATCACATTTTTCTATTACCGGGAGCAAAGCCGCGGACAAAAGCTAGTGTTATACATAAAGGAGAAACTAACATATCAACGCAGAGTTGAAAATACTGAAATTAGAAGCGTAAAATTTTACACAAGGTTTCCTCCCCAAAAGGGGTTTGAAGTTTAGTGAAGTAGAGACACCTACGATCAAGCGTGTGAAGCCACTGACAAAAGCTAGCCTTTTTTGTTGATAGAGGTTCTAAGAGACCGCTTTTTACACAACATTGATTTCTCTTACTCTAGGGTGGAGCTGGGAAGATAAATCGGACTTTTTTATGGTAGTCAAAAATCATCCAATGATGAATCCCGACCTTAGACGGAGCGGAAAACAGTGTCAGACTCTTACTGACTAAACAAGTAAACCCGTTTCAATGTTGAGTATTTACCATTTAAAGTACGCCAATTTGTAGATCTTTTAGTATAAATAACTGAACAAGAGTAACACTTAAAGAAAATGCCTATTCTCACTCAACACTTTACTTTCAGTGAATGGTCCAATAAATGAACTAGTACCTATTCCATTAATCAAGATGAACTAGAACTACATTATTTTCTCAAAGAAGCGAATAGACTTTGTATTGAATAGACGAAATAAGTATTACAGTAGAGTATATCTTTACCTGCCAGTGAATCAAGAGTCACCGTGGCTTGAGAAATCAAAGGCAACGGAATTAACGCGGTGGCTTTACGTCAATAAAAGTCCAGACATTTACTGACGAAAATCCTATGCTAGCACGCCCTGTAGTTCCACCTAGAGCATAGCAAAATCAGACTTATATTTTTCACACATCTCCTCCTCTCTAGATGAGGGAGTGGAACGTATTGATACCTACACCACGCAGGCCAAGTTTGTGAAAGTCACATGTCCGCAAATTTTTGGTTCTAGGACATGTCGGTTTCCTCAGAACGGTGAAGCAAATCACCGTTCTGAGAGGAGTGAAGATGAAATAAATTACACATATGAATGTGCTTTGCTGGGATTGAACCCGCAACTTTTTTGTACTTGTCGTATATTACAAATTCCTTTGTTTATCTTGTTCTGGAAGAACACATTTGCATGTACTACATGGTGGTAAATCGTCTCTTAGAGGAGTGACTGGAAAGACGTCGAGGTGTTCCCACCTTCCGCATGACGCAGGTTCTCACCGGATATGGTAAGTTTAAGTTAGGATGTTCCTGCACATGATTCGTGAGGAAGAATCGCCCAGGTGTCACCATTGACAAAGTGGAGCATATAGAAGAAGTGTGGTCAGCTTGAATAGAGCAACACAAAAACAAAACTGAGGAAATGAACACTTGAGGGAAGTTTATAATTATCTTACTTTGAACGCCTTTTCGTATCCAACATGACCTTCACATAAAGTGCCAATAAATTTACTACCCATGCCAACAATATCACCTCTCCTAATTCAAACCTCCAAGGCGAAACTATATTAAGACAAATCGAAACCAATTCAAGGACATTACCATCGAGAAAAGTGGACTGATATCGGTAATACTCGCGTATATACGGAGATTGTGGATAGCCAGTGTTACCGAACGGTTTATTTTTCAAAGATTCTGCAGAGATCAGTCTAGACACGAACAAAGGAAAGAAAATACATATTGCACAGTTCTACACTTTGAACCAAATCTACGTAATATTTTTGTTTCATTTTTGTCGCGAATAATTTTTCAATATGTTCATGTTTGATATTGTACATAATTACTATAAACCTCAAACGGAGTAAATATAAAAACCTTATTACCTTAATCGCAGACCTTAACACTAGGGTCATGGGATCCGAGAACTCATCCGTCTGTACGAGATATCAGCAAACTGTTGATCGACTTTTCGCGTGACCAGACGACGGCTGGGCTTTTCTTCGATCAACGAATCAACATTGCTATCTGAAGTGGCAATGTTGCCAGCGTTCTGGGCACTTTTCCCCCATGAGAAAAGTTCCCAGAACGCTGGCAGCACTTTTGTGGATGATGATTCATTATGCACGATGAATTCTTTTTCTATTTATTTGTACTGTTATTGTATACAATTTGATTTGGTATACATTAAGCCTTACCTAATATTTATTATTTTAGATGTTTATAAGTAACTATGTAATTTATGATTCTATGTAGGTATGCAAAGCTAGCCCTGTTTCTAGTTTAGTTCAACCCAGTGTCATAGGAAATGGGTATATAAGATTCCATTTAACTTTTCGACTGCCGTAATTACAGACACAATTAAAAATGAATAGGTGTGCGGACACCGATGTCCTCTTGGGGCTTTATGAACTAATATTCTGATAATTTTGTTATTACGTACGAAACGACACTATTTTTCTCAGAAGCTATAGATAATTAACTACACTTGTTATTGACATGGCAGTAACTAACAGGCAAGGTCTTCTTTGACTCTGCGAGGCAGTAATGCTCGTAAAGGAGGAGGCTGACCGCATAAGGCAAAGGCAACGGCGCACTCGCCGTAGCCGTCGCCGCCGCGATCTTGCCGATATCCGGCCACCGTAGACACTGGCTTGCGGACGGGGAGCAATGGGTAGCTCGCCGTCCGGTCGTCTGGTAGCAGTCCAGACCGAGCCCAAGACGTCGACGGCGCGCTCCGTTCCCGCGCGCCTCAAGGAGTTGTCAGCAAACCGTAGGGACCCTGCAAGGTCGAAGCCTCCCGGAGCTGAGGCTTGATGCGAAAGCGTTACACCGGGGCTCTGGGAATAAGGCAAGGAAGGTACGGGGTAGGTTCTTTAGTCAGTAAGAGTCTGACACTGTTTCCCGCTCCGCCCAAGAGTGGGATTCGTCATTCGATGATTTTTACCTACCATAAAAAAAAAATAAAAAAAGGTCTTCTTTGACAAATATGAACACAAAGCTAAAAAATGTTGAAGTAAGCCCAACCCTCATTTCACTGTAAAATTTTCTGTGCCTTTCTCTATTGTGTCATTTATTTTTTTGGTATGTTTTTTGTTGGTGCAAAAGTAAGAAACTTTTATAGAAATTTGTTGGTTATTTAAAAACATCTTATGATTTTTTGAGTATCCGATTCTTATGTCACCATCTGACTGTCTCAAGTCTTCTGGAGAAAGATATGGATAAGGCGAAAACCTTAACCATTGTTCAACAGGTTAAATATGAACTGAAATAAATGTCTCTGAATGTCTTTAATTATTAGAAACATAATAGAAAGACAATAGATGTGAGCTTGGGTTTCAAAAGTTGAAAATGTGACACAGACCTGTTCGAACCTGTGTACCTACTCGTATAGTGTTTTCCCAAACTCATAATGGCTGGGTTAAAGTAAAGCTAAAAATATTTTTATTGAATTAATGATAAACGTGGGCGCGAAAGACCGAGCGAAGTGGAGGCGTCTAGGAAGGAAAGCGGACCCCGGGCACCGAGGTGAAAGCCAAGGTAGCAACCGGGACGGGCGCTAGGTTGATGATGATGAATGATAAACGACGGGCCAAGAGGAAATAATGATGAGTTTAGAAATCGTAATCCTATTCCTATATTCTTAATGGCTTACCTACTGTATTTTAAAATAGACAATAATAATTATATCTGAATATTAATAACAATTTCCTTGAATTCAGAGCGTCAGTGAGCCTTAAACGTTTCGCGTCATTACAATGAAAAATCTCATTTGTCATCTGCAACTCATTCTTCGCGAATATGAATTTTTCATGCAACGGTATCCGTTCTTTTTTAAAGGCTAACAGATATATAAAACTAACTTCAGCTGTCAGCTTCGCCCACCTGCTGTAGAAAATTATCTCAAGGGATCTAACTCCGAGGTTTAAAACTATAATCACCAAACCTACAAAATATTAAGTAAGTAACTATAATAAAAGCAATCCGTTTTAGAAAACGGCAATTTCATAGGAGAAGATCTGTTAGTTATTAGTTGTGTTTATGGTGTACCTACAATAAAGAGTATACCTATCTATCTATTAGTAAGATCATATTAAGCCGTAAAACGTTTTGGGAACCCTCAGACTCTCTTTCAAATCAGGCTTCCTCTCTATTAAAAGGAATGGGACATAATCAACCACACGAGTCCAGTTCGGGTTGAGATATATAGATGATAATTCGAGTATATCAGACGTGATTTTGTTGTTTTTATATTTTCCATCGTCATTTTGAAAGCAGTGATGACTCGATAATATAAATTATAATACGTGTTTACATAATCTAACGAAGAAACAGTCGAAATCAGAAGCAAAAAGAAACGTTCCTGACTTTGAAAATACAATTTTCTACCAAACACAAAAACGTTTATTTCAGAACCAAATATATAGTTAACAATTGTTTGTGATTGGAATTTCCCATTTTTGAACACCTACCCGGTTTCTAAGAAATCAGATCAGCCATTTGAATCCGAATGAGTTATTCATTTGGATTCGAATGGCTGAACTGACTTGAAATTGAAATGGCTGAAACAAGGACACAATACATACAAACTTAATTATATCTAGTTACCCATTATATCGGAGCAGTGGTGGCCGAGTGGTAACGGCCCCGACTTACGAGTTGTAGGTTGCGGGTTCAAACCCCGCTAGTTGCATTACTTTGTGTAATTTATTTCAACACCACTGCTCTCAAAACGGTGAAGGAAAACATCGTGAGGAAACCGGCATGTCCTAGAACCGAAAATTCGAAGACATGTGACATCCCGCACCGGGCCCGCGTGGTGGATTATGGCCCATTCCCTCTCCAAGAGAGGAGGCCTGTGTCCTATTAATGGAAACATCAAAAAGGCTGATGATGATGACCTATATCGTACTTATTGGCAAAAAAAAATCAGCAATAAAAGAAATGGTGTACGTGTCAAGATATCTCTTGATTAGCGAACCTAAAACTTTGTACTTATCGTCGCTAAGTTCCAACACCTCGTAAATACATGTATATCATTGGATAGGGGCGCATCGTTTGACAGATCAAACACAGGGATTTTCTTTTTGGGTGGGAAATCCACCAATGACTTATCCTGAGCTTGGGCGGAGTGGAAGGGCGTGTCAACTTTTACTGACTAAAACCCACTCCTTTTTTCTTTCTTCCTTCTTTGCATTTCATTCCAGGAACGGGTTTTCCCGGACGGTTACTGGACAGTTGGACAGTGTACTAGCCATTGCTCGATGTTTGCAAGCCCTCGCCTATGGTGTCCGGAAAATAGATCCACCGGGATCGATCCAGGCAGCTGCGGCTTGAGGGCTCTTGCCTCGCACGCGGTCGCCTCTCCTCGCTTTGCTAGCGTCACTGTTTTGCAGAAGAGCCTTGACCACCTACCACTCCTCTACGGTTCGGACCATAGCTAGTTCCAAGACCCGGTGACAGAGATTGTTGCTGCTGATCGCCCACGAGGACACGGCGGTCTACCGTATGCTCCTCGCTATCCTCCGGACGGCCCACACAATGAAGATACCTGGGCTTTTCTTTCGCTTGAATCAACAGGAGGAGCAGCAGGAGGTGCAGGAACCTCCCGAACTGACCATTGTCGGTAAGAACTGGCGTAAAGGCAACAGGGTACACGATGCCGCCAACGAGCCTCAATCCTGTGTATACGTTTACCACCTCATCGCCACCGCGTCCATGCCGCTTGATTTTACCATACAGTTGTTAGAAATGTTATACATTGCTAGCTAATAAGTCATACTGTAACCTTCATTTTCCTTTACAAAACTATATAAAAGAAAGAAGTTTACTTGTAAGGAGATTTAGCCAAGTCTTAGTACCTTTACGTTTGAATGGTTCGATTTCCATCCATCTGGTATATCTCAGTAGCCCCCAGAAATAAAATACCACATCGTAGATACTTAAGTTTTCAAAAGAAAAATAAAGAAGAATGAATAATTTTGAAGACATATTAGTTTTAGGGTAAACAAGCATTTTCCTTTTAAGTAGGCATCTAGTTTTATCGACACAAAGGAAATTCTTTGACTAAGTTTAGATAAAGCCAGTCTAGAATGCCTTTGAAGGTAAGGGTGAACTTATTATCGAGAAGATAATGTTTGCTAATAAAAGTATTAGGTTTATATTGATTGAAGGTGAAAGAGGCCACTTGGGTTAATGGCTATTAGGTCGGTACATTAACTTATATTGCTGTCCGGTTCACAAGCTATAGTGTCATTATCTAAGAGGAATTTTGGAAAGGGAAACCGTGGTACCAGAATAATAATAATATTCCACAATTTTGGTTTTTGATCTCCATGATCAAAAACCAAAATTGTGGAATATTACAAGTTTTGGTGTTCTTAACAATAAGCCATTTTGATATCGTAAAGCTAGGTAAGATGCCAATGTGGCGTTCATGAGCTTTTTTTTTTTTTTTTTTTTTAATTTATTTAATCGCATTTTGTTACATAAAAAAGTCTTAATATAACATCTGCCAAACTGCATAGCAGTTTGTCGGCAGTACGTTCTCGTGAACTTTGCGTATAATTATAAGCTGTTTAGCTGAAACCTCTATCAGCTCATGAACGCCACATTGGCATCTAACCTATAATAGTACATTTTGATACAAGTGCAGAAAGTTTGTCATTGCGACTGGAGTGGAATTCGCACGCTTTTTTTTAAATAAATTTTTTTTATTAAAAAAAAATGTCATAGAAATCAAAGTTTTTTGTCACAAAAATTTAAAAATCATCTGTTATCCTTATAGATATTACTAAAGGAAATAGTGATGATGTGTGTATTTAAAAAAAAAAATATTTTATAAAAATATTTATCAATGAGACATTACTTCAGCTGAAACGGGGATCGACATATCATCAAACTTTAACGTTTAAAACGATGTGTCCAGTTTTACTTGGCCATTTCATGAATTGATGAATTTCTATAATCTGGCCAAGACATTTACATTGCGTATCAGCCGAACAACGTCCACTGGTGGATTTAGGCCACCCCGAAGCGCTGCCACAAAGACCGGTCCTGTACGTCTTGCATCCATCGGATTCCAGCAACTCTGTCCTGCCATCGATCATCAGATTGGGGACATTGTGTGTAAAAAAATAAATCCTATCCATTTTTGACTCCTAAGAAATCATCATTACAACAAAATGTCACATGTTTTCAGCCCTCTTTTCCTCCTCGTATACTTTCTTCTTCATAATATTACACCTAAGTAGGTCACGGACCAATTTCCTTTGATGTATCTGAAACTTTTCACCTGATTACTGATTGTTGAACTCGATATTATCAAGGGATTCCGCTGCAAGGCGAATTGTGAAGCAGATTTTAACCGACAAAACCCTCCCCGAGATTTTTTTCTGTTATGGTAATATCTTTGTTTGTCGAGCACCTTTAAGCTTTTATCACGGTTTCCTGTTTTTCTCGCTAGAAATATGTACATAGATTTTGTGATCAATCAACTTGGGAATCGGTTGGATCGATGAGAGACTTTCGTGTAATTTTTATATTTACATTTTAAGATAAACTGATCCATCATTACAATTCGACCTACATTATCATATATATATTTTTTATAATTATGTGTGTACGCTTGTATAGTGTATTCTCTTACTGTTACAGTACGGAATACGTTAATATGCACAGATAATTTGCAAATTACCGGATAAAATACGTTAAAAGTGACTTTATACACGCTAGTGCCTTTGTATCGCATGTAGAATAAATATACATGATCCCACTGATTGGCTAGGCTTCCAGATATTTCGATCCAAGGCAGTCATCAATTGGACGTTTTTAAAGCGAAGAATACAAAAATACAATTACGAGTACATTTGTTTTGTTTTTTAAATTAAAGAACCGTCGAATACAAATTGAATTTACTCACAATTTGATTCCAATCGACTCCGTTCATCTAATTCTTAACAACGATTACGAGAGTTTCTCACCTTCTCACATGTACACAACAAAAGCTCATGCCACTTCGACCAGCCCCCCTAGCCAAGTTACGATTGTTTCGTTAACATCGAACGCTTTGAGTTGGCTACGCCCACAATTCGTTTGTTTTGACGTCATCACAACGCTCAGTCACTTAGTCAAAACAGAGGAATTAGAGGCCTGGCCTATTCTAAGCGTTTGACGTTAATGAAACGATAGTAACATGGCTAGTGGGTCAGTAAGCTTCATAAAACAAATCACCCTATTTTAAATACCTGTTTATATTTACCTGGATAATTAATTCAGGTTTAATTAGTCTGTCTTGCAAAATTATTTCCTCTTAAATTATCTCGTACAAGACAAACGAGGTTTTAGGCCCTGATGCAAGTAATTTGCGAACCGTCGGCAGGTCCAAATAAAATATGCGGGGGCCTAATGAAAACTGTCTACATTATTAACCTAGGTAGCACTCCTTTGTAACCCTTTTGGCCTAAACGCTCCTTTAGTTAAGTGGGGGCTTGAATCGTAACATACGACCCTAAGGTAGGCGCCAGATGAATTTGCAAAAGCGGTCATTGCTTCTTCTACTTTTGTTTTTTCTAACATCGCACTCTTTTTGCATTTAGCCAGTATCAAGTTTAAAAAGAGAAAGAGCAGTGGTGGCGGAGTGGTAACGGCCCCGATTCATGAGTTATAGGTCGTGGGTACAAACCCAGTCAGTTGCATTACTTCGTGCAATTTATTTCATCAAACTGCTCTCAAAACGGTGAAGGAAAACATCGTGATGAAACCGTTTACAACCAAAAATTCGAAAATATGTGACATCCGATCCGCACTGGACCCGCGTGTTATATTTTCATTCCCCTTCCTAGAAAAGAGGCCTGAGTCCCAGCAGTTTAAAAAATATTTTAAGACACTCGAAAATCAGCTCCTACTATCTATTTCTTTTAGGCACGCAATTTACTGTTTTTCACACCAGTGTGGAACTCCCACTAAGCGCCGGGCAGCAACAGTTTATTAATTTTTTCTTCATTTTAAAAACATCTAAAATAGTACATTTTGATACAAGTGGCGAAAGATTGTCATTGCGACCGAGGCGGAATTCGCACGAGCCGTAGGCGAGTGTGTTATGGAGCCGAGGGCTGCAGTGACAAATTCGCACGTGTATCAAACGACGATTTTCAATACACTTACGAACACATTACACTTATAATACACTTACTTTCTTTGAAAATTACGACGCATTTTTGTTAATTTCTTACTGAAGAAAAATTTCCAAAGTTGCCATACATTTTAGATTTAGATTGCAGCAAACTATAGTAAAGCACAATATCTGACGGCAGCGGCTTAATGTCTAAAGAAATCTCTTATATCTTACATTCAACATATTTTTCACAACTATCAATAAATAAGTTACATAATAAGACTATTATTTAATACACTTTTTCCCGCGCTTATCCTTTGCAGGATGAAAAAGAAGCAAAGACATCAAACCGTTATACATCCTACTAAAAATTAAGAATAGAAATTCAAATATTTTTGAATTTAGAACACAGATAAATATTAATTTGTTGTTATTGACAAATTATTGCATAAATAATCATGTTTATTTATTATATTCTGTTAAAAACACTATTTAAATTTTAATTAAATATTAAAACCTCAAAAATCTGCACCTCTTTGCTTTAAAAAAAATTAATAATTACGCTTGACCGTGACGATAAGGAGGAAAAAAAAGCCCTTGGTATGATAAATGAAACAAAAGCACGCGGGTGATATACATGTGATGTCGAACCTAATTATAGTGCGATAAGTGGCAGCACCACATCCCGCCAAAAAAACCCCCGTACATAAACTTTTATAAACCTGTCTTGAACTAACACAGATCGACATCTAGGTCAATGTACTTAATTGCAAATTTACCTAATGTCTACTATAGTAGGTACATTTTTTAAACCAATTTTGAAATGTAATGTCAACTTTATGGTCCTATTAAAGTATTACGATAACACCTAATGTAGAGGTGTCCCAATTTGAGGTGACATTCGCAAAAGCAAAAAAAACCTCATATCTGTATAATGTGACCTTCCAACGTCGGTGATTGTCGCAATAGAAAGGTCGAATTGGAGCAATTAGTTTTTATTTCTCCGATTAGCTGGTCATCTGTGATAAGGTTTTTATACAGCAATGAATGGGTTCAAAAATATTTTTAAATGGTTGATATTTCGAATAAAAATTAATGGGTAAAGGTGGATTAACGTTTTTAAGCGGTGAGAGTAAATAAATTGGAGCAGGTCAGTTGGTTTTTGTTTAACTATTTCAATGCTTATTATTTGTAGCTTATTTAAATAAATAGTTGAGCCGACGAAAATTTAATTTGTGAACAACCATTTTATATTTTCATTTAATAATGTAGCCTTATTTTACGTTGTTGTGATACTGCAAATTGTCCGGACTGTTTTTCTCGTTTCATTTGGTCAATAATATTAGTGATATTATTGCAAGTCAATCAGAAGCTTCGTTTTATTATTATCCATTGTTCAAAAACTTTTAGATTTTTTTATTAAAACAAAAACACTTATTAAAACTAGGAATTACTCCTATTCCAAGGGCCTCACCCCTAGAAACATTTAAACTGACAAATCTACACAAGACACTCAGATCCTCTCTCTACTACTACTCGAACCCGCGACACGCAGCGTAGCATCCAGTCGCTCGACTACCGTTTCAACGGTGATTACATATTAGTAAGGTAGATTGACAAGCTGGTGAGGGTCACGGGAATCAGAAACGCTTTCGTCGATTTTGTAGACGCCCTTCGGCCGAAATTCCTAAAAATTAAACAAACATGTATAAATGTTTTATAGCATGAGTGGTTTACCTACTAACACCTTCACTAAAAAAAAATATCTTCCCAATGTACCAGTCTACCACTTAGGTACAAAAGAAGAGAATTGCTAAATATTCAGTGCATAATAATCTAAGGTCAATAAGCGATTGATTCGGTGGTACAGCATGGTACTTACTACCAGCCATGCAGTTACTGTGTATGATATATTGTAGTGACATCTATATCGCCGCAAAGGATATATCTTGTATCACGGTTTCAGAGTTCTTCACGTGATTAAAATATATACACCAGCTCATGTATTGGGCAGACGGTCAGACCAGACACAGATCCTTCGTTTTTTACGTAGGTATATGAGACTTTCACCCTGTTCCGCATACCTGTAAGATACTAGTTAAGGCTTGAGGAGCAGACATTAAATCATACCTAGCATTAAATCAACACATCCCAGCGGAGCGTGCGTGCCTGCAAATAAATTAATAAACACTGGCGTTACGCAGCCTTTCGTAAACAACTACTCAACTTTATATTTTTTTGCTTCAACTGAACAACCAACGCGACCAGAATCGTAATGAAACCTTAATAAATTATTTTGTTTTTGTTTTCACAACATTCCTTGGTACGATTTAATTTTGTACTTTGGCCCCTAACGGTAAATCAAGTTGCTAACTTTTTGGTTTTTGCAAAGCGCCACCCAATGCTGAATTGTTTTCGATCCAAATGGCATAATAAATGACTTGACCTTTGGTCTTAAGGCTGAATGTGGAGGAAACTTGGCTTCTGAAGATAAATGGTAGACGCCTAGTTGAGGAATGTGAGTGATATAAGCCGGAGATTCTAATAATGGCGGCCGTCCCGGGAGAGGAGTTATGATCATGTCTTACTCTGTACGTAAGTGACTATTATGTCCCTCTGGAGTGTTTAAATTGCATTGAAGAGGGTCGTTTTAGATTCTCATCTATGTACTATATAAAAGGAGAAAGTGACTGACTGAAATATCAACGCACAGCCGAAACTACTGGAATTACTCGTAGGAGCGTGAAATTTCGCACAAGGTTTTTCACGTAGGATAGGATTTTCTAAAATTCACCTCCTGATAGGATGAAACAGGGGTCCAACGTTTACTAAAATCTACTTTCCCACTAGTGAAGCCACTGAGAGCAGCTGTGTTGTAGTAAAAAAACTACTTCCACCTATAGTAGGTACATTTTATTTCAAGTTCAATAAAGGTATATCTTCTGATTTTTAAATGCAACTATTAAGACATTGTTTTCTGAAAAAAATTCACGAATTGTATCTCAAAATGGACATGAGCTTGAGATATTAGATAATAATTTATGACCCAGAAATACTGTAATGGGACGTCGTAACGTATTGCTATGATTGATTGATTACTCAAAAATGATAGTGAAAAGTGGCCCACATAATGTATGTTATGAAAAGAAGCTAAAATGAACTAAAACCTCAAATTATCAACTCGTAAAACTCTAGATAGAATAATGTTACATTGCGCTTTATTTATTTATCATCTAAATACGTCGACAAGCCAAGCGAGCGCCGGCGCTCGCGGCATGATTTCGCGCCACGCGCCTTTGTCAAATTTTAAAAAATAGAATGTACAATATTTGAACATTTTTTTTTACAGGGTATTTTGATATTTATCCAAGAACGTAAATAAAAAGTTTTATAGACAAATAACTTTCCGTTAATACCCGCGAACGCCGGCGATCGCTCGGGGGTGAAAAGTTAATCTTCATGAAGTGTAGTGGTACATAGGCGGACTTAATGCAACAAGGCATTCTCTACCAGTCAACCTTTACATTCTAAGGACGCTGTAACTCTTTCAATAATGAAACTCTTTTGTGTCCTCTTACGATGATAAAGTTCTTTGCACAATCTAATATAAGACGTTTGTCATCTCCTTGACTTTGAAATGTTATCGCCTTATATCTAGAAGAAAAAGCTAAATAGGAAAACATTTATCCGCAGTGAGTGATCGAAATACAGACGAGGGTCTGGATTGATGAGTCTTGAAGACGTCTTAATCTAGCGTTCTTAGGATCGTATTAGTTGGTGCTTTCCACTTAGCTCTTATGTATGTGTGTAACTTGGTATTTAGGTATACCTCAATTACTTATAGCTCAGTAAATATATCTACTCATACTGACATCACACTATACATGTCCCCTTCATAGCAAAGCATAGCTTCAGCCATATAAGGTACTCACAGCTGGGCTTCATGCCTCTAGGAGTGCGAATAGGACCCAATGTGGGTTGGTAGATGTCCCATGTCTTCGAATTTTTGGTTGAAGGACATGCCGGTTTGCTCACGATGTTTTTCTTCACCGTTTTAAAAGCAGTGGTGATGAAATAAATTACAAAAAGTAATTCACGTGGCTGGGTTTGAACCCGCGACCTACTCGTGAGCCTTTACCACTCGGCCTCCACTGCTCAATAATGAAACGTAACTTATATTACTTACAGGTAACGTAAGCTCGCCGTCCGGTCGTCTGGTAACAATGCGCGCCGTCGACGACTTGGGGTCGGTCCGGACGGACCGAGCCCAAGTCGTCGACGGCGCGCTCTTTTTCCGCGCACGCGCACCTCAAGGAGTTGTCAGCAAACTGAAGGCGCCCTACAGGGTCGTAGCCTCCTGGAGCCAAGGGTTGATGAGAGAGCATAACACCAGGCCTTTAGGATTAAAGCAAGAAAGAAACAGGGTAGGTTGTTTAGTCAGTAAGTCTGAAACTTTTTCCCGTTCCGCCCAAGTGCGAGATTCGTCATTGGATGATTTTTAACTATACCATAAAAAAACTATATTTCTTAAAGATCGGCAAATATGTCTGTCTCTAGTATCACACTGTAAATGTCACCTTCAGTGAGCACTTAAAAACTTCAACGGATACGAGAACCGCAATCACAAAGTACTTATAGTTTTCGTTAATAGGATTTCAAGATAACCCAGCATCTCTCTTGCACGTTCTTCATAGAGAACGCTTTGAAATGTGCACTTTAGCTTCACATTTTTTTAAATAATCGACCTTTTGATAGTTCAAAAGTGCCTGTAAATGGTTTACTTGAAATAAATGTTTTTTGATTTAGAATTTTTGATTTTCTCCAAGGCTTCGAGATTGGTCAAAAGAGTTACCGTGACCTATGTAAAGGACCCATGCAAACTTAAGTGGTAATGGGCAGGACACATTGCACGCAGGACCGTTGGCCGCTGGGCCCGAAAGGTTGCCATGCAGCGTTGCCACAAAGACCAGTTCTGTCTGGCCTATGTCCAGCAGTGGACGTCTTTCGACTGAAATGATGATGATGATGTAACAACTGAAAGAATACAAGTTTTTTATGACGGAAAATCATCAAATGTCTTCTCTCGCACTTGCGTGCAGCGGAAAAGACCACAAAATATACTAGCATACTACTCTAAGTGCAGTATGTACAACAAAAAGATGCAAAAATAAAAAGAATCTCAAACCATTTACAACAAAATATCCACTAATAAAACAGAAACCAAAAAGCAGGAATAATTTATCAGTGGAGTGGGTTTTTCACAAGAATAAATTTCATTTAGTAATCATAACCCTCAAGGCTGAACCTCCGCATTCCTTTCATAAACGAGGCTTTCCCAAAACCTTTGATTTGGTTCCAAACAAATTGGGCAGAAAATAGTAATAAAATGCGGTCAGCACTCATGAAGGCTTAGCCACATAAATTAATATCAATTTAGGACTAAAATACGGTCCAGTCCCCATAGAATATGTTGATTGAAGATAATCAGGGCTTGCCCAGCCGAGGAAAGGTCGAAATGCTCCGTACATCACTGGAGATTGTACCGTCGGATTTTTGGACATGAGATTAATCCATTTGCCAGATTTAAGCTTACTCTGTAGTGACCCAATATTGAAAGGACTCTTTATACGAGTATGCACCGCCAAATTTTGTATCATCATAATCCCGTGGAGGATCAAATCGAAAAAGATAAAATTTAAGAATTAGATAAGTTTTTTTTCTAAAACTCTAATTAAAATAAACATAGACGAAAATAATTCTTTTAAGTAGCCATCAGCTGAGCGAGTCCAACAATCTATAGGTAGTTATTACGCAATAACCGACCACATTATGAAGTGTACAATTAAGGTTATAATAAATAAACTACCTATCGGTCATCGGACTCGCCCAGGTGATGTTTACTTTACTGGATCGACCTTCCATGGGATAAAAGTCATCTGTGTTTTCAAGACATTAAAAACACAGTTGATCCGTTGTTAATATCTATATTTAAAAAAAAATTGTATTGCCATTTAAAGCCAGATTTTTGGGTACTTTTCTCATTGGCAACGGTGCGGATTGCCTGCGCTAAATGTACCATCGAAGGCACTTTCGCTTGAACACCGCTAAGTTCATTTTTGCTTGCACTCGATACAAAAAACTTGAAAGGTTTGGTTTAGCGCCGCGACGCAGGATTCAAGCGATTTTTTTTTTAATGATCATGCAGAAATTACCGCAATAGTACCTTCTCAGTTTCAATAAGGCAGAGGGTGTTTTAGAAAAAAAAGGATTGTCGTAGTTTCTTGATTAGTCTCCAACATTTAATTAGCCATCTGAAAGACCTATACTACAACCTTATATTGTTCCCACTGCTGGGAATTAGGCCTCCTTTTTAAGAGAGGGAATGCGCCATAATCCACCACGCGGGCCTCAAGGAGTTGTCAACAAACTGTAGGGGCCCTTCAGGGTCGAAGCCTCCTGGAGTCGAGGGTTGGTGCGGAAGCGTTATACCGGGGCTCTGGGAATAAGGCAAGGCAGGAACGGGGTAGGTTGTTTAGTCAGTAAGAGTCTGACACTTCCCGCTCCGCCCATGAGCGGGATTCGTCATTGGATGATTTTTACCTATCATAAAAAAAACCACGCGGGCCCAATGCGGGTTGATGGATGTCACATGTCTTAGAATCTTTGATTCTAGGACATGCCGGTTCCCTCACGGCTTACTAAGTAATCCTATTATACCGGGTAACATGGAAATAAAAAAAGAAACAATAATTTGTCTGGGGAACTATCTCGTTAGTGAACGAGAGTTTTTTGTGTTTGTGATCCAGATTTATGGCCAGTCAAGTCTCGCTTAGCACTATGACGAATAACGAACGTTGTTTGTTTTATATTGGCACTGGATATAACTGAGTTTATTTTGTATTCGCACTGGATATAACTGAGTTTATTTTCTAGTGACTGTCTGTATTGACATGCTAGTAAACCATGAGACGCTTAGCCCGGAGGACACGGTGGAGCACACGGTGGAAGTGTGCCCTGCTTGGGAAGAGCATCGCCGTGTCCTCGTGGGGGTCGGATCGGCGGCGGCGACCTCTCGCGCCGGGCCTTGGTTCAGGCCATGGTTCGCAGCGAAGAGGAATGGCAGGCGGTCGCCTCCTTCTGCGAAGCAGTAATGTTCGTAAAGGAGGAGGCCGACCGCATAAGGCAAAGGCAACGGCGCCCTCGCCGTAGCCGTCGCCGTCGCCGCCGCGATCCTGCCGATATCCGGCCACCGTAGACACTGGCTTGCAGACGGTGAGCAATGGGTAACTCGCCGTCCGGTCGTCTGGTAACAGTCCAGACCTAGTCCAAGTCGTCAACGGCGCGCACCGTCCCGCGCGCCTCAAGGAGTTGTCAGCATACTGTAGGGGCCCTTCAGGGTCGAAGCCTCCTGAAGCCTAGGGTGGTGCAAACTGTTACCTCGACTCTAGGAATAAGGCAAGGAAGGTACAGGGTAGGTTTTTTAGTCAGTAAGAGTCTGACACTGGTCTCCCGCTCCACCCAAGAGCGGGTTTCGTCTTTCGATGACTTTAACCTAACATAAAAAAAATGAGACGCTTTTTAACGTAATCTTGATTCCATGAAATTGAGAACTTAGGTTTTAATCTTGGGTAAAAGTAGTCTAATTTTTGGCGATTCTTGTGTGTCTCCCACAAGGTAGACTGATCTAGTGAGAGTCGAAGGAATGCGGTGGATACGATATGAACAGGACCGTTCGTTGTAGCAACACTTGGGGGAGGCGTATGTCCAACAGTAGACGTCTTTCTGCTGAAATGATGATGTATAATATAATCAAATAATAGTAATCAATCTTAAAACTGACCTCTGCATGTACAGGTTAACTTCTAATATGTACACCTCCAAGTTACATCTTAAGCCAAAGCAAAGCGAGTGGATTGATTTACCTCACGTGTTTCCATTCCATTGACCTCATCTCTGCTAATAAGATCAAGTCTGCAACATTAAGCAATAACTTCGAAACACATAGTCAACACCACAGTAAACCATTTTTCTCTATCGACTTTTATTTACTAGCACAAAACAATAAGTAGCCAGCAATGATTTATTACTTTTAGCTTCAATATGAAATATAATTTTCGTTTAGATATAGGTCATGTACTACTAGATGATTGGGCTATATTTCTTACTCACCGAGATGGTGAAGTGAAGATCTTTTCTTCTTTCGATTAAGACAATCCTCTCAACAATGTCTATATTATTTTGGTACTGAATATATTTCGGAGTGTGCTCCTCGCCATATTTACTCTCTATCAGAAGACGCGCTGAACTGAAAAACATCGTTGTAATGTAATCCAACTTTTACAAGCTGTATCTTCAGTGTAAGGCATGACCGAGGCACTGGCAAAATGTACCACATAGTGACAGTCACATTAACGGGCGTGTTTAAAAGGAGACAAAAGGAGAAGAAAGAAAGGCCAACTTGCAAGCCACGATCGGCATAACATAAACCTCTTTTCCTCGAGCCCCTGAAAAAAACCTTCAATAGAAGCATTGAGCGGCTCAAGGTTTTTCGGATATCGGCGGGATCGCGGCGGCGACGGCTACGGCGCGCGCGACGTTGCCTTTGCCTAATGCGGTCGGCCTCCTCCTTCACTAGCATTACTGCCTCGCAGAAGGAGGCGACCGCCTGCCACTCCTCCTCGCTGCGGACCATGGCCTGAACCAAGGCCCGGCGCGAGAGGTCGCCGCCGCCGATCACCCCCACGAAGGCACAGCGTTGCTCTTCCCAAGCGGGGCGCACTTCGAGCGTATGCTCCACCGTGTCCTTCGGGCTGGCCACACAGTGGCGACACCCGGGCGTCTCTTCCACACGAATCCGATGCAGGAATCTTCCGAACTTGCCATGTCCGTTGAGGACCTGTGTCATGCGGAAGGTGGACCTAGCCGGTGTCCACGGAGGTAAATCGGACGAGGTGCCAAAAAAGGAACGCAAGCAGAAGCACAGTGAATCCCAGCCCCTGTATTAGCCTGATAGAGAGGTGCTGACCCTGCTGCGGGAAGTGCTGGCTGCGTTACAGCATCAGCAACAACAACAGCAGCAGCAGTTCCAAGAGCGTATTCAGTGGCAGCTCTTTGTCCTGGAGTGCATTGGGCTGCTAGTAGATCACTGTCCGTGATCTACTAGGATGGACGACTCATTAATTTTACTTTGTTGTTGATTGTGAAGCCATTTTTGTTGTTAAGCAGCGCTACTTGTGGCGATAATTGAAACTAAAACTTTCAAAACGGCGCAGGCGTATCAGCCATGCACCCGTTTGTATGTAAGTTTTACGCTCCTAAGCCGCTTTTAATGTGGCATACATTATTTCAGCCAAATTGAAATCTGGCTGAACGTGAGGTAGCTGCATTACTTTACAACGGTGTTTTTCAATCCCACAGGTCGATTTGCAAATACGGCGTGTTATATGAAACGCTTCGAGATATTTATCAATATATAATATAAATATGAATACATATATATAAACATATAAATATATATATTTATTTATATGTTTGTGTTTGCGTGTGCGATGCGTGGCTTGCTGCTGCAATGTACGACGAACACCCAACGCGTCTCCTCGATAGCCTGGTAAAAGTCCCGTGAAGGGTGGAAGTACCGGGACGTCTCACGTCTCGAAGCCCTGATTTCTTTTTCTAAATTTATCAAGTTCCGGAAGTTTCGGGTCGAAACTCCGAAACACGCTTGTCAAAATTTGGTTTCAATTTCACTCCACTTCTCAAAGTTTTAGAATTATATTAATTCTGATGAGACAAGCTGGTTTTGTCTGACGTCACTCTTAATACCGTCTAATTTAATACAGTGTACATTTTAAGATAACAATTTTAAAGAGATGAGGAGGTCGATCTATTTAAAATTGTTATGCCTATTCATCCGATCGATTAAAAATTGTTATGCCTATCAATCCGGGCGACATAGTACCGAATACTTACGCAATTTTACGAACTTGACGTGGGCGAACCACGTGCAAATAATATTTATGTGCTTGTGATTCATGCCGTAAACTTAATTTCAATAATTTACAGCATCGTACGCCCCATGACTTGAAATTGTCCAGACCTCGCAACCTCTAGCCACAACATTCCGCTTGATGCGAGAAGCACAGAACTGGTCGACGTGACTACGCTTGTGTGAGTCCAGTCGTGGGCGTGAAAAACAAAGGAAAACTGAATTAACACGGATGAGTTATATACACTCTCTTCTTCCACCAACAAGAGTTATTATTTTATGGTTTACCTCTTCAAAAAAACATCTCTTTACTTCAAAGCTGCTAAAACGCAAGAGCTCAATATGCAAACTAAATAAAGTTGCAAAAGGTTACCACATGAATCTATTTATTTATATTAAACCCTTTCAAGCCACGCGAACTCAGCATATTTGTTCCACCAATAAATATCGGAGCTCAAATAGCTGACACGTAGCTACAAATAAATTTATTTCGGACGTGATAAACATTTTAAATAGCTTGTAGTAAGAGTTTCTTTTCTTATTTTAATATATGTTTCGGCTTTCAGTAAGCATATCTGTTTGCGAATAAAAAAGTGCTTGTGTAGTTGAAAGTAGATACAATACTCGTATGTGAAGATAGAACTTTTTTGGTACTTTGTGTTACTTTTTATGACTGTATCAAAAACATAGCTGCAAGAAGAAAAAAACCTAAACAAAATAAATTGTAGATACTAGAATAGAATACAATTTTATTGTACACCAAAAAGTTCAAAACCCCAAAGTATAAGACGACCCCGACCCCGGTATAAAGGCTAAGAAAGAATTAATGGGGTAGGTAGTTTAGTCAGTAAGAGTCTGACACTATTCTCCGCTCCGCCCAATGGCGGGATTCGTCATTTGATGATTTTTTCCACCATAAAAAACCCCCTACCAATTACAATTTACTTTATTAGTCTTGTTTGTTTTGCAGCTATTATGCAAGTAGACAAATAAACCTTATAAACACAAAATAACCTCTCTAACGTAAACGAATACATTTACTCACACAGTTAAGAGCGCCTAGTGTGAGTTTGTTGTACGTTAACGCAATTGTAACGTTTATGACGTTCGACGCTGCGATTGGCCTGCTCCAAGCTCTTTAGCCAATCAGAGAGGCAAACGCAGTAAACTTTTCGATCACGTTAACGTAAAAACAACTCGCACTCAAACAGATAAGAAAATGGCTCCTAAACTTCGTAGATGATATAATATAGATTTTATATCTCAAACTGAAATTCATACTGAAGATAAAGTTTCTCACTATATTTTTTAAATGTGCAGTGAAATAATCCAATGACAGAACTTTTATGAAAGCGTCTCTGTTTTACTTTATACAACTATTTATTTTTATTTAACAAATACAAACAGCAGCAGAGTTTTGCCGTTTGCTGCTATATTTTTTTTGTAGAACAATAAATATTTCCAATTTAAACTTTATTCTTTTTTGTTTTGTGATTGTGACAATCACAGGGTTGACTATGGCCACACCCTGTGATATTATTTTTTTAATATTTTGAATTGCTTATATTAGTTCAATAAGCCCCAAAAAGACACCTGTATCCGCACCTTATTGTCTTTTAATTGTTACTGTAATTACGCTAGCACAAAAGTTACTTTATTTATTTGCTTTGTTCTCACATGATAGGAGCGACAAAAACCAGAATTTTAAATGACAAATGAGTTTCTTGCACGTTCTTCTCCATAGAGATTACTTAGAATGTGGTACAAGATAAATTTTTCTTACTTACTAACTTCTTGACAATACAAAATCGATTTGATTTTATTTGAGAACTATAACAGCTCACCATGAGCCTTATAGAATGATTCAAATCGTGAATGATCCTGTGATGGAAAACAAAAATTACAGTAGTAGTAGTACGACAGGACCTCTAGTTTGACATATGGAGTAAGGCAGATATCGAGTGGCATCCAAGAATTAACCATCTGGTAGTAAGATGCGTTAACGACAATGCTGCCTTCACGGGCAGAACCTGGATACGGCTGACAAGGAGCGAAGATGTTGACCCAATAAAAAAAGAGAAGAGAAGCCAGCCAAAACAAAAATCTGTCTGTGGATTATGATGTCTATAGAGCTCTACAAGTTATTTCATCAAATTATCTCCTAGGCAACAGACAAGCATCTTATTATTTTATGTAGAACTAGCTTTTTGCCAGCGGCTTCGCCCGCGTGAAAATAGGTTTTTGCTCAAATTTTGGTCACGCGTTTCATCCCTTTAGGTGGTGAATTTCGGAAAATCCTTTCTTAGTATTCGTCTACGTCATAAAAGGAAGCCTTGTGCAAAATTTCAATCTAGCCTACCCTAGTCCCAGTAATTTCGGCTGTGCGTTGATATGTCAGTCAGTCAGATTCTCCTTTTATATAGATATCCTAAGGCCTTTTAGCTAAGTCGGCCAAAATATTGTTTACAACACAGTTTTACAGCTGAGCGCTTAAATTAAACTAATAGCCCGGTAATTTTAGCTAAAAATTGCAAGTAACAATGCAAATTATTGCCCATAACACGTTACAAAGAATTTATTGCCCCTCACTCCAATGTAATGGGCTATAAACAATGTCGCAAAGTATTCATAAAATATATTCGTTTATTTTTTGGAAAATTAAGGCGTATTTCTTCATACGATTGCGACTGACCTGTCAAAACTGACCAATATAAATAATAATATAATCATATATCACTGGCTTAACTGCCAGGAACAGAGACTATTAGGAGGCTTTCGTTTGGCGGCGGGATTAAAGACTTGATTCAAAATGCTCCTGGACACAGCTCATATTGTTCGGAGACTCCTTCCGTTGGAGCCCTGATTACCCATCTATACCTTTAACCCTGTTTCCGACACGACAGATACTATTTTTATATTTTTAAATATTTTCATTTTAAATTGTTTTTTAAGAAATTCTTAAAAATGCATGAAATAAGTTTAATAATCATATACTGTATCTTACACACCACGCCATCTAGTCAGAAACTGTTAGTGGTGTAGTTGTTTAACTACACCACTACTTTTTCAAGTGTATTGAAAAAGTACCAACATCTTAGGCCTGTGCCTAAGATGACACTGTACTGGGCCTCAAGTCTGCTATTACAATAGTGTCAGAATAGTCGATCATTGATTTCAAAATTGTTGATTTTGACAAGTTTGGTAATCTACTAATATGATGGCGTTATTATGACTTTCCAATGATCAACCAGTGACACTTCATTGAAAGACATATAATATAATTATATTACTTACTACTACTACTACTTACTTATATATAAACAAGTTTTTAATGAAAATATTTTTTTTTTCATAACAAGCTTTTATAGCAGCGGTCTATTTATATTATTATATTATATAATTAAAACTCGTCAAGACGATTCACACGAGTCCAAACTCGACGTGGTTGTGCCGTTTAATTACAGAGTTCCTATGGCTACCTCGTGATTCCATCATCAGATCAGCTCCATGTCATCATAATATTGCATTGTCATGCGATTTACACCGGCATGCAAAATTTCAGCTCAATCGGAAACCGGGAAGTGGATCAAATTTAAGTTGCAAGATTTGATTACAGAACGACAGACAACGGGACAGGTGAAACTAAATAAAAAAAATAAAAGCTTGTAAAATGAATCGCAAAATGTGTTGGTAAGCGCATAACTCAACAACGCCTGGACCAATTTTGCTGATTCTTTTTTTGTTGTGTTTGTTATTGTCAGGAGAAGGTTCTTATGAAAAAAAAAATAGAGAGAGAGAGAGGAGGGGGGGGAGGGGGGAGTAGAGTAAAATAATCTATAGCCGGGAGCAAAGCCGCGGGCAAAAGCTAGTTTTTTATAAACGTAATCTCGTACATGTATATTTGATATATGCGGTAATTTAATAAAATTTTGACAGTTCCTTTAATCAGTGACTTACGATTAGGATGTTATTGTTTTTAATTCGATACAAAACAGCCCGTATCACAATTCTATTACAAGACCGCTGACCACCCAATGATCAGCCATTATGACTTAACAGATTACGAAATTTTAACAAAATGACAGTGGAATGACAATATTTTGAAAATAGCAGACTTGGGCTCCTGATACAGTGTAACATTGTATCAGTGATTACATTTTCCAAAAGTCGAAAAACTTGTAAAATGTACGGGAGCGCGGTATAAATGTCATACGTCAATGACTCTTTCGAATGGCAGACGTCGGCTCTCGTGGGGCCCGTCAATCATGCTGACATCTTTTTAAGCCGTGCGTGAATTACAACACGCTATCGACCCGGGCCCGGTGCCTATCGGACGACGAGTTATCGCTAGCTCGCCATTTGTAAGCCCACCTATCCACGCGCTCTTCAAAAAGTTGTCAGCAAATCATAGGGGCCATCAGGGCCCGCTTGTTAGGACCATGGGGAATTTCTAAAAAGGAAACCCGTTGTCGTAGAACGTAAAGGACACAGGTGTGGTTATAGTCAGTAAAAGTCTGACACGCCCACTCCGTCCAAAGTGGGAGAAGTCGTTAAATGATTTCCACCATTAAAAATAAGTAACAACAAAAAAACCAAGAAGAAAGGATTTTTTGTTGTTACCGAAGAATTCACACACTGTGCAATTGCGCCCTCAAGCACATGTCAGTCAATTCATGACTTCGATATTGTTGACTGATGGAATAATATGAATATATTACATCGGGCTTAAATTTTGTGCATACATCATCATCATAATTTCAGCCTAAAGATGTCCACTGCTGGACATAGGCCTTCCCTAAATGTCGCCACAGGAAAAGGCCCTATGCGTCTCGTTCCCGGATTCCCTCAATCTTAACCAGGTCATCGGTCCACCTTGTAAGCTTTCCAACGCTGCGTCTTCCAGCACGCTGTCGCCACTCAACGACCTTTTGGCCCAACGGCCATGTTCATGTTCTGCGAGCAATGTACCCTGCCTATTGCCACTTTAGTTTTCTTTAGTTTTTCTGAACATAATACTCAAAGCTAAAGCCAAAGCCAATGTCATCTCTAACATTCTTAAAAGGAAAATATAAAAACGAGCATGCTACAGTAATTTAATCTTACCTACGGCCAAAATTATTCCAAAACACATTCTGCGAGATAGCTACTTAATATTAAATTGGTTTTGTCATTTGCCTGTATATTGGAAAAGTGTGTAATATCATTATTTTTAGTCTAGTGATGCCCGAGGAGATTGCTGTCAGTACAAGGTATTCATATTTTTTTATTCGACGTTTTTAAAAGTAAGCATTATATTTTCCAACGAGAATTTTAAAAATAAATACAAATAGCAAGCAATTTTAGCGACGGTGACTGGTTTTTAAATTAAAAAACAAGTTTTTATTTATTTTTCACATTGTGCTGTTTCATTGTGATTTTTTTCGTTCGTTATTTTCGTAGTTTTTATTTTCTCTGTTTCATATCGTTTGCTTTTTAAATATATGTCACAAAGCTTTGGTAGTATCTATTTTTAAGTAGGATTTTTACTGGCTGACTAGACTGGTTTCAGTACCTACTTACTTTTTATGTAGTGTTTTTTTTTTTTAATTTGTCTAACTACGTAGTTAATTCTGTATGAATTTCAATTACTTTTATTCCTTTTACACCCAATTGTTGAGATTGTGTGTATTCACGTTTTAATACAAAAACGTTTTACCTATCGTCTGATTAATATCATCTTTTTTATTTTTTTCAGCAGTACTAAAACGATATACACGTTGTTATAAAAAAAAAACGAACATTATTTAAAACAGAAATATATTTAGAATAATTTATTTATCAATTAGTTAGGTACCGTCATAAGTAGCTACATTATAACTAATTAATGTTACACTTCCCTCCCTTCCCTCTCCTAGAGAGGAGGCCTGTGTCCCAGCAGTGGGAACCTTGAAAGGCTGATGATGATGAATGTTACACTGTCTTTTCAAGATCCTTCTTTGGTTCTTCATCTTCTTCTTTCTTAATTGGTTTCTTTGAAGCTGGAAAAAAAAAACTTTATCTGAATCCATTCATTTCATCACTTATAAAAAAAAACTTGTTCCTTTAGTACTATGGCCATGGTAAATTTCTAACAATACTGATTTGCTTAAATCTAATTCATTAACAGGTTTTCGATTGTAACAGGCCCAAGGATGTAGCAATATCATCACTGGAAGGTCCATAAACAGCTTCCTTCATAGAAAAGCAAAATCAAAATAAAAAATTTCACTTACCACCTCCTAATACAAGCTTGAATAACGTAGAACATGGTGCATCTAGCAATAGAACCAGGGTGAATGTTACGAGAAAGGCCAGCGTGTAGTGAGCCAGAAACTTGAATAACTGAAAAAGGAGACAAAATTTTGTCAACATCATCATTATTTCAGCCGAAAGATGTCCATTGTTGGACGTAGGGAAGCCCACGTCCAACTGTGAACATCTTTTCCAAACATAGCCACAACGACCGAGCCATGTAGTTGACCGCAACATTTACCTACATGAGTGAACGTTGTGTATTCATTTAGTCTAGTAGGATAAATTTGAATCACTTGGCTGAGTCTTGATTAGTAATTTCCAAAGGGCTAAGCTAACTTTCAATACGCTAAGCTGTTAAACGTTGACTGATTTTAGTTCAAACTATCGGCCTAGACATCCAATTGCATGCTGGCGTTTAACGAACGGCCTAGGCGTCCAATTGGATGGCTAGTTTAACCAGATGATTGCAACTCTTGTATAGATCTTTATAATACTTACAACATATTTCACAGTAAAATACGCAGGTGTAACAGCACTATTATTGATCGCACCCATCAGACCGTAGTGGAACAAATAGATCCCGTAGGACATTCTGGATTGCAGCTTCCATACTCTCAATGATAAGAACCAGTTAATTGGTCCTGAAAGAGAAACATCACAGTTATTTAGGTTAGCAGCATCAGTAAACTCAGCTTACTGGAGGACTTCAGGGTTACAGCAGACAACTTAGCCTATTTCATACCATGGAGTAAAAGAACGAAAGAAAAACAGTTTATTTCACGCAAAATGAGGGAAGACAAACAAATATTACTATTTTATAGAAAAAAATGCGTCACATTCGCGCAAAAACGGTCAAACGCTCAACATAATGCTGTGATCCCATGCAAAATGCGATGAGCTCACAGCGCTGGTTTTCGGCATTGGCCGGTGTCGACATTAGGGCGACGGAAATGATGCAGTGTGCAGATAGATTTAAAATAACAAAAAAAATATGTTCCCGGTTCTGACCAGGTCTTCTGCTTTGAGTGTACCTGGGTCACTTTCTTTAGTTCGTCGGTCTTACTAGCTTGCTGAAACACGGTCTTCTTAAGATCGTTTCAGTCACCTGCATATACCCGGTGCATAGCCATTTAAATTTGCCTTTTCTGAAATCCGTACATTGTTCTGGGTCTATGTATTTTTTTTTTCTAACCCATACTCTCCCACTGCTGAGTATAGGCCTCCCTCCATTTCTTTCAGTTTTCTCGGTCTTCAGCCACTTCTTGCCAAGTATGTATAGACGTTACATATTTGTGAACACACTCTCGACATAGGAACCATCCCTAGGGTGAGCCAATGTTTTTTTTAAAGAATAAAAGGAGAGAGTGAAAATAACTTTTAGGAGAAAAGTTCTTTTAGGAACCTGAATAATTTGTACTTACCACCATAACCATTCGCACATGCGTACACCATACATCCTACGAAGAATGCCCATAGAGGTCTGATGAAGGAGTTGAACAGACTATCAACCACTTGGTTGTCCCAATTAGGTTGTCCGATGGGATAGTTGCTGTACACGATGAATGTTGATATAGAAAAGGCTGCGATCCAGTAACAAACTGTGGTTATCTGTGGATAAATGTTATAGATATTATTATCAGTGGCGTAGCCAGTCTCTTCAGGGCCCCGAATAAAAAGAAAAATGGTGCTTTTTTAGAAGTGCTCGTAATAATACCCTACGAGACGGTTGTGGATAACTTATTGCAAATTTTTGTCCAGATCAGTTCCCATGTAGGGAGGAGACCCCGTATCATTTTGACAAAATATTTTCTTTTAGCTTTGTTTAAAAAGGAGGGGGAGGCAAAAGAAAAGATGGATGTGGATGATTTTTACCTACCATAAAAAAACCCCATCCCCATCGAAAAAAAAAATGCCACGTTTGAACTTAGTTTGAATTTTTTATATAGAAACAGAGTGCTATCCAACAAATTTGTAATGTTTTCAACGTACCTTTGACATAACCAGCTTCTTTGTTTTAACAACGTACCCGAACATCATGCCGACGAAGAATGGAGAAGCTCGAGTCAATGTGTTCATGTAATAGTTGACCGAGTAGTACAAAGTCTCTTCAGGGCGACTAAAAATAATAAATAGGTAATGTAATTAACGCATATCCTGAAAGACTAAGACAATGACTAAAAATTTCTGAAAAGTTGTGTGGAGTTCGAAATTGTTAACTAGTTAGGTCTAGTCGGGACTAGCTAGGACTAGTTTTGGTTTTGTTTTTTTTTAAGACTAGTTTTCTACCTCGTTAGTCTGATTTAAAAATGTAGTAAGAGTTTGTCTAAAATCATTGAGTTAAAACACGTTAGAGTCACCGGTCTCTTTTATAGATCGTGAAATATTTTTTTTACTTTAAAATAATTTTACTGAATTATTACTATTTCTGCGTTATTTTTAAATAACAGTTTCTATACTCGATTTAAACATTTTAGCTATTTTCATTTTACATTACACTCTATTACTTTACCAGTTTGTATACTAAGTCGATTTCTGAGTTAAAATTTTATAATTAAAAGGTGATGAGTTAGGTTAGGTTACTAGGCTACTAGTTAAGACTAACTAGGTCCAGTTAGTACTTTTTAGGTTACGTTACCACTAGTTAGGACTAATTAAGACTAGTCAGCGCCGGTTAAGACTAATTTAGACTAATTTAAAGGTTACGATGATATATCAGGCGCTTTTCTTAAAAAATACAAAAATATACTCATTCCCCATTTAACCTACATATGTAACCTTGTTTTTAGTTCAGGAACTTTTCCAAACGCTTTCAAGCTGGCAGTAGTGCACCCAATTCATAAGGGAGGGGACAGAGATCAGTTGAACAATTACAGACCTATCTCAATTTTACCTACCCTATCAAAATTGCTTGAGAAGTTAATGAACAACAGATTAGTCAAATACTTAAATCAAAATCGCTTACTCTCATCTTCTCAATATGGTTTTCGCTCCGGAATTTCCACTAACAATGCTGTATTAGACTTAACAAATACTATCGTCACCAAACTAGATGAAAAACAGAAGGTCGTAGGTATTTTCCTAGATTTAGCGAAAGCTTTCGACACTATTTCTGTCCCCACCCTTATTGCAAAGCTGGAAAGGATTGGTATAAGAGGCACTCAACTTTCCCTTTTCAGTAACTACCTCGTTGGCAGACGTCAATGTCTCAGGATAGGAGGTTGGACCAGTGATGAACTCCCAATAACATACGGAGTTCCCCAGGGCAGTATTATCGGTCCCACGCTTTTTCTCATTTATATAAATGACCTTTGCCAGCTAAAGCTTCCTAATGCTTCCATCTTTACATATGCCGATGATACTGCTCTAATATTCTCCGGGGATACGTGGGAACTGGTGTTTCAATATGCACAGTCTGGACTTGGTGCTGTCACCAGCTGGTTGGCACAGAACCTGCTCACTCTGAACGTTGATAAAACGAATTACCTTACCTTCTCGCTTTCAGCCGCTGGAAAGCCACAGTCCTCTTCTCTAGCTTTAATCGCTCACTCCTGTAATTCACCTCACAGTAAAGGTTGCTTTTGCCCCCACTTAAGTCGGGTAAGTCATATTAAGTATCTAGGAGTGCAGATAGACGACTGTTTAACCTTTAGTACTCATATTGATACACTTACTAAACGGTTACGCAGGTTAATTTACGTTTTTAAGAACCTCCGTCACATTGCTGACTCAAAGGTGATTAAGCTTGTGTATCTAGCTCTCTGTCAATCCCTCATTCAATACTGTATCGTTGCTTGGGGTGGTTCAGGAAGGTCCCACATGTTGAAAGTAGAACGTGCCCAACGGGCACTACTGAAGGTCGGTTGGCAGTTACCCTATCGCTTTCCCACTACAGACCTTTACAAAACTTGTAAGGTTCTGACTGTCCGTAAATTATTTATACTCAATCTTTTAATGACAACTCACGGGCACACTCCCTACGATCCTTCTTTGATGTCACAACGACGAAAGCATTCGGTCTGTCCCTTAATTCGTACAAATTGTGCTTCGGCCAAACGCTTCTTCCGCTTCCTTAGCAGTCATGTGTACAATTACACAAACAAAATTCTAAACATATACCCCTTGTGCAAATCCAAATGTAAAATAAAAATAATAAATTGGCTTCTTGATTTGGATTATTCTGAGACAGAAAATATTTTAGCTGTTTTAAAATGATTTTGATAGTAAATTTGTAGACCATATTTTAATACACACACTTACACTCACACAACACACACCATACACTACACAGACACACCATTTTGTTTTAACATTTATCCTATTTTAGTTTTTAAATATTCCTCTCTGTACGCTGATGTTTTCATATTAGTATTTAATAGTATTGTTTTAAGAGGGTGAGAGCCTGGAGATCTGTCATACAGGTCCCGAACCTACTATAGACTCCAGCTCTCAAAAAGGTTTCTAATTTGATTTGAAATTATATGTCATGAACCTATGTCTGTACTTACCTTTTTGAGAGAAATAAATCATTATTATTATTATTATAATTAAAACCAGTTAAGAGTAGTCAGGACCAGTAATAAAAACTTAATAACACAGCATCTTTAGGTCCGATTTTAATTTACTTTTTTATATTTCTTTTATTATTTTTCTAATATAGTTACAATAAGTAGTTAGATGTCGTTTTGTAGTTGCAGAAAACCATCTTACAAAATACGTACCCACTCATAGTAGAAGGAAACTCCATGATGAAGTTGTAAGTAGTGGAAGCCACTAGGATACCGACTAGACCGGTCAGTAAAGCAGCCCATGCTATCCTCTTATTGCCCAGAAGAACCCAGAACAGAAGTAGTGGCGACAGAATATGAAGTTGGACGTCTATGGCCAAGTACCAAGTCTGGCCGATGCACTGGAAAAGTAAGAATATAAATTTTGTTTTAGCTGCTATTTGCACTATGTATGGTCGATGGGGCCAAAAGGTTCTATAGTGACGACCGCGCACCGGAATGCACAGTACTGGAAGGTCTCCACACAAGGTGGACGGAAATACGGAGTAGCGAGACGCACAGGACCGTTGTGACAACAGTTGGGGGAAGCCTATGTCCAACAGTGGACGTCCTTCGGCTGAAATGATGGTGGTGATGATTTTATTTGCAAAGCCATCGAACAGAAAATGCGTTGCCTTTTGCTTTACACAACAACCATAAGGGCGTCAACAACACCACTAAAACAGGTGTAACCTGGGCCGGTTTAATTTTGTAATTCAGAAGAATGTGTAACTTAGAATTACATTGAATTTGTCTTATATCTAAGAATGAATAGCTGCTCTTTAGTCTCGCTAAAACTCGAGAACGGCTGGACAAGATTTTACTGATTTTGGTCTTGAAATATTCGTAGTAGTTCAGGGAAATTTAAAAAAAAAATGGCAATACGAAGTTTACTGGGACCAGCTGGGACAGTTAGTAATATATAAATATGTATAATAATAAAACAGTAACGAAAGAAAAACTGTACATTGAGAATTTTCTGGAAAAAATGAGTGGGTTTTGTTAGAAAAACGTAACTGATGACAAAAAGTGACTTTTTAGAATTTTTGTCTGTTTGTCTGTTTGTCTGTGCCTATGGTACGGGTTGGCGCCAAAAGTACTGGATAGATTGATTTGAAATTCAGCAAAAATGTTCCTTGTAAACCAAGGAAGGCTTTAGGCTACATATTATCACGCCGTAAGTTATGGGAGGTAAGCAATATTAAATTTCAATGGTGCAATGGATGCAAGGGTGTAGCTTTTTTTCCGTGGGCCGATCGACTCAAAACTTAGCATAAACATTACCCTAAATTAGTTATCAAGGATGCCATATTTATTTTTTCAGAAGTATCCCCAGTGCAAGATTTAGGGGATGTTAAAGTTTGTATGGGAGAATCTTATTGCTTCGGTTAATTAACTTGAGACTTGGCACGTAAATTTATTTAGGTAAATAATAAAGATTCCCATTATTCATTTTTCAAAACTACGTAATTTAGGCAAAGAAACATAGTTTAATGAATATTAGTAGTATAAAGACATATTTTAAACAGCGCCATCTATGAGATTACACAAAAATCAAATCAAGTTACATTTTGACACTTTTTGGAAATGAATAATTTTTTGACCATGTTGGCAAGGTTAGCAGTTAGTTATTCTTAAAATTCATAGATGGTAGTGCGCATTTTCTTCATAAAAGTCGTATAATTCGTTTTGACAAATTTAAGTTTCAAAAAACCCTCAAAATCTCACGACATAGGTGTTCAAGATTTCATAGTCTCTTGCTGCGCGGTCGAATTTACTCACAACTGGGAATAAAAAATGAAAAAAAAACAAGTCCAAACAGAGCAAAATAATGTTACTTATTTATTTTTAGGGAAATTATCTTAGGTAGTGGTTGGTTCGTTTTACGAAAAAATGTGGGTTAATATTTAATACATAATTTAAAAAAAATAGTTTATCTCTTTAATGGTGAAACGGCGTTCTCCATGTTTATATGAAATGTCTTATTCTTATTCTTAGTCTAACGGATTTATTTTGCAACGCAACCTAATCTTTCAATGTTATTTATATACGTACAACGACATCTACTAACTCAAATTAGTACAAACGAAAATATTACATTAACAAATTAATATTATTTTTACCTTTCGACTACCGTAATTACAGACACAATTAAACGACAACAGTTGTACGGAAATTTGTGTCCTCTTGGAACTTAACTAAAGAGTTTTACGAATAATCTATACATATAGGTAATTATAATAAAATCGTAGGAAAGTCAAAACTGTTCGTTAAATATTTTTTTTAAAATAATACTTGGGAAGTGATCTACAATCGATATCGAAGCCAAAAATATAGTTTTTAGAATTTTTGTCTGTTTGTCTGTATGTATGTCAAGGCTAAACTCAAAAACTTACTTGGATATATATTTATACATACTGCATGGATTATCTTCAAATTTTGCTTGAATAAAGGATGGGCTAACATATAGGCTACATATTATCACGCTATCACTTACGGGGGAGGAGTTGTGAATACTTATTTTTCTTACGCATTCTGTGACAGTGTTTAATCTAACGACGCATATTTAAATGTTGTTTTTGAGTAAGCCATGCTATTATCTGGCTTCACACTATAAATACTACGACATTTAAGTAACTTGGGCAGAGAAACATAGTTGAATATAGAAAATTTTAAAACAGCGCCATCTATTTGATTTCATAAAAATCAAATTCTTCCTAAACGGTATCGTATATTATTTATTTTTTACTATAAGCTTTATTGTACACCTCATAATGTGGACAGGATATACAAATACAAAATCGCACAGGGCAATATATAGGGCAGGGTATAGTTCATTTTTAAATAAATAAATAAATAAATAAATAAATAAAATTTTGAAAAATTCAAGTTCCAAAAAACCCTCAAAATATTAAGCAGAGTTGAGCAAGACTATTAAAAAAAATGCGGTGTTAAGTATTGTTCAAAAAAGTTATGTTCATTAAAATATCGCCATCATCTGTCTGAAGATTTTCTGCGAGCTTTGAGGCGTGCTACTGGAGACGAAGTCGATGTAACTGATGATCGTGTGCTGAACACCTGTCTCAGTTCACTTCAAGATGTGGACATTTCTATCGGCGGCAATCCACTGATCTAAAATGGATTACTAGCTCCCCAATCGTCACCGCATCAAGACTATGGAAATCGAGAGTATAACGCTGAGACAGAGTTCTCTTCAGAGCAAAAACAGATTTATGACACCGTCCTTGAAAGCGTTGTGCAAAACCAGGGCAAAATGTTTTTCTTGGGTTGCTCCTATTGGAACAGGAAAAACATGGCATACTTGCAGAGGTCAGGAGGCAGGGCAATATTGCTGTTGCTGTCGCGTCGTTGGGAATTGCTGCCACACTTCTTCCGGGTGGCAAGACAGCACATGCCATGTTCAAATTCCCATCGATTTAGAGAGCGTTAAAACGTCTGTTTGTGGTGTGTCACGTAACAGCGATAAGGGACACGTGCTTAATGATTGCTCTTTGATCGTATGGGATGAGCGTATTATGGCCAATAGGAAGGAGTTGAGGCCGAGGACAGAACCCTGCAGGACATCCGCGGGAACGAACTTTAGATGGTTTTTTTTTTTATGGTATGTGAAAATCATCCAATGACGAAACCCGCTCTTGGGCGGAGCGGGAGACCAGTGTCAGACTTTTACTGACTAAAAAACCTACCCCGTACCTTCCTTGCCTTATTCCTGGAGTCGAGGTAACAGTTTGCACCACCCTAGCCTCCAGGAGGCTTCGACCCTGAAGGGCCCCTGCAGTTTGCTGACAACTCCTTGAGGCGCGCGGGAACGGTGCGCGCCGTTGACGACTTGGACTCGGTCTTACCAGACGACCGGACGGCGAGCTACCCATTGCTCACCGTCCGCGAGCCAGTGTCTACGGTGGCCGGATATCGGCAGGATTGCGGCGGCGACGGCTACGGCGAGGGCGCTGTTGCCTTTGCCTTATGCGGTCGGCCTCCTCCTTTACGAGCACTACTGACTCGCCTCCCAGTGGCGACACCCGGACGTCTCTTCCACACGAATCCGATGCAGGAATCTCCCGAACTTCCCATGTCCGGTGAGAACCTGCGTCATGCGGAAGGTGAGGACGTCGTGAGGTCTATCCAGCTACGCCTCAAAGAGGGGCACTACCGCCGAGATTACGGTGTACCCAGCGCTGGGTTGCGACAGTCGCTGTTTCCACTTCACCATGAGATCCCGCCGGAGCTCCTTCCGCCACGCCTCGACATGTTCGGGCAGCGGAGTTTCGCCCCGGCGTTGCATCACCACGCGCTGATCGTGCATGCGTGCAAGGACTGTTGCCTCCAAATCCCATGGTGGTAGGCCAGCAAGGAGGCTCGCCGCCTCGCGGGACACCGTGCGGTATCCCCGCACCATCCGGATGGCCATGACTTTCTGGCAGGCGAACATTTGATGGGTGGTGTCACAGTTTGTTTAGTGGCGATTTCGGGCAAACGCTTCCCGTTTGCTACGTTGATGCCTTGGCTTCGATCCTGTTGGGCTCCTACAATTGCTGCCGACTGCTGGAGGCGCAGGGAATAGTGCGCGCCGTCGACGACTATCGGCGGTCGCAAGCCCGCGCCTACTGTGGCCGTAAATCGGGATTGTAGACACGGCGGCGGTAGCTGTGGCTTGAGCGCCTTTGCTTTTGCCTGATGCAGTCGACGCCCTTTTTTAGCGCAGAAGGAGGCGACCGCCTGCCACTCTTCTTTGCTCCGGATCATGGCCTCTGCCAAATTCCGCTGCAAGTTAAAGCCCACTGCGAGAGAGGTGGACAGGGAGTGCTTCCAAAGTCTATCGATAGAGCGTTAGCCAGCTTAGAAGAATTCATTTGCTGTGTGTACAGGGACAACAGTCATTTACCGCACTAGCAGAATTTCTTGGGTGTGTGAGAGGGCCCTTTTGACGTCCGAAAATGATCAGGCTGCAGCAATTAACGAATACATTTTCTCGGAAATTGAGGGAAATGCAGTGATCTATACTTCAATAAACACTGTCGTCGAGCAAGATGACGCCACACATTATCCCGTGGAATTTTTGAACCCCCAGTCAGCAAGTGGACTTCAAGCGCATACCATAAAGCTGAAAGTCGGAGTCCCGATTATGCATTTTCAGAATTACCTATCTCCTCCAAAGTGGTGTAATGAGACCTGTCTTAAAGTCATCTCGCTGCACAGACACAACATTGAAGCAAAAATTCTTACGGTTTATGGCGAAGTCGAGGCAGTATATATACCTCATAACTTCCCGTTCCAATTCAAGCGCGTACAGTTCCCCGTGAGTGTTTGCTTCGCGATGACCATCAATAAGTCGAAGGGGCAGATACTGAGTGCAGCGGATGTCAACTTCAGGACGAGTTGTCTCTTACGCGGGCAACTGTATGTCGCTTGCTTCCGCGTCACCAGTCCTGACTCTCTTTACATTTTGGCTCCTGGCAGCATAACTACCATCGTAGTGTGGTGGCGGAGTGGTAAAAAACTCCGACTTGTAATAATATAAGTTGTAGGTCTGTCGTTCAAACCCAGCCAGCGGCATTACTTTGTGTATTTTATTTCATAACCACTGCTCAACGGTGAAGGAAAACATCATGAAGAAACTGTGACTGTGAATGTTTTAGAACCAAAAATTCATCAAGTGTCATCCACCAAACCGTATTGGACTCGCGTGGTGGATTATGGCCCATTCCCTCTCTTAGGAATGAGGTCTGTGTCCCAGCAGCGGGAACTTTATAAGGCTGATGCAATGCTAATTTAAAAGTTGTTTACTTATAATGCTATGCCATCTGATATACACTGATCATACACTGCCATCTTAGTTTTTTTGGTGCTGCCCGCGACGTTGTCTGCGTAAAGGCTCTATTACGCAGACAACGTCGCGGGCAGCAGCTAGTATATAAATATGTATAATACCTATGAGTACATTTATAGATAAACATTTTTAATGTATCTGTATTACTGCTAATTGACATAATAAATAACTACACGTATTTTAAAACTAACCGTATTTGTAGGATTCATATAGTTCTGTATGTGCAGTAAGGTAGACCACCACGAGGTCCTACATCTATGAACATGGCCCTCCACGGTGCTCCATATGGGCCCATCGGACATACGGTTGAGGTAGGTCGCTTCGAACAGAGCAGCAGACGCCAGCAAGGGGAACATGCGCAGGAGTCGATTCAGCCAAAACAAGTGAACGTTTTTGAGCAGTTGTTCTGAAATTTTAAATTCATATGTCAACCTGGTTTTAAAAATTTTGTCTAACTCAAATTCTGTCATAAGTTTGGAAAATTTCAATTCAATTTCAAGGCATAGTGTAATAGTATTGGTTATTGTAGATATTAATATTGTAATTTTTAAACTTGTGAATAGACAATGTTAATCATATTAAATCTTATATTAAGACGTGCACATTAATTAAAATCAACAATATACGAAATGATACATGATGATTATTAGACTATGCTATAAACATATATGTAACAACATATATTACAATTTCATTTTTTGTAAAAAAAAAATAATGTTCACCCGATAATAAATAATTAGGTAAGATTTTTATCGTTTTTAACGGAAATACTATTATTAATTGCGTCTGCCTAACGCAAAGTGATATGATCTAGTGCTTGGCTGCCATCTTTCCTAATGGTAAACAGTGATGCAATTGTTGATGTTGGAATTTTATTAGGTTTTTTTTATCAACGCGATATACTGTTTATTTTATTATTGTTACTTACTTGAATTGAATTTTCCAACGGTAGTATAAACCACAAGAAAACCGCTCAGCATGAAAAATGTATCCACTGTTACTGTCGCTGCTATCACCCACAGAGATTGCCAGGATGTCATCCACTAAAGATAAGGAAATACACACTTTAGAGATAATCATTAATAAAAATTATCTAAACATAATCATTGCCTTACTCTAGATTTTTTCCTGTATCGTAAAGTGCGTTCACAAGAATAAAAACCCACACAATTAACACAAGATAGCTTTTGGTTTTTACTTTTTTGAGGTGAGAAGAGAAGCAGATTTTTAATGACTCAAACCCACGAGAGTTTCCACCGCCATTGTACCCACAGATTTTACTTTGTATAAGTTCTGTTACTTTTTGGTGTACAATAAAGTTTAATCTATCTATCTATAGTTGCCCTTTACTCTTCATGGCCGTAGTAATCCTTTCAAACAACCTCGTCCGTTTTTTTTTTTTAAGTGAGACATTGTCTAATGATTTCTTCCATCTTAAGGCAGAGAAACAGTGCGTGACACACTTTTACTCACTAAAACCAAAAACTCACCGTACCGTATTTGTAGCGCCATCTATGGCGTCACATCAGAACTACAAGAATCCTGCATCGCGCAATCAAAGTTCTCCACGCGATTTGAACATGTAGAACAGCCTGAAGCCAATTATCGGGCAGTAGCCCACCAGACTATAACTAAACCTGTCTGGTCGGAGGATCCTCCCTTTTCAACAGAGGTTCTTCCTAACAGTGCAGCTACTTCGTACAGTGCCCTAATTCACGTAAAATCAAACAATACCAATTCCATTGTCGTTCCATTGTCGTTCGATCGTAGTCCTATCCAAAATCGGTATTCACGTGTTCCTTGATGGGAATTCGATAGAACGACAATCGAACGACAATCGAACGACTTCTAAACGACCTCTCTCCGATCGAACGAGTTCAAAATCGGTATCGTTCAAACTCGATTGATGGATGGGAATACGAAAATGTCAAAGTCGCTACGATATCGCTACGGTTTTCATTACGAGAATTAGGATACAGCTACCCCCAAACATTAATTTACTAGAACATCTCTTAATGTCAATAACCCCGATTAACATCAATAATTGACTTTGAACATGTCCTTCAGTAGATTGCACAATCATGCACATTTTTATGATAAATATCTATATATGTTAAGAGAATTATCTACTTACATAACTCTTTTATCGATTTTCACCGACATACAATGACACAACGAAAGCATACATTGGAAAGTGTGTATACTGTGGGTTTTCCTGGTTTTGACGTTTATACTTCTTATGTATAAAAATGAGTTCGTTCGTTCGTGAGTGACATTCGTTAGTCTCGCTTTAACTCGAAAACGGCCGGAGAGATTTGGCTAATATTGGAATCTTGAAATATTCGTAAAAGTGTAGGGAAGATTTAAACGGTGAGAAAATTATCCTTATTAAGCGGTACGAAGTTTGCTGGGACAACTCGCGGTCCCAACTATCTACAGTCGGCCAGCGGAGCACCGTGCTTCGGATCCCGCTACTCACCACGATCAAACGTCCGATGAGACAGCAGCTGGTGCATCATACCCGGTATACATCGCAAAACAACCGCTCAGACCCGACTACCACATCACGGCTTCTCCAGACATCACGCCGGAACACGACGGATCGCTTGGCGGGATGGCTTTGTCTGGTGGGTCTACCACCATATTATTTACTGCTCGTTTAGCACTACCCAGGGGACACGTGCAGGGTTACATGGTTACCACCCTGGTGGTCCCCAATTTTTGGGGTATGAACTGCTCGCGTCCGTAGGAATTGCTTAGTTCTACCATTAAGCAATTCCTACGGACGCGCGCAGTTCATACCCCAAAAATTGGACTTGATTGGAGGATTTTGGAAATTGTGACCTTCCGCGTTGGTTGGATTTGCGATATAATCACTTTTGACGCAATTCGGAACGACACGGTAGTCATATGTGATTGAGTTTTAATATGTTTAAATATTGGCTTACCAAATATCCGTCAATAGGATTAAACCAATGTGGTTCTGTTGAAAACGAATGAGCGAGAACCACCCACATCATGGCTAAGGCTCTGATCCCATCTAAACACTCGATGCTGTTCGGAGGCGACTGGAAATTCATCACTCGGCGTCCATTTGTGTATACTGAGAACATTCTGCCAACTACACTCACTGTTTTTGGATCTGAAACGGAAATTAACTTTATGAATAAAAAAATAGATCACGACGAAAATATTAATTAGTAACACACAAAGTTGATGCGACAGGATGATGGGCTTTCCTTAAAAAGGATCACACCAATATGAACAACTTTTACTGACCAACCCAAAAATGACAAAAAATATCCCGCTGCTCCATAGATTTATATTCACACTAGCCTTCTGCCAGCGGCTTCGCCAGCGTGAAAGTAGCGTTCTCCATACAAACTTTAGACCCCCATTATATCCTTTTAGGAACTGAATTAAAAAAAAAAAACTCTTTCTTAATGTTCGCCTACATCATAAAAGGATGCCTTGTGCAAAATTTCACGTTCCTAGGCCCAGTAGTTTCGGCTGTGTATCGATATGTTAGTCAGTCAGTTTCTCCTCCTTTACATATATGTATAGATAGATGCGAGTAACTCGACAAAATGTACAGAGCAACGTGTTTTTTATCGTGATTTTTGGGTTGGTCTCATAGTAAAAGTTGTTAATATCAGTATATACAATGACCCTTTTTATCGTATATATCGCCTATCTGTCGTATCCATAGGTAGTATCAAACGTTGTATAGAAAAAAATATTTTAGAAGAAGAAGAAGGCATAAGAAAGGTAGATTAATTATTTGGGGGGGCATATAATGAATGAAAACGGGATGCTGAAAGACGGAATCAATGGAAAGGAATGTAATATGGGATGTACAGGTAGATACAAATTAAGAGAAAGTATTGCATCTAAAGACACACACAAGAAAATAAAGTTAAAGAATCCGACATACCTCTTTTCTTAATAATAGTATGCCATACATCAAATGCTGTGCTCAATACAGTTACCAATCCAATAAGAGAGACGATCACACTGCAAAAATTAAAACATAAAATAAACTTCGGAGTAAATTCAGACATTAATATTTTTAAACCTCAGAAAAGAGAGGTGTTATTAGTTTCATATGTATATCTGTGTATCCAAAGGGCCCGTGTTTATCTGCGTGGTCAATAAAATTTAGTCGGCTAATGGAAGATCATCAAGTATTTTCTAGTTATTGAAGGGATATGAATAACGGTCTACCGACGACCCGAGGATGCCTGGATATTATAATTACTACTAATACAGTTAAACCTGGTTAAGTGGGCTCTGGATATGGGAAAAACCTATGTTACTAATAATGATAATGTGTTCCCAACACTGTTGCATTGAAATACCTCTGTTACTGAGATTAATAAACCTTAATAACTAAGATGTGATTTTTCTTACATATTATTTCACTACTTGGAACTTTTTAGCTCAGCAGGTAGCATCAGTAAGTGAGACAATTGGTTAATATTTTATCGTTATGATTATTATTATTTCTTTCTTTATTATTATATTATTATAGCTAGCCTGTGCTGTCCTACTACTTGACAAAGGCCTTCTTCCATTCTTTCCAGTTATCTCGCTTACACGCTTTATCGTTCCAATTCTCAAGGAAGGCATCCAGGTCGTCCCACCATCTCCTTGTGAATATTACACCAGAAATGTTCATTCAACAAACATGTCTCACACGTAATTATGTATGTAAATATTGAATTTCTTCGCGTGCCTTCTACAAATAAGACAATGTCGCTTTAAATCTGGCTGTTCAGAAAAGTTGTGTAAGTATTAAAAATCCTAAGTCCTTTGAATTCCTCCATTCATCCCAGTTTCACTGTATTAAACTTATAAAATACTAGCTGGTACCCGCGACTTCGTCTGCGTCTTTTTTTCGCAATAAAAGTTAGCCTATGTCCTCTGTCTCTCCTTTCTCAGGGTCTAATGATTGTCTGTGCCAAATTTCATCAAAATCGTGTCAGAGGTTTAAGCGGGAAAGCGTAAAAGACAGACAGACAGACAGAGTTACTTTCGCATTTATAATATTAGTATGGATATGGATTGGCTATTAATATTTAGATGTTTTTATGAAAAATCTTATTTTTATAGTACTTACACGGCAACTGTATCTCCTGGGACCCAAGGCTTGTCATTAGGCAGACGACAAAAATCATCAGTGTATGTAAATCCTACCGAAGAAATATTGAATAGGAAGGAATTGATGGCTTGCTCGGTAGTACATGGCTTGGGGATACAGACAGCTAAACTGAACGACAATGCGGCAAGCGGGTTCTCTGCTATAGTTCTAAAAAAATAAAACAAAATTATTAACATTAACACTAATTTAATAATTGATATGATGCACATTTTAACTCCTTTTGTGACATTGTTTTTTCCAATTATTTTTTTTCACATTATTTATTTAGAAGGACAAACTAAAATAATTTTTAGTTTAAGTTTGAATGTTTCCACGAAAGTCAAATCAAGTGACAATGCAGTACCTACGTAAGATCAGCTGAATAAAGGGGTGATAGATGAACTAAAAGCAATAATCCCTCTCCTATCATGTTCAATAGACGGTTTGAAAAGCACCAGCCTAAGCGCAATACTAACAAATTCAGAGCTCACTAGAAAATTACCTGTTATCAATAACTCCTGTCATTGCCTGCATCTCTCTTCTCACAGCTTCATATTCTTCTAAAAGTTTTAATGTCTCACCGTCCATACGTAACAAATTTGGATTGAAATTTGAAGTTTCGGGTCGATCCCACGGTATGTCGAAAGTTTGGTTCAGAGGAACTTGTATCATGCAGTACTTCCCCTGTATTTCAGTATTTGGTGCAATTAGTTGGTTCAATCCGATGCATTGGTGATAGTTGCCCATGTCTAGCATGTTACCTTCCAAAAAACCTCGTGGAATTCTAATACCAGCATCAGCGACTGTGTTAGAAATATAAAATAATAAGGTAATGATGTATAATACCTTATATGTAATGATCGGAGTAGGTAGGGCTATTTTTTTGTAATCATGATAGGTTTTGTTAATATGGACCCTTGGACATCCCTGGAATCCCGCTATTTGAAATATGTGTTAAAAAATATTTACGTCTAAAAAAGACATGGACGAACACACTCCAACCTTCCGAACTCACTTTGTAAAAAGCTGTTCTGTCACGTCTTAAAACAAATATGAACGAACACCTATCCCACTTCCCCTCCGACTCGTAGATAAAGACGGACACATTTTCGGTTAATGACTGTTACTTTTTTAGTATTTTTTAATTTTATTTTATGAAAAAAAATTGTAAAGGCAAACTAAGTTAATGTTCGACAAAATCATGATATATTGTACCTTAGAAATGATTCGAATCCCAGGGAATGTCCATACTAACATCAACGTTCGCCGTTTTTCAACATAAATCTCTCTATTTACTCTTATGCCTATTAGTACTTGTTTACGGATACGATGAGCGACGCGTTGGGCGTTCGTCGTACATATATAATATTTTCCACAACTGACATGCAACGTCGTCTAGTCCCAAACTAAGCAGAGCTTGTGTCATCACACAAACATTCGTCCTGGGTAGGAATCAAACCCACGACCTCCGGCATAGCAGTCAGGGCCACTAACCACTAGACCAACAGGCCCATCATCATGCTTGCAGACATGTAGCAGCGGGCCGCATTTGTACGACAAACGCCCAACGCGCCGCGTCTCCGTAAACAAACACTTATAATGTTATAAAAATATTTATCCAAAATATAAAAAAATATCCCTTTTTACACCTTGTTCCACGTTTTGTCTTAAGGTATTATAGAAGTAAACATATTGCGCTGACCCCAAATAAAACGGGACAAGGGCAGGAAGATGATGATGATTATAGAATCAAACACCTACCCTGTAAGTTGTAAAAAAAAAACTATTGCTTATAAATTAAAAATAATACTTACAAAACAGGGCGAGAAACGTGTTATTTCTTATAATTTCTATTTGTTCAAGACATTGCTCCGTATCCAATACTTCCTCGTACAGATTTTGATCTAGCGCCTCATTTGGAATCGGCTGTTCAATATGCCCTTTCACCGAACAAAAACATACTAAATTAACTAAGATTAAACTTAAAATCACTCCCGGAAACATTTTAATAGCTTCAAAATTTTTTTCATATGTCTTTATGTAATGTTTAACTACTGAAAACCAAAGTAGATGTCACATAAAAATGATGGGAGCACTATTTTTATAATAATTATGTCAGTTAATCTAATCTTATTGTTGCGTAGAAATGTTAATGAAGATAATAATTATATGTAGGTGATTAGGTGTCGATAACTTCGGGGTTATTGACCGAAGCTGAAAGTTGAAGTCGCCCATCAATTGTATTAGTATCGTACATTCATGTACATGTATGGTTGTGTTTCTTCTTCTTCTCGAATCGATGGATTCCGCTTCCCTCAAAGTTTTTGGGCCCAGTAGGTTGCCACATTTATAGCAGCTTCAGTGGCATTTTTAAGGTCCACCAGCGTGCATTTGTTGAGACATTTACCAATAGGTGGGCCATTGTTTGATCAGAAACACCGCACTCGCACTGTGTATCACAGGGGTTTATAATCCCCCATTTTGCCAGATTGTGTTTGCAGTGGCCTACTTGGGTATGGTTGTCATCAAAGTAACCATGCATTTACCTGTAAATATTTCTAGGCATAATTTCGATGTAAGCGTTTTTCCTCGTCGTTTATACCGCGTCCATCGAGAGACTGGAACAGTTTGCCAGATGCGGTCTTTCCGTCCTATTATAATTTAGGTGTCTTCAAGGCTCCTAATAAACTAGAGCGCCTCACCATCAACGAATGCATTAGTGCTTACCATCAGGTGGGATCGCAGTCAAGCACCAGTTTATAGCAATTAAAAAATATATATATATATATATATTCAAAATAGACGATGATAATCACATGACATTAATGCCTAGTTATCTCCATTTCAGAATCTTGAAGATAGCCTCCAAATTCGCCGTGTTCCAGACAGTTCCAGAGAGATGACGTCTCCCTGCCGCTGCCCGCTGAAGACGTTGGTTTGTTGGTTATAGGTTGGCATTGGTTTCGAGGTCTGGTCCTGAAATCGAACCGACCGCAACGTGATGACATTTTTGAAGAAACGTCGATAGTCAATTTAGCATCGTTGGAGAGAGTGCAGTACATCCCAAGTCTTGATCGACTCAAAGACTTTGTTAAAGTCTAAGAAGAGAGACTGATTTTATACTCCTCAGTCTTTTGTATGACCTGTCGCAGCGTTTGTTTGAGGTTCACAGTCCTGACGGTTTTCGGAACCCTGCTTGTTGAGGAGGCTGGAATTCCTCGAACCTGCATACGAGACAATTCGTGACGACTCTGTAAAACAGCTTGAAGACAAAGTGAAATAGGCCTGTCATTTTTAACCAGGGTTTTCTCACCCTTTTTCACGAAAAAGCACCACTACTCTTCTGCTCCATATCTATGGCGTTTTTCCCTCAAGTTTTACAAATATCGGTCTTTGTGGCGGCGCTTGGGGAAGGCCTATGTCCAGCAGTAGACTTCTTTCGCTGAAATGATGATGATGATGATGACGAAATCTAATAGCTTCATCTAGCATGTTTGGTTTACTGTACCTACTACTGTTTTCTATATATATAAAAGGAGAAACTGACTGACTGCCATATCAACGCTGAAACTGTTGGGACTAGACGCGTAAAATTTTGCACTAGGCTTCTTTTTATGACGTAGGCGAACACTAAGAAAGAATTTTCCAAAATTCACCCCCTTAAGGGACGAAACGCGTGTCCAAAGTTTGTGCGAAAACCTTATTTTATTTTATTTTCACGTGAGCGGAGCCGCTGGCAGAAAGCTAGTATAGTATAGAACAAGCAATGTATTAAAAATACGAATCACGATATTGAATCATACAATTCATATGTGGGTAATTAGGTGTAGATAACTTCGGGGTTGTTGACCGCTGCTGAAACTTGACGTAGCCCATCAATTAGATTGATATCGCAAATCGCATACGGTGATGCCATAATCCTTTCTGTACACTATAATCATTTCTGGAAATAAAACTTATGATTAATTTTATTTTACATTATAGAAAAAATGTATAAGATTATGACCTACTTCACCAAAAAAAAGTGTATGCGCTGCTGAATGAGTCGCAAGCGTGGCTGGAAAGACCTCACGGCGTATCTCACTTTCCGCATGTCCTCACCGGACATGGCAAATTCAGGTGGTACCTGCCACGGATTTGTGCGGAAGAGACGCAGGGCTGTCACCACTGTGTGGACAGCCCGGAGGACACGGTGGAGCACACGGTTGAGGTGTGTCCGGCTTGGGCAGAGCATCGCCGTGTCCTCGTGAAAGCGATCGGTGGTGGCGATCTCTCGCACTGGGCATTGGCACAGGATTGCGCGATGGAACGGCGCTCACGTCCTAGTCGCTGCCGGAATTCCGAGACCAGCTTCCGGTCACCACTGGCTTGTGGACGGTAAGCAATATCTAGGTCGTCATCCCCTGTCCGGTAACCGTACGGACCGAGCCCGTAGTTAGGAGATGTTAGGAAAACCGTAAGCGCCCGGCAGGGTCGTTAGCCACGTCACGATCGTCTCCACGAGGACACGGCGGTTTTACCAATTCCAATATGATATAATTTCATATAGATAATATAGTACACACACCAATATAATCCGGTTGATACGAATCTTATCATTGTTTTCCAAATCACTTTAATTTTCAATGTTAAATTAAATTCATGTCGCGTCAAATCATATCAATACAAATTGAACATTAATAATAAGATTAACCAATAGAAGTCAAGTCAGAAGTCAACATCTTAACATTAACAAATTGCAATTAATTGCATCTTTAATAATATTTTAGTTATATTTCTTTAACAATTAATGTACACACTAGATAATAAAAGAAAAGAAGACAGAAAAAAAACAAGTTGGCAATGAAAATCTTTTTTTTATAACAAGCTTTTATAGCTCTCTATATACATTTATAATTAGTACTCATCAAGACCTTTCCGAAAAGTACAAACACGTTACGGTTATCTTAAAAAGAGTAAACATGGAGTTTCTTGCCGGTTCTTCTCCATAGGAAACGACCAATTTGGAACCGTGCTTCTGACGTTTTATAAGTGCCCATGTAGGCCCATGTGAAATAAAAAAAATTGACTTTGACTTATTGTATTAATGAGTTTATATGGCCACCTTTCAGGCCAAGCTCGATGAGGTGGTGACGTTTAATTACCCAATTCATATGGCCGGATGGCCACTGGAGGATTCCGGCTCCATCATCAGATTCGCTCCATGTCATAATTGTCATGCGATTTACATATGTAGAATAGAATAGAATAGAAATATCTTTATTCAAGTAACACGACTCACAATATTAGTAAGACTTAAAACTATATTAGTAAAATTAAAAAAATAAAGACAGTAACAAAAAACACCACCGTGGCAACCCATGTGAGATGGCACAACAGCGACTCACAAAAACGCAGTCTAGGTGACTAAAAAGCATGTCTAGGATACTGTTGGAACTGCCCCATACCCTGCGCACCATGGAAGCACATCTTTTGCGCATAGTTGTGTAGAAACAATCTACATGCGCATCCGCGAACATACCCGATGCGCTACAGAAGCGGGGCAGGCCCACCAGCATCCTAAACGCGTTATTATACTGAACGCGGAAAGCGTAGATATGCAAAATTTCAGCACAATTGGTAACGGTGAAGTGGATCATTCACATCAACATCGGGACAGGTGTAACTAAAACAAAGCTTGTAAAATAGGAACATAGATGCATAAAGCATACCCGCGAAAGAAGAGATGGAAAAAAAACACATCGCACGTACGTGTAGACATCGTGTATTAGCGTGATAGGAAAAATAAATAAAAGTACACATAAAACAGTTATACATATAAAAAATACTATCAAAAATAGATACTTAAACTTATTACAATAAATATCGCGATAATAAATACTCAATAAAGTACCTACTTATTCTGTGGTTTTAGTATATTTTTGAAGGCACTGTAATTTTACGGAAATTCTTTTTACTGTTGACTTAATAAACATATAAAAAATATTCTGTGTATTATTCCAGGACATGGTGTACCCGTGCAGCTAGTTTGACAGAAATCCTTTCTGCAATTTCACTATATGGTAGGAGTGACGTTGACGTCTTAAGTCGTCTTTTCACATTGTGGGGGGTACGAGTACCTTACGTTACGAATATTATAAAGATGTCATATAGAAAGGCAAATCTTGTGTTACTTTTTATCTTGGTTCGAACTCCTGTCTGTTACCAATACTGTAGTTTCCGTTTGTTTTTTTTTACAAGCAATTTGCAAAATAAAGCCAAAAAGGCAAACTCTGCATAAACTGAGAAGTAGCGACCGAATGGTAAAGGCTCCGACTTACGAGTTGTAGGTCGCGGGTTCAAACTCAGCTAGGCACATTACTTTGTGTAATTTATTTCATCACTACTGCTCTTAAACGGTGAAGGAAAACATTGTGAGGAAACCGGACAAAAATTTTAAACATGGGACATACATTAACTCGCCGTGGACCGGCGTGGTAGATTACGGCGCATTCCGTCTCCTAGAGACGGAGCCTGAGTCCCAGCAGTGGGAACATTATAAGACTGATGCTATGCTATGCTGCATAAACTCTCAGAACGTTGAACAATTATTGACTAATAGTCATCAATGTTTTGACGTGACAACGTCTTATAAATTGGTTTGCCGGGTGACACTTCAAGAAACTGCGTTACGCTCCGCTCACGTTATGCGCTCACAATGAGAGCGAGTGAGAGGCACGCGTCCCTTCCACTCGGGCATGGTTAGCCCGCCTAAGAGCGAGAGAGACAGACATAAAAAGTGAAAGGCACGCGTCCCTTCCACTCGAGCACAGTTAGCCCGCCTAAGAGCGAGAGAGACAGAGTGAGAGAGAGAGAGTTTCATTAAAATTATTTTACCACTCAAAGTCGTTGTCACGTAAAGCGAAAGGGCGAAAGCCCGTATACCGACTTTACAGGCAACCAATTTTTTTTGATACTACTTTATTCCCGCCCCAGCTTCGCACAGGTGCAATGTTGATATTATGCATGTATTATACACGTAAACCTTCCTCTTAAATCACTCTATCTAATAAAAAAAAACCGCATCGAAATCCGTTGCTTAAGCGAAGCAACTTTGTTTTATACTATGTAACTAGCTTTTGTCCGTGGCTTCGCCCGCGTACATAAAAAATAGCCTATGTCACTCAGGAGTGAAGCAGCATTCTATTGTTGCTAAAATTTTTCCAATCGGTCCAGTAGTTCCAGAGATTACCTCCTACAAACAAAAAAACAAACTTTACCTCTTTATTAATATTAGTGTAGATGAAGCATTAGAGTTTCAATAACTTCTCGTTTTGACAGTAAGCTTTTTAGTCAAAGCGAAACAGGTCAAATCCATTATAATTAAGGAAAAAAAACGATAAAAAGTTTTTAATACAAAAAAATCTTTAATAAGATCCACCCTTTGATTTTCTAAAATTAATTCCGAACAGGGTTTGCGACGTTAATTTATTTTGATTAAGCTTCTTTCGTGTTCTACTTCAAAATGAAGCTGAGATAACTTATTCTTTAGGACATTAGCCCTGGCTCTTGAGTATTAATAATCCAAGCTTTTTATATTCTAATAACGACCAATTTAGTGAGCTTTGATCATAGGAGTAGGGTAGCCAGCCTTTTGATGTTCTATACAATGCATTTTGTAGGGTTTTTTTTTTATGGTAGGTGAAAATCATCCAATGACGAAACCCGCTCTTAGGCGGAGCGGGAGACCAGTGTCAGACTCTTACTGACTAAAAAACCTACCCCGTACCTTCCTTGCTTTTTCCTGGAGTCGAGGTAACAGTTTTCCACCACCCTCTAGGCTCCAGGAGGCTTCGACCCTGAAGGGCCCCTGCAGTTTGCTGACAACTCCTTGAGCATTTTGTAAGGTGAGTTGAGGAATCAAAGGACTTGATTCCATCGCCTTTCTGCCAGTGGACAACGGTACGGTTAGTGTCCACCCTTGCATTGTTGACACCTCTACAGTCCTGATTGAGCGTTTCGCCGCGTACATCGAATGACTGAAACGATTTACCTGCAGCAGGCTTCTTGTGTGATTATAATTTACGTGTCTTCAAGGCCAAAATGAATAGGCTCATAATAGCTAAAGCATATGACTCTAAACATTGGCATCATTTTGACCATCAAATGGGATCAGAACAGTCAAGCACTAATTTTTATCATTAAAAAAATCTCACACTATCATTGACAGGAAATAGCTTTTCTTTACTCCAATTAATTAAACTATCACCTACCGTTAACTAAAACTAATGAGCTGTTAAAATGTAAAGACCTTATTCAATGGCAAATGCCGCAGTCTATGTTTCCTGATAACTGAAACCTGGAAATCTTAAGGTCTGGAATGAATAAGTTACTTCTGGGTAAGCGTACTCTTTCGTCAACCACATCATCGATTTCCATCAAGTGCGATGGTAATCAAGCGCAACCCTATCATAATAAAAAAACCAGTTCAAAAGCGTATCGGGATACGCTCAGTGTAGGGCTCCGTAGTTTCACGTCCATTACACTTATGCAAGGAGGGCACAACCCTCAGTATTTTGTATAATTGGACTTGTATATTCATACTTTGAGACCTGGCCGTCCAAAAAGGGGCTGTAGAAATGTCGCCTTTGATCTAGGCCTTGAATGACTAATTGGTAGATTTTTTTCCCACTTCGCTCTTTAGATTCGGGACAAAAACAAATCTTGAACTCATTTCCATGCTAATTTCGAAGTGGGAGAGAAATAAATTCATCAGTTAGATGTTTGTACAAGTTACAAGGGAAAATAAATTATGGCGGCTTTAATTTATACTGGTGTAAGATTTTCTTTAAAACAATTAGTACAAAGCTCTATTTATACTTTATTGTTAGATAAAGATATCTATCATGGGTAGGAAAGAGGTTTGTACACCTAAACTTATGTTGTTGACCTAAACTTATGCCCAATTTAAGGATTCTAGTTCAACGGGAAGTACACTATGAATTTGACCATAATCCTGCGTGAATTTTTTAACGTCAACTTAAAAACTTGATTTAACCACAGCTTCAAGGGACCGCAGAATTGAGTATATGGTTTTTCAACTCACTACTACTACCACTCACTACAACTTCCTTTTAAAATACGGAACTCTGAGAACCAGAGCTTCAGTGCATACACATTAATACAACACACGTGTAACTACTTCGAACGATCCCACAACCAAGTGGATAGACTACAATGAAGTCTTATAGCGATAACAGAATCTGATCTGTCAGCTCCTTTCAAGTTACGATAGTTGTAAAACAAACTTTGTACTAAAAATTCTCTAGCTATCTTCTTTGTAAGAAAACATGGCACTACACAGTTACAGATACCGGTACGTATCTTAAGCGCAGGCTTTTTGCTTCAAGGGTGATTTTCACTTGCGCAGAAGTGAAATATCGGTTCTCTTTGATGATCAATTGGCTAGTGAAGACACTTTTTTTAATTGAAATTAATATCAAATGCAGTGAAAAAATTAAATTTCTAAATTAACGCAATCTAAAGATAAGGCCGTTTATGGCGCATATTTTGACGCTCCAACCTATAGGGTACTTCCCGTTGCCCCAAGATTCCTGTGTGAAAAGAAACTGTCTCTCCAGAGGACAAATAAGGGAAAAAGTTTGAAAACTGTAAATTTGTAGTTACTTCAAAAAATAAATATTCGAGAATAAGCCATTTAAATATTTTGCAGTATTTCAGTATATTATTTATCTGTTCTGTTTTCAACAATATATACTTAAGGGACGGTTAAACTCTCGAGGCCCCTAGCGAACGCCGACGTTCGCATACCTACTGTCTTTCTATTGTGTCTCTAATTACGGTATTCAAAAGGTTGAATATTTATTTATTTAAGTATGGCACTTCGTCTTGCTTAGTATAAAGTATTTAGTCACAGGCATATAATAATTATGCCATATCCATTCATTCATTTCATTTGTGACATTGTTCGTTCCTAATAGATCGTAAATGCTGCCGATTTTACTGCAGTACCATATTGCTGTAACAATCCTACGTATGCTTATACACAAATAGACAAAATGTTGAATTAGTGAGCAGATGTTCGAGTCGTAAACGCTAAGGAAAAAACCCTTGGAATATCGTTTGTCGGGGTGTTCCGTAAATATGTTTGTGGATATAACTTCTGAGTTATACGTTTTGTTTCACGGAAATAACAAAACACTACCCAAGTAATGTATTCCCCGAAGGGTCAGTCTATAGTACACGGCGAATAAGTTGAAACTCTCAAAACGGTGAAAACCAGCGCTATGGCTCATCGCAATGTGCGTGAATCCATAACCTTAAGGCAGATTTACATTGAGTCAGTAGCTGTCGTCAGTGCTGGCGCCGAAAACTGACGCGTACTATTTACAAGCAGTCAGTAGTCGAAGATATTTCTTTTGGTGTACACACGTTTGTAAAGTCAGTGCGGAAAAGTGATTTCTCAAAAACAGCAAAGAATCTAAGAATTTTGTGCAATATTCTGCAATGCTGTTGCACACATTTTTTTATTTCTATAATTTTGTGATTTGAAATCCCATAGGCATTAATTATCACGGTATAGTTGTACAGTTTTAAGTTTTCCGTGTCGCTCAATTTTCGTGTCATTTTGTGATCCGGTGCGACGAATCGTGGTCACCGTACAACAGAGCGGCAGCAACTGACTTGGGCAATTTACACGTTGTCAGTAGCGCTGGCGCGGGTGGCGGGGGAGTGGACTGACGCCGAAAATATTGCAGCGCGAATATTGAAGTCAGTACTGACGTGACAGTACTGTACTGACTTGAAATCAATTTACACTATAGCAGTGCCAGGTCAGCACTGACTCGTCAGTGGACTGACGTCAGTTACTTACTCAATATAAATCTGCCTTTATGCTAAGCGTTCGGCCCTTTTGCGCGGAAGTGGCGCGTATCTTCCTTATGTAATAGGTTTATGATTGTTTGTTAGTTTTAAGTTTGCGTCATTACGCGTAAATAAACTGTTTTTCTTTCTTTCTTTCTGAAGGAAAACATGTGAAGAAACCGGTATGTCCTAGTACCAAAAATTCGAAGACACGTGACATCCACCAAACTGCACTGCGTCCGCGTGGTGGATTATGGCCCATTCCGTCTCCTAGAGAGAAGAACTGTGTCCAAGCAGTAGGAACATTAAAATGGCTGATGATGATGATGATGAAATAAGTTGAAACATTTGCTATAGTTACGCGCTGCCCCCCACTTCGGTTGAAGTTCGAAAATCGGTTATAATCCTCGTCACAGAAGTTAAACCATCATGGCGGTTGACCTTGAATGCACAGTTATTTTGAAAGAATTTCCGGATCTCTTCAAAATTAATTTACTCGACAACATTAAAAATGATTATGAAAAATTATCTTAAATTAATTATCAATTTTCTAAAAGAAACCGGCCAACTGAGACCTCGTTTCACACGTAAAGGGTTCCTTGCGAATTAAATTTTATTGTACCCAAGCCATTTTAAAACCCATAAGCTTCCTAGAGATTTACCCATAAATCGTAAAACCACTAAAAATCTCTCGTCTATCTTCTAAGTTTAAAAACATCTGACAATAAAAAAAAACAATTTAAGATCCTCAAATATATATTATTTTAATATACTGTTTTTTCTTACGAATGAAGAGAACTCTAAAACTTAACATAAACTTCTGTCAAAACCACAAACAGAAGAAAATAGGTAATACAGTCTGACTCACACTCAAACGGTAAAGGTGAGTCGCACAATCACTAATCAACATCCTACGAAGTCAAAATTGACTCCAGTTAAGTGATAATAGCGTTGATTAGAGTTGCACCAATCGATTGGTGGAACAAGCCTTTGTACGTGTTGTGTGCAGTTGGGACAAACAAACGGTTGTCGGTTAGGCGTACACAAATGTGTGCAACTATCCCCGGTTAGCTAATTACTTTGTGAAATAAGACGAAAATTTAAATTAAGAATGAATAGATTTTTGTTGAATATTTCGCGGTTTGAGTATTATATTAATTTATTTATTTATTAAAACTTTATGCAAATAACACTGTACAAAAGAGGACTTAATGCCTTAGGCATTTTCTACCAGTCAACCTTAGGGTGGTGCAAGAACAAGAAAAGAAACAAAATATAATAATAAATACATACTTAAATACATACTACTGCTATACATATACGATAATTACATACTTAATAATTATTATTTTACTTTTTTAAATGAATCCCACCTAATGGTAAGCAGTGATCTTTGGTGATGAGGCACGTACTAGTTTATTAAGAGGCTGTTAACTCCAGCCTCGAAGACATCTAAATTACAATCGGACGGCAAGACCGCAGTTGGCACACTAATTTAGTCCTTGAATGTACGCGGTACTTAACAAAAAACGAGCTAAAACTCTTAGTTCGGACCGTAGAAGTACGGACCGCACAGAATTTGGTTTTATAAAATAAGTACTTCTGAAAACTGACGCAAATATATCACACGTAAGTTTTTTGCATTATTTATGTATTTGTTACATTTACATATTATAAGTAGATCTATTCGTATTAGCTACGTACGTACGATTCGTACTATTTACTCGTAAATCCGACTGAATAATTTTTTGGTCATAAAACATTTCTTTCAAAATAATTCGCTAAGTGCGACGATTTTAATTTTCTTAGACTTTTCAACACGAAGAATTTTCCTTAATAAAAAATGCAAAACCTCAAAAAGTCGGAACTCATTAAGACGGAATAGATTTGCATGATTTTTCTTCTCTTTCTCATTTAAAAAGCCACGAGTTCACTAATGGTTGATTTTTTAAAATGTCTTTGAAATCGGTTTTTTATTGAGACTATTGATGGTAGAAATGATATGACAGCAGAGCGATAACATGGTAACGTTCTTTAATTCTTTATTGTACATAACTTAACACACATACAATGATTTGACAATTCATGTACAAAGGCGAGATTAACGTTCATTATATACTGAAAATATATTGTTCCGATGGAAACCTCGCAAAACATATATTATCTTCTTCAAATAACTATGATATATTTTTTTTGAATTGATAGATACAATGATTTGACAATTTATGTACAATGTGAGCTTGCAAAAACATATATTCTTCAAATAACTATTAAACATGTTTTAAATTGAAAAACTCGTATTTTACAAAACATAAGACACAACCTGTCTCTTCCAAATATTTTTGTACGGAGATAGTTTTTCTTTCCCCTGTAAAATTTTGGAAAATATGTTAAAGTACCTTAACATTTTTGGCAAAAAATAATATTCATAATAATATCATATTGTGTATGTTAATAATACATGCGTGAAGTATAAATAAGTGCGAGTGTGTATAAAATGTAATGAGGATTTTATTAAATAACTTTTACCAGGTGGCAGTTTCAGACTGTGCCGTCAGGCCCAGGCACCTGTCAGCTCACCTTTACATTATTTCTTTTTTTCTTTTCTGTAAAAAATGCAATGCCGTCACGTAACGTCATTAGTTAAACACTATCGAATGTTAGACGTCAACGTCATGTATACCTTTTCGAAATTAGAAAAAAGTCTCTTCTAAGTAGCGCTAAATGGTAGTATGAATTTTCCTGAAAACCCACATTACACTAACGAAAGATTAAACCTTAATCCATCGTCAGCAATACTTTAAACCGAATCCTCCGCCAACACTATCTCGCTTCTTTTGTTAAAACAAAACACAGTCGTATAAAGCTTCAAAATTTAACAACCAAAAGTGTCCTGAAAACAGCTTCCCCGACTATCCTTAACAAGCCGATCTACGTCCTATTTCTGTCCGTCCGTCCGTTTGTCTGACCGCGACAGAGAAAAGGCCCGGCTTGCTTTAAGCTCAGCTTTACGCTAAACCTCACATCAGCTGGGTAACTCGCTATCTTAAATGCATTTCCGTACGAGTTTAATGGGGACATCCGCGGTAGCTCTTTCAAACTTAACGTTATTAAGTAAACGAGCGGTGGCGGCGGTTCAGAAGCGAGATGCCGAGTTTTTTAATTAAGTTTATTTTTTAGTTACCGGTAATTTGTTAACGGATGTTTCGTAGCGATATTTTACGGGCTTACGTGGGAAAGTAAATGAAGATGCAGTTTTTTTTTTATAAAAATGGGTTACTAAAGTAGTCAAATCCTTGGGCGAAGAGGGAGATATCAGATAGTGCCAGATTTTTACCAACTAAAAAGCCCACCCTGTTCCTATTTAGCCTTTCATACCGGGGTGGGATCTTCATCTCAGAAGCTAATCCATGACCCCAAATCTAAGTATGCACTTACACTTTGCAGTCATCTTCATCATCATCACCAGTTATTTCTTACTGATTATTAGACAATTTTTTCAAAATTATGAGTGATATTTAAATTTATATCATATTAGCGACTGCCAGTAGCTTCGTCCGCTTGATATAAGAAAATTGTTCCAGGGAACAGGTTGCCGAGATAAAAAGCATACTATGTGTAATTTCTATATATACGCACAGGGGCACTCACAAATTTTCACCTTTATAATATCAGTGCAAAAGCTCATTCGATATTTTCAATTTAATGTTGATCGAACAGAAATTCAATAAAGGATATAAATAGACACATTTTTTGTATGATGGGTAAAAATCGTTCATTGGCTATTCCCGCCTTTGGGCGGAGTGCGAAACAGTGTCAGACTCTTACTGACTAAACGACCCACTCCGTTCCTATGTTGCTATATGTAACTGGGCCAGAGCCTTCCTTTCAGACCCTTGGGACCCTTGGCCCCAACAGGTCGAAGACCCTTCTGCAGGGTCTTAACGGTTTACTGACAACTCCTTGTAAATAGACACATCATAATATCATATTAAAGCATGAACAACAAACAAACGACAAGCCTGCTAACATTCTTTCAGAACAACCAGGTAAACAACATGTGCAAAATTCACACATAAATATTAGATGTTCAGTCGACGTTCCTTCGTTAAAGTAACGTGTCTCAAAAATACGAGGAGCTCTCCCAACCTGTGAGAACGGAGCAACTGGCATGATGCGGAGGATTCTACCTATGACTGGCACCAAGTAAATAATATATTTGACCCAGAAAACATAAAAACCCCCGTGACGTTTCATTTTCGCAGGTCTCTTGATCCGATGCCCGTTTTGAAGATGAAAATATGTGCTAAAAATAGACATATAAATAGTGTGCCATCGTTCACCTTTCAAGTTTTGACAAACTACACTTTTGCGCCTACGTGAACTGTAATAGAAAATCATATGAGATGCTTACTCGCTAATTAAACAATGGTATAACTTCTATAAGGGTACTTTTAATATCGTGCGGATTTCATCACATATGCGAGATTGCTCCGGACACGTAACCTCCGCAAATGTCCTTTTCATTACTCATACTCTGAAAGTAGGTGTAAAGTTGCCTGCGGACAGGGTTGGAAAAAGTACTTTTACTCCCTAGGGAGTTTTACTTTACTACTGACAGTTGTTTTTTTTCAATATTTAGACAGCAAATATTTAAAAAAAAACTAGATCAATTTTGACATTTCTATTGAACCGTGACCCGATTTTTTATACTGCCAGTACAATTAAAATGACATAGAGATAGAAATAATTTAAGAATACTTTTTTTAATGACTTTATTTTAATTTACTTTCAACTATTTCATTAAAACTAATATTATAATTGAGAAAAATGTTGACCTGACCAATTTTTACAATGATAAAATGAAAAATATTGACTGAATAGCCAGACAACGACTAAAAAAAAAAAAATAACGGGTAAAGTCACTCTATAATCTGTGGCCGATTTGGTCTTTCTTGATTTTTTTTTTTTGAGGTGTAGAGTTTTGTTTACATTTGAGGAGAAAACCGCTTACCGCCTAAATCAAAAGAAATATACCTACCTAAAAACATACGAAGACATTTGACGACGATTCAGGTTTTTATTATTATTTTTATTTTCCTCGTATTCGTAATGAAAAGCACAGTGTTTACCTCGGGTTAAAGAGTTATTTAGTCCCTCGAACTATTAGCGACCTCGCTGTCGCTCGGTCGCCAAGAAAGTTCTCGGGACTAAATAACTAACTTTCATCCCTCGTATAACAATGTACTATTTCATTAATCATACTCTGAAAGTAGGTGTAAAGTTCCCTACGGAGAGGGTTGGAAGAAGTACTTTTACTCCCTAGGGAGTTTTACTTTTCAACTGACATTTTTATTTTCCTCGTATTCGCACACAAACACACAGTGCACAGTGTTTACCTCGGGTTCAAGAGTTATTTAGTCAATGTACTATTTCAAACAATAACTGTAATGTTGCAACTGAATACACACGCGGAATGCGGGGCGTGATCTTGGGTAGCAGCTCCGCTGCGTGTAACTTTATTTGTTTATTTTACGACTAATTACCACGATTTCGAAGTTATGCTTTATGATACGATTACATATAGTTATTAAAATATGTGTGTGAGTTAATAAAGTGAGCTGCAGGCGAAGTTTATTATGGTATCACATAAACAATGGATTATTAGGCATATAAATGCTACAGACCCCGGGCAATCGAACGTAAAAAAAATCTTATGTATATATATTGAAACCTAAATAAATTGACCATCATATTCAAAGAAATAATTGAATATGATGGTCAATTTATAGGAAAGTCTATAAATTAATCCAAATAAAAGGCTGCAGAATAGAAGATCTCTTAGAATTCCCTCACTATAGTAAAATTCACAGGATGTTAGTGTCTATTGTAATTTACATATACACACAAAATGACTCACTTTGTAAATAGCCTAAAAGTCTCCAGTGAGAATAATTATTGTACTAAATATGTAATTTAAGAAAAAGTTGGTTGAATTTGATACAAGCACCGCGCTAGCTTATTTCCACCACTACACATAAATATTTACTGCATTGCATCAGCCTTAAAAAAAAAATCCGATGGTAAGCAGTGATGCAATCGTTGATAGTTAGGCGCACTAGTTTATTAAGAGCCTATTGACTCTAGCCTTGAAGTCACCTAAATTTTAATCGGACGAAAAGACTGCAGCTGGCAAACTGTTCCAGTCCCTCGATTTACGCGGTATAAACGACGAGGCAAAACGTATAAATGACATACCATGCGTTCCAAATAAGAATAGGATCGCTTGACAGCATGTGATATCACGCCGTATACTGTCATCGAAGATATTTTTGCAAAATAATTGAAGAACTTAAAGACAAGTAAAATTGAAAAACTGGATTCTGTTTAAACTTTTTTCGGTCACAATTCGTAAATTAATTATTTTTTTCGTAAATAAACGGAATTTTAAAAATGTATTGCTTCGATTTGACAATAAATTGTGACGTCACAACATGGCAATCGATCCTATTTTCATTTGGAACGCATTGTATAAACGATGAGGCAAATATAACTGGCACATAAATGTTTAAATACCTAATTATGTGAAGTAGTCACACTTTTTTATCTAATATCATTAAAAGCACCCTGCTACACTGTATGCCTTTGATTGCAACTTTGGACGTAGCTTGTTATATCATCTCCCCGAGCGTTATGGAATCTAAGTCTTGTTTGTTTTTCTTTGCGAGGAATACTACTAATTGTGACACGTCATTTTTTTATGTAGGATAAATTGAAAACTTGTATTAGAAGTCTAAAATTACAGTTATAAAACTATTTGTTTACTTATTTTTTAGTTTCTAGTTGGCAACCAGACCCTGTAACCTACACTAACGCTGAAGTTTAGAGGGTGTGGTTACTATACTCAAATAGATCTAAATACTTTTTTACTGTGGCGTATAGCAACGTATAGGATTTAGGCAAATTTGCCATACAGCTTGGCCAGGGTTTTGGGTACTTCACCAGTTAATAGCGATGCGGAAGAGTTTTTTGACTCTTTACTTTAGATTACTTTAGTTTTAATTTTTTTTATTTTATGTATAAACAATTGGGAATCAAGTAGTAATAAAAGTCTGTTTTATCATGACGCCGGCGCCTACGTGTTAGTAAAATAAAAACTCAATGTAATTGTAGATTCACATTTTTACACTCAATTTTACTTCACTTTTGAATCACACTGAGCAATTAGTCGTTAACGCTCTAATTAGACTTTGCTCAGTAGTAGGAGATTACGAGCTTCAATGAAACTGGTTTCGAATTAGTTTTACAAACTCATACTGATGTTTACTACTCCGAAACCTACATAATAATAATCATCATTACAAAGTATAAAACAAAGTTTACCTACCTACATATAATAAACGCTGTCGCTATGTATGCTTAGATCTTTAAAAGAAAGTAACGGATTTTGATGCGTTTTTTTAATAGACAGAGTGCTTCAAGAGGAAGATTTATGTGTATAATACATGGATAATATATTCAATATCAGTACCCGTGTGAATCGGCGGATCGCTAGTAATATATAAGTAGAAACAGAACCTAGAACATTGACGTGACGTGTTCTGGAGAACGCTGTGTCGTGGACGCAATCCACCTGCACAATGGTCACCCGGACTTGTTTCCCGTTGATTAAAACAGTTACTACCTACCCGAAATACCCGTTTCTATTGAGGACCTGCGTCAGAAGGAAGGTGAAGACCCCGTAGCGTGACCATTGTGCCGTGCCCGTGAATGCTAAGCTCCTTATTTCAGCATAGAACATTTATTTCTTTATAAAACCTTTAAATACAAATTTTAAACTGCAGTTATTTCGTTTGATAATCCACTTTAACGTTTAAATAACTTTAACCTAACCACTACAAAAAGTCCCATTTGAATCGACCAGTGGTATTATTTTAAATCATACTCGTAACAGCGCTCTTTATATTTCAGTCACGAACAAAACCACTAATTCTGCACACGTAACATTTAAACTGTGTTAGCAAAATATTTCGACACATTCCGAGATTTTCAGAAGCTAAATTAAAACAATAAATTTTGTTACATATTATTTTAGCTAAAACTATTTTAGTGTAACGCGGAGCATTCTCATTAAAAACACCCGGATCAGTAATTCAATTAAGATTTTAAATCAACATGCATGCTGGGTGCAGTCTAGTTATCTGAATGTGGCATAACTTTTAGATTATACATATTGTTGGTAATGGAACAGTGATGTTTGTCGCACCGATATGATCAAAATGTGCTTTAGCACATGAGTAGATAAATTGTATTAACTTACTAATTCATGATTGTGAATAAAGTCATGAATAAGACTAGAACGTTTTGTTATGAAACTGATAAAATTTTAATTAATTGTCTGCTTGATTAGTAAAGGAATAATTTTGGTATAACATTTAAAACCATAGATATATCAATTTAAAACCTTTAATCTTTCGAGTACCGTAATTACAGACACAAAAGACAATAGGTGTGCGAACATGAATTTATTTCAAAAATGTCCAATAAGTTAAGTTCTATGTTATGTTCTCATCCAAAAAATTATCGTAATGGAAACATGTAGTTTAGAATCGTGACCGGAGGTGGAAAGGAGGGAGCTTTTGTTTTGCAGTGAGGCAATTCGAATATTGAAATATCATCAAACTTTAACGTTTAAATCGATCTGGCCAGTCTTATTTGGCCATTTTATAATGTGATCAGTTTGTAAGATCTAGCCACGACATAGAAATGAAGAGGAGAACACGTCTTACCAAAAGACTTATAAGCCTTCAAGTGTAAGCCACCCTCTAACATCCAATACCTATACAACGATGATATTTTAACCTGTCCACACTGTTCACCATACTGTGCACGCACCTTTGCAGCAAAGATAGGCATTATTAGCCACATTAGATCACATGATCGCCCCCCTTAGTTGCTCTGGTTAAGAAACCAGTCACCGTAGTTGAATCGGCTAAGGGAATATTATACATCTTATATGTATACTACTAGCGACCCGTTCTGATATTGAACATATTACCCATGTATTATACACATAAACCTTCCTCTTGAATCACTCTATCTATTAAAAAAAACCGCATCAAAATCTGTTGCTTAGTTTTAAAGATCTAAGCATACATAGGGACAGCGGAAAGCAACTTTGTTTTATACTATGTAATGATGAGCTCTACTAGCCTTTTAAAGGCTTTAAAACAATGATATTTTCAACTGCTTTATTACAAAAAGCAAACCCGTGAACCAGCATTTATAATAATGCCATATCTCCGTAGTTTCTATGATGCGAGGTCATAATATTTGGTCCCTGCTGGCCTCTCACATGGCATATTAAGCAGGAATTGGTTTAACTTCGTTTAAGCTGATAGCGACTGAATATTCATCGCTGGCGATGCATTGCTGCAGTTCTAATGTAGCGTATAATGACGTTAATGTTGTTAAAAGCACTTCTCTAAAGTAACACCTGAATTGTTTTTGGATTCTTTTTCTGTTTTTTTTTATTATTTTGTACCAAACTCCTACAGGCAGCATAATTTATGCTACCTATAGGAGTTTAGTACAAAAGTTTTTTTCCTCTATATAGAGGGAAAAAAACACAAAAATTCAATAAGCTGAAAAAAACTAAGTTTGTTTAAATTAAGAATAACAATAATGTTATTAATGTTATTTCAGAAAATACAGTTACATAGTTGGTCTCCTGAAGCTCATATTTGGTTTCCCGTTGAAACCCGGGGCCCTGAAACATAAGACAAAAAAGGAACATACGGATTTAGTCAATAAAAGTCCGACTAGCCCTCGTACTCCAGCGACAGAATTCATTGAATAATTTCCTACTGAAAAAATTAAGACGAAATCTTAAATATTCTTGTGTGTGTAGGTTTTTTTTTTCCTGCCGCTAAAACGGTTCAAGAAATATGTCTTATACCCCCGAGGCAAAATTTATCTAATAGGTAATGTTCCTGTGCGATATTTTTTTTTAAATATTTACGCGGGTGAAGCCACTGACTGAGTCTAGTATCTAAAAATAATTATTTAACGTCAATTTCTTCTTATAAATACAAACATTATGATCAAGCTAAACATTTTGGTTTCCCCGTGCCTACAGCATAGTTATCCACCGAAAACTTAAACAACAAATCTATAATTTATTATTTGCACACCAAAACTGCACTAAAGAGCGATTCAATCTATATTCAATCTACATTCTCTTAAGTACACAGCAGAAGTCGAAACTCATCAGAGTTTAGACCAACTCAGTTCGTGTTTAAGCGAACTGCCCCACAAAGACCGATCCTCCAACTGAGCCACAAAACATAATGTGCGTCCAAAGCTCTGACCAGCGTCTAAGTCGGATGGTACTGCTACACTAATAGCGGGATCAGAAGGCTCATACACGGAGAAGTAGGTACTAGCTAGAGAAATTATAATATACTTATAAGTATTTATTGAATACTGGCTGAGTGCCGGGACATATAATCACGATACGACGTCATACCACGATAGGGCGTCGTTTCACGATGCGACTTCGCGTCGTGGGAATCAACGACGAGCATCGTAAAAAACTACGTCGCGACATCGTAACGTGCCACGATATAAGGCTCCCGTTATTCATGATTAAAAGAAATGGCTGGGGCGGAATGCTAGAAAAAATTAAGTTATAAAGATTAAGTAGTACATATCATCATCATCATCATCAATTCAGCCGAAAGACGTCCGCTGCCGGACATCCCTCAAACGTCGCCACAACGACCGGTCCCGTGCGTCTAGCATTTATCAAATTCCAGCAACCTTGACCAGGTCGCCGGTCTACCTTGTGGGAGGCCTACCAGCACTACACTACAGGTAGTACATATAGCTAGTACATAGGGACCAGTATCAGACCTCTACTGACTTGGCAAGAACATAGATGGGTGGTCCCACCTGTGTATTTTCAGTTGCATTTTCTGGTCCAGGACTAAGGTAACTCTTTCGATAAATCCTGCAGCTTGCAATTTAAAAAAAATAGTACAACAAAACAGTGACAAAAACCTTTAAACAAACATAAGCCTATGGGTACAGTGGTGGTTTCTACCAGGCAGTAATAAGTAGTCAGAGTTTATTAGTATTGAATTTGGAATTCAGTCAAAAATTTGACCGAAACTTAAGTACGTGGGGACTCTGCAAAAGGGTCGAAACCTACTGGGGCCCAGGGTCTCTTTCTCAAAGGAAGGCTAGGCCCCAATGCGAAAGGCAAAGAATGAACGGGGTGGGGTGTTTAATAAGTAAGAGTCTGACACTGTTTCAGGCTACGCCCAAGACCGGGATCCGTCATTGGATGATTTTTTCCCACCATAAAAAAAAAAAACAAAAACCAGAACTTAAGTAATAAAGAGTACAACCATCAACATTGTTTGGTTAGCAAACTTAGCTTAGGATGTTCAGCTTAATATACATATAGATACAGTGTATATGTACGAGTATACACTGTAAATACGAGTATTAAGGTAAACCTCATCAACACAACTTAGTAGTTACATTATACAACACAACTTACTAAAGTGGAAGTACTGCACCTTATTTATCACGTCACTAAAGTGCAACAGTATTTATATAAGCTATCTATGTCGGGTACGGATGCCGACACAAGTTACATCTGTCTAAACTCCATTACAAACGCTACATTTGTACTAGGGCACCAGAAGTTTCGGAAGCTGCAATTTGACATACATCTACATATTATTTTGTATTTAAGGAAGCACGTATGAACAATCAATCGTATGACGTCACCAAAATGAAATAGTACTTATATTATAATTATAATATATATGACCTATCTATATTGAGTACGGGTACTAACACAAGTAACATCTGTCTAAACTCCATTACAAGCTCTACATTTGTACTAGGGAACCAGGAGTTTCGGGAGCTGCAATTTGTCTCACATCTACGTATTGTTTTGTATTTTAAGGAAGCACACAATAATCAATCTTATGACACCACAAAAATGAAATACTTCTTATATAATTATATTATACTCATCTATGTCGAGTACAGATACCAACATAAGATACATCTGTCTAAACTCCATTACAGACGCTACAATATTTTGTACCAGGGAACTAGGAATTTCGGGAGCTGCAATTTGACTTGCATCTACGTATTGTTTAATGTTTTCTTCTGATAAATTTCAATATTTCAATACAAGGAATTTAAAGGAGTATTTAGGCCATAACGATCAATTTTATTACGTCACGAAAATGCAACAGTACTTTATATAATACATAATTCATCAATGTTGGGTACCGATGCCGAAAAAACAACAACTAATCTCCATTATCTCCATTATTGTAGTGATATCAACCCTCTGAGAAAATTAATTTGAGCAATTTGCATTTAACATTTCTTGTAAATAATATTTAAAGAAAACTTTATATAGGGTGACGTAATTAGTTTCCGATACTTAAGTTAACAGACAAAGAAAATTGTTGATGCGTAACAAATTAGCTTATGACTCGTTAAATTGCAAAATCAAAAACTTAAACTTTGTGCTATTCTATCTCTCTTTGTCTTTTAATTTTAAAGTGTTAGTGTGAACATCATCTCACTATTTTCTTTTAAATATACCTTTTTTTTTTCAAGGACATGTAATTTTTATGACATTTAATTTAGAGAAGAATGGCTATTTAATGTAATGATTATGTAATTTGTTTAAGTGTAATAATATCTGACTGTAAAGTAATATTAACCTTTGAACCACGGTTTTCAACTAACATAGATATAAGTAATACTAACACATAATGTGGGCCAAAAGTTGTCTTTAATTGAATAAATTATTATTATTACAAACGCTACATTTGTACTAGGAGTACTAGGAAGCTAGGAGTTTCAGAAGCTGCAATTAGTCTAGCATCCATCAATTAGCTTTCATATTCCGTTAAATATTGAATTCTGATGTAATTATCAGTTCAGTGTTTAAAAAAGTATACTTGTTAAGCAATCAATTTTGTAAATTCAGAACCAAGTATATTACCTCCATAGACTGGCAAAGCGAGCAAGCTTGGTTTATTTATTGGTTATTACGATCATTAAAAACATGTCTTTCTCGTTGACATAACCCATTTCCTTCTTACTTTCATAAAAGATGTACTTATCAAAGAAAACAATGTTTCATTAGCGTTTACACGCATTTACCAGCCAAGTGGGATCCCAAGTTTATAAATAAACTCATTCCAAAAGTTCGTGTACCGAAATTACGTTGAAAACTAAACATGGTTACCCAATGCGGTTATAATACTCGTAATACTCGTAATATCACGCTATTTCCTTCAACAGCAGCCGCTGGAACAATTTCAAGTTATTACAGCGGAAAATTAGGAGAATAAGACGAGTCGCGCGTAAAACGAAACGGGTATACTCGCTCTTTTTCAAACAACACTTTACAACGTTCCGTTGAACGGAGAAAAGTCGAAAAAATTAAGTCGACAAAAAAAGTCGCGAAAGTAAAATCGTATGCGGTATCGGAAATTGTAAGTGGGCCAAGTTTCGGCGAGAGTATTTGGAACAAAGTTGCAGAGTTTGGTACTAAAATAAACTGCTTACCTGTTCATATAGAGTTTCTGAACGATGCTTAGATGTTTGAAATTTTGTGTCGCATGTCTTGTTTTAGTGGCTCCGTCACTAGAAGCTATTTCCCTTGTGAGGTGACTTGCGTTTTACGAGTGTCGTTTTCTTACATATTATATTGCTTTCGCGCGGTTTTTCAATATATTATGTTCATAAAACATAATCATCTATTTTTTAGGTCTATCGCGCCTTTTTATGATGTCCTTAACATGGGCGAGGAAATTATCTTGTCCTTAGTTATGAATAAACCAGATTTTGCTTTTTTTATACTTTTGCAAATATCTTCCTAAAGTTGCCTTTCGAAACTCGGCGGCTGGCTGCGGATGTAGGCAGCACAACAGGCCCCAGAAGCCTGCGACCATGTTGGGTCCCTACGGTTTGCTAACAACTCCTTGAGGCGTGGAACAATACGCGCCGTCGACAACTTTGCCTCGATCCGGACGGTTACCTAGCGGTCGGACAACGAGTGACCCATCCTAGCCGTCCGCAAACCTGCACCTAGGGTGGCTTAAAATCGGAATCGGAATCCCATCAGCAGCTGGGGCATGAGTACCGTTGGCTCACGCGTGCATACTCCTCCTTTGCAAACATTACTGCTTCACAGAAGCCTGCCACTCCACTCACTTCGGACCATGGCCTACACCAAGGCCCAATGCCAAAGATCGCTGCCGTAGATGGTTGCGCATCATGCTTGTACTAGCTGCATTCGCAGCATGCATCCGCAACCTGCAGCCTAGATTCGAATGGCACCTTTAAAACTAACACTATTTTGCGTGCTGAGTGTGCAAGTTGTTTTTACGTTAAAGCGATTAGAACTTTTGAAGCATTTGACTCTTTGTTGAGCTTAGGGCTTCGAAAAGGCCAATCGAAGCACCCAACGTCATAATTGTATCGATTGCGCGCTAACGTAAAAGAAACTCTCACAAGGCACTCAAAAAAAAGACTTAAAAAAAAATTGCCTCTCTATCAAATTAATTTTAGAGTAGATGGTTACACATTCTATGTAGTAACAATACGCGCAACAAAGTCGTACACGGCCTAAATATAACTATTTAGCCAAAGAAACATAACACTAACGAAACAAAGTGTGTATAAACTTGTAAACATTAAATACTCGACGCGGGGGTACTTACAATATCAGTGAAGAAACTTTTGGAGATAATCCCCCGAGCCACTCGACCGACGTGAAGTATTCTTTAACTCACAAACTTGTTTCATAATCGTATGTTAGCAGTTATTGGTTTTGTCAATCATTTGTTTGGGTTATAGGCTTAGTTTGTAGGACATGAGTTTCGCATTTTTTTATGTTATAATAATATACATACATATGCATTATCCTTGTGCTCTCGTACGAAACATAAACCTGTGTGCATTCAGCGAGTCGTTTTTACGTGAACGCGATCAAAACGTTTACCGTTTTTGGCTCTCTGATTAGTTAAGAGCTTGGAGCAACCATATAAACGTGTCGATCGCGTTAACACAAGAACTCACACTTGGCTTAACCGTAGGGATATCGTGGGCTAACTAGATAGATATTATATAGCAATTTAAAAAAAAATGAGTTACAGTTTTTATAAAGTTTTTTTTTTGTTTTATCGGGTATAAACTCAATTTTTGTTCAGTTGTCTATGTTTGCGTCAAAACGGCAGTTGACGCAAACATAGAACGAGTGAGCCTTGGAATACCCATTGAACGAGTGAGCCCGGATGACTACCAGCAGATAAAAGTGATGGGAAGTTGTACGGCGAAACCTGACAGCTTCCGGACAGCAATTTGGCAAGAGTAATGTAATATAATATTAATATAATATCCATCTGCCACCCTTCCATGTTTATCCACGCAAAAAAATAAAGGTAGAACTACACTGCGCACCCGTGTGCCACACGCGCCAATTTGCGTGCCTCAGTCTCCATACATTTTATATGGAAACTAGACTTGTAGAGCTACACTTCATACACGCCACTCGAAGACATTCGACGTACAAATGAGACGTGTTACACGTGTGCGAGGGACTAATGTAGTTCTAGCTTTAGGCTAATATTATGTATAGTGTAGAATGTGTGCTAATCTTAATAAATATATAAAAATGATACAGCATTTTCTTTGGTAGAGATTATATATATCACATTTTATACATTATCTGATTACAGCATTATAGTATTTAAAAGTCTCCAAATATTATTATCATTGATTAATTAGTTGCATTCATATGAGCTTAGTTTTTCCATTTTATAATAATTATATCTCATAACACGCGTCGTATTATAATGGCGAAAGTATGAATATACTATATAATATAATATAATCCTTACGCTCAAAAAGAATTTAGGAGAATATTAAAATAACTCAAGAATCCCTGTTGGATCCTTGAGTTATTTTAATTAAAGGCATCCTATAGAGCTTACCTTTTGTCAACATCCTTTGCTGCTCTAATCCAATCCATATAATATATGGACTGGATATATTATATCATCATATGATGATGCGAACGTAAACCTCTCGAGTTACACGCCATTAAATTCGGTTGTCGGTAACATCATGCAACTAGCGTGAACAAATACTTATAGTTTTTAAATGTTCACTCACCTAAGCGAGCTGCGTAGCTATGTATATTGCTACGCAGTCGTAGCTATACCGCTACGGAATCGTAGCTATACCGCTACGCAGACTAACTATACCGCTACGCACGCGCAGTCGTAGCGATGTCGTAGCACCTATTAAAACTATATACATAATAATTATATATCCATATTGTATTGTTTTCCTATAGTAATTTTTATTTTTAGTGTGCAATAAAGAATATATCTGTCTATCTATCTGTATCATACTCGTGATTAATAAGTTAAACCATTTGCTATGGTTTGGTTACGCACAATGCCCCACTTCGATTGAGACCCGAAAGTCGGTTATTACCATGTTATTGTATTCAAGGTCGACCGTCATGATGGTTCAAGTTGTATTACGACGATTATAACCTATCTTTGGGTATCAACAAAAGTAGGAGGCCACGCGTAACCATAGCAAATGATTAACTTATTGCCGCGTATTTACAATAGAACACTAAGTAGAACACAAAAATATATGTACCTTAGTATTATAAATGTTTGCTTGATCTTAAGCAAACTTCTAGGAAATTTCTCATTAAATTACTAGCTTACGCCCGAGATAAAATAAATTCCTACCGCTAGAAAATAAAAAATAAATCAAAGAAAAATCAAAGAAAAACACGAAGAATTAAAAGTGCAGCACAAGTTTATCTTGCCGAGCAAGTTCGGTTAACTGGGAGAAGTGGATTAGCATAGCGCTCGGGGCGTTGCTGTAACAAGTTGCGCGCAACGTTGCATTCAATAGCCGCAACACGCCATGGCTATATAGCATGAGTCTTGTCGTGAGAAGTTTTTTTTTCTTAGAAGTCTTTTATAAGTCTTAAGGAGTGAGTTGATGTGAAAGTTTTATAAGTAAGTTTACACTATACGAGTGTTTTGCTACTACAAGGATTTACTAGTCAAGTAAAGGAATAAATACGTAGTAACAACTGCGAGTTTAAACGATCAATCCCACATCACTATTAGCACAACTGTTAGTCTGTTATAGCTATAAATGTGTCCACATTAGTAGGTGGGCCTAATGGCCCAAATTTAAAAAATCATTGGATTTGGAACAAAAAGCTGAAGTTCCAATTCCAACCACCGAAACAAAAAGAGTAGTACCTCCTGCTTTTTTGTCTTTCAGGTTTGCGAACAACGTAAGAAAAATTCAGACTTCTAATATTTGTGTACATTATTTATGTATGTACTTACGTACAATTCACGAATTGTACATACATATATACCTACATACGTCACATCATCATTTCAGCCGAAAGACGTCCACACACACGTCCACACATAGGCCTCCCCCAAGCGCCGCCACAAAGACCGCGGGTCCTGTGCGTTTTGCATCCATCGGCTTCCAGCAACCCTGACCAGGTCATCGGTCCACCTTGTGGGAGGCCTTCCAACGCTACGTCTTCCGGTACGCGGTCGCCACTCCAGAACCTTTCGGCCCCAGCGGCCATCCGTTCTGCGTGCAATATGCCCTGCCCATTGCCACTTAAGTTTTACGTCACATCATATTTATTAGAATGTTGTAAATTTGTAATTAAAAAATATTAATAATAATAAAAAAAATAATGTAATTCTACAATCACACTGACCCTAAAATACCTATATATTTCCATTTAGCCATACTTCTTTACTACAGCTATACCTCACAATCAAAATCTATTTAGACTAATCTAATCTGCGTTAGTCAATAACAATCGTGCCTCGAAAACTTCCATCCAATAGGTAATTGAATACTTACGAATACTTATTGATTTCTCCCGCGGAAATCAACGTTTGCTATTTAAAAACTTTTGGGCGTGACACAATAGAAGTACTCCTCGCTTACGAAACAAACAAAACTGTTTCCATAACGTTTGGGGATCAGTGTAACACAATTTAGGTGAACTGTATGAGGTGCCACAGAGCACGAAATCGTCGTGGCGCCAAAGACTGAAAATGCCATGAATATTTGAAATAGGAATTCGAGATAAATATCAACAACAAATTCTATACAGTGGCAACGTTTGGGCTTGCGGCTCGACAAGCAACTGGTAGGTCGCTGTCCGACAGTTTGGTAACCGTCCGAACCGAGCCCAAGTCGTCAACTTTGCGTACACGATGTTCACGCTCGCCACGTGTTCTTTGTGCGCGTCAAAGAGATGTCAGCAAAACCGTTGAGGCCCAGTAATCGTATAGCCTGCTCTACACTACTCGTGCAGTTACCTCGACGAAGTACTCATCGAAGTTGATCGAAGTCCGAAGTAAGTATGAGACTACACACTCGTGCAACCTCGCGAGGAGCACATCGAGTCGTTTGACTCAGGCGCAAAAACCGACAACGACTGTAAGTCGCCCGAAGCGAGGCTAAGTTGCACGAACCGAAATACCCTTCTACATTAACGTATTCGTTCAACTTCTTCGCGAGTAGTGTAGAGCAGGCTTATGGATAGTGCGGAGATACCGCACGATTTCCCACAAAGTGTTGGGCCTCCTACCAGCCTGGCATGTTTATTGCATTCATACATACAGTCATGCGCGGTAGTGGACTTGTTTTCTAATATTTAAGGATATACCTAAAACATACAACTACATAATTGAGCATAAGGTGATATAACTACTTACTTTATTATTTTAAAAATAGAATTACGGTTAATAAAAAATGACGCTTGCAATTTATTTTAATTGCACAAATGTGTCAATCGGAAGATTTAGATAATAATTCAGTTATTTTGATTAGGTATCATTTAATCATTTTGTTATAACATTGATATGATTTTTATTTTTTAATGCACTCAAATAAATAATCTTAAAAATGAATACTATAATTATCTATGTGATAATTTCTTGAAAAATCGTACTTAGTCATTCTTTTGTGAGCTAAGAATTTTTGAAGATCAAAACTAAAAATATTTTTACGGTGGTAAATTATCATCAATGGACCCTACCACTCTGGGTAGAGTCGCATCTAGGTGATTATTGAGTCAGTTCGGGGTCTGATGATTGAGCTGAAATATTATTATAAAAACTCCTCAAAATAACCCTATAAATCCCAGGGCTACAGCATCTCTTTCAAACAAACCTAACTTTTTACAAACCATGGCCACAAATAAAGTTATGATCGTTTCCATTTCGTTAACGTCGAAAGCTTTGAGTTGGCCACGCCCCCAATTTCTTTGTTATGATGCCATCTCAACACTCAATCACATGGATCAGAACAAAGGAAATGAAGGCGTGACCTATTCCAAGCGTATAGATAGTATAGATATCTACGTAGTACCTACCAACGTCTGATCTAGTTAGATACTATTCTCATTATAGTTATTATCTATTCATATTGTTTTTCGTAGCCATTCATCCTTGTACTAAATGATAAATAAGATCAAAAGTTATTCCAGTCATGTCAACGTCATCATGATTAGCGGCTAGTAATTACTGCCCTTACTGCCATTGCGTTAGGAAGGTGTCGAGATCCTTGACTGCTATCCCACCTGGTGGTAAGTAGTGATGCAATCGTTGGTGGTGAGGCGCACTAGTATTAAGAGCGAATAGTCACTCTAGCCTTGAAGACACCTAAATTATAATCGGATGGGAAGAGCGCAGCAGGCAATCTGTTCCAGTCCTTCGATGTACGCGGTATAAACCACGAGGCAAAACGCTCAGTCCGGATCGTAGAAGTCTGTACCGGTGGAATATATATCATCATCATCATCATCAGCCTTATTAATGTTCCCACGGCTGGGAAACAGGCCTCCTCTCCAAGTGAGGCCATGGACTAAAATCCACCACGCGAGCCCAGTGCGGATTGGTGGATGTCACACGTCTTCGAATTTTTAGGTTCTATGACATGCCGGTTTCCTCACGATGTTTTCCTTCACCGTTTTTAGAGCAGTGGTGATAAAATAAATTACACAATGTAATGCACCTGGCTGAGTTTGAACCTGCAACCTACAACTCGTAAGTCGGGGCCTTTACCACTCGGCTACCACAGCTTTTGGATTATATATACACACTATTATATATTCACTATAGTTCGCTTCCAGGGGAAAGATGTTCTGATAGGGTGGTGATATGTGGAGGGTTTCACAGCGGGCAACCATACTTGCTAATAGGCACGTAAGTAGGTATTCTTCCAATCCCGGCTTTGCGGAATTGAGTATAAGTATGTATGATGGTAGGTTTACACGCTTGCCAAGCGTCGGCAAGCCTCGGCCAATCGCCATTGTCTAGTCATTGTATAAATGGGGAAATCCCGTAAACACAATGGCGATTGGCCAACGCTTGGCAAGCGTGTAAACCTACGATAAGAGTCCATACCATAACATCCCTTCTATAGACAGAAATAATCAAATTTTAATGATGTTATCTAAGTACGTGTATTAGGTATATAAGTAGGTTCGTACCTACCTAATATTCGCTTCTAACATCCATTAAAAATCTTGATTATGATTTTATTTTAGACAATCATCCATTTAACTTATCTTTACGCTAATTTATCAACTTGATAGGTTTCACACACGTCTAATAAAATAATGTATCTAGATCTTAGATAGAATCTACGTTTAGGTATGATAAGTATAACTATTCCGCAATCACACACGCATGTCGATGAAACTCATTAACTATTTATTTAGTAGATAATTTGGTCAAACTTAGTTTTAAAACTAGGGACTAAGTAGGTACCTATCTCCTTATTTTGTCTACTATCCAGTAGATAGGTACCTACCTATCTATGATGCGAACAATGATTTTCTGATACGAATTGCAGATAATAATTTACATGTAGGTAAGGTCATGTTTTCACTCTTTGATGGTAGGTTTACACGCTTGCCAAGCGTTGGCCAATCGCTATTGTATTTACGGGGTTTCGCCATTAATTATACAATGGCTACACAAAGGCGATTGGCCGAGGCTTGCCAACGCTTGGCAAGCGTGTAAACCTACCATGAGATATATACTACCTACCTATTTGTGTTCTCTCTTACCTACCTGAATACCTATATGTATAAGTAATACATTGTATCAACTTTTCGTATTTCTACGCGATCCACGCGAGCCACACTTAGATTTTTAATTGTGTCTCTAATTACGGCATACGAGAGGTTAATCATTATTTTATCGTCATTACAACGGAGGAAGGTTTTCAATTAGACTACATGTTTTAGAATGAATTTGAACGTCCACTCCGCACTGGTAGTTACTTAGCAAACAATACAAACGAAGTTACGCACGAAGATAGTCCTCAGTATACCTATTCGTTAGCCAGCAGTAGGGAGCTGATGAAAGGGGACGAGAGAAACAAAAAGAGGGGAGAACATTCGCGAGTCAATGACATATAGGTCGGTTGATTCGTACTAACTACCAAGAGGTCATTAACTCTCTCAGCTGACGTTTACTTAAATCAATTTCAATCAATTTCTTCATGCGTGTATTAAATCGAGTTTTTATCTTTACAATCATCATCATCATCATCATCAGCCTAGCGTAAGTCCCGGTTGCTACCTTGGCTTTCACCTCGGTGCCCGGGGTCCGCTTTCCTGCCTAGTCTTCTCCACTTCGCTCGGTCTTTTGCATCCTCTGCCTTAAGCCCATTAGCACGCATATCGTCCCTTACGACGTCGATCCAACGCCTCTTAGGCCTACCTCGTTTTCCGGGTCCCGGCGGAGGCGGCATGGCGAGGCATCTGTTACCCACGTAGTCTGCCGGTTTTCGTAAAACGTGGCCATACCAGCGTAAGCGACCCTCCTGCAGTTTATCCGCTATGTCACGGACCCGAAGGCTGCCCCGGATGCGGGAGTTCTTAATGCGGTCTTTCCGCGAAACTCCAGACATCCAGCGCAGCATATTCATTTCCGTGACACGCAGGCTTTGCTTATGTCGCTCAAGTACAGGCCACGCTTCACTGCCATACAAAAGGACAGGCCTAATGATGGTCTTATAGACCTGTCCTTTGAGCCTAACCGGCATTTTGGGGTCACAGATAACCCCCGCCACCTCACGCCATTTCGCCCAGGCCGCCGAGATACGTGAGTCGACGTCGCAATCGACGTCCCCGGACTCGTGGAGCACCGATCCCAAGTACCTGACCTGTTCCGTGCGCTCAACTGTGTCTTCGCCAATGCGAACAGGAGCAGCGTTAGTTGTGTTACAGGCCAAGTACTCGGTCTTCGCCGCATTAATCTTCAGACCGCCGTTTTCCAGCGACTCCTTCCACGCTGCCACACGTCGAACCAAGCGCCCACTGTCCGAGTCCGCCAGCGCGATGTCGTCTGCATACATGAGCAGCCACGGCGGCTGCTCATGTAAGTCCCTGATGGTGGAGGACAGCACGTCCAGCACCACGCTGAACAGAAACGGACTAAGGACAGAGCCCTGGTGAACTCCGACGGTGATGGGGAAGGGTTTCGTATCGCCAACAGCGGTCCGAACCACAGAACCGGAGTCTCGGTACATATCTCGGATGATGTCAACATAGGTCTCGGGCACTCCTTTGGATCTCAGCGCCCACCAGATCACATCACGGGGGACACAGTCGAAGGCCTTCTGCATGTCTAGGAACAAGAGGTGCAGAGGCGTATTCTTCGATCTGTATCCCTCCATGGTAACCCTTAGGGCAAAGATGGGGTCCATGGCGCCATGGCCTGGTCGAAACCCATATTGACATCCCGAGACGGTGCACTCCTGCCGGATCCGAGAGTCAATCACCCGCTCGAAGAGCTTCATGGTGTGGGACATAACCTTAATCCCACGGTAGCCGCCACACTCCTGCACCGATCCCTTGCCTTTGAAGACTGGAGTGATAATACTCAGTCTCCATTGACTCGGGATCTTTCCGGTGAGGAGCATGCGGTTAAATAGGTGGGTTAAGATGCCCACACCACGAGGTCCCATCGCCTTCCAGGCTTCAATGGGGACTCCGTCGGCACCGACAGCTTTCCGGTTCTTCATGCGGCGAAGAGCCACATGCACTTCTTCAGGCGTAACCGGGGGCACAAGTCCCTGATTTGGAGGGAGAACCGGAGACAGCACCTCTTTGTGCTGCTTGTTCAGCAGCTCGTGGAAGTACGAGCGCCATCTCTCCTTCACCGCGAGGTCCTCGCATAACAGATTGCCGTCAGGGTCTCTTACACAGCGGCACTTAGTGATATCCAGTGCCGCTTTGACCCTGGAACGTGCCAACTTATAAATGAGCTTTTGCCCCTCAGACGATTCCAACTTATCATAAAGTGGCTGTAAGTGGTCTCGTCTGGCTCTGGCTACGGCCCTCTTGGCGGCACGTTTAGCAGCTCTGTATGCGTCGCGGTCTTCGGGAGATTTGGAAGCTTGCCACGTTTTGAAGAGAGCTTTCTTCTCTCTGATCTCCCTCTGGACTGTGTCATCCCACCACCAAGTCTCCTTGTCACACTTGCGGCCGCCCCTGGACAAGCCGAGCACCGACTTTGCCGCTTTAGTGATGGCAACCTGAATCCTGTCCCAGTGGCTTTGCACCGGTTCGCCATCGGTTCCGTCGCACTTATCGCCGATGGCCGACGCGAACGACTGGGACGTGGCTTCATCCAGTCGCCACCACCGTATTCGGCGTTGTTGGCGCTCAACAAACTTGACCTTAGGCTTGACGCGCAAGTCCATGACAAGGAGACGGTGTTGAGCAGTGAGACTCTCGCCGGGTATGACCTTGCAGTTGGCCACCTTACTGATGTGGTGCCTCCGTGTGAGTAAGAAATCGATTTGGGTAGCGTACCTCCCGCTCTTGTAGGTAATCAGGTGTTCGGGCTTCTTTTTGAAGAACGTGTTCACGATGGCAAGGCCGGCAGCCGCACACGTTTGGAGGATATTCTCCCCCTCCGCGTTACGGCTACCGTATCCAAAGCCACCGTGAACATGCTCAAACTCCTTGCACCTGTCACCCACATGACCGTTCAGATCACCACCCAAGACGATTCCCTGTGACAACGGGATGCCACGAAGCACCCCACCGAGTTGATCCCAGAACGCAGCCTTTTCAGTGTCGCTGCAACCGACCTGAGGTGCGTAGGCACTTATCAAGTGGGTTACAACCCCGTCAATAAGCACACCTACGACCATAAGCCGATCACTGTAGCGTTTCACCTCCAGGACTGCGTCTTGAAACTCCTCGGAGAGTACAACGGCCACCCCGTTCTCCCCACCGGCTGCACCCGTGTAGATCAGCTTGTAGCCATTCCCGATGAGCCGGGACCTGCGGCCTTTCCACCGAGTCTCCTGCAGGAATGCCACGGCCACCTTTCGCCTGAGAAGTACATCGGCTAACTCTCTCGCGCGTCCGGTCAGCGTGCCAATGTTGAGGCTGGCGAAGCGGATTTTCCGGGTTGGGGCTCGCGTCTTTGGCCGTGTTCGCCCCATACACGGTAGCCCTTGCCCACTTGCCACAGGAGTCGGGCGAATCTCCTGCGCGCCGTTTTGCGGCGGCGCCCTATCCGTGGCAACATTCTTTCTAAACTTGACCATTTTTAGTGGCTATTTGTGGCCTTTACAGGAGCGACTGCCGTCTGACCTCCCAACCCTAAAAGGGAAAGCCAGCGCCAGAGCCTCATCTGCTGTTCGGCAGGTGCCCCAACTTGCAGGGGAGGTTGACTTGGGCCCCGAAGATCGTGGTGGGGCCCCATATGCACCCTAATCTTTACAATCGATAGTGTTTTATTTGATGATTTGATGACCTTACAGAGTATTAAAACGATTAAATTTTTTTGCCGTGTATAGATCAGCACCTACTATATTCATATTTGTAATCAAGTGGACTAAATTCAGCAGTAGACAATGCCCGGCTTTTAATGAACAATGCCCCACTGACATTTTAGCCCATAAAAAAATACGGTATAGTAGGGCCCTCATTAAGATACACAAATTACGTATACACATGTTTAGTAACAATAATCTTTATTTACAGTGACCTTCGTCAAGTAATGAATGTTATCCATTTATTACTAACGGTAAACATGATAACAGACAATATTTTATTATGACGTATGTAACAAAATAATTAATAATGCAGTATAAATAAAAGTCTCAAAAATATGACGTAATTTTTATATAATATAAATGCTTTTAAATATGAAAATAAAAAAAAACAGTAATAAAGAAATGCCTAGTCAATAAAGCAATTTTTGTAAATCTGCTGATATGAAAATTTGGACAGATTCATTGAAATTCTGACCTTTGTGACCACAATGAAATAAGCTGTTTTCTGTGATAAAATAATATTGTAGTGGCTACAGATCATACATAATTATGTATATTCTAATGCTATCATATTGCTTATAGTTTCATTAACATGCTAGGTCAATCCTTGCAGACATCCAAGGCATCCTGCTTTTCTTCAGCAAGCTCCTTGCCCGTAGCATCAAGCATCTGGCGCGCAAAGTCTGAGATAGTCAAACCCTGAACGATCTGCCACTTGCCATTGGCAGTTGTGACTGGGAATGAGAATACGACATCACGGGGTGTTCCGTAAGATCCGTCAGAGACAACACCCATGCTCACCCAGCGGTCTCCACTTCCCAAGAACCAATCCCTCATGTGATCAGAAGCTGCTTTGGCAGCAGAGAGAGCCGAAGACATTTTTCTAGCGGCAATGACAGCAGCACCACGCTTCTGCACTGTTGTGATGAAGGTAGTCTTCAAGTATTCATCATCATTGATGGCATTAGTTACAAGCTTCTCTGTACGACCAACAGTCACAACAGCATTTGACGCATCTGGGAACTGAGTGGATGAGTGGTTACCCCAAATAACGACATTCTTGACATTCTGCACTGGGACACCAATTTTAGCTGCCAATTGAGACTGGGCACGATTCTGGTCAAGACGAGTCATTGCTGTGAAGTTTTCTTTAGGAATGGAAGGAGCATACTTAGAGCAAATGAGAGCATTTGTGTTGGCTGGGTTGCCAACAACAAGAACTTTCACATCCTTGCGAGCTACTTTGTCCATGGCTTGACCTTGCTCTTTGAAAATGCGAACATTGGCGGCAAGAAGATCTTTTCTTTCCATACCCTCTTTCCTGGGCATAGCACCAACTAGGAATGCAGCTACAACATCTTTAAATGCTTCCTCAGGTTTGAAAGTTGGCAATACACCAGCCAGGAGGGGAAGAGCACAGTCAGCGAGTTCCATCACCACACCTTCAAGGACTCCCATCATTGGGGCAATATCAAGAAGGTGCAGGTACACAGGTTGGTCAGGGCCGAAAACAGCACCAGATGCAATCTGGTAGATCAGGGAGTAGGCGATCTGGCCCGCAGCTCCGGTGACAACAACTTTAACAGGTTCAGCCTGAAAATGAGCAAAGAAAACCATATAACTTCCTGTTCATAGTTTATAATAACATCTAGTAACTAACCACTTGGGTCAAGACCCATAACATCCTACTATTTAAACTTAGATTTCGTTTTCATATTTTCCCACATATACTTCAGATATATTTATAATATGCATAACTAAAAAATTGTCTACATTTAGAAACTTGAGCTATTTCCAACAAATATGATACTAACTCCTTCAGCATTCATGTTTGTGCCAATGTTATTATTATGTAAGAGGTACAAAACAAGATCACTGCCAAAGAACTGTTTAGATGGGTTACCATAGTTACAAAGGATAATTAAAATACTACTTTCAAAAAGTTAACCTTATGAAGCCCACTTCATAAGGTTAACTTTATATAAACTAATTATTGGTAATAACTTTGATTAAATTTGGTTAAGACCAATTCTTTATACAATGAAGTAGCCATGGCAAAATTATTGATAACTGTTTTTCAATAAATCCTGTTATTTACAGGTTAGACTTTCTTATTAGAAGCTAACTGGAACTTTAATTAAGAATTTGTATGCAGTTTTTTTTTTATATAATTACATATCATTACATCAATAGACGTAACTATCTAACATAATTATTGATAAAAATCACCGCAACAACATGAAAGGTCAAACCAAAGTCAAGAAAATTAATAATTGTACAACTCACCATTTTTATATTTTGTTAGTTGATTGTTATTTCTTTAACTCTAGATTTTTATTGCTGCTAATATCAACCGGCTGAACCTTTTGTTCAAGACCAACTGTGACGAATTCCGCGCCAGGTAAAATGCGTCGTGTGAAGAACTCGTGTCGTGTACAAGCCCGATAACAGGAATTAGCTTAACAGCTGACAGTCGTCAAAGTTGACAGCCGACAATTTTGATAGATCTTACGGCAGCGCGAACGAGTGGCGCTTCTTGCATATTTTTAAGTAATTGTTCGTCAAGTACATTTTCCAAAAAAAAGTACATTTTATTTTAGTTAAATATCTGGTCACCTCTTAATATCTAAGATCTGCTGATCTTAGAAGTTGGAGCACATTGGTATTTGAATTTGACACAGAGGGCACTGTATCATGTGGTTCGTGTACAATCGATTCGAATCGTGTGCAACAAAAACAACCAAGTGCAAAATTATCGAAGATGATGTCAACGTTTATCCATTTTTATTATAATGGTCCATTATCTTTTCATTTTTATTACAACAAATAGGTATTGTTATAATACTTTCTCAGCTGGGAGTGGGACTCAGTTCTCCTCAATCACAGTCCTCATAACTTTCCATAGGTACTTTTTGGTCCTCATATTAAAAAATACTCTATGTAGTCCTCAGTGGCAGTCTTAGAGCATTTAAGTTGCAGTGTCTTCACTAGAATCTAAATACACTATTCGATAATTAGATTTATAGGAAACCAATTTAGGAAATCGGAAGGTGAATTGATAGCATTAGGGCAAGTCTAAGCTCTAACTGCTAAATACATATTCTAATTTCCTACAATAACTTAGGTATGTAGCTGTTTTAATGATTCCTAATGCTTAAGGTGAAGTTCTTGAATGAACCCATTAATTTATATCTATTTTAAAAAAAAAAACGTTGTTATCGTTACGCACAGCCCTCCACTTCGATTGAAACCCGAAAATTGGTTACCGCACATTCAAGATCGACCGCCATGGTGGTTCAACTTGTATGCTGAGCCGAGGAATATGTCTCAAGAAATCATTGAAACAAGCGCGATCGCCGCGATCTCGGTTAATTTGACCTATGAATTTTATTTAAGTTCAAAACTATTTATTTTACAAAAAAATATTTTTCAAAACTATTTATTTTACAAAAAAATATTTTTCGGGACCCTCAATCATTTTAAAATACCTATCCAACACCCAACAGTATATCACACGTTAGATTAAAAATGAAAAAAAAGTCACTTCTCACTTTACGTATAGGGGAGGTACCCCAGTAAAATTTCTATTCCTACTTTTTATCTTAGTTCTTTTTCGCCATGATTGATAAACATATTGCTACCAAATTTCAGCTTTCTAGTGCTAACGGTCGCTGAGATTATACACGGACTTACAGACATATAGACTGACTTGGCGAAACTATAAGGATTCCTTGTTGACTACGGAACCCTAAAAAAGAGTCAGTATAAAAAATGTAGTTAAATAATGATGGAAAACAGTTAATAAACTGCCAGAAAAGCCACATGCGCAGAAGTAGTAATTGTCAAACAAGCATGTCTTCAACGTAGTCTTTATTTAATCTTGAAATACGTTTTCTTGGCGAGAACACTACTGTTGATTACCTCAGCTTAGTATATCATGAAGGTTGATTACTAGCCTTACAGATCTAGACTTCTAAACCATTAAGATGTCTAGATGCATATTCTAATAGTAAACAAATTAACTGTAGGTATTCTAATCGTAAACAAGTTAACATATTACTCTTTTATTAAAACTGAAAAACTTTGTATCCAAGATCAAGATACAAAGAAAACGTCCTAGTGAGAGCTCTTTGGTGAGAATGACATAACTCACATACCATAGATTGACATAACTATAACCTCAAAGTTCTTTTTAGGTAGTTTGGGCTGCCTTCATAGGGTTTCGACCAAAAGTATAGTGGTACTACCCTTTATTGAAGCGGAATTACTTTAAGATTTAATGTTTTGAAGTTCCGCAGCTTCAAAATGTCGTCGCTTTTAAGGTCTACAAAGTTTGTGCGGTACTTCACTGGTGCGGCCCGTACTCTTATCCTGAACACAGCCAAGACCGCAGAAGCAAATTCTTTAATCAGCGCTAAAGCTATAAGTGCTGCGAATAAGTAAGTGAAACACATTATTACTTATAAATTAAATTTTACAACGTAGGTAAATAATTAAATATAAAAAGAACCCTAAGAAAAAAATAACAGGTGTATATTTAAGTTTATTCTAGCTAATGTAGCTGTAGCTGCTTAAGTCTCGCAAATTTAATCATAAAAAGTTTACTTCTAAAACTTTTCATTGAAATAGGTTATGTTCTAAAGCAAAACAAACCACCAATACAGACACTTAAATCCTCCGCTTTCATGTAGGTTGGTCCGACAAGAGCTTTATGTCCTACTCACCAGAGTCGTGCGTTCCTCTAACTAATTAAGCTCTTTAATCTCCATAAGTAATAAAGAGCTGATGATATGAAGTATTTGATTGTGAATGTGTGACCCAGGCAGAATAAACGTAAGGGTTTTTGTCGGATGCCAACATAGCAATAACAACATTGTGCCATAATAACAGCCTATTTTGCTATTGTATTGATATTGTTATTAGCCTTCTAGTCTCCATAATTTTTTTTTTAATTTATTTATAAAAACTTATTTAAAAAAAGGAGTCATATTTTGGAAACAGACAGCAGCACATAACTTAATATAGAGATGGTCCCATGGGGGGATTTTGCTCTGCAAGTCATATTTTATTGCATCACATCTGCTCATAGTCGGAAGACTGATTGTAAGATAATAATAAAAAAAAAAAAAAAAAAATTATAAACTTTATCCACCATTAAAGCAAATATTGTACAAAAGCGTACTTACTGCCTTGGGCATTTTCTACCAATCTACAATTTTTAACCTTTTAAGCTTATTCATACACCGTGAAATTTAAATGGTTGTTTTCCCGTGGCAGAATGACTTGCCATAAGGAGTACTTTTGAAGCATACTGAAAAAATTAAAAAGTTTTTTTTTTATAAATAATTATTAAAAATATTTATCAACTCAAAAAAGCGAAAACAATAATAACATTAGACGTAATTTGTAGGTACTACTAGAGTCGCATGAGCAGCCCGCCGTCAAAGGAAACCGATTCATTAAATATTTAAACCAAAATAAGCTCTCGCACGTTGTGATACGTCATAATTAGCTTGCACTCTACAGGTCCATTTAATGTTTTTAATATTTTATTTCTTTATCAAACGTTTGTATTACCAAGATACAACCATTTCGCTGAGGGAAAACAACCATTTAAATTTCACGGTGTATAGTTATGCCATCTCAGCCACAATCAATGTCAGAAACTTACTGACATCTAGAAAAATTCATAATTTTACTGATTTCAATTATTATGATGTGAAAAATAACATTCTTTAAAAAATACCAGTTCCCTTTCCATTCTAGGTCTTTCCCAGTCCTAATCATTATTTTGAAATTCCAGTGTTTTAATGAGAGACTATGCAACAAAAAAAAAGGAAAACTTAGAACCACTGTTACAAAAACTAGATGCAGAAGTGCGACGATTTGGAAGAATTACCAAGAAGGACATTGATGAAGTTCTGGATGAAATCAAATCTAAAAATGATATCACTAGTTCACAGTCCCTGTTGGTCATTAGGTGTTGTGGTAAGAAAATAATTTTATAGAAAAACTAATTGACCCAGCAAACTGTATTGCCTGTGATTTTTTCCCTATTTTCTCACCGTTTAAACTTTCCTCGGAGTATAAGAAATCATCATCAGCCTTTTTAATGTTCCCACTGCAGGGACACAGGCCTCCTCTCTAAGAGAGGGAATGGGCCGTAATCCACCACGCGGGCCCAGTGCGGGTTGGTGGATGTCACATGTCTTCGAATTTTTGGCTCTAGGACATGCCAGTTTCCTCACGATGTTTTCCTTCACCGTTTTGAGAGCAGTAGTGATGAAATAAATTACACAAAGTAATGCGCCTGGCTGGGTTTGAACCCGCGACCTACTACACGCAAGTCGGGGCCGTTACCACTCGGCCACCACTGCTCATAATCATGGGTATAGGAAATATTCCAAGAAATTAGCCAAATCAAGCCACTTAACCAGACCTTACAGATCACTTTTACAGACACAATTAAAAAGCGATAGGTGTGCAGACACCAATGTCCTCTTGAGGCTTATTGAATTAAATGGAGTAAAGTCACTTTACGACACCCCTTATCTAGTGCATAGTACATGTCACAATATAGATGGACACACCCTTCCCAACCTTAAAAAATTTTTAGAAATACAGTTCCAATTGTCAATCCCTGTAATTTTATTATTTCTTTTTTTCATCACCAGGTGAGCTGGTACCGGAAGAGTTACCAGAACAAAGAACACTTCTGGTACAAAAGATATGGAGTGTGCTCACCGAAAGAGGGATTCCTATGGATATCTCTCACTACAATGCCCTGCTGAGAGTATACATTGAAAATGAACACCAGTTCTCTCCAGCCAAATTTCTTGAAGAGCTGGAGAGGAAAGGTTTACAGCCAAACAGGTATTACTTCAATGCTAATAAAAATCTGTTGTACTTATGAGTTGCATGAAGTTTTAATAAATAAAAGTGCTTTGGAAACCCAAGACAATAGATGTTCCAAGCAAGTAGACAATGTATGTTTTATGCATATAAACCTTCCTCATGAATCACTTTCAATTGGTAAAATTGCATGAGAATTGGAAAAAAAATAAAGCAATGTTACCCAAACAATTCTGTAGTTTAGGTGACATTGTTTTATATATATAAAAAATACTTTAGTCTTGAAATCATCCTACTGAGCATGTACCTTGAGATTAGGAAATTGAGCTTCTCTAAATCCAAAATGTTGTAGTGGTATAATTTGATTCTTTGAGATTTCTGATAAAAACCTTTTCTTTGTGTAAGGATTTTTAGCAAATGAATACCTTCAAATCAAATCAAATAATTTATTGTGATACACAGGTATTATAATAGGTCTTAAATAATATATGTTCATGCCGTGATCCGCCACACAGGGCATACAAATAGAAAAATATCCAGTTCATGATTCTAGACCCCCCAGTGGTGGAATTTTTTTGTCGGTTTTTTCTTGTTTTTATTAATTTTTCCAGTTTATGATTCTAGACCCCCAGTGGTGGATTTTTTTTGTCCGTTTTTTCTTGTTTTTATTAATTTTTTATGTTTTTTAAATTAAACTGTACAAAAACGTCATTTTAACATATTTTACGAAAAAAATGAGTGAATTACATTCCAGATTAAAAATGTCATCAGGTTTGATTCGAATAACGACTTTATTTGCCTTGATTTTTTTCCTAAATATATCATTGGGATTGGTTAGAATAACGATTTTATACAGGTAAAAAAATTAAGAAAAAACAACATTTTTCAAAAATTTGTAAAAATTCCGACAATAAAATTCCACCACTGGGGGGTCCAGAATCATGTACTGGATCTATGGTATTTGTTTGCATTAACATGTCAATGACACCCTGTAGAGTATATAGTTGGATTATCAGGCGGTAAGAGGTCACTTTATTGGGTTACTTCCCAGGTTTTATTATTTCAGTGGTGTTACCTTGCATAATTTAGTTAATAGTCCTTTATTACTTGAGCACATGTTGCGAAAAAAAGACGTAACAACGAAATAATCTTTTGAAAATGGAACTAATCAGTCTTCTCTTTATTCAGGGTAACATACCAAAGACTGATGTGGCGTTATTGCCAAGAAGGTGACGTAGAAGGCGCTACAAAAGTGTTGGAAAAAATGCGTGAACTCAGCATGCCTGTCTCCGAACCTGTGCTAAATGCCCTAGTGATGGGCCATGCATTCCATGGGGACACCGATGGGGCTAAAGCTGTACTTGAGACAATGGCCGGAGCTGGTCTTGAACCTTCAAATCGCACGTTTACACTGCTGGCTTGTGGATACGCCAAAAAAGGTGATATTGAAGGCATTCAGGCAACAATCAAAACAGCTAACGAAAAAGAAGCTTTATTGACAGACAGGGTAAGGTTAAATATGATTTATTTGTAAGTTACATTCCATACACCCGAAGACGACCCGATAGTGGTTACCGCCAAGTGTACCAAAATTATGCTGGAGGACAGGATTCTGGAAATGGCGCAAACCATTTCGAGGACCTCCATTTCTTCGGCTTCAGAGGCGCATTGGGCGGTACCCAGTATCAGATGGGTAAATGGGGTCCCAGGATGCGGCAAGTCCACCTGGATGGTGAAACATTTTGACGAGGAGAGCGATATCGTAGTAACCACAACAACTGAAGCTGCTAAAGATCTAAAAGAAAAGTTAGCGCACCGACTAGGAGATCGCGTCAAAGTAAAGGTGCGCACTATGGCCTCAATTTTAGCCAATGGGGTCAGACCAGAGGAGAGGTGCCGTCGCCTTATGGTTGACGAAGCCCTCATGAACCACTTTGGGGCCATAGTAATGGCAGTGAAGTTGTCTGGAGCGAGCGAGGTCGTTCTCATCGGAGACGTGAATCAGCTACCGTTTTTGGACCGAGAGAACTTATTTGAGTTAAAGTACACCCGTCCAAACGTGGTGGCTGGCATCACCCAGGAATTAATGTGTACGCATCGGAACCCAATGGACATCGCACTAGCCCTGAGCGAGATATACCCCGGTATATACTCCTCCAAGACGTCGTGGTCGCGGGTCCACTCCCTGAGGGTGAGGAGGTTCACAGGTGCGCAAATACCGAAAACTGCCCAGAACACCTTATTCTTAGTCCATACGCAAGAAGAGAGAGCTTCTCTCGCCGACCAGGGCTATGGATCTGGTGAAGGGTCGCGCATCCTTACCATTCACGCAGCTCAGGGGTTGATCTGCGAAAACGTCATTATAATTAACACAAAGTCAAGGAGGCTCCAGATCCACGACAGCATCTCACACGCAGTTGTCGCGGTGTCGAGACACACGGTCAGCTGTGTGTACTACACCGACAACGCCGACGACGCTACGGGCCGGTTCGCCCGGAAAGCGATGGATGCGCCTTCTAAAGTGGTCGTCGAATACAACCTTAAGACGGCCATGCAGCATCGAGACACCGCAGTCATAAAAGCTCTGATGGAGTTGGTGAAGACTCTAGGCGGCAAATAAATAAAACTCCTTTACCTACCAACCCTAAAAACCAAATAACCCCCACCACCTAGCATTAAGTATTAGCATTAAGTGATATGTAATAGGACAAAAAAAAAGAAATAAGTTAATATTGTATGATTTAATAATAACATAGTAATAAATAAAATAAAATAATAAAAAAAAGAGTCTGAGGTGGACTCGCGTAGTTTTTTAAGCTTAGTTTTAAGTAAAGATGAGGGCATGACGAATGCCATGAATTGATAACAAAAAAAGTGTAAACAATAGTGCATATTATAGAAAAGTGCGCGGACCACCATGTCTGCGGTAAAATAAATTAATAAAAAAAAAAAAATATGATTTATTTTCCATTAAAAAAATAGATTTGTTTTACCTACAATAACAAAACAACCGATCCGAATCGAACAACACAAAGTCTTCAGTTCGATTCCCATGCTTGACTAGCCCTATTACTGGAACTTAAAAAAAATCCCTGTGCTAACCCTTTGGGGAATAAGTATAGGCGAAAACTTATTAGCTCATAAAATATGTTACATTTTATATTTGACTTTAAAACCACTTTTCCTTTCTAGGATGTTCTAGAAATCATTGAACATCTAGCCATCAGCGGACATGGCGACAAAGTGGAAGAACTTATACCCCACTTGCAAAAAGGTATTGGTTACAATCAAGATGTCTGCAATGTCATACTTAGACTACTCAACAAGGGACAGGAACAAACTGCCAAGAAAATCATGAAAACAATGCCAAAATCAACAACCATCGAGGATACCCCCTTCAAGGGCGCATTCTTTGTGAAACAACTGCTTAGACTTAACAAACCTGCTGATGAAGTTATTGAAACCTGCAGGGAATTGCAGAACGAAGGTCTGGTTCCAAATGCTTTCTTCATTGCAACTGAGGGAGCTCTTCAACACGGCCAAGCAGAGTTAGCGCAGAAACTGTTCAAAGAACTAAAGAAAGAAGGCCTAGAAATCAGACAACATTACTACTGGCCATTGTTAGTGGCCAAAGGAAAAGAAAATGATGAAGAGGGACTTCTGCAAATTCTTAAAGAGATGTCCAGTGATGGCATTACTGTTACTGGAGAAGCTCTGAGAGATTATGTGATACCATTCTTAATAAAAAGAGATACCCCGCAGAATGTATTGACCAAACTACAAATCGCGAATGTACCAGCTATCCATGGAGCAAGAAACTTGATGGTGGAGCTTTTAGATGAAGGAAATCTAAAACAAGCAGCAGAAATTGCTGTGATGTATCGTCCGTGGGGCAACTACTCTCTTGTTGCTAGGTCCCTTATCCATGCAGTGACAAAGACAAAAGATATTAATTCTTTTGCAACAGTACTTCACGTCATTAGTAGTAAACCTCAAACTCAAGCTCAGGCTGAAGAAGATTCCGTCCAAGACGAAGGTCAAAGTGAAGAAAATAATGACCTGCAAGAAGTGAGCCGCATTGTTAGATCATCAGTCAAAGGTTTAGCTAAACCAGATTTGGCAGAGAAACTATTGCAGGCGGTTTATTCTAAGGGTCTAAGGATAACTACGGCCACAGCAGAATCCATAGAACAGTTTCTGGGAGAAAGTATGACAACGAATTTGTCACAGTTATTGACGAAACTGTCGACGTCTGAAATGGAGCCCATTCCTATCGAGAGCCAGCGGAAGCCAGGCGGGCCGCGCACCACCGCGCAGATGGAGACGCAGCTCATGCAGCTGAAGGCCAAGGGAGCCAACAACCTAACGCGCTTACAGAAGCAGTTATTAGTAGCTTACATAAAAGAAAATAATGTGAGCAAAGTGAACAGCTTCTTAGAAGAGTTGAAAGCATCGGACTTCGAACTAACAACGGCAACTCTGGCACAGTTATTCGAGTTTTACTGTGAAAACGATGAAATCGAAAGGGCTGACGCCTGTAAAGCACAGCTGGCCAAAAAGGAGCCAGATTTTCTTTTAAACAAGTTTAAATTAGTGCAGATGGCGTTTGCTTTGATTAGAGCTAACAGATTCGAAGATGCGGTGGCGTATTTGAAGGATAACAAACAGGTGGATGAAGCAGCAGGCTTCATGATCAATTCAAAGTGCTGGCAGATTTTGAACACATTAGCAGAGCGGAAGAATGCTGATCAGGTAAGTGGATTCTTTGGATTTTACTACTTTTATGCTAAATAACGACTTTCGTATCATTTTTGCTGCATAAACAAGTAATGAATAATTTCATAAACCAAGTTTAAAACAGTATCTAAAGATTCATCGAAAGTATAAAGTCTACAAGTGAAAACACTTATTGTAATTCCAGGTTAAAGAAATGACAAAGACTCTCATTGACCACAAATACGTCGAGCCTTCGAATGTCATCTTAGGACCTTCAATCAAAGTGCATTTACTGAATGATGACATAGAAGGTGCTCTCAAAGAGTTCGAGAATTGCTGTAAACAATACAGAAGTACTCCTTGGAAAGGGGAACTGATGAAGGCACTTATCATGAAGGAGGATGCTACCAAACTGCAGTGGTTGGCGGATCTTAGTACACAGGTATAATATTCCCAATTTTTTAATTACACACTTGGTAGGTGCATAAAATAAAGAGACGAGATGAGAAGGAAACACGAAAATAGGCTAACTAGTTATATACTCGTACAGTGTAGATGACATTTTCAAAGGCGGCATACGATAGATTAAGGGATTGTTCACACCAAACGTATTGTCCGCCGCTGACTGTGAGTATACTCACTGTCTGCCCCAGTGTGAACGTCGACTCAATCTGCAGCACGCGTACTCACCAAGCCGACAATAGGCTATAGCGTACGATGCGCTACATGTGTGAACAAAAGAATAGGCTCGTGTAGGTTCACACTAGATGCGTACGCTGAGCGGCTGACTATTCTACACATAAAAGAGCTCAGTATTTGAAGTTGCTCGTAGTCTACACTAATATAATAAAGAGGTAAAGTTTGTTTTTTTGTTTGTAGGAGGTAATCTCTGGAACTACTGGTCCGATTGGAAAGATTATAGCAACAATAGAAAGCTGCTTTACTCCCGAGTGACATAGACTATATTTTATGTACGCGGGCGAAGCCGCTGACAAAAGCTAGTATTTTATAAACGATCTCTGAGATCACTCGTGGTATACGATAAAACTAGCGTAATTTTTTTTTTCAAATCAGGCGCTTTACTGATTTTTCAATTAAATGATGCGCATTCAGATATTTGCGAAGCTCTAGTGGAAGAAGAAAATAATAAAAAGAAGAGATTGTGGGTACATCCCTTAAACCCCCCAATCTTCATACATAACAGATGCTATGTCTTCCCAAGCGCATCTTCGTAAGTTTCTATCACTAAATTCTTCTGAATTCGCATTCCAAACACATTCTCTAGAATGTACTTCTGCAATAAACTTTTCGGTGTCGAACATCGCGAGGTGTCACGTGTCACGTCTGTCCTCATTGAAGTTTGTTTCTCGAGTGAATTGCGGCCGAGGCGTGGCGGTGCGGGCGCGGCGGAGCGGCGCTATTCGGCTACTGCGTCCGCGTAGCCAATAGTCGGTTCGGTGTGAACGACAATTTAAATATATATGGAAAAGCAATAAACTGCGTAACGCGCGCTCACAGTCAGCGGCCGACAATACGTTTGGTCTGAACGATGCCTAAGGGTCGGTTCATATCTGACGTAAAATACGCCAAGCGTATCATCAGTCGCGTCTATTCGGTCGAATGTGTCAGTTCATATCAAACGGAAAATGCGTCGAGCGTAACATCCGACTTTCTGCGTTTAGCATAGAGCGGTTGTGTTGTGTGATACTGAATTTTAAAATGAAGCCTATCGAAATTATTGCTATTTGGGAGGCTTTAGAACAAGATCGAAAAAGGAAACGTGGATATTGGATGCATACTTTATATCATCATCATCATCATCACAGCGTTAGTCCCGGTTGCTTCCTTGGCTTTCACCTCGGTGCCCGGGGTCCGCTTTCCGACTTAAACGCCTCCACTTCGCTCGGTCTTTCGCGTCCTTTGCCGTAAGCCCATTGGCACGCATATCGTCCCTTACGACGTCGATCCAACGCCGATGCATACTTTATATACTAAAAGAATATCAAGTTGCCAATTTAATTGTCTTTATGCAACTAAGGTGTTTGGTCAAATACAAAATAAGGTCCGCATTTTTAAACCAGCAGATCAGAGCACAATAGTTGTTTCATTTTGAACCCTATTAGTGGTCTCACTAGATCACCTATTGCCAAGCCCGGCAATAATCAGTATTACAGCATGTCCATAGAATCTTTTGATGAACTCCTTACTTTTAAATGTTCCATAACTAAGTATGATACGAAATTTCGATGTGCCATTACTCCTGAAGAAAGACTGACTATTACATTGAGGTAAGAGATATACATATTTAAACAGGATAGTTGTAATTAGCTTTTGTTTTTGACACTAATATTTTAATATTATTGACATGTATATTAAAATGATACAAAAATCGTTGACAATGCGTTGACGGAAACGGAATAGACGCTGTACGCTCGACGCACTAACGTGTCATCGGTTGAGTGAGAACGGTCAAGTATTTTCCTATACATTTGTCTGTTCTGGCTTTACGCGACCGATAATACGCGACGCATGTTCCGTCAGATATGAACCGACCCTTAAAAATAAAAAACAAAACGTCAAAATATACTATATAATTTCTCAATATTTATATTATTACGTATTCTACAAATGCTTAACCAAATCATCACCGAAGGGAAATTTCACGTTAGACGCACCCGTCGAAGTCACGGTCTGCGACTCTATTTTTCTCTCGTATATAATACAACATACCTGACATATTTAACTACAGAAATAGCTCTATTAATACAAATCCATAAATAATGTAATGTAACATAATTTCAGGTGCACGGCGAAGTGAACATCCTGCACGACTTGGTGCTCGCGTTCGTGGAGTGCGGGCGCCTGCGGCAAGCGCGCCGCATCCTCGAGACGCCGGGCCTGCAGACTCGCCACCGCCGCCTGGACGACGCCTGCCAGAGATATGTTGAGGTACTTTTTTGAACCTTTATCAGACATCCATAAAGTTTACTGTAACTAAATCATCATACCTTACCTTAATCCAAATTTATCTGAGGTTGGCTCAGTATGTTTTTGGTTTCTGTACATGTTGTCTAGTCATAGCATATGTCCAGCACAGTCCCTACACTATGAGTATAAAAGCCAGTATGGTTACACTTAAATTACGAAAATAAAACTGCTACAATTTTATTACAGGAAGGAAAATCAGAATATCTCGAAGGTTTACTTGAAGCTACAAAGGAATTGTCTCACATTGACCGCTCCAATATCTTCTACCATCTTCTCATTACTTACTGCAAAGCTAAAGAAACTGACAAGGCTCTTGGACTTTGGACACTCCTACAGGAAGAAGGCGAAGTCCCCAGTGACCAATTCCTTTCATATCTCGGCAAGCATTTGAAATCACAGAACAGAGAAGTACCATTCTCAATACCAGAAGAGAAAACCAAACAAACGGGTAAGAAACAAAAAGGTGACGTTGTGGAAAAGATCGTGACACGCCGAGAACCCTCGAAACCGTCCAAAAACGATGTATCTACTCACGTCGAAACCATGACCAAAGACGGACAACTCTCGCAAGCAATGGATGTCGCTATGAAATCAATCGAGCATGGAGTAATCCCTAAAACCAGTGTCCTGAAATACTTACTAAAATCTTTGGCTGAAGCTGGAAATGTTGAAAAAATACAACAGTTGGGCAAATACATAAACGATTCACTGAAACGCCGTATTACGTACGATGATAAGTTAACTTTGGCAGTATTCACGAGAGGCGCTGGAGCACAACATATCGACAGTTTACTGGAGTCAGTCAAATCAGCCAAAACAGAAGAAGAATTAGACAGTATGTTAAGAAAATTCCCAAGGAGTGGCGCGCTCTCAACAGCTATTCAGGATAACGAACTTGTTGCCAAATGTAAGTATGGACGATGGATATTATCTGCCAAATGAACACTTCTAAATAGATTTAATTTGTTACAGTTAGAATATAGAATACGTTAATATGCGCATCAACTAGGTAATCTGCAAAATGCCGGGTGCAATCCGATATAAGTGTGAAAGTTCACTTAAAGTAGCATATAACTCCTCTTAGTTAGTCTGCATGATAACGGATGTTAAATCGCGGAAGAGAGTAAACGCTTTTCAACACTTTTCCCCCTTTAGTTCGACAGAGCTCCACGCTGCAGGATATCTAGTTCTGAGTGGTTACAAAAAAAAAAACATTGAGTGTTGGTGTAACCTAAAATAATTATGTTAATTCTTATGCGTAAAACGTCATCAAACTAGATTATTTTTTTTTTTATATTATTATTATTAAAAATTATAAATCTACTACACTCTCAGCACATTAGCGGTAACACAATTATACCGAAATGTCTCACCAGAAAAACTCTACAACTGTTTATTCAAAATTGTCGTAATAATTTGTTTCTTTTGTAGGTATCGAAATAAGCAATATTGCCGCAGAGAAGGGAAAGTTCCTGCCAGCCAATCTGTTATGGATGGAACTTGTGTTAGCTGGACAAGATAAGGAAGCCGAAAAGATTTGGACAAAATGGCTGAGTGACGCACCCGTCGTCGTGTTCAGGAGATTACTACAAGAAAGTCACACTAGAAAAGAGCCAGAAATGATTGAAAAACTTATCACATTATTGAAGACAAACAAAGGATTATCATTATCGTCGTTAGGAAACGCATACTCGCGCCTTATTAACTTTTATGTAGTGGAAAATAAATTGGAAGCCGCTGAAAAAACTTTGTCTGAGGCGTTGAAAGTGGGCCTGAGGACTGAACACTTGAATAAAAGCACTATTATGAGGCTGAAGACTTTGGTAGAACAATCTGGAAAAGCTTTCAATTACTCCGTCTAATTCGATTTAGGAATAAGTCATGTTGCTTCGCATATTAATATCAGTGTTCATCTTATGGTAAAAGTATTGTATTTGTAGAATATTGTACACTATCCATCATACTTTTTTAGTATGTTAATTTAATATTGTCACTATTTTGTTTCTAAACCATGTTATGCTACTACTGAGATATGAGAATTATCTTTTTACGATGCCCTTGTTTATTATCACCTTATTGTAAAGAATGTAGATTATTCCCTAACTACGGACACAAAAATTATGTGAACCGAAAATTTTATTGCATCTGTGGTAGTTATTTTTAGTGTTAATTAATAAATTATTAGTTAATATTTTTTAATTTTATTTTGTGTCCTAGTCATACCGAACGAAACGAAAGTTTAAAAATTTTAATCCCGAACGACAGTGATGGATTTATATAATTAACTCCCGAGCAACGTGAGGGAATGAAGCCGCCAAGGACAGTTTTATCCCTGCGTTGCATACTCTACTTTTTAATTAAAAGACAACTTACGAAATCTAACGATATTTTAGAAAAATATAAGTGAAAAAAAATTACAAGCTAATCTTCCAAAACCTTAAAACTCGATAATCAATCAAATCAGTACTGCAAGATTCTATGATTTTAATTTTCATAATCTCATTCATTACGTTTTTCAAAAACTCGAAATTTTATTCTTTTTTTTTTAATGGCAATTTGATTTTCGAGTAAACTTATTCGACGCACGTACATTTTAATTCAATGTTTTTGGTTTTTGATGTTCCAAATTCAAGTCTCATCATTCCCTAGGGAGCGCTGGGGTGGGGCGATTCCTAGTAGTATGAAATATAATAGTGTCCTATTATATTTTTTATCGAGCAGGTGGTGTAAAAAACATATAAAAAAATAACTTATAATAAATCGAAGAACTCTCTTGCCTTTTTCAACTCTGGGGCTTAATTACTGTAATTACAAGTGCCATAGCCTACTCGTCTTCTGACTGACGCAAATCCTTAGTTGTTTCTGAAGGTTCCCATTTCGGATTCAGTGGAAGAATATACCCGGGGAGGTACCATTGTGCCTTCAACGGTGCTGCCAACCTAGTATCACCCGCATGCGCAGTGTGTTATCTTTGCGATGGAACATTCGCTTCTGAATAATTTAAATGTTCCCAAACAGTGCTTATGTATAATTTGGAACATCGGCTCAAAAGATACAAATGGAACATTTGGAACAACTGCTAAAAAGTTTTTTAGTTCAGGTCACAAACGTTTTATTTTGAATGTTAAAAACACTGAAAGTCACAGTAAAGAGTATTTCAGTGTCCTCATTGTTCCAAATGATGCACTTAAAATATTACTGTTGTTCCAATCTAATGGAACATTAAAGTCTTTTGGAACAGTGAATCGGTTTAGTAAAGAATTGCACAAGTCTAGTTGAGAAACACCGCCAACGACCCTGGCCTAGGAAAACGGGTTCCCCTCATGAGTGCCTAAAAACGCATGATGGCATCCACCGTAGACCGCCCCCTGTGAAAACCAAACTGGTTCTCCGGAAAATCTGAGGACCCACTAGCTGCGGGACGAGGCTTTTTGCAATTATTCATTCAAAAAGACTTTCCACCTCATGGCAGCACGATGCCCGATCCGGTACGTGGACGGATAGCCTATAGGGCCCCCGCTTATCGATGAAAACTATTTCTCCGTCTTCCACCGAAGTGGGTACCTAAAAAACTGGTCCCAAAAACAAACTTAAGCAGGTTTTTCTCTAAAATTGCAAAAAGGGGGTAAAACACGGATATTTTCCAAGGTAAGCAGTTGCTTACAATGCTTACCTTGCAGCAACAACGGTTACAAACATAAAGTAAAAAGAACAAAATCGCTCGATTTAAGCATTCCAGACTCTATTTTGTAGGGTTTTTTGAAGTCTCGTGTTTACGTGAACAACCCCAAGATTCTGGAAGCCCTCAAAAACAACATTCGACGCGAGTGCGAGAATCTGTCGCCCAAAGTTCTCACCGAAGTCATGAAAAATGCCATAAAACGAGACCCTAGACTCTGATTCTCAGTGATTTTGATTATTAATAATAATACAAAAAAATACTGTTTCATGTTTTATTTCTGTGTATTTCAACCGTATTTAGTATTTTAATGATTACACAGGTAATTATATTATAATTTGGCAAATTTATATTAAACCTTAACGTTTTTACTTCAACTAGAATCAACTAATTTTTAGTAATAAAAAGCAAAAAAAAAAAATTATTGATACGCAAATAATATTTTTTTGCAAACCGTACTTTTCACTCAAAATTTGACAGATCGAGGTTATTGACTTTCCTGTTCTTATTTGGAACGCATTATATTTATCTGTTTTAACTCAAGTATCTTGGTAAAATACTATTCGATTTTTTCTATAATGACTATCACAATAATACTACACTACAAATGCAATGAAAAACTAATATCTGTGGACTGATTTATTGTAACACCAAAGGCTGTTTTAAATTAATGCTTTTTGTTTCTGAACGAACCGGAAACGAATGAACATTGTGGCGGGAAATTAGGCGTCACTCTGAGGGAGAATTTCCATTTTCTTTTCGCGCCCGCGCATTTTCCAGTTTGGTTTGTTTAGGAAACATTGTAAAATTACATAAATATAAAATGTTTTATCCAATAGATTCATTGAAAAGGGGTGGCAGATTTTATTTGTGTTGGGTTGCCGATTCATGGCCTTTGCGTTTTGCTACTATTACTCACAGGCAGCTTTGGTCTCAAGATATTCGAAGAATATGGTATGGAAATAACTTGAAATGTTGTATTTTTGTAACTGTTAATATACCAATCCACTTACTTATTATTTATTTTTGCATTTTAGTGACGATTTATTAGAAGTGATGACGAACGAGTCCGGCCGTCCCACCAACAGGTTTTCTCTTCGCTTGAGCTCTCAACTTCTTCGTGGATTAGTCAGATTATACCAAAGAAAGGCTACCATTTTGTTAGGTGAGTTTTGATAAAGAATGAAAGAATACCAAGGTATTTTGATATTTTCATAGACATTGAGTACCTAGATAGGTACCTAAACCTAATCTCATGCTCGTTTTTACTAAGTATTACTTATCTATATTTCGACACCAAAGTGTAATTTTTATATATCTTAATATCTAACCTGAATTAGCCTACTACTGGGCACAGCCATGTCTTAAGGTTTTCTGCCTCCTACAGTAGGTAATGTTATGCCTGTGTTAGCCTAATTGCTCAAAATGCAGTACTTTTGATGGGCATTACTGCATGTACCTACTCACCTATGGATTGTTATTTAATAATGTTCTGTTTCAGGTGAATTATGCATGATCAACGCGAATGTAATGAAACACTCCAAGAAAAAGTTAGTAGAATTATTTTTATTAAATAGGTACCTAGTTTAACACTTAGACTCTATTTCACTTTTCAACATAAATAGCTGATAGATCAACAATTTATACTTAACAATAATTAAAATAAGAATTTAAATAAACTAGCTATTATCACAAAGTATTGAAGTAGTTAGTACTTATTCTTAATGGAGTCATTTACAAATGGCATGTTATCTTAGATGGAATATCCATGAGGTAGTGGATGTGGAAGATCAGGAAGTGAGGCTGCCTCAGCTGCAACCTCTGGAGATCCGAGAGATAGTTGAGGAACCACCTGAAAATGAACAGAGAATTGAGGAAATGATACAGGTTTACACACTGTTATTTTGGATTAACTTGGGTTTTCATATAGATTATGGACCTCTGATTATACTTACAGTATGTTAGGAATTATTATATAAAATGTACAGTACCTAGTTAAAGCTATGCTGTAACTTAGGTATGTCTGTATGCAAGTTCACATGTAAGTTAATACCTAGCTATTATGGATGTAGTAGTAATTTATAGTGTGGGGCAAACTTTTTATTTAAAAAGAAAACACATCTGTTTTCCTGAAGGAGTCAAAAACTGCCCCATTAACCCCATAGGTAAGTCAGAACTAAGGATTTATACAGGGTTAGTCAAAAGTAACAACATTCCCTACCTATTATTATAAGTACCTTTTTACATTTTTTATAATAATATAGGTATTTTCTATGATAAGTATATAATGTGTGTACATAAATGATAGAATAAATAAATATAAATTTTTATTTTAATATATTTACTAAACTGGTTTGCTTACAGCAAAGTGGGAATGTAGTCTCAAACATTGCTGATATAACACTCAAAGAAGCCACCATAGGTGAAGTGTTACTGCCACCAAATGTAAGTTTTCTAATTCTTCATAGTAATTATATTCTATCTTCAATCATATTCATCAGAAAGTCAAACAGGGCATGCTGGAATGTAAAATTGGAACATGAAAACACACATCAAGCTGTAGGTACTTTACTGGGGTAAGATACTTGGTCAGCAGGAATTTCTGGCACTGCTATATACTTTGATGATAAAGCATAGCAGATCAGCCTTTATGATGTTCCCCAGCTGGGGCTTAGGCTCTCACAATAAGCTTTAATCCACCACACGGGCCCAGTGCAGATTGGTGGATGTCAAACATCATCACAATATTTTTCTTAGTACACCATTTTGAAAGCAGTAGTGATGAAATAAATTACAAAAAGTAATGTGCCTGGCTGGGTTCCGCGACCCACCACTTTTAGAACCTTCAAATTAGCCGCAACATGCAACAGCAGCGCGGTCGTCGCGATGCTTTCTTTTTTCATATAAAAAAATGACGCGCGGCCGCTCTGCGGCTCGGCTGTATCACGGCAGTCGCACATTTGTCTTGTAGTCGCACCACAGAGTACATTAATCTATGAGTCGCACAAATGTAAGACACATATGTGCGAATATGCCTGGCCGTTACCACTGAGGTGCTCATTATAATGATAAAGCAGTGAGTGAAAATGATGTGATGATGGTTTTGTAACATTTCGCCTCCTTTTCAATTTCTGGCGAATTTTAGCAAAATGCGTGACAGTGTGTCCTCGTCTTATTTAATATTAGATGTACTTACGATCGTTAGCTAAGTTATAATAATACCTATACCTATATAGGTAAATGGTTTTTTTTTTATGGTAGGTAAAAATCATCGAATGACGAATCCCACTCTTGGGCGGAGCGGGAAACAGTGTCAGACTCTTACTGACTAAAGAACCTACCCCGTGCCTTCCTTGCCTTATTCCCAGAGACCCGGTGTAACGCTTTCGCATCAACCCTCAGCTCCGGGAGGCTTCGACCCTGTAGGGTGCTGACAACTCCTTGAGGCGCGCGGGAACGGTGCGCGCCGTCGACGACTTGGGCTCGGTCTGGACTGCTACCAGACAACCGGACGGCGAGCTACCCATTGCTCACCGTCCGCAAGCCAGTGTCTACGGTGGCCGGATATCGGCAGGATCGCGGCGGCGACGGCTACGGCGAGTGCGCCGTTGCCTTTGCCTTATGCGGTCAGCCTCCTCCTTTACGAGCATTACTGCCTCGCAGAAGGAGGCGGCCGCCTGCCACTACTCCTCGCTGCGGACCATGGCCTGAACCAAGGCCCGGCGCGAGAGGTCGCCGCCGCCGATCACCCCCACGAGGGCACGGCGTTGCTCTTCCCAAGCGGGAGGTAAATGGTAATGCCAAAATAATAATCGTAAGTACAGCTAAGTACAAAAAAAAATTTATATGATAAAGGACATGGACCAGGAGGTGAAGGACAGGGATAGCGTCAAGCTCTTTTGCGGAAATCCCCGAATTATACATAGAGCTGAGCTAGTGCTAGTGGAGGAATCCCTGAAAAGAAATTTTTGTACTAGCGATTTTTTTTTGTTTGTACATGTTCTTAAAGTTGAGAGACCGGGTGGGTGTCACCCCAAAAAAGTTGCGCCCCCCCCCCCCCCCTCCTTTGCTACTCCACTGCAGAGGACGCCTGAATCTTGGCAGTAGGAAACACTATTGTATTCTATGTTCCTTCTTTCATATCTCAGGACGGTTTTGGCGAAGAAAATCCAGAGCAAGCTCTCCAGTTCCTTCAGGACCGCACTCTGGAACAGATGTTGGTACAGCCGGACGTTTCCACGGTGCACAGCGGGCTAGAAGTCGCACTCGACATCACCGACAAGTCGCACGACAAATCGCGACTAATGCATGAGCCCGCGCAAATGGAACGGATATCTGAACATGATGTTACGCTGTTCAGAAAATGTACTGGTTTCTTATCTTAAAAATTATAGCTTAATAAAATTGAGTGTAATTATTTATTTACCTGTGAATGAATCTTGAACTTATGTAAAAGCTTTTTGTTTTAGCTGTCGGGGAGGAATTGATACCCGAATTTGAGAAAGGTAATTTTAGTTTTCCAATCATCAACCAAATAGACAAGATTTATTTTATGTAGCAACAAAATTTTAGATTATTACAATTTATACGACATTTTATATAAAATGTCCACCCAGGAGGACAGAGCCAAAGAGTGTCAGAGTTACTGATATAGTGTTTCATTAGTTGCCCTTTACTAATAACTTTAACCTTTTCAAACAAGCCCTGGTAGGAACTACCCGACTTCCTGCAATCCATATCCACACCGCATCCTTTAAGTCATTAATTAATAATATTGCCGTCTATAAAATCTTTGAAGTGTTTTATCTTTGAATTTATATTACAAAACAATGCAAGTTTTCTTAAATATCATACAAAAAATATTTTTAAAACGCAAAGAAATAAATAAATATCTAATTTTGAAAAAAGTAGGTATAGCTTATAATTCCAAGTCCCCTTTGCCCGTTAGTAGCCCTTTGGTCGTTTAGTTTTTTTTTATAAACGTTTTAAAAAACTGCAATTTCATAGGTAGGTATTGTTATACCCCCATCCTTCCATATCTTTTGATTTCCTTTTTAATACTACAACCTTAACAATCCTGCAGACATTCCCGAAATACCTGAAATCCCGCATCCTGAATTGCCTGTTCCTGTACCAGATAAGTTAGTGTTTTTTTTTTTAATACTGAATTCCACTGTATTAGGTAGTAGAGTCCGACAATGTCCGTAAAGAAGTATTACTCAAGCAGGTACCTATTACTCGCAAAAAAATATCAACGCATCACCCATTTTTTTTTGCGAGTCTGTAGAAAACAGAGTAAGGTCTTCGATTTAGATACCTACAACGGAAATCTAGTTGTTTTTTTACAATCTTTACTTTGCATCAATCAAACATATTCCGTTTCACTCTATCCAGGCCTCAAGAAGAACCGATGCCGGAAGCTATTGTAGTAATAGAGCCACTAAAAATGCAGCAGCCCGTGGAAATCGAACTGGAGGTGGGTAGATCTAGATGTGTTTTATGTGCCTAAACATAATCCTAAGCGGAAAACAGACCACCTTTTGGCCTAACGGTGCGTGTGCCAAACTAATTCTAAGGGCTAACGCTGCGTTAAGTGGTGCCTTGTGCAGTGTAAACCGGATTATTATCTGCGCAGTTTTGGTAGTTCAACTTTAACAGTGTGCATGTAGTCGTGTCGACAGAAAACTTATGTTCCTTAATAGGAACATAAGTTTTCTGTCGACACGACTAACGTAGCGTAACGTAGTATACTTAGTATTTTGTAAGCTGGAGCTTCTCGACAATATAAATAAGCTAGCTTCTTAGCTTTAGCTTAGCTTCTAGCTTACGTTTAGCATTTTTTCGGTTTAGGAATTGGAAGAAACCGCCCCACAAGCGAAAAGGCGCAAGTTCAAAAATAAATTGATCATCGACAAGAAGACGAAGATTAGTCCAAATATCTTTAGAGCAAGGATTGAAAATCCGATGGTGGAGTTAAGATGCGAGGTAATCAAAGTATAATAAAGTAGAGTATCCCCAATTTCGTTGGTTTGTTATCTGTGGTACCTAGCCAAAAGGTTCTATCAAGTTCAGTTCTTAAAATACCCTCATTTTCTTTACAAAGGACAGTTCAGACGACATTATCTTGATCCGTGTGCCTCCGGAAACATATTTTCGGCGACCGTGTCACGGCGGTGAAAAGATTCTACCTAATTTTGGATTTACTATTTCACGCCTTTTCTGCCGGAACCTTGGAGTCGTTTCAGCACAGCCTCTTGCGGATAGAGAGGAGGAGGTAAGTGTATTATCAGTTTTCTTAAAATTTCAGTCTGTTATGAATTTGTATTTAAAGGACCTGAAATGAAATTTAAACTCTTGAGCCCCAAGCGAACGTCCGGCGTTCGCACACATCTTTCTATTATGTTCCTAATTACGGTACTCGAAAGGTATCGAGATTCATCGCTTTGGCCAAAAATTCTGATTCCGCCGCACTGCAATAGATTTTTTTTTTGTGATTATCAGAATCTGCAGTGGTTCCAATGTATTATGTATAATTTACCGTTCGCTACTCATTATCAATGTTTTTCTAGCAATCTACAGAAGCCGTAAGACGAAGATCCTCCCGAACTTTGCCAAGGTCGAGCCTCGAGAATATTGAAGAGGAACAAGAGGCACATATTGTGCAGGTTCAAGACAGACACGAGGTTCAACTAGAACTGCCCATTCCTGAAGTGAACGTGACGGCGAATGAACTTAACGTGTCTGAAGTGCCTCGTGTCAGTGTTCCCATGGATTTGGACATCACAGAAATGCTCACTCAAAAGGTGGAGACGCTGTCGCAAGCTCGCAAGCGGACGGCGGAGCATGGGACAGTAGATAGTGTAAGTTGTACAGTTTTGTGATAGTGTTAGTGTGTTAGTTAGTGGTGGTGTAGGTAGTTATAATTGTAATTTTGTAAGTAGGTAGTTGTAATATCTGGATTGCAGAACTTTCGAAAGAGTTAGGTATGCCTTGATCACACGTGCCGAGTACGTAAAAGGGCGTGTCAGTAAAATGTTGCTCGGCCCTAAAAAAAGTGATGGAAGCGAGATAACGTCTCGACCAAGCACTCGGCGCTATGTTCATATTCATACGTATCGAGTATTCGGCTGAGAGCACTGTGTCGCCCGTTTGCTAGGTACGCGTGATCAAGGCATTACGGTGGCTCTGGAGCGTAAAAGGCAACTGATGGAACAGCGGTGGGTTTCTGTCAGTAAATCTCACTCCCTCTCGCTTAACTCAGAGCGATTATTTCCCAACTCAAAAAAAAGTTTGAACAGCTTTCTTCAATTTTATTCAGAAAAATAACAGTTTTAATTACACATTTTATTTACGTTTGCAGCCCAAACGACAACGTTCTGTCGGCTATGTGTCGTTTAGGGAGAGTCAACAGGCTAAGGAGCAAGCACAGCATGTACCCGCGCCGTGCCCCGTCATTACCACAGGTAATAAACATATTATGAAATATTACTGTGCAATTGAATAGAATTCATAATAACATAGAGCATATGTCAGAACGGGTTCAGGCATTGATTACCGAAAATTTTGTATCATCAAGGAGTTCGGCGGTCGATACGTTGAAGTACATTAGGTACAATGCGTACCAAATGAGAATAGGATCGATTGCCATGTTATGACGTTACAATTTACTGTCAAATCGAGAAATTAAATTTTTATAATTTATTTTACTTTTACATCTCCCGATTTCGTCAACTTTGCCAAATTTATTTGATTTTTTTTTTGTGACGGTATATCGAGACATCACATGGCAATCGATCCCATTTGGAACTCATCGTACCTCACATAATAATTCTTTTTTCTCAGATTTATGTGAAGCCGAAGCCGACAAGGAAAATGTACCGGCTAATTTACAACAGCCTCAACCACAAGATGCAGAGTTGATACTCTCGTCAAAACTGCAAGAAGCTGGTCTAGCAGATATTGTACAGCCTCCAGTTCCGGAGCTAGAATCACACTCACAACCCCAGCGACCTCTAGCGTCTCGAAAGACCGGGAGTGATCGATCAGAAACTCCTTTAGGCAGTCTCGACAGAACGAAAGTTTCGCTCGGCGATTCTGAACAGACTACCGACTCGAAGAGGTTTATACGGTACGTAAACATAAGTTTTGCCAGTCAGGGATCATTAGAATAAAAAGAAAACGTAATATTATACGAATTCAATTATTTTGAGAAACTCCGCAGATTTCACAAGTTTTGATAATATTATATTACAGTACCCGGCAATAAATATTGCACATCGACCTTTGGAAAGAGACAATCGGCTAATTTCGGCTTCGTAGAGCGTTATCTCTGTCGCACACTACCTATGTGACGTTTGTCAGTCGTTGTTCAAGGTGATTGGTGAACAACGACTGACAAACGTCACATATGTTCACCAATCACCTTGAACAACGACTGACAAACGTCACATGTTCATGTTTGTGTTTGTCAGTCGTTGTTCAAGGTGATTGGTGAACAACGACTGACAAACGTCACATATGTTCACCAATCACCTTGAACAACGACTGACAAACGTCACATGTTCACCAATCACCTTGAACAACGACTGATAAACGTCACATAGGTAGTTTGCGACAGAGATAACGCTCTACGAAGCCGAAATTAGCCGATTGTCTCTTTCCAAAGGTCGATGTGCAATATTTATTGCCGGGTACTGTATGTAATTAATGACTTTAACACATAATGAATGATTATAAAATATCTAAACTTATAAGTGATTGTCGACCACAGGGTCGACGATCACTTATAAGTTTAGATATTTTTTTTTTAAAGAATTAATTTTATGTAACTACAGCAGACTACAGAGTCTGCTGTAGTTACATAAAATTAATTCTTTCTAAATTAACACAATGATTCTATTGTGTATTTCATTATTGCACATAAAAATATTCAGAATGAATTATATTTTTTAGATCAACTAGTAGCAAAATATACCTACATTGCGTTATTTTGAGTTTTCAATGGTTCCTATGTTTGTTACAGTGATCAGTGGGGAACCGAAGGAACAATGGTCAAAATCCTGAAGCACATCAAAGCTGGTCTTCAGCCAGTGACCGTGACCAGCCTCCTCAATAAAGGCCCCGTCATATCCGGGTACAGGCGCATCATTGCCGCAAGATGTTTCACATCATTACTAAGTAAGTGTTTATGTTCTCTAACTTTATCTTAGAATCATTGATAATTATCATGTTTTGAAACCATAAACACGATATGTCAATGTCCAAAACTACATAGCAACCAATTTTTAATTACTTACTTATTTAAAAAAAAACTATTTATAGCTTTTTTATGGTAGGTAAAAATCATCGGTAAAGATTAATTCAAAAGCAATTATGTATATTTTTTGAGCTTCTAAATGCCTAATAGTTATAGGTTTGTCTTTTATTTTTGGCTTTATTGGTCACAGAAACGTTATGAACTCTTTTCAGAATTAAAGCAACATGGATTCATCAATGTAAAGAAAAACAGTGAAACATTGGAAATAGCAGATGTAACTTTAGGACCAAAGTTGACTAACTTGAATGAAGTCTAGATTTTAGAGATAGCTTATTTATGATTAACTCTACAACATGGTTGTCTGTATTTAATAATATTTGATATAAGTTTAGGTATATGTTAGGCTTAGAAATTAATAGTCCAGTGCAAATAGCACTGTTAATGATAAAAAGTGGAACAAAATAGTAGTAGAATGAAACCCATTGGAAAAGGAAGATAATATAACAAAAATTTAAGAAAAAAATAAATTACGCTCGATCTGAGGTCGGGAAGTGGATGGGTGCACACCCATCCACTTCCCGAAACCATTTTTTACCCTTCAAACCGCACGGTTTGAAGGGTAAAAAATGGTTTATCTCGATTTCCGGTAAAACTACTGGTTCTATGGAAAAAAGTCTAATGGCAAACTTGTAGGTCATAAAAATATTTACCACTTTTATATTTACACTTTTTCACATAGCCTCAAAATCTATGTAAAAAGTCCAAAAAACCGAGTTTTTGAATTTAATATATATATTTTATTTTGACTTGACATCGAAAAAACACCTATTTTTCAATCGATAAATCTCACGTAAAAATATGTGATTTTTTTAAATAGTTTGTTGGTTTCTTATTCATTGAAATCTTTACTTTTTGATGGTGTTAAAAAAGTATACATTACTACAGTACCTATTTTTTTTTTTTTCAGAAAATGCAAAAAACTAAAAAATCTCGAATCAGAAATTTCAAAGTGATTCCAGTGGAAGGTTTATAGGTATAATATATCACCATTGCACCCGCGCGAAGCTGGGGCCGGTCGCTAGTAATTATTAAACAAAAGAAATTTCTGATTCGAGATTTTTTAGTTTTTTGCATTTTCTGAAAAAAATTACTGTAGTAATTTATACTTTTTTTACATCATCAAAAAGCAAAGATTCCAATGAATAAGAAGCCAACAAACTTAAAAAAAAAATCACATATTTTTACGTGAGATTTTTCGATTGAAAAATAGGCTGTTTAAAATAAAGAGCAAATGTAAATATTTTAAATCAAAAAAGTTATAGTAAGTTTGGGACATGAAAAGGAAACTTCACCAAATTTTGTGAAAAAAAAGTGATTTTTAAAGGAGATAAAAATTAAATTCAAAAACTCGGTTTTTTTGACTTTTCACATATGTTTTGAGGCTATGTGAAAAAGTGTAAATACAAAAGTGGTAGATCTTTTTATGACCTACAAGTTTGTCATTAGACTTTTATCCATAGAACCAGTAGTTTTGCCGGAAATCGAGATAAACCATTTTTTACCTTTAAAACCGCACACCCATCCACTTCCCGACCTTAGATCGACCGTAATCTATTTTTCCCTCAAATTTTTATTATATTATCTTCCTTTTCCAATGGGTTTCATTCTACTACTATTTTGTTCCCTTTCAAAAGCTATCTGCACTGGTCTATAAGTATATTTATTTGCACCCATACACATTTTAGTTCCATTATGTTGTCTTGTTTGCAGGAACTAATAGTTTATTTTGTTACATTGTCGTCCTATTTTGCAGTCCAGCAAAGTGATTTAATAAATGGGTTACCATAAACTAAGTTTGTTAGTTTTTTAAAATAAAAGATACCATTGATATGAACAATTTTATTTACGATCTGTATATAATGATATGATTTCTGTACACTTTACATAATAAGTCATCAACTAGATTCAAGCTAACTAGATAGATTTATGAGTATCTTAACAATAGGTAGGTAATGGCTTAATAATTTACAAATTCTAATAGTATAATCGAATGCTGTACAATTAACAGTCGACGTAAATAACTAATCTAGACATTTATTCTTAATTACATAAAATACAGCCATTAACGTTATAGAATTGGTATATTATTACATATTAGTTTTAAATCTTTAAGAGCTTAATTGGTAGTACAATTTTACACATTATTCTTAAAACAGAGAAGGAAAGTACTAAATTACGGTCATTTATATGGAGGTTCCCTACATTGGTAAAGCATTTCTAATTTTTATTTATACAAAATCAGTCTCCTACTATTTGTTAAGTCCGCCGTATGAAATGTACACTAGTAAAAGGAATAAACATAGAAATCTTATAACTCAAGGCAGTCACGCGTTGTCTCGTAGGACGTACACCACTGGACGATTGGAATATGTTAAACAACAATAGTATGTCTTGAACCGCAACACACGTTAACTAAGCACTATACTTCTGATTTATTGATTACAACAGAAACAACTTCAAGCACACTTCAGTGTTTCACAGCCTTGCTAACAGTCGTTCCAAGCTCTCACTCAATTTATATTAAATAATTACAGTCTGTCCTCATAGGTTTAGGAATGACAATACTTAAGTTTAGAGTAGCTACCATTATTTTGTAGATTTATCATTTCATGTAATACTTTCAAGAAAAATGGAACGAATTATCTATAGATTCTAATGAAAATAAACCCAAATAATTATAGTGAGTAAATATTTAAATTTATCATTTCATGAATCAAAAACCACCCATTTCGGCTCCACAACATTAAAGCCGTGGATATAAATTATATATTAATAGTACAGAAAATTACCTCTAATTTCATATCATGCATAACACTTAATTAGATTCAAAATAGGTTTTTTTTTATTAAATGAAAAATAAAATCTCATTCACCCAACGAGAGGCCATGTAATACAAACAAAGGATTCCAAAAATGGTTGTTAGATTTAAAACGGTGACATATCACAGATCACTCGAGACATTTTATAGAGCCTTTGAGAAGTGGAATGATGCTCAGTAGAGAAGTTAAAGCACGCATGAACGAGCGGGCACGTTCATGGCGCCAGCGAGTCGCTGTCGTACTCTTTGGGAGCTTCGTCGTCGTCGGAGGGCGCGCGCTCGCCGTAGTTCATGCTCTCAAAGTACTGCTGCGGCTTACCGTTCCACAGCTCGCCGGTGTCGCGCTCGTACAGCAGGGAGCGCTGCAGCTCCAGCGCCAGGCAGGGCGGCGGGTAGGCGGCGAGCGCGGCGGGCAGCGGGCGCGCGCGCGGGAACAGCGGCGCCAGGCGGTCGGCGCGCGCCACGTACTCGGCCGCCAGGCGCGCCACCACCCACTGCTCCGACTCATCTTCGGCGAGCTGTCGAAAGGCCCAACCTTGTTACGGACACCGGACGCTCGTTAAACGTCGCGGTGCCAGTCCGGGCCGTGCGGCGAGCTGGTGCGCCCTGACCTTTAATGAGTGTCCGAGTCCGCGAAGTGCCCGCGAGCCGCCACTAGTCATCTTCGAGCACTGCTCTAGTACAAACTTGACGAACTATTAGCTTATTAAAAAAAAAGTTAGCTTCATTTCATTGTGAGAATCGTATCATACTTAAGAGGATGACTACTGACGACTCAGTGATTCCAATAAAAGGAAGGTACATGGGTACCGCAATTTATGGTGAACTCTACTGCTACAACACCACCGTGTCAATAAACATGAACTACCGGGTATTATTATATGAGTATAACATCTGTGCATAACTTATTACTCTATTAGTTACCAAACCAATTACCAACAGTGTAAGGCCATGTGAGAGCATCGGTAATGCTTTGTTATTAGCCAATTATTCTGTGCCATTATGCCACTATGTCAATACAAACATACAAATAAAAAATACAAAAAAACATAAATAACAAAATGAACACACTCAAAGTAACATATAATGTGTCGTATAGTGAGTAATGGCGAAAATAATTATACAATTTATAGAAATGTATTTTATTTTTCACTTACCATACCACAGTCTTCATTTATGTCCAGAAGTCACAAAAAATGTTAAAATGTGCACGGAATAAATAACACTTGAAAATGTTTCAGTTTAATAATGGTTTTTTTATAAGTAAGGTTTATAGTTTGATTTTGTTGGTATGTAAAATCCCACGCCATTGAAAGTTGTCGCACGAAGGAATCGTGAGTCAGGTACAGATTTAAAATAAAATATCATTCAAATTAAAACGCCTCACATGTTCGGAGTACGACAACTTTTACAAACAAAATGTGTCAATTAATATTAAACATGAATATGTGGGCTGGTGACATGAAAATCGATCCAAATACTGATATCAAAATAATTATTGAGCCAAGATTAAATATTTAGATACATTAAGAAATACACCAATTTCAGTAGTTCAGGAAAGATGTAGACGCCACCCGAACCGTCGCTATAGTTAGTGACGAGGACACAATCGTTAGCACATGCTCGCCTACACTACGGACCGACTCGCTCTACGTAAACTAAATCAAACTAGAATCGGGGCGGGCCCCGGCGGTAAAGTAACCGAAGCGAAACGAAACGACGGGGAAATAAAACTTACGATCGACATAATGGCATGCGAGACGCGGCGCGGCACGAGATACTACGAGAACGTCAGTCCGGCGCGCGCGGGCACTCGGCCGGCTACGAGCCGGAATCTTTAAAGAACCACGCGTTCCAGAACGAGCGGGCGCGCACCTTGGGGTCGGGCGCGTTGGGCGAGCGCCGCACCGGCACCGCCGACTTGCTGTCGCGCTCCTTGCGCGGCGCCGAGCCCGAGCGGCCCGACGCCGCCGAGCGCGCCGAGCGCACCGAGTGCGCCGACGGCGGCCGCGCCGGGCCCGGCCGCGTGTGCAGCGGGATGCGCGACGGGCGCCGCCGCGGCGTGTCGGCGATGCGCGCCGACGCCGGCGAGTCGTCGGGCTCGTCGGGCATGTGCAGCGGCTCCATGTCGCGCATGCTGGAGTGCGCGTCGCGCGCGGGCGACGCCGAGCGCAGCGGACTGCGCCGCTTGCCCTCCAGTTGCCGCACTAGGGCGCGCGCTCCTTCCAACTCGATGCTTTTCTCCTCCAACTGTAAACAGAAAATGAACAAAATTAGTAATGAATTGAAAAGAAATATGCCTTATCATCAACATCTTTTCGAAGATTGTTGCTATCTAAATGAATTTAACTCGTGATCATTTTCGCTCAATATTTTTTTTCTGATTTTCATTGTGGTTAAAACTCTTGAGCCCCAAGCGAACACCGGCGTTCGCACTGTCTTTCTATTAAGTCTCTAACTACGGTACTCGAAAGGTTAAGTTGACAAGAGAGATCCCAAATTTCAATTGGCATTTGGTGTAGAAGCACCATGTCGCAGCAATTGTCGCGAATGCGAAGTCATGATATAGTCTATACGGGTAATCCATAGATAATATATATTTGGTAAAAATGTGACGTAACGGACGAGGAGAGGGTGCGGTGGTCAGCAAGCAGTAAGCACTCAATTGGACCTGAGGGTCGGAGCGAGCAGTATCTCTGAGCAGATTACTTATTCAGCTGTGCATGTGTGTACCTATTGCAATTGACTGTATAATATTCAGTGTATATTACTTTCCAATGATCTCGACGTGTGTATATTGTTTTAACAGTGATTAGATTTAGCAGTGATACCAAATTAGACCAGTGTTCTCATGTGACGTTTGGGAGTGGTTATGAGGGGAGGTTGGAGACCACATTGGGGGTAATCCCCCAGATATCATTGCGATGATAAATCAGTAACGGTTATTCATTGACAATCAGTTTACGTAAATAGAGCGGTAGTTAGATTACAATCCTATCCTACCTTTTTACGGTAAATCAGGACATTACACTAGTTCCTCTTAAAGATCAAAAGGACAGTAACTGCAGATTGGTACGTCAACACTCGCTTACCCAGTATTAGAAAAAGTTCGCGAAAAGCGTTCTCGAAGCAATTACTATGACAACCCATCTTTAGGTACATTTCGCTAAGGTAACAGAAACCTATTTGAAGGTTTCAATTGTGAAAACTGATGACGCATCCGCACTTCTCTCTCGATCTCGCACCATGCGACTTCTATTTGTTTCCAAAAATTAAAGACAAACTTAGAGGCACATGTTTTACGAGCCCTGAATCGACGATCGACTGTATCGATCGTAAAGCCTTCGGATCTTGACGAGTCTGAAGTTAAACTCATAGAAAAATAAAGATTTTAAAATTTTAATGCTGATAACAGTTTTTAACAACAACACACATTGCATTTATTTGTTTAAACCATTTATTTTTTTACGACTTTTCAAAAATCGCAAAAGTTAACTTCAGACTCGCCAAAATCCGACGGCCGTACTGTAAAGCGCTTTCAACAAATGCAAATATGCATTCATTGCCAAGAAATATACTTTGAAAAAGACAACAAATGTCATAATTAATAAATGTTTCATGTGCTTTAAATATAGATTAAAGAATAAACCAGACAGGTTTGCAATTTTACAAGACTTCCAGAATACCGGTGAACGAACTTGACAAATAACTGAACAACTTTTAAAATGAACTATAGGTGTAATTGGTTAGGTATGGTTAAAATACGCAATTTAATTGCGAGAACTGCACAGGAAGCCTGTCACGACTCCATGAGTCAACGACACACTAATTTGATAGCCTTAGTTGAAGTCAATACCTGTGGATTTCCGTTTCATTAGTAAGTAATAAAAGTTAACGACTGAGACGCAATCACGTATCATGTCAAGACCTGAAACCAGATAAACTTGACAATTCCTTTAACCCTGAAGATAAGGAAAAGTTGCATAAGTGCACGAGCAAGCAATATTTTTGCTATACACTTGTTCTAACTTAGAGGTAACTTACATATAAAATTTTATTTAAATCTTAGAATGTATGTTTTTTTTTGTAGAAGCACGTCATGTAGCATATTGTATTCTATCAAGTATATTGGTATTCAACTATCCCAGATTTGTAACGACTGTATCTTAGTGGAGGCTCAAATTATATCAAGTTGACCCCTCACTGGGCTTATGCCTACAAGACAAATAGTCTTATTAGGCGCAAAAACTATAGAATACTCACTCTAAATTTGAGGTCTTCGTTGAAGTCTCGCGCGCGCTCCAGTCTCTCTAACAGCATAGTGCGCTGCGCGGCCGCGCGTCTCAGGCGATCGCTCAATACCTGGAACGCACAATTAACTAATAAATACAAAATACAAGAAATAAGTTTCAGTCATAGAACATGAAGCCACTGTCAAATTCATAATAGTTTAAACTGTGGTATTAAAAAAATAAATTAAGTATGTTACATAAAAAGGTAAAACTGTTTGCTTTTTGCTACGAATGAAGTTACAATTTAAAAAAATGCGAAAATTGGTTTCATCACCGAAGCTACAAGCGACGGTAATGAAACTGCGAGATATAGCTAGGAGTTAAATTGTTAATTTAATTTCTTTTACAAAGAAACTAAACAATAAAGCTAATTATAATACAGTCGTTCTAACTAAAGGTTAAAAAAAACCGTTTGTTAACAGCATTAACTAATCAAAAGCTAATCGCATTTATTTTTAATAACATTTATTTTTGTACGAGTGCATAAGCGCTAAAGTTCGCAGAGCTTAACTTCAGACTCGCCAAGTTAGAACGGCCATACTGTACGTATCTTTTAGTCGTAATAGTTTTCGGTGACGCTGCCTATATTAAAATTAAAACTTAATATTCATGGTGAGTTTTCTAACCTGCGATTGAATATTATAACCTATTTATTACATTCCACGAAAAGATAACATAATGTAAAAGTTGTGTTAAGTACGGCTTACAAAGGAGTTATCACAAAATTCACACAAATAAAAAGTTATTTGACATGTTTTTAGTTGCCATCACCAAATATTTGAAGCAAAATGCGTTAAAACCTGCAGTGAAGGTGTCAAAAAACTGATGTTGGTCAACGCGCACATTGTTTTTTACATCTTGAGCTAATTATTTATTTTGTGTAACAATTAAACGAAGTTTCTTTTATTTTGCGGTAGCACTAAGTTCCTGGTTTTTTTTTTTAATGAAAACACTTCCGTCTAGAAGCAGAAAAAGGTGAAGGTATAAATGACACCAGTTTTTCATAAAATAAGATGTTTGACGTAGGAGCAACACAAAAATTAATCTTTAAAAAAATATAAGCGTGTAGCTTTTAATTCACAAACATGATTCTATAAATATAATGAGTAGGTACCTACATTATCAAGCAATGTAATAAAATTAGCATTCAGAATGACTAATTAGGTACACTGGGATGATTTATTTACATAAATGTAATTATAGTAATAAGTGAACTTCCTTCTGTTGGAGGTGATATTTAAATAAGCAAGACAGGCTATGAAGAAATAGCAAATCATAAAAAGGAAACGCTCTAGTCGCAGGCCGTTGCCATAAATCATTTAGAATGGGCCAAGGATTATGACGCATACATTGCCATATCATATGGTATTGTTATCAAGTGTTCTGCGATAGGCTTTGCACGTGAACGTGATGCAAACAAAAAACGCAATGTTTATGGCGAGGACATAAAACATAGTGGCGATAATGATATCTAAACACATAGATGTCCACGACACAAAATACTTAATCTAAGCAGGGATAGTGGAGTTTGTGGCGGTGGCGGCCCGGCCGCGGACACACTCCATTAGCTCCACAGATCTGCGTAATTCTGCCGAAATCTCTGAGATTACGTCACAGCATCAGGCAGCTCGTTAACGTGCAACGACAGTTTTGAAGAACGACTAGCACGTACTTCGTTACCTCACTCGTTCTGCAATTAACGGCTTTAAACTGTCGTTATCTTTTTGTTAATGCAACACAGATTTCTAACGACCCAAAAGGCGAGTAATTTCCTATGGCTGACACCTTACCGCAAGTTCCATGGACTGAGAAGATCAAATCGGCACACTAAACAATACGATTGATAATTAGATAAAACAGGATCACAAACAGACTGATTCAGAAGTAGAAAAAAGAAAGAAATCATCCAGATCTTGTCCCAGGCGATCGTCTCTTAAAATATCACTCACAAAGTTCTTATTTCAAATTAACAACAAATATAAGCATACCTGATTTTGAACGGTGGAGGTGAGCAGCTGCCTCTGAAGTTCGACAGGATTGCTCTCGAGGAGAATCGCCGCGAACTTCTTGGAGTCAGGCGTGGCGACGCGCGGCGGGCGCGAGGGGGTGTCGAGCGCGGAGTCCAGGCGGCCCAGCGGCGTGCTGGGCGCCGCCGCGGCCGGGCTGGCCGCCGCCGCCAGCGCCTCCAGCTGTGCCGCGCGCAGCAGTAGCGCATCCCGCTCGGCGCGCAGTCGCGACGTGTCGCCGCACGAACCGCACAAGCCGTCGGTGAGCGCGCGCGTGAACGATTCCTCCACGGTGTCTGCGGGGTGCCGTTCATCGAGCTCGCCGCGTAGCTGTTCTGCTTCGTCTCGTAGCCGTACTCCTTTTCTTTGAATGACGTCAAGCAGCGCCCAAAGCTCATCTTCGAGCGGACGCGAGCGCGTAGCAGATGCGGAGGCCGATGCTGACGAGGAGTGCGCGTCTTTCCCACAGGACGTCTCGGTGCTGAAGCCGGAGTCCTGCACGGAGGGCTGCGGCTTGGCACGCGCGGCGTCTCCCGCACCGGCTGCCAGCTTACGGCGCACGCGCACTCCGGGCTCCCAGTCTCGTCGTGTGCCGCTCGCAGGCGTCGACGGCGCCATCTTGGAGCGCAGGTTTGGGAATGTCTCGATGACGAGGTCGCGAAACTCAAGTAAAGCTCCGACTTCATTCTGGAGTTCCTAATTAAAGGAAATATTCATAAATAATAAATAATCAGAAGGTATGTATTCACCAATCAACAGTCATCTAATTAGGATTTGATATCAGACAGCTCGCATTAGCAGTGGTGACAACCAAATTATGCTTCCACCCAAAATGCGAACAATCTCGTCTATATGTCCAGTTCATCTGCACAAGGCAGAGGTAGGTTAAGATGGATGCGGAAAAGAATCTGATCGTCATATGACTAACCTGTAGAGCGACGAGGGATTTAGCCTGCTCCGATATGAGGTAGTGAAACGGTCCGGGCGGCGAGCGGAGTTGCAGACACTCCATGCCCGAGCCACCTGACCCGCCGCTGGCGCTGTCTGCACCGCCCGTCTGGAAATAAAAACAACAAAATTATCAGAAGTGCTCGTACTCAACTACATGCTTGCACACACGTAGGTACCGGATGGAATGCTAGAAATAAACCAGTCTCTCAAACTTCGGATGAATCATAATTATCAGAAACTTGATGTCAACAATATTGGCAAGCCATATGGCAAGTTTTCGCAAGATCACATTAGGTAAGAGACGAGTTGACATTTAAGGACTATATTTTACCTTTAACCAGCTAAAATGTGCATCGCATACAATACTGTAGCAATTTAGTAAATCACACAGTCATTAGTGGACAGGATTTTTTTTAAAGGAACACAAGTAATGTCGCCGTGCGCCCCAGCGTAAAATTGCATCACGGTCGAGTGCGTCCCGGACACAACGTCCACAATTCACAGGCCACGACTCTCTTCCTCCGCGACCATTGTGTGCTGTTGCATTATAAAAAAACTTTTGCGAAATCTCTTTGAATTTGTCTTACTTCCAAATTAATGTAAGGTAGGACAAGAACGTCTCGACTCGAACCGGAATAAATAAATCGGTATTTGCAATCAGTATATCGTGTTCAGCTTGGACATCAAATCATCATGTTATGTCGGTTTATTTTAAATAAGCTATTAAATAAAGATGTGTATTAAAGTTTCATGGTCCAGTCCCTACATAATGCAAGTACGCGTTAGCCTTTAAATTACAAGGTTTCACAGCTCTAGTACTGGCTTAGACATCACTTTGCACCAACAATTAAAGTAATAAGGTGAAGAAATTAATGCAATCTGCGTTTTCCATCAGTTTCTGCCACCAGACCTAGTTTACAGTAATCAGATGTTTCGTAAACTTGATTCATAGATGCTCTACGATGCATCACAAACCTCGCTAGCAGCAAATGCATGCAATTGACATTTCAAATGTAGATAATCGGAAATATTGGTTTTGGCTTACGATTAGTCTATCAGTTCGATTATGGACTCTCCCGAGCAGTTGTTTCAGGAGTGTTATGTAACCTGTGTACGTAGTGAACCGAATGAACTGGTCTACTAGCCTGGCTGTGATGCAAATGAATCCAGTGTTAATTAACCACAATTTGGAACATGACACGTAATTAATTAGCATTATGTTTATTGTGGTGTTACGAAACTCATCAAAAGTCTACCACAACACAGCATACAGAAAACGTGTAATCTACAATACGGCCGTCGGATCTTTGCGAGTCTGAAGAAAAAAATAAAGGTTTAAAAATTTATGAAAATAACAATTTTAATCAGCAATATCAACTACAAATTGCATTTATTTGTTTAAACCACTTATTTTTTTAACGAGTTATCAAGCGCTAAAATTCGCAGACCCTAACTTCAGACTGTACTATAGGTTCAAAACAAAACATTTTACTGTGTGTCCATCTCAGAAAAAGGTTACAGGAATAAATAATTGAATGTAGAAATAAGTATATACAACTCAGTTATTCATTTGACTAAAAATATTGTCACCATGTAAATGTAATTTTACCAATAAATATGTTTATCTGTAATTATAACATTACGCTGTGACCCACATGTACGGGGCAGTAACCAAAGAAGCGGGTGGAACTGAAGGGAACAGCTACTATCAATATAAGCAGAAATCTATTGTACAAATCAAAGAGAGAAGAAGAAGGAAGAAAAAGAAGTTTGTTTTTGTGTACAATACAGAATTAAGAATAAGAATCAAACGAATTTGAGTTAAAGGTTTTGACATAGTTAAACCAATACCTTCAAACCTTCAGTCAATACCTTGCTAAATCTTTATCTGCGTGATAAGAGTGCTAATGCTACATACCAGAGAGAATATCAATGTTGTTTTCAAAATACTGATAACGCACCAGTATCGAAATTTCGACATTTCATTGTGAGTTTGCGACATACCATTGTTATCGAGGATATCATACGAAATGATATAGCTAAAGAGTTAAAATAATCGTACACCTGTAGATGTGGTAGACAGACGGGCAGTTTCTTTTGCGAATAACATGATAGTAGGGGAACCCAGGTGTGGACTTGGCGCGTTACTCGATCGCGTCAAAAAATAATGTGGAGAACCTTGCTCCCTGTTATTTAACCCTACCAGATATGAACCCTTAATATAGGGGGCTTTCTCTTCTTAATATGGGGGAATCAAAAATGCCTACAGCCATTGTAAACGTCCCTGCGCAACCAGATGGCAGGGGGCCTTTCGCATGGCAGGAGTGGTTTATAGCCGGTAGGATGCAACAGTCTGGGTGTCCATGATGGACTTCCCACTCCTGCCACCACAACCTTCCCCTCTAAAATGAAAGCATGCCATAGACTTTTTCGTTTTAGGACCTAAACTTCACAATCAAATTGGCCCCATGGCGCTTAAGTAACTGCGAATTTAGCATCCTGGGCTCCCCACCTAAAACAACGTGATCGAATCGAATTCGCATGTATGTATGACCCGTTTGCTATTGTTATTGTAAACAATACGAAGTTCCACATTCAGTCGTTATTATAATTGACAGCCGTCTGTGGCACTGCTTTCCTCGTTTTGTGTCAGTTGCTAAAAGGACATCATCTGGTCCAATACACAGAACAGAAACGGATACATGACTGACGAATTGTCAAAGTCAAAATAATATTTTGACTTAATAAAAAAAAAAAAACATTATTTTTATTTCACATGGGCCTACATGGGCACTTATAAAACGTAAAGAAGCTAGTGCACGGTTCCAAATTGGTCGTTTCTTATGGAGATGAACCGGCAAGAAACTCCATGGTTACTCTTTAAAAAAAATGGTTTATGTTACAATATTTGCTCAATACAGTAATAACTGGACTTTAGATCAACCATAGCGGTATATGTTTAGGCTTTCAGATGCCTTATGAATACTGACGTGCTAAAATATAAGTCATCTTTAAGGCTCCATCTATTTAACAGTATATTTAGGTCGTCAAAAAGATTGCGATAAGAGCTCGTGGTAAAACCCCTGAGACTTACCATGACGCATTAAAATGTCAGTCGTGCGAGAGAGAAAAAGGAACGCAGTCATAACTACACTCTACAGAATTTCATCCCTTTAACAGTTAAGTTCAGATAATCACATGTATCGCAAAGACTGGTAAGACGTCAGTAATTGTTTTTGTGTAGTCATATTCAATAGTTTAGTCATTTTAGATAACTGATTGACGCACACGTCTTCAACTGAAAAGGGAATGGAACAGCTGGGAAGACAGATGAATCACATATGAAGTTATCAATCTTTGAGTCAGCTCGCGAATTGTGTGAAGCTAAGTAAGTAAAAGGTTTATTAGACAATCCGATTTGTAGGAAACTAATTCAGGAAATCGGAAAGTGTATTTAGCAGTTAGAGTAGCTTTAACTGCTATTAGAACTTCCGATTTCCTAAATTGGTCCCTAATAAAGGGATAGTGTAATAAGCGTTTAACTTTGGGTTAGTTCAATGCCTACTTATTTTATATGTACATCTAAATAATAAAAGTGTCTGTTTGTAATATTACAATAATATTTTTTACTAAATGTAGTTTTCATCATTGCTTCATGATTTTCATCTACCTGTTGTTTTGTCTGTGTCTCTCCTAAATTTCGAAATGGCTGGAAAAATTTTGACGGGGCTTTTTTAGATAATTAAATTTATAACGAGTAACTTAGAATACAAAAAAATTAGGGTTTCAGTGCAAAAAAAAAAATCAAACCAAATGGCATTGTGCTGTTTTACGAGTCTAATGCGGACGAAGTCCAATACCAGCTAGTAAAGAATAAAGTTGAAAGGTGAATGAACTATCTCAACGGTTCCATTTGGGCTGGGTGGGACAATAACTTAGTGTGACTATGCTTTAACTGTTAACAATACTGAAGTGTCTGACACCAAAAAAATTTGGAAAACAGCAACCCGTTCTCTTTGCATTCTCAATGAATTACGTTACTAGCTGGACTCTAGAAAAGGAAAGTTTACAGGATTGTATAAAATCGTTTCCGCTCGACAGTACTGGTTTACGATTTTGAATAATTCGAAATCAATTAACGTAAAACAAGTTGTGTTATCTACAATGGCAGTACGGCACGGTGTGTCGAGAAAGCGCGTGGTGACGGTAATGACCGGCCTATCGGCAGTTGACAAACGAGCGCAACAATCGACGGACTTTTCATTCAATGACAGTCCGTTTTGGCGGTTTCTTAGTTTCACTTTCTTTACAATTGCGTCAGCACAAGGCCGCGACTACATCCACGCCAGCTGCGTGTTATTATAATAGCAATTCACTAATGTGTTATGACATTAAGCTGCTCGTCGTGATTAGATGGTTGTACCGGATCCGTCGATTGTTTCATTTCACCCGCGAGACGTAACATAACAATATGCAAATTATGGACGCGTGCGCATGTACATAACATAATGACACTTTCATAAATACGAGTAATGATGAGTATTTAGATTGCACAAAGTGTTGAATGTATCTAAATGTTTATACAATCACTGCCGATCAAACTGCAGATTTCTCCATCTTCAATACCTATGTTAAAATAAATCAAGTGTGTCTCTAAATCTCCAATAACATGTAACACTTCAAACGAATGAGTGAATGCTTCATTGTCAAATTGAAGTACTTAAACGAATATTGATAAATCACGTAGGTCTGAGATCGAGGACAATGAGAAAAATTGTTCTTAACCAATACAGAACGTTTTTGATGAATTCAGCTGTTTTTTTATAAATAGCCTATTGTATGTCCCACTACTGGGCAAAGGCCTTTCCTTTTCCCTTCCAAACATCTTTGTCTAAGGCGACCTACGGCCATGTTTGACCCGATTCAGCTGTTGAGAACAAAAAATATAACCATCTTTACGTAGGCTTCATTCAGGCTACCCACTGAAATCAATTTACCAACCTCTGCAGTCCCATTATATGGAGAACTTAGAGACTGGTCCCACCTTGGCACTTACAAAAATTGTATATTCTTAATCTGTCGCTACTACAATATGCATGTATTATACGCCTCAACATGCCATTCGAATCACCTTGTCTAAAAACTGCATGAGGATCCGGCCAGCAGTTGTTTTTTCTATCGCAAACAAAGAAACACGCGGTGGGACACTTTCGTTTTATAATAAGTGAGGAAACATTAGGTACTAATATTGTAAAGAAAATGCACGCTCTATCTATGGTGTATACCACTTGGCCACGCAGTCAACAATTTTTTGACTTCATGGCATGGGTTCTCAGTGAGGCACAGCATGGAAAAGCTTTAACAGATTTTTAAATTTATCAAATATCAGAGGCTTCCATTAAAAACACCTTATGGTTTCACAAGGTGTGAAGTTCTACCACAACTACCAACAATCGCTATAAGTGTCGTGACAAGTTATTCTAAAACTGTATTGTCATTGGTTTAAACAATGTTGCTGTGGGTAAGTTACTAGATAATGATTAATTTTGCAATCTAGGTGTTGTCCAAGGACAAACGACTGTGAAGTCCGCAGTAGGTGAGTCGGCTATGACTACCGGTGATATTATTTGAACAAAAAATAACACAATAGAAGATTTTCCATCTAACACAGATAAAGTTTGAACCACGTTTTTGTGTAGATGATCTGACTCATACCGAATATTTTTTTTTGTTTTTAGGTTTGTATAAAATCAATGTCGATTCTCTGTTATAAAATCAAACTTTGACAATAAAGAATGAAAGATATTCCTAATAGAGCAAACTCTTGTTTTTATTCACAGGTTTCTACGTTCGTGACTGTTCGTGATATTGGCAAGACAATCAGGTGTTCTATTATCACTTGATGGCCCAATCAGTGCGCGTGATACACCACGTCCACACACGTTTTACGAGACGAATTCGTTTCGATGGCCGCTCTACATGCGCTGCGATGAATAACAACCAGCATTATCTTACCGTTAGACTTAGCCACATTCTCGAGTACTTATTTTTTATTATCATTTCTATAACCACATCTGTGTAGTCGGCCAAACGTGACGAGTAATCTGCATCGATTAAAATAAATGTTCTATTACGAGTACCTACATATTATTTTCGTCTGTGAATAGGGACAAGGATGGCATTCTGAACAATGAGGCGGAAAATTATTACAAGAGATCCGGTCGGTTCATTAGATAATCGTTTAATGAGTGAAGCGTTTCCTGCGTTTTTATGTCATAGAAAATCACTGAGAATGTACTCTAAGGTAATTTGAATGTTATTCGTATCAAACCGTACACCGTTTTTAATGCTGAGAACTGAAGATTAGGTAAGTGTGTAATAGGATTTGCAAAGAATGACTGACGAAGTGACGACCTTCAATAATGAGAGGTATAATAACCAAACGCTATATTATTCGCGCTTACACACACTTGCCTGGATGCTGCAGCACGATTGTAGCAACATAGAATCGCGACTGTTCTGCGAGTGTGATGTAATCGAGAAGCGAATCGATCAAGTAAACACGATCAGATATCCAATCGATTAAGTCTACATGATCGATGTTTACCCTTCTATCATTGCTGTAAAACTCTCCATGCGTCCTAATTTTCACTTCGCATCGTTCAAGCGAAACCCACAGGTACCTACTAAATTACTAATCGATCAACCATAAAGATTTTCAATAAAATCTGAACTTACCGCAAGCGAATTTAGAAAGCTAAAAATTTTAATAAGATAATTACAAACTTGTAAAAGTTGAAGCTGTGTAATTGTGTATGAAAAAGACATTACACGTAGTGAGTGCTTATTTACATTCTCTGTGCGTTTACTGTGCCCATGGCGAAAGAAATTCTGAGGTGCTTAATTAGAAAGATTAACAGCAACGGTACTTTTGGGCAATCTTCGTGCTGTCGAGGAATTTTAAGTTCTAATTTTATTAACGCACGCCCCGTTTGTTTTGTAGACAGTGCATCGTTTATTTCTGTACGATATTCAGCTGATGGAAGGTAAGCAGTTAACCTTTCGTCAAAGAGTTAGTTCTGTGTACATTTCAGTTTAAAATGTTTTTATTTTAAGTTACATACGCATCTAACAAAAAAACTGTGGAAACCGGCTTGTCCTAGAACTAAAAATTCTAAGATATTTGACAACCACCAACCCGCACTGGGCCCGCGTGGTGGGTTATGGCCCATTCCCTCTCCTACAGAAGAGGCCTGTGTCACAGCAGAGGGTACATTGAAAAGGATGATGATGACACGTCTAAAATACTATGTGACTATGACCTCACAGTGTTGCTCTTAGAATGTTATAAGAGATACTGTGCGTGATATTTGTAAGGAATAAGGTCACCTCATCTCTCCCTGGCTTCTCAGAGCGTTGTAATAGGTGCTTTTGAGATTATATCAGGCATAAGGAAAGCAGTTTCTAAACAGAAAACTGATACGATCATGCAAAAACTTCCTTTCCCCGCAGGAACAGAAGGCAGATGTTTTCAGAATTTTCGGTTGTCTTTGCCTGAGTTTTCGCCGTCATTGTTCGAAGGGCTAGACACCCGAGGGATCTGTTACAATTTGTCCCGAGATTTTCTTTGCTCGGCCATTTTTTCAGACCTTGGCGTCTAAACCTATTCTCAAGTTGAATCCTTTTCTAGAACATTCGTTCGTCGGATAGGTTGTAGTATGAATAATTTAGTTTCTCAGCATGCAGAATTCTTTTGTGTTAAATACGTGCCTCACAAAAGTAAGTTACCTGTCACATCAAATCGATTACGAATACTCACGATTTCGACTACATAATTATAATAGTTATAAAGGGTTCGTAAAAACACATCTAGGGTACTAGAACATTTGTCATATAGACGAGATATTAGGAGCATTCGTGGTCCCACGTTTTTGCTCAACCAACAGAGACAAGTCTTCTTCACGTAATTGTCAAATACATAACGACTAGTTACATGATTTAGTCGACGATTTACGGCAAACTGAGAGACTTTGTTTTATTCTAAAACTGAAGGCAATAAAAATAGTCATAACATTAAGTAACATCTTAAAGAGAATAAGTTTAAGTATTTGTGTTTGTGAATAAGTTTAAGTATTTGTGAAACGTAAACTCATCGACATGTGTATGTGTATTCTGCCCATCCTAATGTACGGTGCTCAGACTTGGTCACTCGCCGAACTACAAAAAATCCGCCTTGAGGTTTGCCAGAGAGCTATGGAGTGTAGTAGTATGCTAATAAATGAATATGAATTCATGAATTAATACGATGCAAAATTTGCGTAAGTACACCTATAATGTCATATTCGCATTAGCGAAAAATCTCTTTAGTAACTATTATTTAAAAAACATATTTTGCTTCATAAGAATTGATTAACTCGAACTGAGAATGCATCGTAAAGCATTCAAATTGCTTTATGAAAAATAGTGACGTTCTTAATTCTTATAGTTTAATTTTTTATTGTCCAAAAATCTTAACACAGTACCAGCGATTTAACAATATATGCACAAAGGCAAGCGTCATTCGTCAATATTCGTATGCAGGTATCGGCTATAATAATAAACAGGAAAAAATTCATGAATTATGGATTGTTATAAAGGAGATTCCATAACATATCGGTTTGTTCTTGGATTTCACAACATAAGCGAGTTTACAATATAAAATAACATACTTAAGGAGAAAGCTATAACATAATTATGCATAATATTAATTATAAAAGGTATTGTTTTATCGTGTAACAAAGTAATATTAATAATTCAACACAATTATCACTAAAAATCAGCGATATATATTCAAAGCATTCCATTGGTTTTAAAACAATAGTCGTATTTAGGTCGCATTAAAAGAAATCTATTCATGTTGTTGCCAACTTTTATAATATAGAAAGCCTTTTATGGAAGCTATAATAACGCGAGTCGCGACACAGAAAGGAGACACTATTTGCATGATAATACAAAACAAACTCTTTATACATGAAACAGAAAAAGTTTCCCCGAGGCGGACTGGTGACAAACATTTTGCACCTGAGAAAACAACTGCGTCGCAAGCAAAACCAACAGATAGTTTGCGAAACATACAACACAGTAGAAATTTGCAAGCATTATTGCAAGTGACATTGTAAATAGGAGAGGCAATGTATGAACTGTGATCTGTGACATAATATTTACAAAACCATGCAGATACTTTCGTAATTTTATTTGCTTTGATTAATGATCATGTCAGTGAGAAACAGACACATCACTGACCGCTCTAACCAGTCAATCGTTAAATTATTTAAAATGGATTGTTCGCAAAAAATAAAAACGTGTGCACTATTGTATTCATTGTCCCATTTTACAGAGGTAAATGTAAACCGCATTTGTGCACGCGTATGCAAATGGCTACGCTACGACTAAATTCTGTGTTCACATTCAGAAACGAAATAACAAACGAAGTTATTCGTCGTAGAAAATTGCAGTGACAATTCTGTTCTAAATATTTTCTCATTTTCAATAGGTGGAATAGGTACATGTTAAAACAATGAGCTCCATTGTAAGCATCAATTGTTATCGTCGTTTGTACAAAGCGAAGCCACAAAAGTCCTTCATTGTATACAAGAGGTTTTAATAAACGATGTTGGCTTCAACTTTTTAATTTGGATTTATAAATAGAATAACAATATAAAATATAAGATGATACAAATGAGATAAATAAATGATATTTATTTTGTAAATAGGTTTTAAAATAACACTTTTACACGTCAATATTTTTTCTTTTCGTCAGTTTAAGCTAGATGAGTCCGGTACCGACACAAACTCAGGGGTCATAGTCTCTTTTAAAATCCATACAGTAACCATGTATTGGTCAAATCATATGAGAACCATGCAGATTAGTGTCTCAGGTGGTCTTTTGAAGAAAGAACCACCAGATTTGAGTAGACTGTGAACTGTGAATGAGAGAAACAAGGCTGAACACTTTTATGAAAAACACTAGTAATCAAGGAACGAATATATCATTTGTAATGCCATATTTTGCGTGACGTGTGTATATGAATTATCTTAGAGCACGCGATTAATAATAAGCGTAAGTCATCAAATAGCAAGTACAAAAAATAGGACAACCGTATGATAACCAAGTGTAGGTACGGACAAAGACACAAAAAAAGTAATGGAGTGCTCCGAGCAAAAACATTATTTTTAAAATTCTCTAACACGCTACACTTAGAGGATAAAACTGGCTTACGATAAAAAATACTCCATAAGTATTAATACATAGCAGTAATGCTCTGATTCCTCGACACGTATACGACTATACCAAAGCGACCTGATGTACATTAGCGACCTAATTTACCGAATAATTTCAATATAATTTATAAGTTACTAGCTTTTGTCAGCGGCTTCACCCGCGTACATAAAATATAGCCTATGTCACTCAGGAGTAAAGCAGCTTTCTATTGTTGCTAAAATTTTTCCAATCGTACCAGTAGTTCTAGAGATTACCTCCTACAAACAAAAAACAAACTTTACCTCTTTATTATATTAGTATAGATTTAACGATATATTCAGAATTAGGCTCATCTTACACTCTGACTAAGCAAAATGTTGACTAGACTACACGTTGGTGACACAATTACAATGCCTACTTGCTGAATCAGACCTATTCTATGTGGATTTATATTGACACTGTGTTAATATTGTTACCTAGCAGTAGTAGCAGGTAAAAAAAAATTGTTTGCTTTGACAAACAGGATAAATCAATACAATTATTGTGACAAATGTATACATAATCATGTACTTGATTAATTATAATTACATCGACTCGAAACGAATCTAACGAACATAAATTTTACGCACCCACAGACTTTAACTTCAGGAATGGTGACAGCTACATAAAAACTGTCTTGTTAAAGCAGCCTTGTTAAACAGGTAATGCACTAAGCGAGAAAGAACTGTACACACTCATAAAAAGGTCTAAGCAGAATAGATTCCAGGTTTCAGAAAAAAACTGTTGATTAATGAACAAAAAATTCAGAGGTGAACAAACAAATAAATTGTTGTGAAAACTCATTAGATCGCGTACCTTTAGCAACATGAGTTGATTAAAGCAATTACCTACTGTATTATTAATTACCTTGCATTATTTTATGACTGCTAATATGTAGGATGATGGTTTTATTGCATTGGAAAACCCTGAACTCTGTGTCCATAGCAAGATTTAATCACGTAAAAGGAAAATGGTTCTACAATCCCAAATTACTCTACACTGGTATTGTATTCCTGGTAAGTTTAGGCGTGCGTGGCAAAAGTACGTAACTTGGTAAACACCCGAGAAGAATTGACGATAGCAACCATGTCTAAATTAGTTGTTGACAAACTATTGACACTTGCCAATAAATAAAACAAAACAACCGAGGAGCAACGTGATCCAATCAAGCGTTGCGTGCTTTCACTCTCTGGCTTGTTCGCTCCATTTTAGGGTTAATTTTCGATATTATGAGACCTCGAGATCCGTTGCAACCGATTTCACTATCGATATCTACTCGTACATGATCCTTATTAACTTTTTTGCTGCGAAAGTTAACAATGGAAGCAAAAAGTTTCCTCAGGTAATAGAGCAACAAAATATTGTAAGAAGATCACGAACTAACATTTTTATACTTTGGCCATTTGAAATAGATTTTCTTCATGACCGAGTAACAGTGTTAATAAAGGAAGAGTGAATATAGAGCGAGATGTATCTTTATTGTTTTAACGCTAATTAGGAAACGTTGTGTAAAAGGAAATGAGACGATCTATTACTCGTAAATGGATGAAGAAATAAAGTAACATTCGACGGTAATCCTTGAGAATGAGTATAAGTTAGATAGTGAGTTTAATACAATACAGACTTCAAGTTCATATTTTGCATATAAAGCACATTAGTCTCACTTTATACTTAGAGCAAGATTTCTGGTAGCAATTTATAATTATAGACAGTTTTGAAAAAGTTGACAGCTGAACGCTATGAAAAAAGAGCCATGCACGAACATGACCTCATGCGGATAAATTATATTATTATTATCCTTGTTTTAACAGGGGCAAAGCGCCCTCTTCCCCTTCCGATAGAAGAATGTATAAAAAGGATAAACAAATTTTAAGCTTCTTCATTTCAAAATTGGAAATATGTTGCGTTTTAATTAAAACTACTAACAATATTAGCAACTCAGCTACTTACAATTATAGACAGTTTTGAAACTGTTGAACTCTTTTTTCATAACTGCTGTACCTATGAAAAAAGCGCAATACATGCACACGAACTTATTATACCATTACATTTCTATTATTAGCCTTATTGTAGCAGTACAGGGCAAAGACCTCCTCCCCCATCTAGCAAAAAAGTAATAAAAAGGTTAAAAAATAATTACTTCATTATTTCTAAAATACATAACCATTACGTGTTCATGTGTTGATAGGAGTTAATTAAAGTGACTAACAATAGTAACTCATTACGCAAATTGTTTGGGATTAAAATTGACTGAATATAAGAACATGAATTAAACTAAGATAAAATCATGATTTTCACTTTGGTGACAGTTGTTAAGTAGCTTAATGATAGCAACAGTCCGATAGTACTTTCAATTCTACAATTAAGAACTTTCCAACAGGATAACAAACCCGGACATATAACAAAAGGGTCTATCTATCATCAAATATGGAATCCTAAACCATAATACAAAATGCCTGTAATAATACGATAAAGCGTACTCCAAACTGTTGAATTATACATGTATGCTGCCGTGCAGACACTAAAACGCAGTAAAATAGCGTATTTTACAATACTTTTACTGCGTTTTAGTATCTGCACGGCAGTATGTATTTTAGTTGGAAACTAGTGCACGCATACGGAAAAGGCCCGCATGCCGGTGAACAGCCAAGCGTGGTCGAGCACCGCCCAATCGCCCACAATGCGTGAAACCAAACCGGTGCATACGGCCATTGAAAAAAAAAAACTCAATTGCATGTTAAGGGACCAATTTTAACGTATTTCCTTCACGGATCTAATCAAATCATGCGCGGCAATAATTGTATCGAACGAAAAACCGCTGTTACTAGAGTTAATTACAATGTAACTGCTAATAAAGCAATAATGCATTTCAATAAAAGAGAGTTCATTCCCATAGCTGCCAACTCAATATTACCAATATCGAAATCGTTCTTCGTGAGGTTTTTCTCGAATCCAATCAAACAAAGACTAGTTGATAATGACTACACAATAGCTATACTCGAAACAGAGATAAGAAAACCTAGTAATGTTGACAAGACAAACGTTGAGTACGTTTTTTCGAATAATCTCAATGAGAATAATAAGTCTAACAATGCAATCCGTACAGAGGCTGTGACACAGGTACATTCATTTCGTATGTCGAGTTTGCAAAATAATCCAATCAGTTCACATAATGACGCAAACATCGCGTTCAATCATTGAATTAATTATCAAACAACCTTTTGTGAAGTCTAACAATAACTTATAGTCCTCGTGAATATTTCACAGTACGGCTATAATACTATGTTTGGATGTTCTGGCCATCTTTGCTTTATTCGAGGCTTATTTGAAAAGGAACATTTGCTTCGAATTGCCAAATTGACGACAAACGTGGCTTTTCCAATAAATTAGTTTCGTTTCTATTGACATTACATTCTATCGTCTTTTAAGAATTAGTGGGACATTTCTCTCTCTATTTCTATAGTACTAGCTAGGATACCATTTGCTGCAATACCAGTTTTAAAGTATTCCTAATAGCCCTGATGTTATTGCTAAACTAATCGCCTCTCATTGATCGCTCGCCCCCTCACGTACGCAAAATATCGACGCACGTGCACGTACACATATGGCCTCCACAGTCTATGTGCAATCTAATTAGACTCATAATCTTGATAATCTTCACTCCAGTCATGTCATCCTTATTGACATTTAAAGGTCAGGTATTGCAGGTGCCCCATAATATGCAAGACAATGTAAGTGGACCAGCGACCGGTGAAAAAGAGGGTCTAGTAACGGAGCCTGTTCATTATTTGTTGATTATAGGAAACGGTAAGGATACAAGAGCGCAACACTACTTATGAATGTCCATTGACATGCTGAAAAGATGAAACTTTTCTAAACACATTTAAATACATTGTTCCATGACTCTAGCTAGAAAAGTGACACCGCAAATCTTCAATTTTGTCGTGGGTGAATAATACAATGTTGACTTGACTAAAATTGCAATTTCAAACTTTCCATTTCACAACGTTGAACAAAAGAACATAGTTTCTGTTTATATACAAGCAATAAATTAGTAGAATTGACTCGTAGGATGTAGTGCCTTACATGGCTGTGTTTAGCGGCTCATTCACGACTCATTGTTTCAGAGCGAGCGTGGGCGCATGATTGTTGCACCCACCATCTATTCCGAATGGCTGATGAATTGCAACGTGCGAAACGTATTTATCCCAATTAATCTCGTACGTGGAACGGATGCGTTTCAATCAAGCAAATATTGGATAAAATTTACTAATTGCAGTCACGAGTTGGTTTATGTTGCTGAAATGTTAAATTATGTGGAACGAAAATATTGATGTGTGTTTAGATTCTGGACAAGAGAGAAATACATGAAGGTTACGAAAGCGAAATCAACAGTAGGTATATCTAGATAAAAATTATAATACGTAACACGAGCCAAAGAATAATCATGAGCAGATAATGCATAAGCAGCCAGGTGCGCTAACCAACTGATAGGGCGTGCCCAAGTCACGGCTGACTGTCTGCCGCAACCCGGCCTAGTTGCGTCATTCATTAAGCACATTATGCCGTCCGTAATAAAACCACTAATGCCATACCGATCCACATGACAGGACACATCAAAACAAGAGATCATTAGACATTTTGTAACTAGATTCCATTAAACACGATGAATAATTGTTGAAACGTTTCACCACGTTGATTATCTTTCACAATGGCCCGAAACGAAACGTATCAATTACTAAAATTACACGAAATATAGGTGGTATATTTGAGCTTACTTATTATTACGATGTTCACAATTGATTACATACCTACTGGTATTCCGTGCAACTAAGTATGCAAATGAAAGGGTTACTGTCCGTGAGTTATTCAATAATTGTTATCAAACATGTTTCAAAACTTAACGAGTAGCATTCATTATTGGTAACTTTTTTATGTGCATCATAACTATAACCAGTTGGAATAGCTATTGAAGAAATAGCTTTAGCTGTCTATATATAATCAGTGCATGTAAATTGAGAGTCGTTTATTAAAAAAGCAACAAATTATTCAAATTGAACCATTGTATTATTCATATCCATTTGTTCATAATGACAATTGCATATATTATACTGCTAACTTAACGGGACATAGACACCGTTGAATGTACTTGCAGTGATTCACCTTTGTATTAAACATATGTAATTAATTACTTGTCGTATTATTTAATTAGCAATACTTCATGTAGTGTGTACGTATACTCTCACATGTTGCGTTAATTCTTGACTTTGTTGCAAAGCAAACATTCAACAAATGGAATTTGTATGTGCTACATATTTACAGTATTGGAGTAAGCGTTCGCATTTTCAACGTTTAAAAAAATGTTGACTATGCAATTATTTACTAATGGACTACACTTCAGTGAACTAGAAAACGTAAATGCAAAATGCCAATGGTGTTAGGTACTATTTCAACGCACGAAATTATTTTCATACAACACAAAAAAAAACGAATGTTACAATCAAAAGCGAAACTTGAAATCATTTTCTGCTATAGACATCTGAAAATCTCAAGAGAAAGTAATCGAAATAGCGTAAAACAGAAGTTTAAAACAACATTAACGTTTTCACTTAGGTCCCAGATAATACCTCTGAAAATGTTGTAAAACAGCTATTAGCTGCCTTGGAACTCACAGTAGCAGCGCTTCTATTGTTTCAAGATGATGGGTTAACGTGCCGAAGTTTGGTTTAACATAATGAATTGTTTGACACAAGAAAGATTATGCATGTCTACCCACGTCAAGCTCAGCTTGACGTTAGGAACTTCCTTGTTTTCGTAGACTCAAGTACAAGAACGGGCCTTTATATCGTCAAAAGTCCCAAGAGATTCCACTACTTCATATCAATATTGATATTAGTAAATATCACTTCTGCCACTATACTGATAAAAAAAAATGACATAAAATCTTATCGCTCCAATAGATGAGTTGATTTGAAATGTATTGATGCCAAATATAAAGGACTCCATTTTTCATAACTTCTTTGAAGATCAACAGCTGCGAGTGATAGACATGAATATAATAGTGGGATATTTGAATAGAATGTGAAAACCTAACGAAACGTAACTTCCGTTTCTCAGCAATCTCTTTTATATAAAAAACATAATCGAACCAGTAAATTACGGAAAGAAAAAACGTACTGAATATTGAGGAAATATTGTCACTTTCATCATATCATCGATCAGTGTTGAATCTAGATGTTTCCTAGTCAATCATCGAAGAATAAATAACATTGGTCATACCACTGAAATGCACTTTACGGAACAATGAGAGCAAAGATTGAATGGTCTACGATAAAATGAAATATTTCTAGTTTAAAGTTAAAACGCATTTGTACGTTCTAATCAGCACAAGGCCAACGGGGCAATATTACGGATATTGACCTAAACCTGACCAACATGAATTAACAAACAATGTTATAATGATAAATTATTTGGTGCTATAAACAAAAGAAAATCAGGAAAACCAAGAGGTAAGCTTATATTACTTAACGCCTAGATACGGATCGTTCACAGTACAGTATTGTGTGTGAAACATTGGTTTATTGCACGAACGAAAAGTGCTCACAGATGCACTCAGCCGAGATAACACCAATTGGAGTAATTGATGTTAGAAGTCGGTGAACGTCTCATAAGTGCCCTCAGCATACGCACCTAACTGTGTACATGTATGAATCATTAAATGTACTACTTAAAGAGTTGCCTCTAATGGTTCAGTCGCCTGTCCGGCTACGGTTTTAGCACCTATTCAAATGAAGATAAAGCCATTTAACATGATTGATAACCTTATAAATTGCTTTCGTATTCATTTAAGAGCTTTACGCTGATATCGGGAGCATACGACATGTCCTATTTTGTTTAACAACACATTGATTTATTTACTTTCCTAAAGACAAATCGTGCATCAAGAATTAACTGTATTCTTCATTTGCTCGGCCAATGAGTCAATGTAACTGGTACTTTAATGAATAATTGCCACATTTAGTGCATTAGCGTCAGTTGTACAGTTGCAGTGGCACGCTTAGTCTCCTTAACGGAACTAATGAGACCGGCCCCTCAGTCAGTCACACAGGCCACTGCCTTTTCCGTATTTGTGTCATTCTGATCCTGTACTAAAGTGTCCGCAAGAGTCTTAAACGGAGCCTTTTTCACACCCTGCAGCAATTTGTAGTTCACAAAAAAACAGCAGAAAAGTATCGGACAAAAAAGCTTAGCCAAGGTTTCTCTTGCAATACAAAAGATAAACGATATCGCTTTCGGCACATTCAAGTGGGTCGGCTTGTGTCGGCACTGTCTAAGTAAGAACTTTGATAACACATGGCCGGGAGTCTAGAGAGTTTAAGTGTGGGCGCGAACAATGCTGTGAATCATCACAGCTGTGAATGAAGTGTATTCGACAATGGGTCGGTGCTCCCGAAACAGAAATAGACGTTGTTGCATCGCATTAACTATTTCGACACGCTAGATGTTTCAGGTGAAGCCAAGGATACAAACTTAGAACACCATGTTTGGGTGTAACTTAAAAATAACTGACAGAGGAGTGACTGTTGAGATTTAATGAGCTAGAGACCTGACGCGTCCATGTGCACGTAAGAAGATAATGACTTCTTATGTTGTCTCAAGCTACAAAGTATCTTATGAAGAATTCTTTTAACGTAGTATCTTAAAACAGACAGGTTCTTGATGCAAAACAAAAAATACATATAATGATAATGACGCTGACTACATTATTCATGATTCGTCGAGGGGGTCGTTTTCCAATTACATCTAACAGTTCTTATTTGTCTGGCCATAAATATAACGAGTGTTGTGGAACAGCATTATCGTATAAACAAGGAAATGTCCGCGACCGGCGCCATGGTCGGTAATCTGGGTCGACTTTAAACTTTTTACCATAATTCTTTCACCTCCCACAATCGCCGTACGTTTGTTTGCTCCAGCACAAATGTAATCAGATGCCGTAAAATTCAATGTAATTACATCTGTTTTATTTTCTCTTGAATTTTAAATGGAGTCGGATTCTGATCGACATGATCTAGGTACCCTTATGTGTTGAAAGTGTGCATATATTGCAACATAAGCTTCTAGGAAGTCTCAGTCTGAGATATCTATCATATATCTTAAGTGACACTTCAAAGAACGACAAACGACTGTACTGTGAGTGGGCCACTTTCACCTCAGCCCTGGCTCACGCCTCTTAATTCAAAATCCTATGTAATTCATTTTGCTATCGGTAGAGCGGATTAAAATCGAGCTGAACAATAAATAATTCACATGCATGACACGTTTCGTAAAAGGTTACACGAAACTCTATGACATCGCCAGTCAACACTTTCTATCTTTCGCCAGAGTGTTTGATGGGTTTAATCCATGACTCACAGAATGTCAATTTATCGGACTATCGATGTTGATAAGTAGAGATAATGGAGTGATGCAACTTATAATATAATAAATTAACCGTGAACTCTAAAATAAAACATTACATAACCAGGAAATTGGCGACCTACGCGAAACAACTTTCCGTTTTGTTTCTTGTCTAAAAATTTAATTCGTTCTTTTTAAATCGCTCTATTAACAGCGTTGCCCAACCCGCTTTGTTTCTTTAGAAGATTAAAAAATATATAAAGTATTTTTTTTTACTAAAGTGGCAATGAAGACTAAGTTAAAATTCGAAATCGTTGGAAAGAGTTATCCAGGCGAATGAAACGCAAAGGACAAGTGACGGAACACGGGTAAGTTTTAGAAAATAAAAGTCTGACCATTTCTCTCGTTTAACCTAGAATTTAAAAACTTATTTTATGAATACCTTAAATAGGCTTAAATAATATTACACGACGTCCAAAAATAAAGCTGTCAAGTTTGTAAGAAATGGGGCCAAAAGATAAAATATTTTATAGTTCCATATATTCTCTTAAAGAAGAATTTTCAACTGCTGAATGAGATAAGCAGAATCTTGATCTCAACGTGCTCTAAAACGTTGAATGGAGGAATTTGATGAATGGGGTATTTAATGGAACCCGTCAACTAAATCACACTATATTTTAGGCAGCATATGGAAAGAAGGGTACGGATTTAAAATACATTTTTAGATTTACATAAGTCTATTTCGGCTTAGTCCTGTATAAGCCTTTTATACATATAGATTTGGTATACCGGTCTGCTAATCGCTTAAAGGGTCAGTAAACTTGTGTGGTAAAACTTTACACAATACAGTACCGGCTTTTGAATGAGTCATCAATTTGTATGTTTGCCACTACCAGGCGTGTTGAGACGGAAGGAAGAAATATACACTCGTAGTAAATTTGTGAAGGTATTATATAATCTCATTAGCGTTTATTCTACTTTGAGAATCCTAGATTTGCGTATTCAATTCGTCTCGACCTAGATTAACAATTTTCATTCGGACCAGTTTCACAGCAGAAAAATGGCACAAACGCTAATATCATATTCATAACTGCAGCTTCCCTTAAATAATTAGGTATGCGCAGATGAGAGTGCACAATGGCGCGCTTCAACGTCCGTTACACTCAAAACAAGGCCTCACAGCTATCCGCATTCATATTTAGACCAGAAATATGGCTTAGATGGAGTGATACCAAGACCCAAGCAGGCATTTCTCTACGCGCTAATTAAAGTGCACGACGAAATCTGATAATGCGGTATCATGTGGCAATATGTCACTCGAAACGACATCAGGCGAGGCGCGGCCGTCCGACCCGACCAGCTCTAGTTTCTTGTGGTTCAATAATGTCTTGTTTTATAAAGTAATACCAGTATCGACTTTCTGTTGACTTCCCCCAGCTATGATTCATGTTTTAATTAATCTAACGGCCAGTGCAATGATTCGCTTCGAACGCGATGCAATAGAAACCATCGCTTAATAAAAAACTATATTTGACACAGATCACGTTCGTGTGCCAAATACATAATGAAGAATTTTTTTGCACTGGTCAATGATATGAAGCAAACAAAGCTAAGTTATCTTGACCTTCTTCATAATGTAGGACTAGGATCCGATAAGACAGAACAGTCGTTCTGCCAGCTAGTTATTGAAGACATTACCCGTTTTAAAGTTTGTTACGAAATTAAATCCGATTGAACAGTTCACATAATTCTGTGGTGGAAGGCGGAAACAGCGGCGGAAGCGGCGTCACGGTCCACGACGCGCGCGCACACTATGAAGTGACGTCATCGACGGGGACCCAGCTGGATGTTACAATAGATTCCAAACAGGTTTTATTTGATTAACAACATTATAAACGTCCAAAGGTATGAGTGGAGGTATGACAGCGCATTACAGTGCCTACAGTAGTCTTGATTTTTATAACTTATTGTGAAAAGTAAGAAGATTGTTCTTGGACTGCTACACAACCCGTCCACTGGCCATGAAATGTAATTGAAAGGATAGAAGGTCAAGTTCGTTTTGAAGCGAAGTCTAGACTGTAAGAAAGTTAACAAACAAACGAGAAACAACATTGCTGAACCAGAAGAAGGTGTTATGGTTTATCTCAATGTTCTACCTGGCGAACAACAAAATCAAATTGACAAAGCCATCGCTTTTAATTTGGAATAGCAACAATTGCGCAACAATAAAGACAACGGAAACTCACCGAAACCTTACTCCAAAATGGAACAAAGAAGGCTGAATAAAATAACAATCCGTTTTAATATAAAGCTGAAATATCCAGTTGAATCGAAATCCGATACATGATACTTTTTGTTCTGCTTTATCAAATGACAGCAGTATCATGTGACAATTCAAGGCGATTACAGTTTTGATACTGGAGAGATAAAAAATGCTGCTGAAGTATTGTATAAGTATAAAGTTGCTTGATAAAATATTTGGAGACAAATATTATTTCTGAAACCAGTTGAAACATATCGAATTATAGTCAATAAGTTGCTATAAAAACTCGAACCGACATTCAAATTTTTTGCATCCGGAATTATGTCCCGTAACGTCCGGCGATGTCATCCGTTGTTTTATGTGATTGTAAAAACGGATTCAAAAATATCAACTATGACAAAAAATTGTTTTGACGAATGTTCTCGTCGATTGATAGTTGGGGCGTGACGTTAGGCAAACAATACAACCAATAAATAAAATCGAAGTAAAGGGTGTTTCAATTGCTTTTAGCTCATAGCGCTTCAGATTTTTTTTTTATTATAGCTACGACCTAAGTTATATCAGAAATCGGAACAAACGATGTGCAAATGATAATATTATCAATGAAAAGACTGTATCAAAAACAATCTAGTGAGATCTATCAGCAAACCCCACCTAAACATTGCGTTATTTTATTTGTTTATTATTTTTTTTCATTAATAGGAAAATTATATTATTATTGTCACTTTTCAATGATTTACCGTACTTAGAACTAGTATCTTTTCAACCATACTCTTAGATATGTCAATCAACTGTCAAGTAAGCACCATTGGATAACTGAGACCTCTGCGTTTCATTGAACTAATAAATAGTTATTTTTTCACTAATTTAACATGTTTTTAAGATAAAATTGAAAATAGGTGAAAGATCATGTCCTGGTCTTGTACAAAATCCACATCAAAGTCGATTTCGCAAGTCAAAGTCAACTTTAATTTAGATTCTAGTAACAATCGACACATTCGACGGCTCTCAGCCCAAGTAAACATCGTACATCAACGAGTTTCACACAGTTTTTTCCTTACCAAGTATCTACCTAAAACAAAAAAAAAACCTGCTTGCACAGTCCGCATAGTGAGACATCGCGTGATCAGAATTAATAGCATTGCCTGCATAAAATGACCTTCCCTTTGCACATATAAAATGACATTAAATAAAAGTTCTGTGCTACCCACATAAAAAAGTCGTTTACCGATAGACAACGGTTTAAGCCGATGACATTCCAAATGACGAAAGACACATCATCCAATTGAATATATTTTTGTTCAGCTAATTATGCATAAACAGATGCTTTCTCGCGATTTCTAAGGAGAAAAAAGTAGAAAGTTAGTCGTTCGAGACTGGCATCCAACGCACGTTATATCGAATTCAAATCGCTGCGTTCCATATCTCCTCCCGAATGTGTCGATCCACGCGAGCTGTTATTACATACAGCGTAAAGATACTAATTGCTATCTGAACACGTAACAGTGTGAACTAAAATAAAAATTAGACGGACGTCAGCCCTGTCGTCTTTGATTTCCACTTTCGATTGTGACAGGAAAAGCCTACTAGTTAGGGCTATAACCTCCATCCTATACAACAGTTAAGTACAGCAATAAATTTAGAATTATAGTCTAGTAAATGAAGTTGTCGATTAACGGCGGTTATTTCTATGCCCACTCCGTTCAATCTTAGTTTTCTGCAGTAGAAGGGATATACGCACAAAATACATCCCTAACCACTATTTAAATTCCTTTTTGTAATAGGAGACACTCTAACTTGTTTCGGATAAATTAAATCATAGCCGCTGGGAACATAACAGCTCCCCTGTTGATTTACACCCCTGGGCTGACAATAAATATCACTTTATATGATGAATGGCCGAACGAATTGGTTGACATTGCCCCCTTCCGTTGCGTATTTTTGTTGTTTGATGTTGAGTAATATCCGATATTTTTAAGAGGTTGTTCTAAGAATATTGGGGGTCATCAACTTCAGTAGGAATCAAGAATTTTTCCAATCAGAATACTAAGAACTTATGATTGATTCTCAAAGATTTCTTGTTTTACAATAAATTGGAATCCCCCACTGTTGTGTATGTGTAGGTCTCCTTTATTTTTGTTTGGTTTTGTGCGTCATAAACCCAGGTAATTTCCATCCAACGAACTTTTGGATTTTGGAACCAGTCGTCAGTGTCATCATCATCATCAGCCTAGCGTATGTCCCGGTTGCTACCTTGGCTTTCACCTCGGTGCCCGGGGTCCGCTTTCCTTCCTAGTCGTCTCCACTTCGCTCGGTCTTTTGCGTCCTCTGCCTTAAGCCCATTTGCACGCATATCGTCAGTGTCACTATAAAGTCAAATTAAGTAATTACTAGCTTTGCTTATGGTAAGCCATATTCAATCCATTTGAATGATGGTTATTGTATACACGATCCTATCCTTCCTTGGGGTTCAAATACACTATGTATCAAATTTTATCAAAATCGGTTCAGTAGTTTAACCGTGAAAGCGTAACAGACAGAGTTACTTTCACATTTATGATATGAAGTATGGAAGTATGGATACAGGCAATATTTTGCATAGGTATGTGTACGTTTACTTTTTCTTCATGCGCAAACAGCTGAACAGACTTGGATTAAAATATCCTGGTATATCCTTATACCTGGTGGCTTATATCGTAGACTAATACAGGGTATAATGGGTGTACTAATTCAAGTCAAAGGCGAAGACATTGGTATGAACTAGATCCTCATAAATCTTACTAATTAAATAGTGTCCCAAATGCCGCGAATTCAGGAGCGACAAACAAGTTGAAGTTTAATCACAATTTAATTCTCAAACAATCAGATTGTTGTTGTCAAGTTTTAGGGTGCTCCTTGAGCATTTTCTAATAAAATAAAGCATTTATTTGTATTGGACATAAAAACACTATTGTAAGAATATAATAAAAGGCTAATATTGTAACAATTTAAAGTCAGCAGCGTAACGATAACAACTATTTAAAGCAATATTTTCACACGGTGCTGAGCGTATAAACCTTGGAAAAGATCGGCGACTTATGAATGTACTGTCTACCTGTGTGTGTATCCTGATTGCGAAAAATTACAGCAAAACGCACTGACCTTATTCTTATTCTGTCCAGTGAATTAATGGCTCATGGAAATATTAACGTAGTCAAACTTGTAACTCAAGTAACGATTCTCACATAGTTTAAGAGCAAAATTGAAGCTTTACGTTTTGCTTACACCATTTTTTTTTTTAAGTTTCATTGATGGGGGTCTTAAAGTAAAGACAAAGGACGTCGTAAGGACCGGGACCCTGTAGAAGGGTGGAAGCCAAATGGGGCCTAGGGTCTTTTTCTCAAAAAGGAAGGCTTAGCATCAGACCTCAGTGCGAAAGGCAAACAAGGAATGGGATGGGCTATTCAGTCAGTAAGAGTTTGACACTGTCTCTCGGTCCTCCCAAAGGCGACATTCGTCGTTGGATGATTTTTATCCAGCAAAAAAAGCCAGAGGATGTGAGAGCGTAAATATCCATCTAAATTTCTTCATTTACCTTCTGTTCTAGAATAACGATAACTCTATTAAACGCTCCCGCATATTTACACTGAAGCGACCCTTTGTGACCCGATAGAGACAAGGTGCTATTCGGCAAAAAGGGATCGCACCAAATATATGTAAAACAAGTTCCGTATTCAGTTTTATCGGTCCCTAGACAACTGTCATGACTCATATTTTCCAGTTTAATAAGGAAACAGTTCCAGAGAAGGTCGCTAGAGAAAACAACATAACGTGTAATGTGATAATGACATGACGTCTGTTACTGCTGTGTAGCGGGGAAGCCGGGCCACTAACCCATTTATGAGGTGCCGGTAATTGAATTACACTCGTCTCTGACGCGACTGAACGTTCAATCGTACTCTTGAGTTCATTGTGGGGGCAGATCTATGATCGGTGTGTTTTATTCCTTTTATACTAGGTAAGGCTGGCTGATCGTAAAACTCTGTTTACGTCAACTGTTACTTTCAAGTCTTGTATTGAGTGCTGGAAGGTTAACGTTTGGTCTTTTGAGATAATATAAACCAGATGAACCAAACTATACTTGTTTTAGTTCTAGGTAACTTCCGTCATCAATTATCAAGTGTCGATTTGATTGATGCCATTTGTGCTTTTTTTTAGGTGGGCAAATCAATCCAATGACATCTCCAGCCTTTGGGTGGAGCGGGATGGTGTCATAATTTTACTGACTAAAAACCTACTCGTGTTCTACACACAATGGAAGTGTTCCCCAAAACGTTTTGTACATATAGGTGGGATGACCATCATGCAGATATGTATTCAATGGTCAGGCAGGAGCCAGTCCTTGCATAGAATTAATTAAAAATCTCCATATCAATATTTGACCTACAACAACTGAAGGTTGTTTTCGGGGGCACTTACAGGGTGATCCACCGGTTCGTGTATTTTTTTATTAAAATCTAGGTAATGTTTAATGGCAATTCTGCGAGATGGCTTTGGGACCTGACAAGCCTTTTAAAGGTCCAAGCACCGTAACAGACACAATATACCTTGATATGAATATCTTTAAGTCAAAAGCATGGCGTAAATTACAAGTTTTGACCGAAAGACACGAGTCCAAGCCATGTTTATAGCCGGAGCCCTAAAACTTAAGTGAAAGTTCCATAAAAACAAGCAGGACGTGATTAAGACCAGTCGTTAGGATTACGTATCTCGCTCGTAAAATTATAAAGATACCACTATTTTTAGACCAAGTGCAGCGAATCGTTTCAAAGAAAAATAAAAATTGTTGGCGCAAAGGTTAATTAGTTTGTTTACGTGATAAACTAAACCATTTATATTAACTTACAAACGCTTTTCAACACACCATTTAGACATGCTTACCTGAAAATAAGAATAAAAACAGTTATTAGTCAACAAATATTTACATAACTATTAAAAACACAATTAGGAGCAAATGATGAAGTTAAAATTGAACAAAAGATTTGTCTAAATTAAACCGTCTCAAAAAATTTAATCGTAACAAAATGGATTGCTTAAGTTTTTAACGATGATGGCTTAAAACAGAACAGCACTTCGTTAAAGGCGAAAGCGTCGCAAAAAAAGAACTCCAAGAACTCAATCTTAACTGCCATTGAAGGCAGGCATCTTTAATTTATTCATTAGAATTCTGTAATGCCAAGTGCCATATGGTGTACAACAGTCCTGGGAATTGAAAATATAGACTCCAGGGGTCCGCAAATACAAGCCACAATATCGATGTATTTCCATAGTGGTCAGAGAAAAACAAATTGAAACACGAATTAGCTATTTCATTGCACGTGTTTGTGAGAGTAAAATGAATAAAATAGGGTTAATGGTCAGATTGCCAGTACAATTAAGCTAAGTAACTCGCATAAACCTTCCTTGATAATCTTTCATTTCATGTTAACATCGTATTAATTACGAGGGAGCCGGGCCAAGGCGTAAACTGGCTTATGATAGTCAAGGATGACCTGAAGAAGATAACTGGTGCAAATCCAATGGAATCGATCAATGTGTAAATGATTATATTATTATTAGAGTGGTGATTATAATTCAGGAATCTTTAAGGCTAGACTGAATACGCTCTTAATAAACTAGTACGCTTCATCATAACCGATTGCATCACTGTTTAGCATCATTTTGATTTATTTTTATTAGAGCTCTTTTATTCAGATGATTTCTTTTTGTACAGCAAGCAATTTGGCCAAACTAAAAAAGGTTGCTCGGCCAAGATGTGGTCAGTATAAGTCATCATAGTAAAAGATTATTAGAAGAATTGTTACTTTATCTCGTATGACGATTTAATAACTTTCAGAGTTTTTCCAAAGACGAGCAAAGCAACAGATCTGTTGATAGAAGTTGACTAATAAATGATACGAGTCTAGCTAGTTAACCTATTGTTTAAATTAAGTACGTTCAACAAATCGAAGTTTAACTGCAGAACATGTTGTGCAACTCATCGCAACTCGTTCTGTCTGCGTCGTATAAGTTCATTCGAGTACTTAGTGTCGCCATACTGCTGAGTCAACCATTTGCATGCGGGAGGAACCGTGGGAGTCATAAGTGTGAATGTCAATTCCAATTAATCGCTGAAACTCTATAGGGCTTACTGTTCAGTTTGTTAAAGAAATGTCATTAACATTCATCAGAATCATCATTTCAGACGAAAGACGTCTCCGGTTAGCACACACGTCTCGAATCCACCGGATTCCTTCAACCCTCACCAGGTTACCAGGTCCACCTTGTTTGGAGGCTGCGTGGTCGGCTCAGGCTCAGAATGTCCCTTTCCCAAAATGTCCCTTGATTTTAAATAGTCCCTTTCACTACTTGGCTTATGTTATTTAAATATTCCTAGTTTGAACGCGTACCGGTCATAGGAAAGGGAATTTTTGGGTAGGGAACATTTCAGGAAAGGGGATATTTGAAACCAAGAGACATTCTAAGCCTTAACCAGGTGGTCGCCACTCCAGAACTTAACATTAACGTTCGCGTTATGTGTTAATACAGACGACTTAAATAAAAAGTGGCTCAACTTTAACAGCAGTTGGTGTATATCTACGTAACTCATCGCTACGCGACCTGCATACGTTGTTTTATGCTGCCATATAAGTTGGCGTTATGTTGCTATGTTAGTTCTGTTCAACAAAGGTGAGAGGTAAGCGAACCTTGTGGTAATTCAATTCCAGGGCGCGAAATTTTTGATTACATTTTAAGAGCCAATAAAATCTTCATGGTCGTTAGTGTGTTATTTTCTCTTCATCGTTAGGTAATAAAATTCATTAATTTCTTCACTTAACGATTATAACAAGTAACTTAGAAAATTAATGAGTTATTACCACAGCTTGGCAACCACGATCTAAATTCTAAGGTTTATATCTAAGACCTTGGTTCCCAAACTGTGGACCGTCTAAAACATGGTCGGCGAAATAAAAAAATAAATAAAAAATAACTTTTCGACTCAACAAAAACCTATCAAAATTATTGTCAGTGTTGAGCAAACTGACTTTAAAGCTTCAATATGAAATATGTTTTACTAAGTCAATATTCATTACTTTTTATTTCAACTATTTTTAACACATTGTTTTTTTTTCATCGATATAAACTAACGCTTGACTGTTATCCCACATGATGGTAAGCATTAAGGCGTACTAATTTATTATTAAGATCTTATTCACTATATGCTTGAAGACACCGCCCTATTTTGATGTATACCGCAGTTCCTTACCAAAAAAAAAAAAAAATGGTCCAGGTTATTAATAAGAAAAGGTTGTGAGCCATTGCGCTAGATGAACTTCCATATTCAACTGCAGTTTACGACTTCATCAAGAAACTTTCAAGGTACTAAACATATACTTTCCAAGCAAAAGATTTCCACATCGAAGTTTCACTTGTTGACATTAATTAAAATAATGTGTAAATGACTACGCGAGTAATTGAACTGGTAATGAACCAGGCCAACACTTAAGCAATTAAAAAATAGCAGTATCACTACCATCTAGCCAACTTATCTAACGTAATCTATAAAATTAAATTAATATTACCACAGCAGAATATCTCAAAAACAAAATTCCAAAACAGTGAGCAGATAAAACGCTTATGACCAGTAATTAATATGGTTTCATTTAAGGTTGCAAAATATGGGAAATGCTTACATCACCGTGATTCTATTATACTTCACTTTATGTAACGGTAGGTACAATGTTACATTTACGGTTATTATTTTAATAATACCATCAAAATATATTATTGTCGTCGTGATGCAATGAATCGAGTTTTATGCCAATAACTGAATGTAACTTATTCGTGTTTTACGATTTTTGAATTACGTGATATCAATATTGTCGTAGTTATAAACAAATTACATCATTGTTACATTGCACTTCTTCATACAACGGCGTCAATCAATAACAATACAAGATATTAAACAGTCAATATTGAACAACGTCTTTAGCACAATAGTGACGCAGATGAAATTGAAATCATTCTACATACGGGCGACAGGAATGAAAACAAAAGGTTCTGTGATCGCCTGCTCGGCACGAGATTCAGTCGAGATGTTAAAGAGCACCGATACCTGCCGGCATCAAAGGTCAAAAGTCAGAATAATTGCATTAAACTTACAAAATGCGACACTATTGGATTTTATTACAAAGGAAGATATTGGTATCAGTCAGTCTCGTTTCCATGATGTTAATGCATAAAATATAATAATACTAAACCTAAAACAATACTAAACCTAAAACTTCTTACTACTACAAATATAGCAATAACAAGCAAAGCTTTCAACGAAAAACGAAGCTAGACAAGAAATGATGACTATCGTAGAATTTTAATATGGTATCAAACTCAATATGCATAGTTAGGTGCAGTTTACATGACAGCGGTTCGCAGAAGTCACAATGTCAATTTGTTCCATGAACCGTATTGTTGGTTCGCTTATGTAAACACCGAGCGATATGCGCTCAAAGCAAACAATAACCGTACATGAGTACAACAATCGTTGGCTACGTTCTGTAACACAAGTGTATTAGACGAGACAAATAAACAAGAATGCTCTAGACTAGTCTCGAAAAAAGTTAATGACAATAATTGTATACCTTACACAAGCAATAAGCACATTTTCAGCAAATTGCCGTAGAAATGCCAGGTCAGGCATTTCTGCTAACTTCTAAAAACAACATCTATCCACATTTATTTGCGTGAAACTTTCATTTTATGGTCAGTTTGGCTTGCAAACAGCGCGAGCGCAAACATTTTAAACCATTTTTCATTGTAAAATTTTAAGCTCACTGAGAAAACGTTGTAGCCGAGCCAATACCACAAAAACAAATATAAGCTTCATTTGTAAATGTTGCGCTTCTTGCAACGAAAATTGCGTCAAATCACGAAATTACCGTATGCGGTTTCGTTGTCATTGAAATCAATGTTTTAGAACGTAGACAGAAAATTGTTAGGTGTTATTACTGTATCTAAAGTTTACATTGAGTATGGAAGTCGGTTCTGCATGAGCGGTATCCTCGTCTCGTGCAATCAAACGTGAACCGTCCAGCAAGCCACCAATGTCCAATCGAATCACCCTTCACGACGGAAATCATTTTATTTAGCTCCACGTCCTATGTGACACCGCTTGAATTGCTTTATATGAGACCGGATAATATAAAAACTAGTCTCGACTCTGCCTTGTTTTTATATGCAGTTAACAACTCCTTTGCCGACATACTGATATCAGAAATGTACACAGACAATCGCATTTCACATCTCCGTGACTGCAGTTACAAGGCGTCTGACCTTACCCCAAATACCTGTTATAGCCAGCCAAAAATCTTGAATTCCTTGAATATCATAAATGGAGACCATACCATAATTATACAATTGAAATAATGCATGCCCATAAACGGTCTAATTAGAAAATTCAGTTGCAATCGTATCATAAGCACTGAAATAATGCACTTACATTATTACTTTTATTTTATTACAAGATTTATATCAGTTTTACCTGTCCCGATGTTTGTGATCAAATCTTGCAAATTAAATTTCATCCACTTCACTGAAAGAAATTGCTTAGGTAAAAATGCGCTTAGGTAATTTTACTTAAAGAAGTGACACATCCTTGATGTAGGTAAATAACATACCTTGGAGTCGACGAACTGCATTGGCAGCGCATCAGGTAGGTATTGGTAGAATACTTGTGTGTGCGTGCATCTACGCACGTACGCACAAATAGTCTAGTGACGTAATCAAGATTTACATATCAAAATATGTAAATAATTCCTGATTATTTTAGTATGATAAATTACCTATTTTAAAAATAACTGAAATCGATTCAGTCTCCAACCCTGAACATATTCCTTTCAAGATGTGCATTTTTAGGTATGTCACATTTTTCGAAGCAGTTAAGTCACGTAACTGCTTCTAAAATGCATTCATGAAGAAATTGGACCTGGTTTTTTTTTATGGTAGGTGAAAATCATCCAATGACGAAACCCGCTCTTGGGCGGAGCGGGAGACCAGTGTCAGACTCTTACTGACTAAAAAACCTACCCCGTACCTTCCTTGCCTTATTCCTGGAGTCGGTAACAGTTTGCACCACCCTCTAGGCTCCAGGAGGAATTGGACCTGGTAGATTCTCAATTTTATTCTCACGAAAAGTAGGACGTCTGCCAGGACCACATAGTTGTATAAATGGTTAATCCGTTTTCCACAACGAGTTTCTAAGTATAAGAGAAGCAATTACACCTAGATAATGTCGTATAGAACCATTATCGTAAATGTAACAAGAAACAATTAGGAAGGTAGTATGAACAGGAGCGTTAGTTATTCAGCACAACGAGCGTATGCGAAGCATTTGACACTTTCTATTTATGTTGAAGCGTAAGCTCGCGTGACTGTTGCCATATTGAATGACATAATTTTAAATCCTTTGGGTACCATCGTTTCTTCCTGTGAATAGATGAATTATTTAATACGAGCCCAGGGTTAGTTAATACCTTTGCGGATATAATACTTTAATCTACTAATTTACTGGGTACCTATTATTTCATTTGCTTGAAATACTAATATTTCATTTGAAATTTATAAATCAACTAGTGACTTGTGCCTGCTTCGCGCGGGTGTTATTTTTTTTAATTCTGTTTTTATCTACTATAACATGCATGTATTTATAAACCTTAACATTCCTTCTGAATCACTCTGGTTATCAACATGAAAATCTCTATTAGCGCAAACCGCGTAAAATCTCGTTCAGTCGCTTTTGGGTTAATCGTGAACTGATAGCCAGATTCAGTGAGGAACTTTGTTTTATAATATGTATGGAAATAGCTTTAGTATAAACTAAGCCATCGTCAGATCTAGCTGATTTCATAAATCATAGAAAATCTTGGGTCGTCGTTCGTTCGAGACGAATGCACCGTAGATGGCAAACAACCGCAGCACTTCGCATGCGGTTGGTGGCATTAGCCTGGAACATGAAAATGGATGCCATATAACGTGACTTTATCGATATTCACATAAAATACTAAGTGGTAAACTGGAGACTATACTTTCTACTAATATCTGGAGTCACAACTCTAGCGCACCGATCGGATAAACCTAACAAAGATAGTGTCGACAAGAGTGCTGGTGACCCAGAAAGAGGCAGAGTAAACGATCAACAAGCCGTTTAATCGGATTATTAGCTTTACAACATTTAATCAACAAGTCCCTAATCGTACCCGGCATCGGCTACTGGGACTGAATTGGTGGTGATCTCGAGATAACAGATAGAAAGCCGTTGGAACAACACCAACCGCGTTACGCACGCTGAGCAAATTCAAAACGGAACTCACCACCGCACAGTAAATAAGTAGCGAGCCGTTACCCGTCGCTTGTGCAATGCTTGCCAAGTTAAATACTACCACCACGGATTGAAAAGTCCCGAGAGTATCCACTATAAATATGACGATGACTTTGGTGTGATAAATGGTTGCTAGTCATTTATTGCGAAGTCAAAGAGCAGCATCACGAGATAAGCCATAAGATAGTTGTGTGGCTCAAATAATGATTTTGGTTGCTGCGCGGGCGCAGAGATGTTATGAGCAACAAAACCCGATTCGAAATCGACGCGCCCAATGTCAAACGCCACAAGGTCGCCTCTCACGATAAACGCCTCTGCAAACCGTTCAGGCCCAACAAAGCCAGCAAAATCTACGATCCTGATCGCTTCACAACTATTCATCTGTACTTATTTGGCTTGAAACTACACATGGGAACATCTATTGTTCTGTAATTCGTTTTTAAGTACTGACATTTAGAACTAGCATTTGCGTCGGCGTAGCGTTTGAACTGATAGACGATCGATATATGCGTCAGACTAGGTAATGGATACGAATAAAGTTTTAATGTTAACGATGGCATCGGTAGATTAAATTGATATGGCAGAACTGGATGAACGGCGAACCGTTAAGACCGGGCCATCGTCGCCTATAACCGCATCTGTATTTATCAGTAGGGTGGCTATCGAAGCGTTGCTCACTTTATAAGGGACAGGCTTTTTATACAATCATGTTTCTACGTACGCGTTTTATATGCAGGATGTTTAAATCGTGTTTTAAAAGTACAACCACCTTTAACGAATCAATAAATATGAAATAACTTGAGTTACTTGACATATTTGATATGGTGGCTGTGAATAATCCATCACGTACGGCAATGGCTTATCGCGATTCGAACGACAGAGCCCAGCTTCCACGTGCCAGTTAGTACCACCGGTATTGCATAAACGTGTTAAAGTCGTTAAGAGTGCATAATAATAATTTATGAAATGCTTCTAATCGATTTAGTAACACTTTCTCTTGACTAAAACCTCATAGGTTAGTTAACCCTTCCGTGGTACTTTCAAGTAATCTCCTTTACAGGGCAATATTAATTTTATAGATCATAAAGTTAATAAGCGATCACGGCCAAATCTATTGGTGGTATAAAATTGGATTTGAGTAGAAAAAGTCTTTGCAAATGAAACTCGCTGTTCGTACAATGGTCTCGATTTTAATGTCACGACGACGGAAAGAACCGCACTGGTTCACAAAACATGGGTTAATTGAACAAAAACAATTTAGGCACCCAAGGACGCTGATATAGTAGTGACTACAATGCCATGACTAACTACGGTACAAAACGATTCAGGTTTACAATACAAAATTGACTTCAGATTTACACGGCTCTGTGTGCTAAACGAAGGATTTATATTTTAAGTAGCATTTGCTCCTGGCCGGGTTTTTATCTCGTGCAACCTGCTGCTGCAGTTTGGGCCGCTGCTAATGTATTTTCAACTCGTTCACCGGAAATTATTTATTTTGTCATGGCGCCCACCTGCCATACAAAAGGAACGACCAAAGAAGTCGATGACGTTGCAGCAGATGATAAAATTGAGGTTTTATCTTTTTTTTTGTGTAAACTCAGCAGTTATCAAAACTTTTGTTGGCATGTTTGCTAGATGCTATTCAATTTCACACAAATAGGCAAATTCAAATTCCTGGATTTTAATTTAAATCCGTTGGCGACGAACTTGTTGCTGGCAACTATTTATGCATTTTAGTTTATGGCAACCTTTTCACAATTCAAAATGTTATTGCAGCACGTGGCCTGTAGCTCGAATTACTCAATAACACGCTTAAAGGTAAACGTGAGTTTACTCACATAAACATCGCAGGTCTTAAACGAGGAACTATAGAAATCAATATTTGTTGCAATTATAAAGCGAAAACTAGTGGGCGCCTGGTTTTTATAAAGCATTCAGCTTAGTGCATTTGTCACACAAAAAGAGATCTTTAGTATTGATCAAATAATGATGTTGCAGAAGTTGCTATGTAAAAAGTGAGAACAGAGATGAACAATCATAAGATAAAGAGATATGAAGAAGTAGCAACAGGTAAACATCACTTTGGCCCCAAAATCTTGCGGTTATAATTGTTACAATCTCTCGCTATTTTGATGGACTTCTTCTTACATTATGAGTCAGTTTTAGTGCCCAGTAATCATTTAGTAGACTCGTAACCGGTAAATAATTGGGTTAGCCAAAATACCTACCTACCTACGAATTCAATTAACTTCTGAGTTCTTGCTCCTGTTCATCAAACGGAAACTTTTAGAAGTTTTTCTTTTTTCGCAAAAAGTTGCGATAAAAATAGACGTACATAACACATTCAATTAACAGAAAACTAAAAAACTTGTTATACTAAAGTTCGTTTTTTAATTCTAGACTACGATTCGACAACTCAGAATGTCTGTCACACACTAGAAATATTTTCCCAATTTTCTGGAGTTTGACATTTTAAGTTCAAACTCCAGAAAGCAAATCGTAGTCTAGGATTAAAAAACGAACTATATAGTTTTTTCTTTTCTGTAAATTCTGTGTCATAAGCGAAAGAAGAAGGCTTTGGCCATCACTCTTATGTTTTTCTGGTAAAATCTGCCTCTATACCGTTAATTTTATTAGCTTTAAATATAAACATCAAGAGAAGACAGCACTTTCAATTCTTACGAACGAAAATACTGCAGAGAGGGTTCGAAACGTGTGATTAGGTTAAAGAAGTTAAAAACGTGTGTATTCGACGAGTGATAAATTGCATCTGACACGTCTAGCACGAACTACCGATGCAGTCGGATATATCGAGTGGCAACTCACGACAGTGTATAACAATGAAAATGTAATTGTTCTTACGATGTTAAGGGAAATAATGTGCTAATCGGATGAACCAACTACACAACGACTAGTAAACTCATTTGGGTAAAGAACTTTCAAAGTGGAAACGCGTGCAGGTAAATTAGGACAATAAATTACTCTACATACGGAAGGTCGAATTCAATTCGCATCCCAATTAAACGACCCTCAGCAAAGGGAAGCGTTGCCAAAACTAAGTTGCGAAGCACCAGAAAAATGTCTACTTGGACGACCTAATTTGGAAAACTACCGAAGGTCTTTTTAGTATTATTCCGCTACCAATTAAAACGCTTTAAGACCTTTTTTGCTCTATTAATCGTACGATTGTGAGGGTTCTGCCTAATAGCAATATAACCGCCATCAATTTTTTCGAAATTTATCATGCCAAGTAGATTTTTGCAGAGATTGCTGCGCATTTTAATTGCACTCTCTGACAAATTAGATTTTGAATTGACAGTAAGTGGATAGTTAAGAAGTCGGTATGGGTAGTTTTCGTGTGAATTGAAATTTTAACAGATACAGACTCTAAGTCTGTATCTGCTTGAAGAACTGTTTAACTTAACAACAATAGACCGAAACTAAATAACGAAATCAACCTTCAGCCGTAAACAGGCACAAAAAACAAAACGTACCATAATTTACCTCAATTCCATTGCCTACCTTGAAACATAATGCGTGCAGTTAAGTAAGTTTAATCTATCAAACCACTAATGTCCGCCATTTCGCAGTCCTAAAATCTGTTTTGGAAAACGCTGCTGTCACCTAACCTACATTCTGACAATAATAAGTGACTTATGTAACCAAACACAATACGGCATTTTGGAAAAGTAAGGTAATGACTGCTAAAGGTAAACCGACTGGGAAATGACTACTATGGTCTTACGTCTTTCCGGCCTATTGCCAAAGAAAAGTGGATGGCCGAAAAAACTTTACTGCACAAAGCTTTGATGATATTCTTATTGGAGAATTAGTGCAAGTTGGAAATTGAGCAGTTAAGAACAAGAAATGATGGACAACACTGATCAAAACAATGTCATGTATAGCCTATTTAGTGCTAATGTATTAAGATTTGGTCATGGAAGATTGAGAATTCGACATAATGATGAAACCTTTTAGGATGTACTATTTAAAGTTGATACAACTTAACGCTATTTGTTTTCACCTGGTTATGGCTCGTTCTAATTGGGCGCAAAAAGCAGATCATCTTGAGCTCATTGGCAAGCCCTAAAACACAATTCTTGATATGACATGATCTACTGATTGAATCGTTTTAAAAGTAGTTGGAATGCAGGTGGTTAACCTTTCGAAATATATGGCTATGTGTGCCGACATGTCAAGGATAAAATAGTTCGACAAAGTTCACGCACGATCAGCCAATTAGTAATACGGACATAGTCAAAATTAAAACACGCCTTTATCATAAATCTGCTTTTAAATTATGATTATCTTATATTTGAAGATAAGCATCACGTTTATCTGTAAAAACTGTTAGTATTGACTATGTAATGCGATAAAAATAGGAGGTTGGAGTAAGTTGTGAAATGTCTAGAAGCAACTTGAGTCATCATTCCTTTAAAAGGAATTATTAATATTCATAGGTCAATATTCATATGGAATAGGTCATCTGTCACACAAACATCAGTTTCCAAGTTGGACAAAATTGTTGGAAAAACTTTCTGTTAATTGCTCAGTACCCAGATGAATCGCATCAATTACTGAAGAATTTTAAAACTATTGTTTCCACGATTTGTGTTCAACTCTATGGTGGTTATTCCGTTAAAAACAACTTAAAGCGTGTACATATAGCAGACAATAATTACGGAAACTACTTTCTAGTGTGAGTCATGCCAACTTTGCCAATGACTAAATGAAGCCTTGTTACAACTTTTTGTGTAAAATATGTATTTAAATTTGTAGCTTATACTTTTTCTGTTAGTTTTATTAACTGAAGAAAAAAAACAAACTTTTATCATAGAGACATACATTCTAGTTTGCTTATCGTCTTCGACGATAACATTTGATCTAAATATAGTTCAGTTTACTTAACGCTTACCAGTTTTATAAACAAGATAATCGCTCTGCTTGTCGATTCTGTTAGACTGATTCGACTTCAGCGCCTTTACGCATTATCAATCCAATTGCTTAACTGTTAAACCATTCACAATTTACCTTGGAAACTTGTCCATAAATTGTTGTTGAATAAGCACGACCGAAGTCTGTATTTGACAAGCAATTATTCAAAAGTTAGAAAATCAGTGTTTACCGGTAAACAAGTATTAAGTAAACGTTTGTATAAAGAAAGCGAACCTGTGGTGCGAGTACCGGGGCTGTCTCTGTAGCCGCCGTTTTGCCGGAGTCTGCGTACACTAGACAAGAGCTCGCGGGCCAGCATGACGCCCGCTCTTAGCTGCCAGCTTCCCAAAGTAAGCACAATTCTCCATCAGTCACTTGCTCCTCAATAGCATTGATACCGCGAGCCGTAACTCAACACTGGAGACACACGAGAGGGCCCGGCGGTTCACTGGGCCGTATCCAACACACGCACTCACTATATAATTGTTACCGCTCCCTGTTTTCAGTCACTACACTTTCGGCGATATGTCAGCAAATCATATGTTTTGAAAACAATAGTAGGTAGCAGTTTCTTACAAATCGAAATATGAAGTTGCCAATTTGATAAACTTTATTCGATTTAATTTATTAACGATTAATATACATATCACTAAGGCACTGCAAGATTATTGGAATGGACAGTTATTACTGCAATCGTAACAGATCACGTCGTCAATTATTCGATTTGGTCGGGTTCGGTTACGGGTTCAGCTGAACGTCACTACGTGACAGTCCGTATCTCTGCAAAGCTTTTACCGTACTGGCTGGAAGGCAGTAGTGCGAGCTCGGGAAAAAGAGAAAGAACGATTATGACGTACCAGAATCACAAGTCCATAACCGGCCGTGTTGTGTCTACAGACATGTACCGTGCGATGTTCGCTATAAGGTGCATATTCCCGATAGCGTTAGTACCAGCTGTGTCAGTTTCCTCGAATGTTGCGTGTGGAAATTCGAGACGGATTGAGTAGCGCAGTCATTGAGTGCAAAAGAGATAAAAGCAAATATCGAAGTCTAACGACGTTAGCCGATTGGAGTCCGACCGCCAAGGCCGACTCACGTCACGTTTCGCGAGACTAGACGTGCCTCCCGTATACAATAGGTATGTGCACGATTGTAGTTTATTGCACTTTGTTTGACTGTTTGAAAACTTACTCTAAACAGTCCAAAATATATTATGACCCTTATCTCATTAAGTAAGTCGTTATGAATGTATGTTAAGCTCAACAATAAAGGGTTATTATCGCTCATTAGCACCCAATGTTATTGTTTCTTCGTGCTAATGATAAAGCATACCATTGACAGATAATTTAATATTTACGTTGTGATTAATTTTGATAAGATTGTTCTTGCGATTTCGTTACTTAGCTAAGAGCATTTCGTATCTAAACAGCTGACAACAATACTCATAATGATGTCTCATAGAAACAAATTGACGTCAATGAAGTACAAATAAGTAAGTACGATATTATTGTTATGTTTGTAACAATTAATGTTCAGTAAGTGTGATGTATTGAAGTTTCAATGGACAAAAATACATCACTTCGTGCAGTTGTTTTTCAGGTCTTTTTTTATTAAGGAAGCGTATTATATGAATAATATTTGCCAGATGTTAAATATAAGTAGATAATTATGTATAACAAGTTTATGTAAATGTTTCGAATTAATATCAAGATAAAGGAATTTATCGCATCCTGCTTGCAAGCACACCGATTACAGAAAGTCTGCACTAAACCCAATCGTAATATATTTATATTTAATATACATAAAATGGTCGTAAATATGAATGTTGCGTCAACTTGCGTCGCGACGAGTCGCGAATAGACGCGGATATGTATGAAAACACATAAAACATCAAAGTTTTCTCCACCGACATCCGTTCGCGCTGGAGCGAGAAGAGACAGATATGCGAATAATCTACAATAGGAACAATGTTGTGAATTTAATCTCAACGCAACATTTCTCATTTCTGCAATTTCTTTTTTCCCTCGATGCTGTCCGTTTATGGATTTACTCGATGATTAACCAAGAGGCTCGAGTGTCTAACTGCTTCTAAGTAATTTGCTTAAGCAGCCGAGGAAAGTAATGTGCATGTAACGAGAAAGTCTTCAGACGTTTCGCGATATGGAGTATAATTGATAGAGGCCAATTAATATCATTGATACAGGCTGAGCCACTTAACTCTACAATGATGGATTAAGTTATTGATTACTTTGTGTAATGTATTTCATCACCACTGATCTCAAAACGGTGAAGGAAAACATCGTGAGGAAAGCGGCATGTCCTAGTAGGTACAAAAAAATCCCAAACACCAATCCGCACTGGTCCCGTGTGGTGGTGGATTATGGCCCATTCTCTGTCCTAGAGAGGAGGCCTGTATCCCAGTAGTGGGAACATTAAAAAGGCTGAAGATGATGATGATGAAGTTATTGATAACAATTGCACCGATTGTGCTCAGGCTGTGTAAAAGAACAGTGACAAAGATGGTGAGGAAGACAGTTTTTCTTCTATCCATCAATGATGGCACAATATATGTAAGTGTTCAGCAAAGAATTGAACAATATTCAAGAGTTTCGAGTCTTAGGTAACAAAGACACATTGAAGAGAAAATATGTTTACAAAGTAACCTGACATTTGAATAATCACATCAATGTTATAAAGGCGAAACATTGTATGTATGCTTAAACGGATAAATTCACGAATTAGAACACAAGATATTTAAGATCTCAGAAAAATCTGCTACTCTCATGCGGACGAAGCCACTGGCAGAAGCTAGTAAGTCAGTAAAGCACTAAAAGCTATACAAACATACAGTTAAATAAAACTTAGTAGTAACTCAACTAACTTTGCAGCAAGTTCCGGAGACGAGTTCCGGTCGGATCAAATATTGCCTCAAGATAAGATTAAACTGCATGCGACTATTTACGTTCACCTTGCCCTCAATCTCAGATGATAAGTGACAAAATCGTGACAGTTTTAAACCTCCTCAAATAAAAATAAGAAAAAAAAGCTTCCAAATAAATTGCTACTGGATTTGTTAAGATTTTATCATTAATGACATGATGCAAAATAAAATAAAACAAGCCAAAGTGGCTGAGGTCCCTGAACAGGATTTGCCGACTTTTGCAGTTTGAAATGACGTCATCATTGTCACCATGCTTTCACATAAAGACGGCAGTTTATTTGACAATGATTGCCATTAAAAGAACATTTGGAGGTAATCAATGCGAGCTGTGTAGGCGGCAGATCAACGACTACCTTCGCAGATGTGTGTATTTTTGCCACAGTTGCAAAACTGGAGGGTAAGATGGCCAGCATTCTATTCCAAGTATAAACCAGTTACATTTTCTAGCGTTTAAATGAAGGTTTTTGACCCGAGAGGTCTTTCTCGTCTGTTCCTAAAATGGGCAGTTGCCATAATCCCGATACGGTCTGACGACATTAAATCTATGAAGGTATTTAAAAATCTTTCCATTTTAGTCTTTATTGATGACTTATTAACCGGAATTGGCAGTAACGTAATCAAACCTTTGCGGAGAATTTAATATGTCTGACTACACCAATTTTCCACCCACTTAACGAACTTTAATAGTATCTGTTGGAAAATAAACGTTTTACGGAAGGATCTATCAACGCAAACTTTTTTATTGCTATGCAAACGACTTTGGGACTTTGATCTAAAATTATGAAACATAAATTTATGCCGGAATATACTGCCGTACTTTTGGAGGAGAGAAAATACAAAATACCCGCACCACGCACCAGCTAACTATAGGTGGGTATATTTTTTCGTATACATTCTGTGTTGATTTCCATCATTTTATTTACTGTAGAGCTAGAACGTTTCAAGAGCGGAACGATACCGACTATAACGCATGAGTTGAGCGTATAAGCTTATATCAGTTTGTAGGAGGGCGAGATTAACTACTTTCTTTTTACATCCAGAGGCAGAGGTGACTCGTCCAGTTTGTTAACATTAATGTAAATGTCATTGAATGTCGTCCGACCGGTTACGATGAATTTTTTTAATCGACAACTGCCTCTGGTGTTATTTTGAAAGCTGCGAATTAACTTTAGCGATCCTTGTAGTCTTCACGACTCGCCTATTAAAGCTTCTATAATGACCTTTTGATCGTTCATTGTGTAAGGAATTTTTTAACGAACGTTATTAGCGGAGAATAACTGCATCTATAATAGGATCTTCAGAATTACTTACAAAATTAATTTAATAGTAGTTTGGCATCATTTAGCAGAAGTGCCTTGTATGTTAAAAGTAGCCATTTTATTTGAAGTATCTGACAAGTAGAAACGACTTTTTCAAACAAACAAGACGATTAACATAAGTGTGATTAACACAATACCCTCTTTCGCTTGGATTCAGACGAATAATTAAAATGAATATTAATGATGTTGACTTGCTAATGGAGAGTAAGATTTGAAATTCATATCTTTATGCGACGAGCTACTATTATTTTCACAAAAACTGATCTTAAATGTGTAAATTGATTTACGAACAGTATTGTTTAGAGTCATATCTAACAAATAAGATCTATCCACCGCATGTATAGAAAGGTGATCCACATCGCATGAGTGCGTGCACGTTCGCGAAGCACATTTTTGTAAAATCGTTTAACAACTAACAAATAGACACTTGAGCGGCCTCGACTCAATTGAAATCCAATCAAACCGCATCGTATCACGAGACGGACGTTTGTTACGATGTTTAAAGTGCGCACAGCACTATTACCACAGCGATAGAGGCAATGAGTTGAATTGACAATGTTGAACACAATTGACAAGCAGCCAGTGACCTGACGGCTAACGATCTGCACTGCGCACGAACACTCTTTATTTGTAATGCAAAACTGCAAACATCCTATCGTCACGACCGCTGCGCATACGACACTTCCCATCACAATACTCACATAATTTCATATCAAAATAACATTATACCAACTCAAATTTATAAATGACGCCATACATACGACTCCTGGCTGTAATTTAAGGAGTTTTTATTATTATTTTAGATTGGTCTAGCTAGGAAGTAAAAAAATACATATAAGGTCACGATGACTCAATGCTCGACTTTTTGCTATGGTAACAAATTACAATGGAGTATCTGTGAGTTCTCATAACGTTACATATTTCATTACAGATAACATGTGGAAGTTTAAAATGGAACGATCCTTGGAATTGCTCCTTTGATGCACGACATTGTTTATTAATGAGAAACGGACTTTGAATATGTATAGGGAACAGGTTAATAAAATGGGCAAGAGTTGTTAACCTTTCGACGAAATAGTCCTCCCACGATGACGAATCATTATATCAGTGACTGCATTCGAGCTAAAAAAAAAAAAGAAATATGTGGTAATATCAGATATACCTATCTCTCCAATATTATAACCTGCATTCAATTAAAAAAGAGGCCACTTCATTGTAGGAAGTAATTACACTATAGTGTAACACATTCCGAATGACAGGGCAGAATTGAGATCCATATCCATTTCATCATCTTGGAAGAGTGACGGACTGGTGTCGACATAACACTTTATTTGTAAAGTTCTGCAAGACATGGACGCAACTATTCAATAGCATGATGAGGTGATGAATGGAATCGATGATATGGGTGGAGGCGTCAGTTAATTAACACTATATCCATAGACTTATTTTTTTTGTGTTATTTAGAACATACAATTATTCCGTCAAACAAAACTTACATCACCAGCAATTAGATTGTGTAATTGTCAGTATGAACACCGCCACCAAACTTATGTAGCTCGTCTTTTGTTATATTAGATAGAATCATTGTTATACTTCTCATTTTACGTAATGATCAAGCATCGCGTAAAGCTGCACACGTGTTTTTGCAGTGCTTGTGAAAATTGTTGCATAGAACTGTTATCTTATCCAGATATATGTAAGTGAAGCAAGTATTTTGTGCGTCACTCAATAGATAGACAATATTGACACAAATGTAGAGCACGATCAAATAGAAAACTTGCAAAATGTAACGGTCAAGTGTTAAAAAAGTTATGTTGCAGTTGGAGTCGAAATCAAAAAATGTGCAGCTGTACGATTTGTAAACTGGATACTGGATGGGGCAACCTGATGATATTTAAACATGGCGTGGCGGCGTTAGATAACACAATGAAATTTACCAGTGTTTCAAATGTCTCAACTGTCAGAGCATTGTATGCTGAAACGAATTCAGTGGAAACAATCATTGTTGACGAGCTACAACAGTTGTAGACTGCGAGAGTTCTAATCACTTGTAAAATTAAAAACTCATTTCTTTATTTTTTAATTTGTTTTGTTGGTAGATTTCAGAATAATTGATTTGAAAGTTGAGGAAATGTAATAACTGTACGGGTCACTGTGAAATCATCTTATCTACTAAATAGGTCTATGCGTAATTTGCTTACTTGTCGTGGTTGAAGCAACGGTATTCAATCCATCAGTGGACATTTGCAAAGCAGTTATGCTCCAGTTTCGGATAATTGCGTTTGCACTTGTTATGCGAAATCGAGCAAGAAGCAGACATCGTTGACCACAAATTAGCCAACATGTAACAAATAATGCGTGAAAATCCGCCGGCTATTAGTTGCGTGTGCAAGCATTAACATTTGGAGCTCGTCTCATTATGAGAGTTGCCACACGAAATCATTGCTACCGGACACACTTGCTCGGAAAGGAAGATGTAGGAAGCAATTATTTTTCTTAAACACGTATTGTTGTATGAGATAACGAGTTGCATGGAGGTTGACACTCGAGTTATGGTTATGTGCTAGATACACATTCTAACTACTGACTGACGTGGCCATACAATTTTTGTAGTAACTACCCAAGCAGCAAAATTCTCTTATAGCATGTGACTTATAAGATTACATGTCTTATAGAAATCAAGAAGACGCATTAACTTAGGCCACTGATCCTGCCAAAGCATCTTCTAAGATGATTTGCACTACAAGTACTTTCGACCCTATCATTTAGTTTTATAAATGTTAATAGGATTATTTTACATGACTCTTACTAGAACGGTCAGTCAAGTTCAGTCTTATAAGTGCAAGTTATAAAAGATATTAGCAAAGTGTGACTTTTGATCCGATAATCGCATTTAGTAAGATCGTTTTATCTTGTTAACGTCTTGTTTCATTCTTCTATAAGACATGCACTTCCTATAAATGCCACAGATATAGCTGCTATAGGTAAATATATTATAGAACAAATTTATCTTAGTCGTGACCCTTAACGGATTTTTAGCACCAAGCTAGCATAGCCTCTGATTTTTATAAGCAAAATTCTACTTAAATGTGTTCTACATTTGCTATTATTAGAGTAATCGGCCATCTTGTGATTTGTTAGAGAAAGCTGGATTTATATAAATATGGATTTAAATAAGTGGAGACGATTTAAGCGTAGTGGCGGTTATCGAAGAAGAGTTTCGAAAAAGTACTTTGAAATGAATTCGATATCGGAGTTCGGGCCAAGCGGATCAAAAGAAAAGTTCTTAAATAAAAAAGAGCCTGGTGAAGTTGGTGATGGTTCCGTACACGGTAAAATGGAAATAGACAACTGTGAGGATAATTTTACAACTTGAATACGGGCTGGTAGTCAAATGTAAGCTAATGTGTATTGAGTTTCATCATCATCATCATTTCTGCTGAAAGACGTCCACTGCTGGACATTGAGTATTGACTTTAACTCTGAATTATTTTACATACCTTTACTACATGCTCTGTGATGCAGAATATAATATGTAATATCTTAAAAAGCAGCAAAGAAAATAAACAACATTCGAAAATTTACTTCTTTTTATTTCTCATCATTCTTCCATAAAAAATATTTATATTAATTAAATGTATTTAAACAATTTTTCATTTATTAAAATAATCAACATAATATTTAAACTCGTAAATGACAAAACAATGAATAGGAACATGTTTAGGCTTTCTAGAAAATTAACATACATTTCCATTAATCGTAGTTATTTTAACAATTATCTTTTAGTAATCAGTACTTAAACAATTACAAAATAAGTCTCGGCATGACTTTAAGGAATGATCAACGAATAATAATTTAGAATCTTCATAATATTTTAAGGACAGCTGTAATACTGTATACTATGTCACAGTCAAAACTTATTGTCAGTCAAAACTACGTTTGACTGCAAAAATCAGTTAATATACAACTTACAAGATTTGCACATTACCGTATGGTTTAATCCACATTACCCACAGAACCCTAAAACTCAAATATGGTGGCGTAGGTATGTCATGTAAGCGTCTTAACTTTGACTAAAAAGTCATTTAAAGGTTCTGATAAATGCAATGTAATGGCACGTGTTTCGACCCTATGTCGGATATGTATTTATTAATTTATTACTGAATTAAAAAATAATGAAAATCTTAAATTTAGAAGGCGTATGAAGATATGTTTATTATCGTCTAACATTTCATCAATAAAATAATTTTCGCAAGTTGAATAGGCACTCTTTACAAAACAGTGGCAAATGTTATAATGACAAACATTATTATAATTTGACTTTACTTATACTTTTGGAAAATAAAAGAGGATTCAATGTCACGCAGCAGCACAGTACAATGAATTAACGAAAAAAGAACGAATGATCGACTGAATGAATCAACTAATGGTATTACGCTGATCACTGTAGGATCAATTACTCTAGTAGCGGCACGCACCAGTTCATAAGAGGACCAATTGCTCTTTTTAGATGCATTTACCGGATTTTTATAGGACAAATGTATTTTGTTAAAGCACTTAATAAGGTAATTATTAAATCAAATAGCACTTTACCGGATCATAACAAAGCGACTATAGGGCAAAATAGTCCCATAAACTGCGCCCAAATGCGGCTCTATAAACGTTTACAGGATTTCTATAAGATTAAAAAATACGTGCTCCTAGGATAATTACAGGGCCACATTTTGCTACTTGGGTAGGTATTATAACCATCAAGTTTCGAGCGAAGACCAGACTTAAATAAGATTATATCTTGGTACTAGGATAGTTTTGACAAAAAAAAAAATGCTTTCTGATTTTCACTTTTTCACAAAAGGAAATTGGATTAAAATGTAAGAAAGAAAATTCCACTTTATTAAAATGGGACTGATTATTTTCCATCGCCCAAAAGCTATTAAAATATAAGTTTATTCTTTCCACTTTCAGCACCATTAGATAGTATTATGAAGAACAGAAAAACTATTTCCGTGTGTTTTGCCTCGTGATTTCGCGACATCGCGTGTTTCATTATTGTTACCCATGTAATTAGGACGTCGATGCGCCACTTAGTTAAGTAAAAATGATCTTACGTAGCAACCTCATGATTTTTTTCCAAGTTAAATTATGTATTGAGAATACCGAGAATATCCTGAAGAGAGTTTAATCATGTGTAGTAGAAATATGGTGGTTATTAAACTTCGTCAACCCGAGCAGACTAATGAAGCAGAAAAGTTTGTAAAGAAAATCTAACAATGAGCCTACGTGAAGAAAAATTACACAGCAGCTACGTCAGCTGAATAATGAAGAGTTACAATAGATTTCAGAATACAATATGGAATGGTAATTAGCACATTAGCAGTCCATGATTGGTTGTCTGTCTTCCTCAATCCCACGCTGGTTCTACGCATCATGTGCCGATGCTCATCGGTGTGTTGGTCGTGTTTAGCGTTCCGTGTGGTTGGCAAAGCTGTGAGTTCAGACAATCAATATTTGACGAAAACAGTCATCGTCGTGAGGTTATCTGATGGCATTGTGAATTATGGCGCATCGGTACCAGCCACCAACGTCACCGCCTACGAATATTACAATAATTTCGTGTAAACCTTCGTAGAATGTTCAGAGATAGTATTGCATATTGAAAGTATATAATGTTATAACACTGACTTTACAGTAATCTTCTACTTTATGGTTATCGTGGCCTTAGTACCAGCCACCAGGGTCAGGTTAGGTTTATGTAAATAGCACAACTATTTACGACTAAAATAACATCGATATTTCGTTGAATCTTAAATACGAGTTACGATGCTTTTGAAACCTTTCGTGGTTTTAGTATAAGTCAGTAACTTTTCACAAGTGCTGCGGCATGAACTAACGATGAACGATTTAGAAATATACAGCACATAATAGCTTACATAATCATATACTTAGAAAACTTAACACCAAATTGAGCATAACTGCCCGAGTCACCTTGGAGCTCCAATCATTTTCAATAGAGCTTAATTTTCAAAGTTGGGGTCAAACAACTTGCCAGCGGCATGGTGATTACTTCCTTGTAATAACAACAAAGTATCACTATAGCTTTTTATTGACTTTTTCTAATGGTGCACGTGCGAATCGCTAACCTCGAACGCGAGGGCGCTGGCCAGCTACCGTGAACAAGCCATTTGTGCCCTTCCACCAGCGTTTTTTTAGAACGATTACTTAGCCCACAAATTACATCATGCCCAGCCAAATAGTCGAACATTGATATTAAAATGTTTAAGCAGTTCAAAATCTGCATAAGTGTGCACACATCGGAAGCCGGTATTTGAATTGGAATCACGTCGCGCCATCACATTGTTGACTTTTACGTCTTGCGCGGGTTAACCAGTTTACAGATTGTGTTTATCTTTGTGACTCCGACGAGTGTGGTAGCAAGCCGCATATAAAAAAGAAATATTACAAAGTATCCACCCCCGCAACACTACTTACGCAAGACAAAGATGTCCACTAAAACATAATTTCACTTTCTTTCGGACCACTGCCGGCGTAGGATGGGCGTGACAACCGGCCGCCTCCAGCGGCACGTAGATTGTATACTTTCCCTGTTTTTATGGGAATCATGGGGCGCCAATGATATAACAATAATGTGAAAGCTTTTGAGAGACATGTTACCTTTTGTACGCAAATAAAAATGGTTTTAAAAAATCTCGGTCATGTCAACTTATTCGAACAATGGTAGCAGAAGCCTGCCTGTAGCATGTTTGGAAATGGCTGACTTCCATTTAGGAAACGCAAATAACAAACATTGGTCTTTCATTACATAAAAGGAGGCAAATAAATGTGGAACGAATGTACAAACCAATGTATTGAAGTCTTTATTACAAGTGCTGTGTTTAAACAAGAAAGTTTGTATGCAAAGTTTACAGACAAGTAGGTACTTACTTCGAGTTTTCGAAGACTTAGAAAGAGGGTAAATTATTACTTATTTAGATATAAATTGTGAAACTAACCAAGTAAGTATGCACGTAGCGTGTTACCGTACGGGGGCCTCTCCCTGTTTCCATGAGCAAGCCCGGCTATCGCAAAGGTAATCGGGATATGACGCCATTAGCAAACAGGTGGGTGTGACTGCCAATCCTACAGTGATAGGGGTATATCTGTCTATAACCTAGACAGCTTGTCATGTAGCACGAAAGTTCTATACGAGATGAGTTCATCAAAATCAGTACTTTCAAAATATACACCTAAACTTCGACCTTAAGTGTGGAGTGGGTGTTCGCCAGTTATTAGCATTGACACACATAATGCTTTGCAATTGCAACGACATTCTCGGCAATTCGACTCGAAGAATAATTATAATGAGCATGTGGATATTGCGACAGCTAAGGTTAATTCGTGGGTAAAGCGGAACTTAAAACAATATTGTAGTATAATAGGTGTGCAGTATAATAGAGACAAAGGGAATGGATTTAGCTTCGGAGCAGTCCTGCACAATGATTTTGGCTTAGATGTTTGTCTTTTGTGAGTGTCGTAAGATGAGCTTGGATAAAATTAATGGAGATCCGCCTTTGTTTTTTGTTCGTAGGGAACCAGCAGAGTCGAAGCCTACCGGAGCCATGTGTAGTGTGAAAGTGAACCCTAGAGCCCTTTATGTGAACAAGAATAAGTTTTAGTTAGTAAGAGCGTAGTAACTATTTAGTAATCTGTGGTAAGAGTCTGACACTGCCCGCCGCTCTGCCAAAAGATGAATGAATGATTTCACCCATAAAAAAAATAAAATTATATAACCGTTTTGTCTTGGTTCATAAAAAGTTGCAGATAAAGGAAATAGACCGGTTATTCCAAGCGGACACTCGCAGTAGGCCGAGGAAGCTCAAGATGAAGCAATTAACCAATTTAAAAATAATAAGAATGTTTGTTTTCCATTACGGAATATAATTGTACACACATGTCCGTCACGCTTTTTACCTTCAAAAATAAGTGGAACATCAACCGTAGCAGCTTTACGATATTTTGACACAAAACTTCGTGGGCTTGGAAAGATTAATATTATTAAGTTCAAGAACTGACAAGCTGGAAATAACTGCTTATTTTCTTGGCAATAAATAAATCCATACGAAAATAACAATGGTAACAGACTTCACAAAAGGAGGTTCTCATTTTGTTTGCATTTTCTCAAACCTTTTTTATGTTTAGAACGTCTCTCGGTCTAGGTGTAACCAGACAGAATGATAGACTTGCTGGCTAAAACTCTAACATTCCCTCTGGGGAACTAAAAGAAACATGGGTAGGCTTTAAAGCCCACACATATTCCTTCAACCGTCCTCTCGAACAATCTCAAAAGTTTTTATTTTACTTTCTTTATATCAGTATCAAAATCTTTGAATAAAAACTCTTTAGCCAGTTAAAATTATAAAGAGAGATACCAGTGCAGTGGTAATTCCAAATGATTGACGACTTTATGGATATCTAATAGGGGCTCTATTAAAAAACATTTAGCGTCTATCCAACGCCAATCATTAACTGGATGGAACAGTTCAGCCAGGTCAAGTTTGCTCGACGGCCGTGCAAGGTTGGTTTTTGGAGGTTACAAAGCATTATGGTAAATGACAAGCTAAAGTTCGTCGTTGATGTCCAAAATATCGTTTTTGCGAGTTCATTAATATGTTATTGTATAATAATAAAGAGAGTTAAATTACTTATTAGTCTCCTAGGCTAGATTGTAATCAATTATTAAGAAATTTGTTCTTAATAATAAAGGAAAAAAAAAAATATGTTCAAGCTTAGCAACCGAAGTTCTATCATTTTTAGAAAAACACATGTTTTCGAATCTTCTTTATTTTTCCTAAATTAGTTTGCTATTCTTAATGTCAATAAGTTCTTTAATTTGATCAATTAGCAACAATAAATCTAGTATCTGTAGAAGAACTTTAGATTTTGTGACTCTTTAGTCGCAACGAATTGGGCTAAGGCAACGACTGACTGGATCCTAAACAGCAGAAGCTGGCGACGCGGTAGGCCCAGAAGGAGGTGGAGTGACTTTGGACTAATACCTTAAGGACTGGCCAGAAGTGGCCAAAGACTGAGAAGAATAGAAGAGAGGCAAACCCTGCAGCCTCCCACAAGGTGGACCGATGACCTGGTCAGGGTTGCTGGAAGCCGATGGATGCAAGACGCACAGGACTAGTCTTTGTGGCGGCGCTTGGGGGAAGCCTATGTCCAGCAGTGGACGTCTTTCGGCTGAAATGATGATGATGATGTCATCATCATTTCAGCTCTGTCAGCATCCGGCTGCAGGGTTTCATAACAGGTTTATAATCTTTATAAGTGCTACACCAAAAAACGTGTATAAAATGTAGGTAAGTCTTATTAGACTAACAATGTTTTTGCTTATGAAGCGAAGCAAGTAAAGTCGCAGGAAGTTTCAAAGAAGCTATTAGCCTGTCACTACTAAGACAGTTTTCTAATTTACAAAGTCAGCACAGCACGTTATAGTTTCGCAGGTGCGGTTCTACCTATAATCTGTTGATATTCTACACTTTTCTACAACACACTATAGGTTACTTAAACTGCATTCATTTAATTACAATGCAGTAACCTTTAAATTCATTTGTTTTATTTATATTTATAACTGTTATAATTTATAACTGTTCGTTAGTTTCGCTAAAACTCAAGAACAGCTGCTGGACTGATGTGCCCAATTTTGGTCTCGAAACATTCGTAAAAGTTCAGGGAAGATTTAAAAAGTTAAAACCAAAAATAAAAAAATCGACGGTACGAAGTTTCCCGGGATAGCTAGAAATATTATAAAGCTGAAGAGTTTGAACGCGCTGATTTCAGGAACTACTGTTGGATAACGCCGATAACGCATTTATCGAGGAAGGTTAAAGACTACATAACATCACGCTACAACCCATGGGAGCGGAGCAGGGATTAAAGACGCGGGTGAAACCGTGGAGGACAGTTAGCATTGCGTAATGGATAGCAACAGAAAAAAACTGCCTTTATTTTATTATACTGGCTTTTTAGTACGCGGTAGTTTTTTTAAGTTTCACGTACGAGTAAAAAGCTGTAATTATGGAAGTTCTCGAGTTGAGTGTTAACAATAGCAGATGGAAACAGACTAATTTGACCATTGTGTCGACTACTAAGAGACTGGCACGCGTTCTTGCAAAGAGAAATTTGACAATGCACTTATAAAGAAAGTTTTATAAGTCATCAGAACGTGATTAAAACAAACGAAACTTGTTTGCCTCGCTAATTAACCAATGAAATAGTGAGATGATATATTTAGCGCGAGCGCATGCGATATATTTGAGCGCGGTATGTTGGTAATTAATGTGTATAGGTTATAAAGACTGCGCTTTTGACTGTGCTTCCCTTGTTCATGAGTGTTCAATCCCAGGATCGATTATCCGTCTTCCAATTTACTCAACAATCCAATTTTTTTTCAAGTGTGAGAAGTGTATGAAAGAAAAGGGAGTTAGTGATAGTGTGACGGGTGATAGGACAGAGTGGAAGAAAAAAACATGTTGCGCCGACCCCAAGTAATATGGGATAAGGGTAGGATGATGATGATGGTCCAATTTTTTTTCAAAATCCAGTTCTGATGACGGGATCCATAATGGATTGGGGGATGCAACGAATAAATGAAAAAAAAAAATAGTAAAAGACATACTTCTTAAGCCCCGCCCAAGGGCGGGGGATGTTATCAGATGATGATGATTTTCCCACCTAAAAAAAGCTATTCGAAGTAACCTTTTCACTCTTGACTTAAAGATCCACAGGTTATAGCTAAACATAGAGTCTCATCTCGTCGAGTTATAAGTCTGCCTTCTGCTCTTTCTAACACAGTGGCAACAGCGCGGCAACGATCAAACTTCTGCGCACGCGCAACACGCAACGCAACTACTTTCGCCGATTAAAATACGACGCCGTTCGAGATATTGTACGTGACAGACGTTTAACGCGTACCTATTACGAAAGTACGTCACGATTCATACGAATAATATATTTGATACCTAATGATTCTTCGTGATGCCCTCACGATGTATTCGCGTGTATCTACACGATTTAGGACCGTAGATAATTGAAATTTTCCATGACGATTCAATATCCGAAGCATAGAAATTAAAAGGCCGTTTTCGTTTGTATTACAAAAAAGTAGCAAAAATCAAATAATTTAACACGTACCAATACTATCACTTTCAAATTCTGAGGCGTGCCTTGTACATTGAGACCCCATCATAAGCGAGACACCAACTCATTCAGAAGTAATTTAAATATATATTAAAAACAAGTCTCTATATTAAATAAACATGTCTAGTTGTATCAGAAATGAACAGGTTCCTAATGTAGGCAATCCTGTCTATGGCGACTGATTGATGAAAGCCGTGAACTATGGTAAAGGATTACTTTCTGGTGCCATCGCTTTCTCCAGTAATATCGATTATAAAATACCAGCCGATAAATCAACATTAACAAGCAAATTGCTGCCGGGGGCAATGTATGGACACATGCACAAAAGCTACGCAGATTAAAAACTTCAATCGGTACCGGAGTGAAATTGGACCGGAACATCGAAAAGAAATCGATACCTAGCGATGTGGTTTCAGGCAATTTTGAAAGCTTATGTCTCACTCTGCAGTCCATATATTGGCTATAAAAGAATAATTTTATTGATACTGCACTTCCGAGTCTGCGGTGTGGCGAAACCGCATTGGTTTTATAATGTCGTCCGTATAAAGTAATTGTATCATGTTCTAAAGAAACAGGAATTTCTATATGCAATAAAGTATTTTCCTGTAAACGCAGTGTTTAAGAAATTCTTTTTCTCTATTTTTTCAGCAAAAACTCTCAGCACTGTGCAGCGGACAACGCCACAGGTGGTCCCTTGTGGACTTTGACTTCCAAAAACAAAGAACTAGACTTCTCCGAGAGTGGCAATGTGGAGATGAAGAAATTACTTGATGTGACGTCAAGGATCGAAATGTGAAACTAATCGCATTGTATCAAAAGCGATAAACGCACGATTATCAATTACAGACCTAAAAGACAAAGAGATTTGGTAATACACACATAATATGCACAGCAAGCCGATAATATCAACTAAATTGGCATTAGCGATCAAGTCGTGAACATTAATGTACGGTCGTGTGCACATAATTAAGTTACGTTTGTTATAGGGAAAGTTATGTAATGGCGAAAGCTTTCGATATTTGAACATGGGGTTCTGAAATTTGACACTATATTTCGCTAGTATGCAGCTCATAAGACATGGCTGGGTACAAATCGACCATAAATATGACTATCATGACTTTTAAATTGCTACCATCGTTACGGTTAATTGTCACGAATTTGTCTTAAAATTAGCGTACTACGTTGAGTGGGTAAGTAGAGCGCGTCGTGTTGAATAAAAAGTATCTTCTATTGCAGCGGCTGTCAATCAAGCGATGTGCACTTTTATTTTGTGTGTTTTTTCAACTTTTACTAACTTTACTGTGACTTTCTGCGCAGAAAACACTTTCCATCAATTAGCTGTTGAATGGAAAGTCTAACGCACACTACAACTTTTCACATCGTGTCTATAAACAATAAATAAATGCAACTTAAACTTGCATAATTACAATTCTGCGTCATATATTTTTACTTGAGGTAAATACGTTCAAACCGCAGAGCGAAATTTGACAACATCGAACTTTCATTGAGGAAGTAAAATTTAAAGGATTATATGGTTATGTAACGAATATTTCAGTAGTAACTGATCAATATTCGAATTTATAACGATCATTCGTTATAAATTTTACTGCAAATATCCTGCCAACTTTATCTTGTTTTTTTTTTTTAAATAATTATTTATTACTCATACTCTGATAAAGGTGTGAAGTTGCCTGCGGTGCGGGTTGAAAGTAGCACTTTTTATACCTAGGGAAAATAACTTCAACTGACAGCTGTCAAATTGTTAAAAAAAAAAAAAAACAATTTAAAACAGTTGACATTTCTATTGAACCGTGTCCCGAATTTTTATTCAGCCGGTACAAGTGAAATACCTCCATAAAGATAGTATTAATTAAAGTACTTATATGTTTTTTAAATGACTTTATTTTAATTTACTTTCAACTATTTCTTTAAAAATAATATTTAGGTATTTGGGGAAAAATGTTGACCTGACCCATTTTTCCATCGATAAAATGAAAAATATTGGCTGAATAGCAGGTCGTTCACAGAACAAAAAAACAAAATAGCGAGAAAATGCGACCCCAACTTTGTTGTTTTTATCGAATTGTAGAGTTTTGTTTATAGTCTACTGAATGTCTGATGAGAGATTTGTATTAACACAATAAGTTCATAAGAGTCAGTTGAGGATTTAACACCATAGTTTTAAGAGAAGAGTATGAAGCAGTATTGGAAAACATTTTGACGACGACTCAGGTATCTATTATTATAATTTTCCATGTATTTGTAATGAAAAACACAGTTTTTACCTCAGGTTAAAGAGTTATTTAGTCCCTAGAAGTATTAGCGTCCTCGCTACGCTCGGACGCCAAACAACGTCTCGGGACTAAATAACTTACTTTCACCCCTACGCTAACAATGTAGTCAATAGGAGTGTCAGACTTTTACTGACGATAATTCTTCAATTGCACTCTATCTATCAATCTCGCAACCCTAGCAAATCAACTTAAAGGTTTACTGCAGAAAAGAACAAGTAATGCAGTGCAGTAGTTTTCAAATTGTTCTCCACCCCTGTTTCGCGTGCTACAAAAGGGTTGGTCGTGTCCAGGTATCCACGAGGTGGGGCCTGTGAAAACGTGACCCACTATCTTTCCCATAAATAGGTTAACGACGTGTCATGTCGCCTATTCCATAACAAAATATGTAATCACCTCTGTCACGAACCACGAAAATAATTGTCACTATTTACGAGCATCGTTGAGCTGAATTAGGAGGCGAACTAGTTTCATAGGTTGTTGTTCTAAATATTTGCACATTTTGATGTTCCTTTTCACATTTCGCTTCCATTTACCTTTCGCTATTAGCGAGTGTTCGCGAGTTTATGGCGAAAATTCGTAATAATTTTTATGAGCACTTGGTACACAGTTCGATCAATCTGCCTAGACTTTTCTCTACCAATGTTGTAGCCGGTTCCAGTCTAACCGGATGCAGCCGAGTGCTAGTATTTTACATGAAGTGACTGCTATCTAACCTCTACAACCCAGTGATTGGGTAACATGTTAAACCTTAGTAAGACTGTTACAGGATTTCCTAGCGTCTCATTCGTAACCACTGCAAAAGATCAACAAATGACAGCAGCCGGTCCAACAGTTTAATGTGCTTTTCGAGAAACATAAGAATTTCGATATGTCGAGATGATCATCCATCCACAGATCGACTTGAGCAAACCTTGGAAATTGACCCGTGTAGCTGTTACTTAAGTCGAGAACTTAATACACAGTTCGGTACGGCAGGATATAAGACAAGTCATAACATAAAATTACTGCGTCCACCGCTATTAATATTAATAACAGTGTTAGTATAACATTGAGTCGTGTAGTGTGACCAGTTACTGTGAATTATAAGCACCAGTCAAATAATTTCGATAAGGTACAACGAAATGTTCACGGCAGTAAATTTATCAAGCTAGGTCGCAAGTTTGTCTGACAGAGAAGTATAGCAAACTAGACCTCTACTGGCACTTAGTGGATTTCTCTCAGTTTGATCGTTCGAGCACTAATTCTAAGAAACCCGCTCGGCAATGTCAACTTGTTTTTCGAAAGTTTCACAATTCCAATACAGCTTCAATCAATAGTTATCAACAATACAACCGCAAATTAGTCGATTGTAAATCAATCCAAACTGATATCAATTGTTTTAAAGATAATGTCTGTAACAACGAAACAACTCGACAACTTTCTGACAATATTCAAAGACACATTATAGTGAAATGAGAAAACGATCTGTAATAGTATGCTTATGAAGTATTCATTGGTTTATCGTGGTATAATCGCAACAGTGGCAAGTGTCCTATATAAAAACTGGTCACAACGTGGTAGCATTGGAGTGGCTCGGCGAAATGAAACCCCGACCGGACGCGATCGTCGATATCACATTAGAAAACCGTTGGGTAGGTACACACCTCGATGCATATTGGTTACACCAGTCGAGTTCATAACCATGGCGGCTAATTTGTTCGAGCCAAGATCAAGTCGAATAAAAATAGAGCGATCTAGATCTGCTAAGGTTTCTACTTTAACTAGCGTTTCAAGCATCATTAAGTAAGATGTTGATAGGAAAACTGCAATCAGTTTATTTATAGGATGAAATAGTTAGAAACTAGGCATCTGCACGTGTAATCGATCAAAAGTTTTCATTCGCATAGGTGTACGATGAGTCAAGTGGAAGTTAACGGAACAGCGCTAGTAATAGTTGAAAGTCTAATTAGGGAAGTTCTTATCTTCTGTGCTTTTCTCTCTAAAGCCTTTTTTGGTGGGTAAATCATCCAATGACATTTCCGCGAACTTGGGCGGGACGGGAGATAGAGTCAGACTTCCTGACTTAAACCCACTCCTATTCCTTCTTTTCTCTTCGTTCCAGTGCCCGGGTTCCATTTTCACATTCCCCATAGCACCAGAACTCTCTAAAGCTGAGGTTTCTGGTTAATATCTTGATAATAAAAACCCAGTTTATCCCTGCAAGGGAAAAAAAGCGTTGGCAATTTCGTAGAGCAAAATTAATTGAGTCAACCAAATGAGAATTTATTTTGCTTCCTTCCTTTGGAATGAATTAATTAGCTTTGTAGAGTTGGGTAGATTTTCTTCTGGATCTAGGTAAATTAGTAAATATTAATTAAATTATTGTAATTATAAAATAGCTTATTGAAGTCTTCAGAACCTTAGTTTAGTCTTCGTCATATTGCGAGTTTTATTTTATTACTTTAGCATGTAGGTTTATTTATTTTATAACTGTAAGTAAATACTTATAAATTATTTTTCATTTTTTTTTAATATCTGTTATTTATGTATCGTGGGCACAGAGTTCAGTCTTTTTAACCCAAAGGTTGACTGGTAGAAACATTCTTGTTGCATTAAGTCCGACCAAGTAACACTAATGTAAATAAAATTGAAATAAATAAACATGTTGTACTTTTGTCCTCAGAGAGAGCACAGATAAGATTTAAATTATCGTAGAAAATTTAAGAGTTCCATTTCTATCCAAACGAACGTAATAAAATTATCACTATCAACAGGCCATCAATAACAGATAACGTCTTTCGAATCACGAAATACTAGAACCGATTAAATTGATATAAAGATTGGATCGGTATGAAGATACTTTTGGTAGCAGAACCAGTGTCCATTAAAAATCATCAGTAATGCTGATGAACGAGATAAAATCTTTTGTAAGTGGATTGCATAATGGTTTATTCAATCTATTGTTGGGCATACCGGTTTAGCTATTCATTATGACAAATGCCATTATGAATGTTATTGATATTTATGAGTTATCTCTTCGTAAGTTATCTTGTGTCAGTACTTATCTTGCTTATCAATTCTTGAGAGGGTATAAACAAAGTTTACGGTATGAGTTATTTTTGTGTCTTCAAGGAGAAAGATGTTTTCTTTATCAGTGTATTATTATTTTCAAGACTTCCACCAACAGGCTACTTAGGTTTTTTTATGGTGGGCAAAAATCATCCAATGACGAATCCCGCTCTTGGGCGGAGCGGGAAACAGTGTCAGACTCTTACTGACTAAAAACCCCACCCCGATCCTTCATTGCCCTTCGCACTGGGGCCAAACCAGAGAAATTCCTTTTAGAAAGAGACCTTGGGCCCCAGTAGGCTTCAACCCTTTTGCAGAGTCCCTACGACAGGCTATTCAGGTTAGATTAGGCTAGGTTAGGTACTTCTAAATAAGCGTGCTCCATCGTCTGACACATCATCGCTTACCATCAGGTGAGATAGTGGTCTAACGCGAGCCGGGAGCACCGAAAAGGTGGGATGTGGCGATGCAACGACCATTTTTCATAGACTTTATTTACAAAATACCAGCGACATCGTTGTACCACTGTCGCATTGCGACTGTCTTGGAGAACCTTAACCTTTTAACGGTTAGAACAATTTGGCAGACGGAAAAAACTGCCTCATAAACTTCTACAGGGAGGATTTACTGGTGGGGTACGAAACATTTTTTTTTGTTTAAATATCCTTCAGTATTTCTAGAAATGTCTTCAAATAGCAATAGTTAAATATTGAAATATCTATTAGGAACGCGATTTTTAAATTATAACCTACTTATTACAGAGCCATTATTTTACAAAATATGGTGGTAAAAATATTCCCAATCAATTTATAAAAGGAAAATTTTAGATGGACCAAATTTAAATTAATCCAGTGGGTGATGAAACTCCCCAGCAGGGTCGAAGCCTACTCCCCAGTAGGCTTCGACCATGCCGCCCATGGGTTCGCTACTGATAGAAAACCCAGGGGTTAGGAAACGCAAGACAAAGAAGGAACATAGAAATCGGTTTTAGCCAGTAAAAGCCTGACATTTCCGCTCAAGCGGAAAAGTCATTGGATGATTTCCTAAATAAAAAACACAAATGCTAATGATATTTTTCTGTAAATATAATTTCACAATGACTTCTGCAAATTTCAAGTATTTCTGTAATTTATTTCATTAGTCGTTAGTCAAAACGTGATGTTACTAAAAATTTGAAAAACATGATAACAATAATTCGCGGTAATGTTCTTCAATTTCTTAATACAAGTTAATTTTACCGCAAAATTACAAAATGTCGAACCTAATTATGTGTACCAATATTTCTCGTTTCAAAGATACACGGTTAGGTAAGTTAATTGTCAAGACGTTCCTCGGTTGCCTGAAGCTCTCATATTATTTTTTAAATGAAGACAATTCTTTATTTAAAGTACTTTAATCAGAAACATTTATTTCCCTTTATGATAGGAAAAATATAGACCAAGCGGTGTTAAAATAGGTAGAATTATCTCTTGTGGGAAAAGCATTGCAACAGATTAAAATAAAGATCTACTGAGATATTCCCATAATGGGTTTACCTGCTAGATTAATTCTATAGTTGGTATTTAAGTCATTATTCTCAGTAAAAGTCACATGATATCACTGCAGATCAAGTAGTTTATTATTATAATATCTATGTACGTATATAGAGTCACGATTGTTAACTTAGAATGAAGTCACACTCTGTCTTATTCTTACATACATACATCTAAATTGCGAATCGTAATCTGCGTCTGACTGTATGTTCGCGATGAATTCAGAAAGAACTGAACGGGTTTTCATGCGGTTTACACCAATAGATAGAGTAGTTCATAAGGAAGATTTAGGTAAACAATACATGCATGTTATAGTACTGAAAAGCCGAGAATTCCAAAGATTTCTAATACCCGTGCGAAGCAGGGGCAGTCGCAGGTCGTTAGTCAGTAATAATAATTATCAGATATCCAACACTTCGCTTCCAATTGTTATTCTTTGAGACAATACCTTGTTGTGAATTCTATTATGACACGAGTTACAATATGAAATACCTTAGTCGCGAACACGTAAGTTAGTTGAATGTCTAGCTAACTTGGCCTTTTCAAAGACTTTATTAAAAATACACGTGCGTGGGAGGAACCAAATAACTAAAACTAAATAAGCTAGGACTTATGTCTCGAGGTCGAAAACAACAAACGATACCAAAAGTAATGACTTTCGTCACACAACATGGCCAAATGTATCTGGCATGTAGGCTGGCAATCAAATGAGTCAATTCAGATGTGACTTACAAACACTGAAGGATAAATAAAAACACGAGTTTAGTCGTTTCCTTCAAATGACTTTATTTTAATCAGACTAATTTCCCCAAATAACGAGGCAGGGTCGCAAAAGGTCTCACTTTCATTGTTTTAGGTTCTGAATAAAATTCACATGAAAATCTGAGCCTCGTTACGCTTAAATATTATCAAACAATCGCGCTTAGTATTTTTAACTGCGACCTTACCCTTTCAAACCCTTTTGTTTTCGAAGTAAACAAAAAGGGAAAAGCCTGACCATTAAATAAATTTCTATTTCAATTCTACCATGCACACTGGAAAATACTGAAGTTTAGGCATGCCAACAAAAAGGATAATGCCTACTTCATTTAATGAGGCTAACGATGACTAAACAATGCATAGGTATTTGTATTTATAAATAACTAATAAGAATTTTATGTTTATGACGCTTAAATAAGTACCCGCTTAGACGTCTGTATGTGGCATTACTCACGTCACTACGAGAACACGAGGATACCCAAGCCGCGTCACGCGTCCGTTTAGCAGCTCATGTAGGGGCTCCGATTTATGTCCGAAATTAGTAGTCCGATATTCTCCGAATTAGCACGTGACTTTCAGCCTACAAAGCTTGTCTACAAAATAAGAAACCTTTACAGTCCGGAGTGTCCAGACTAACTGAACTGGAAAAATTTGCCTGCTGCAGTCCTCCCTTCCGAAGTCGGCGTTGGGAGGCTTCAAGGCTAGAGTGAATAGGCTCCTCATAAACTACGCCATCAGGTAGGATACTAGTCAAACATTAGTTTATATTATTAAAAAAAATATCTCTTGCACATGTAATGCAGGAATTCCTAAGGCGCCTTCAAATTAGCCGCATCGTGCCGCGCAAAAGAACCGCTGCTGTCTCTTGGCATTTATTTATAAGTAAATAAAAACAAAGCGAATAATTTAAAGGCGGTCTTAGTGTCGAATCTTCGATTTCTCGCGTATCGATACAAATATGAAATAACAAATTCGTATCGATACAAATGGGGAGCGTTTCGTTCTCGATGTGCTCAAGTCTAGGTGGTCGGAAGCGTGGCGCACTACAGGGTGTGCCGCACTAACGAATCGCCACTCATGAACGTGAAGGTTATAATCATTATAACTAATGGCATCATGATTCAATTTGGATCAAGCAAGGAAATTGAATTGTGAAAAGTATCAGTAAAACATTCAAGGTTGACCTCGCTATCCATACCCTTCATCTCGACGCTTGGTTTTTGTTTTTTTTGCGGTAAGAAATCGTCAATTGATTTCTCCCGCTTGCGCTTTAGGCGGAGTGTTGACACAACCTGTGTTAGGGCCAACGCTGCGTCAAGCGTGTGTCTGTGGTCCCTGGCTGTAGCGGAAACCGTAATTTCCTGCAGTGTCGCCAGTTCAATATCAACAGTGTGCATGTAGTCATATCGATGGAGAAGTTTAATGTATTATTACGTAGCAAAAGTAGCGCGAGACGCGGCTTACCGCGACGGGTCGAACAAAACTTGCCCCCGGAAAAAAAGTATCTTTATATTATTTATTTAAAAAGTATCTTATTTATTACAGGATATGATCTATACGTGCCAAATTTCATTCAAATCGATTCTGCCGTTTGAGCGTGACGAAACACATCACAGGTTTTCGAATTTATAGCATAGCATAGCATCAGCTTTATAATGTTCCTACTACTACTACTTTCTAGGAGAGAATGGGGAATCCCATTCCCTCCTAGAGAGGAGGCCTGAGTCCCACGCGGATTCCCACGCGGGTGTATGGGTGAATGGTTATAGGTCTTCACCGTTTGGCGAACAGTGGTGTTGATATAATTTACACAAGGTAATGCGCCTGGATGGGTTTGAACCAGCAACCTACAACTCTGTAAGTCGGGGCTCTCGTTTTCATTACATAGTATAAAACAAAGTTACAAAGTTCCTATGTATGCTTAGATTTTAAAAGTACGCAACGGATTTTGAATTTTGATGCGGTTTTTTTAATAGATTGATTCAAGAGGAAGGTTTATGTTGTTAATACATGCATAATATATTCAATATTTAGTACCCGTGCGAAGCTGGGGCGGGTCGCTAGTTATAATACAATATAAATTAATGTGATTAACAATAATTATTCAGCTGGTCAACCCCCATGTTAATTAACTACATCGGAGTGCAATCGTATGTTCGTGGTTGGTCTGCGGTGACAATAGTGCGCAACAAGCGAGACGACACGGAAATGCGGGCTGCGTTTAGAAAGCAGTTTCGTTATTTGGTGCGCATGTGCACATTATTGCTATTTGATCGTAATAAGTAGGCAAGTGATTTTGTAGTTGAATGTTTTAGATAGATAGATAGACATTAACATGGATAGATTGACATTTTACATGGGAATATGGGTAAGGCTTCGTTTTTCTGCTTGACTTATCAACTTCCAACCCAAACCCTTGAATTTTTAGGTCTCAATCGAAGTGAGGACAGCAGGTAATCAGAGAAAATGGTTCAACTTATTTGCAGCTCACTACATCTACTATTTACCCGACTACGGCGAAGCAAAAGGAGGGTTATGATTTTGACCTGTATGTATGTATGTATGTGGGTATGGATGTTCATCTGTTCCCTCGTAACTTCTAAACTACTTATCAGAATTCGACAAATGACATATCATTAGAAGCGTCTTAATTGTCCGCTGGTTATAGGCTATATGGGATTTCACAAAATCTAATGTGGCGCCCTCTAGCGGACAAAACATACGAAGTAAAAAAATAAAGTTAAGATAAATATGCCGTGTTTGGTATCATTTGAAAGCGCTTTACTTGTACATTTTGAATATATATATATATATTACTAGCATTTGCTTGTGACTTTACCTGTATTCATGGGCTGAGAAATCAATGAACCCAAGATTAACCTATTTAGAACTCCAAAATATGTTAAATAAAAATAAAGTTTCAAAACTAACACCCGACTACTTAAAAACACGCTCTAAAAAGTACGAAACAAGAAAACAAGAAAGCCGTGGTCGTATGCCATAAGAATAATAAATTTAAAAAAAAGTGGTATACGACCACGGCTTTCTTGTTTTCTTGTTTCGTACTTTTTAGAGCGTGTTTTTAAGTAGTCGGGTGTTAGTTTTTAAACTTTATTTTTATTAAACACTTGAGCCCTATGCGAAAACGGCGTTTGTACACCTAAGTATTGTCTTTCTATTATGTCTTAATTACGGTATTCAAAAGGTAAAATAGTAAACAGTCTGTGGTTTCTTTTAAATAACATGATTATCACAATGCTATATTTTTTTTTTTAATTTGTTAATCATAATAGTTTTCTTTTCCGCAGACGACTGTCCTTGCAAACAAATGTAGGGTTTCAAACGTAAGCAAGCCCAACAAGTGAGTGGCTGGGAATTCCACGTAAGTAAACTACGAGTATATTGTATTGCGAGTAAATCAATTATATTAGTTATCGTCATAATGGAACAATGTGCAACGATTTATTTAACATTCTGACGTCAAACTTATGTAAGTTTGCAAAAGTATGTACTGTTTGGGGTTCCGTCAAAAAACCGAATCCTTATGGATTCGTCACGTCTGTCTGTCTGCTCGTCCGTATCTTACAGCCACTTTTTTCCGAAACTATAAGAACTAAGTACCTATACTGGTGAAATATGGTAAGCAGGTGGTGATTAAACCGCATTACGATTTTCACACAAAAAAAGGAAAATTTAATTGCATTTGAACTGGAATATTTTTTTTTTCCCTAGCACTAAAGCACAAAAAAACACTAGTTTATTGCAAGTTAAAAAAAAAAAAAAAAAAACTCTCACGTGGAGATATCTATGGATAGGTCTTCAAAAATGATATTGGGGGTTCTTTCAGGTAAACTCAAAAAAAAAAAAATTAAAAAAAAAAATACATTAACTTGCAAACTTCTACCGAAAATTGGTTTGAACGAGATCTAGTACGTAGTTTTTTTTAGTGCGTCATAAATCGTAAACCGCAATTGTCATGGAACCCTCAGTGTGCGAGTCCGAGTCGCACTTGTCCAGTTTTTTAAACAGAAAATTAATAAATGAAATAAGATTTAGGTGCTATAAAACTTCAGATAATTTATATACCTTTTGTCTTCACAGACAAAAACAATTATTTGATTATACTAATGGACTTACCAATAAAACAGTGACTAATGTGTACTTAATACCTTGGCTGGTGGTACTGTCCAGTTCTTAAAAATCCTACTTTACGACTAAGTACTAAGTGTTCATTTTATCCAATTAAAAATTAATTCACTGGAGACAGGACGTTCGCATTAGCTTTACATAAAATTAATACAGTTTACCATATTTTTTTAGGTGAAAATTCATGACATCACAACATGGCAGCCGATCCTATTCTCATTTGGAACACATTGAATGCGATCTCACTGATTTATTAGACATTTCGTATCTTCACGAAAACGATACTTGAACATCTTTTTTTTAATGAACTGGAATAATTAAATCTGTGTATTATTACCGAGAATCATATTGAAAGATCTTTAACTAAACGACAATGACTAGCCTGAAACTGGGAGAATCTTAGTTATTTTAAATTCCTTCGGTCTTACATTCCAAGACGCTCCTGGAATTCTGCATAAAAATGTTTAACCATTCACTTATCGTACCTGCTTAATATTCAACAAATAAAACTCTCGAAAAGATTTATTCATTAGCTTCAATCTGAAGTCAAAGGTGAAGGTCAAAACTGCGAAAAAACTTATTTACCTGTCAGTACAATCTATTAGCAGTTCAGAATTATAACTGGAGAAAGTAACTAATTACCGTTGAAACGCGAATAATGTAGTCATACACACAGACATGCAACAAAATAATAAGAGTGGCAAAGCTTTCATCTTTGCATTCGATACGGGTTCTAATGAGTGTACACCACACCAGAAATGAGCAATCGATTACACACCAATCCAGATCGATTTAAATCGATTCTATATAAAACGTAACCGTCAACGATTTAGCGGTTAGAAATCTAACTTAGAACCCGTATGAAGGAAAGAATATTATAGACTTTTCCATTGTTGCATTCGTAATGACAGTGATTAAGTATTTAAGATCTGTAATCAGCCCCATTTTGGTGCAACTCGTTTCGCGTCTTAATGACGTGATTGGTAGATGGTAGACCTCGAAATTAAACAATGTTATGACGATATAAAAAGTTGATTTAAGTATAGATAAATAGAGGTTGAGTTTCTGAATTTGCGTTCCTAAAGTTGAGAAATATAGTCTGATGGACAAGACAAATAATTTCAACATGTCTCCTTTATCGTCTTGAAAGGCAATTTATTGATACAAGTTTACAACAGAATTATTAACAGAAATAAAGTGTTTATTGTAACATCGTGTTGTATTAAGATGGAAATGTCCGTTGCGATATCAGAAGTCAGAGATAAGCATCTGATTAGATGGAAGACTTCTTAACCCGTCAATAGGCTATTATAGTGTTGCGCAAAATGAACATTACGCTTTAATGGAAATTCTTCCATCTTCACAGAACTTCTGGTATCGATGTAACGCGAAATTAGTTGATGTAATCGAAATAAGGTAAAAAAGCGATTGGACTAGAACGAGCGAATGACGCAAGGCGAATGGATGACGGTATGTCACAGGCAGCAGTACTTTACGTACGTCTACGATTCGAGCCAAATAGCACATGGTAAAAAAAAATGCATACATATTTTGAAACTGTTTTCCTGCTTCAAGTTTTTCCTGACTACAAATTGAGCATACTTGTATAATGCTCACGAAATACTTTATTGCTACCGTTTAATGCAAGACGCAATACTGAGCCTTAACAGGAATAATGCGCAAGATAACAGTTTTCTTAGACTATGAAAAAAAAAATGCTTTCCTATTCGGCTAAGTACAAAGGTAGATGAGATAATGTATCTGATCAGCTTACCCGTGCAATGTTCTCGCTAAGTGCACTACACGTTATCTATACCATTACATTATAACACGCACCATTTTCCTCACTTTCTTTTTTGGAAACAAGATTTTTTTCATCGTTTTTTCTTCACGAGACACTGGGGCACATGTTTATAGATTGGCTGTACATAAAAGTAACAATGGTAAGCTTGGAGGTCACGACTTGCGAGCTGCAAAATATTTCGCAACTCTCTGAAACAGACTGGCTGACGAAGCCGAACGTTGAGCATTGCCAACTAGGTAGATAGGTTTTGCCACAAGCACGCGATCGGTAGTTACGTACCTTATACAATTTTAATATCGAGTGTACACGAAACAATACCTGAAAACTATTGATTGCGCTACCGTTAGCTATGAATAATATCAAGATAATAGTTAATTGATTTGGTAATCTCTAATGAAATAAATAGGTATTACTTAAATAAGAAAAGTTGAATCTTTGATTTGGATACCAGGTCGATTAAGAAAACGTTTTATTGCACAGTCAATTATTAATTTATTACTAATCTCTGAAAAGATGGTAATAGATTAATCCGTTTAAATCTAAAAATTTGATATGTTATTTTGCGTTTAATAGACGCTAGTGACGAAGCAAATGGTTAGGGCTCCTAATTTTCAGTAACTATTCAAAAATTCTTTAAAAAATAATGAAAAAAAATCGTAGCTAACTAATGCAATTGGGCGTGTTGTCAAGTCCCATACAAAATGTAACAACTATGGTTGTGAGGGGACGGTTCACGCGAGCGACGTCCCTGGTACCCTGGCACCGACACCAGCCATGCTCCGAACATGCGACCTTAGACGCTATAAAAAATCGTTTTATCTTTCTTTATTATACTTACGAAAAACAAATTACTCTGCAAAGAAAGTTTTGCCTTTTATTTTTAAGGTGTTTGCGTTTACAGCGAGAACGCTACATCACTCAACAAAAATTAAATGTAGATACAAATTGAACTGTTTATTTTGCCTTGAGTTTAGTAAAAATCGATGCAGTATATCCTCAATGGCGGCGGCAAATCAAACTGATCCGTTTAATCACTGCAAACACGACCTCGTGTTTGCAAACCTTTGATATCGACGCCGTAATCAACTCATGGAAGAAAATACATGAGTTATACAAACATGGATGCAATTAATACGATAACCTATTCTCTCTTCAATTTAAACGTGAATTATAAATCATATTGTCGAGTATTAAGACAAGTTTCTTTATACAGGCTCCGAAATAAGTGGCTCCTTGCAACATACGCGACAGCTGCGCTGTGGCAGATGCTGTGCGAATTCTTTATGTGGCGAACTGGCGAGGCTGCTGCATCCTTATGTAAATGAGTTATTTACACAGAACAAGCCATTCTACGTACATGGATGCATAAATGATCGCATCGCACAGGTGGAAGCGTGGGAGTAAAAAGTAGATATTACTTTACTGTACAATTAATACAGCGAGTCGTGTTTCGTGCAAAATAAATTGTGTCAGCTGCATGGCCCACATCGCATTGTCTCGTCGTGGGATCAAGATACTATTATTGTTCATCGGCAAACTGTTGGCAAAATAGAAAATTGTGAACAATAGCGTGTTATTTTTTAACTTCCCGCGCCGAAGCACTTGGAGCCGGGAGAAGAATAACGCCAATACGTAAGAGCATGCGACTTTAAAATCAGCATTTCTAGTCTTAACTGTGCATACTTTCACGAAGCAAACATTGGTTCAGAATCAACAGTCATAATTTCCAATTAAAATGTTTACAAACGTTGTTGAGTTCAGCGCATGTAAACAATTGTAAAATAATGTAAGTTTTCACATTGCTTTCTTCGCTGCATATGGCGTTGCATCTTTGAGTTCATATTACACAAAAGTTGATGATAGAGCATCTCTGACACAGGCGTCGCGAAACTAAGGTATCTCTAACGTTTGCTACCTCGATTGCTATATAGATTAAATTCATATTTCGTTGCTATCTCAACACATGTACACATTGCATATCAACAATAATTTTACATAAATACATAGATTTGGTCGTATCATGACGAAATCTTACGGAATCTCACAGTAACGGTGGAGACGTACAATATTTTGTTGGAATGAGTTCCACGTAGGCATTTAAAACAAATATTCTTGCATATTTTGCAAGCACTTGTTGGTAAATTACCACATATAACTTTGACGTGCTTAATGTTGCGAGTAGCTCCTTGTATGTGCATATTAGCATGGTGTAACACATTAGATACAGCAAATTATAATTAAATTGTCGAAATATTTTTTCTGCTGTATTTGTGTTTTGATGATTTCAGTGGTTAGTCATTTCATAACTTTTGTTTTGTCACACTAAAGACAAAACTTTATGTGCGCGAGTGTATGTTTGTTACTTATTTATGCTCGAAAGGTTGTACAGATTTCGATGAAACTTGGTACATGGGTAGATCACATTCTGGAATAGCCCATAGTGTACTCTTTGCCCTTGATATAATTTTCTACTATCACACATGTGAATATAGAAATTAAAACACTTTATTTTGTATTCAAAACTAAACTAGAAAATAGTTATCAAAAACAAAACAAAAACTTCATACAGGTTGAGTGAGAAAACACTTCAATAGTTGTCTAGTAAATTAATTATCTATTGTCTTGAATACTATAAGAACTTAGAAAAAATAGAATGTCAACTTTATTATTGTTTATTATCATCTTTCCACACAATAATATTATTTTCAAATTTAACTATGTGCTCGGAATAACTAAATGAAGCGGGAAAATAATAAGAGGTATTAAATGAAGATAAAAATAATTTACTATAAATATACCTAAGTACATATTTATGTTATTATTGCCTTATTTTATTTATAGTTATTTCTTTAAATAAACAAGGCACATGCCTTGTTTACTTAGAAATGGTATATGTATAGACAAAATTAAACAATAACAAAAATAAATGTTCTTAGAATTAAGACTGATATTTAACAGCTTAACAATCACTGTCTCAGAATGTCTTATCTCCAGCATAAGACATTTTGAGACAGTGATTGTTAACCTTTTGTCACCAAGGACCTCATTAATTTCTAAAACTACAATTTGATAGATGTCATCTACACTAATATAATAAAGAGGTAAAGTTTGTTTTTTTATTTTTATGTTTGTAGTAGGTAATCTCTGGAACTACTGGTCCGATTGAAAAAATTTTAGCAACAATAGAAAGCTGCTTTACTCCTGAGTGACATAGGCTATATTTTATGTATGCGGGCGAAGCCGCGGACAAAAGCTAGTTTCCTTATAAGACAAATTCCACAACCATATCTGTCCATCAGTCTCTTGACAATAAATTGTAATAAAAAAAAACTACTAATCTTCAAGTAGATTTCAGCAATAAATAGTGACATGAATATTTGGTTGCATTAGGTTGTTAGGTACTGTCTTTTGCTGAAATCCATAATTTATAAGGTGTAAAAACATGTGCAAAGCTAGGGCTTTTGTCATGGTAGTTAGTTCATTATTATATTTACTAAAAACCTTATTAATTATTATTCAAAAACATAGAGGCTTAACTTTGACGCAACAAGCTTTGTTATAGATAACATAGTTTTTGACCCCTGAATTTGTTTTGGTGTTTTTTCAAACTGGTGAGATGAAACTGTTGTGAAAAACTTGTTTTTTCCTTTATAACTTTATTTACAATATTCAATTTTTTTTCGCAATTATTTGTAAAATATTCATCATTGTCATTTATTTGTTAAAAATCAGTAATTTTGGAGTTGACAAGTTTGAAATTAGAAATCTTTTACCTAACACATTTCAGCTTGCGAATCAAAGCTTGGGAACAATGTTCGAAGATAAGCAAATAATTACTTGGAAGGTACTTTATTATGGTTAATTAGTGCTTGGTTAAATGTAACTTAAGTTGTTGTTATGTAAACTAAGCAAAGTGCAACATAGGATAAGTTGAGATTCTAGGTACAGGCTGAATGAGATTTTAACATGTTGATGACAACATCTATTATATTTTGCAGTTCAGCAGTAAGGGATGTTATGTCTAGTAGTGTCAACTAAAATTGGACTCTCTGCTGTCACAGAAACATTAAAAAAACCAAACAGTATAATTGTCTCATATAACCAAGCTGACACTTTATTTAGAAACAGTATTTGTTTCATATTCGGCCAAGACTGAAACTTTTTTTAGACACATTAAAAATGCATTGTTTGCTGAAATTTGTACATTAATACAGACAATTTAATTTTTAAAAATAAAACAATGGTCATATAAGTTAAACTAAAACTGTGATCAACCTTCAATGTTCAGTAACAGTTTTACGAGTCTCAATCAAAGTGATTCAGTGGGAGGCTGTGCGAACAGGCCAGGCTATTTTGGGTGAACTAATTTGCTGCATTTAACAAAAAAATTACAACTTGTGTGTGAATTACACAAATTATAAATACATATTTATAAACTGGTGGACTTCACAATCTACAATCGCATCAGTTCTTACCATGACATAGGGTTGCAGTGAAGCATTACTTAAAAATAATTAAAAAAAAACCCTTTGAACTGAGTAAATTACTGATCAAACTGTGAGCTTCCAAACTCATTTCAAAATAGCAGATTACAATAATCCATCTGCAGACAGGCAAAATGATGTCTGTTTATACACAAATGCAGAATTTTCATGCAGTCAAACATTGGCAAAATACAAAGACAACTTATTAAAGAGAAGATTAAATCCTTCTGTCCTTTCTAAAAAGAAGGAACCTTTAAAAGACTATCCCTTCGAACTGTTCTGTCAAAAGTTAGCCTTGCTCTTAACCAACAACAAATCAACATTACACAAACGGGAAAAGACTTTCAGGGTTTAATGGCAATTAATTACTTAGATAAAACAGCGAAAAGTCTTATCATAACATTATACAATAAGTAAATACATTTTCAAGGTATAAGCCACAATTTTATATTTAAACAGCTAAGGACATTGCAATTTTTACAATTTCCTGGTAAACAAAGACTAGAAGGTTTGATTTTAAATGTTCCTGTCTAGATAATTATATCTGGTTTGTACACCTTGTAATTATCTTGATAATTTTATAGCAATGATAAAAACAAAAATAAATACATTTTAGTCACAGCAACACTATCTAAAAAAATGAAACTTTGTGAAAGAATAATATAGGACTTTAGCACTGCTTATGCAAAATTAAACTTTAAAATTTTATTTCAACTATCTCAGTCTCTGGGGGGTAATCTACCTTCCAGAAAGTGACTGTAAGTCTTAAGCAATATGCTAAGTACCTACTGTTGCAATTATCTTTTGTTTCAGTTAGTTAGACATGTTCCAAGGTTAATTCAGACAAGTATTAATATAACTTAATAAAAGGAACTTTATTTCATGCATAATTTGTTTAGGATATTGACTTCATGGTAGAAACTCAAATTGTTGTAGAGAATTATGTTCTACGCTTAAAATAGGTACAATAATTTACATTGAGTTTAAAGGTAAAAGTGAAGCAATAATGATAACTTACCACATTATTGTAGTTGAAGGCTGTGGCCCCAGGCTCAAAGTATTCTCTATTAATTTTGTCCCCCATCTTGATGAAAGCAATCACTAACTTTTTAAAGTTTTAGATACACACACAACCATATATATAAACAACAACATTATTTATTTTTATATTGCTTAGAACATTTTTTAAGATTAAAAGGAAATTCCATGACCGTTAGGAGCGTCCGAACCAGCATCATTAATTTCGCCTAATATTATCGCGATTTATTTTAGTTTTTGAGTTTTACGCATTTTTTATGATCAATGGAATGATAATTAAATAAATCACTTGGATTATTTTAATATTTACCTATATAACACGAATAATTAAATAATTTATTTTACTACTTCTTGACAATTTACCTTGACACATAAAAATGTCAAAGTCGCCATGTTTAATCCACAGATAATATTTTCAGGTATGCTAAACACTTGGTTACATGATCAAATATGTACGACTTGCATTCTCGTTATCATGTATTTATAACCCACTTTTAGTTTTGACCATTTGGCTAAATAAATAGGCGCCACAAAATTGAGCATGTCGGCTGTGGGATATTTACCTATATGCGTTAGACCGTTATTTGGACTACGCACGCTTAACAAAAAATCAGAATTTAATACGTACAGATAACATATGGATCTAAAATCAATAAAAGTGAGTAAGGAAAGATAAAGAAACATAAATGTATTTACGATCTAAGCAATCATCAACATTAAGCATATCTACGTTAATTTAGATCAGAACATGGATAAGTATTATTAAATACCATTGATAGCGAGAGGTCAGTGGTATGATGACACTATTTAACTGGTTACTAGGCCCACCATAAAGAATCTTCTTCGGTCTTTATTAACCGTTATCGACCTTTATCGCTCACGTTATCGTTCTTATAGTTTTCACGTGAGCTTGGGCTCATGGACAATGGACTCTCGGCCATTTCCGCCAATCATCATGGTATAAATGGGGTTTCCCCGGTAAAGTTCACAGTTTTGATCTATGGTTTTGATGACTTATATGGCGCGCGTAAGCTTGTTCTGGAATAGGATACTTTTTATTTTGCGAGTATGTACCCTTGCACTTGGGATGATTTCCTGCTTCTATGCGGGCGTAGCTGGCTTCAGAAGCCACTATTATGGCGGCACTACTTTACTAGTGCCGTAAATTCACGCCATGAATAAACTACACAAATCGTACCCCGTGAAAACAACATTCATGTTTACGGAGCTTCACGGCACTAATTTGAAGCCGTCATCATAGATTATATTTTTATAACGGATTCCTTTACTAAAGAATTGTCTAACGTTCACGTTCTCCCAATATTTCTCACTTTCCCTAACTATACTGCTCTTTTAAGTACAAGCTGTAGGTACCATCCCCGTCGTGTGAAAGTGAACCCAAGTTTCCTGGGCTCTGGAACGAAGGCAAAGGAGGTTTTTAGTCAGTTAAATTCTGATATGCCCTCCCTCTCCGCCTAAGTGAGCGAGAAGACATTGGCTGATTTTTCCATCTAAAAAATCCCCGGCGAGTTTGAAAGAAAACAGATCTTCACTAGGTGCCCTAGCTTAAGAAATTCAAATTGGGCAAAGTTGACGAGATGCTCTACAGATGACTATAGTGGGATTTTAACGCGATTAGGTTGCTAATTGGATCGCGTTAAAGGGTAGGTATATTGTAGTGACTTTCTCGATTACATTTGATTTTTTCTATCTACTACCCAAAACCCTTAACTTTTGTGCCAGTAATCAACAGATTATAATATTGGGTACAATCTTCGAATAATAAGCGAAAATCTATCAATACCTACCTGTTATAATCACTGGAAAAATCGGGTCTCTAGGGCTGAGTCACATACATAGGATCGGCAGCCGCCGGCAGCGACGCGGCGAGTATTTTCAGTGTGAAATAATCTTAAACTTTATACTACAGGACCAGTACCTATCGTGTGAGTAGCTTGAAGAGGTCGCCGCTGGCACGACTGACAAAATATTCACGCGATTATATATTACATACTATAAAACAAAGTCACTTCCCCCTGTCCCTATGTATGTTTAGAATCTAAACATACATAGGGATCTACATCTAAACTTTAGATCTATAAACTCAAGCAAAGGATTCCGATGTGGTTTGGTGTGGAAGAGGAAGGTTGATATGTATGTATAATATATGCATAATATCAACATTGCACCAGTGAGATGCTGGGGCGGGTCGCTAGTTAGAAATAAAGTTAGTCTCAATTTTTCCCCGACTTTCCTGTAAACACTCAATTTCACTGATCACCTTGAACTTCCCAGACTTTCTCTGAGTAAACAGTGTCCATTATGAACAGCTTACAATAATTATAGGCCGAAGAATGCAATTCGACACCACGAGGAAAGAATAGTATGGCGTCGGTATTACACGATTAGTTTCCAAACTCCGGGTGGGTCCTGCGACACGAATGAAAAACTTAAATATGAATCCGACCTGGGAATCAAACTGCGAACTCACGCTCCGCAGTCGACCATGAGACCAATGAGGTAAATTTGCAATTATTGTATTAATTTGATATAATGTTTACAATAAAATACAACAATGGACATACAATAGGCTATAAAAAAAACAGGTTTTTGTTGTTTACTTCTGTTTAAAATATTATTCCTGTAATAATACGCAGTACACCACTTACAGTTCTTTTTTTTTAAATATACATAACATACACTACAGATAATATTTAAAAACTAATTTGATTTGGAAGTTTCATTTGTAATGTGCTTTGTAACGAAAAAAAAAATCTTTAATCAGATTTTTTGTTAAAAAATTAAATTTATTAGGTACAATATTAATTGTTCTTTTATGTGTAAGATAAACAATATTTATTAAACATAACTATACTTAGAAAAGAATAACAGTCACCCTTACACTGATGATTTATACAAAAATATAACCTCTAGTTGCTTTATTACTTAAAAACTAGCAACACTATCTTAATCCCTTTTTTTATTTCAGTTCGCGCTTGACTGCTATCTCACCTGATAGAAAGCGACGAAGCGGTCGACGAAGGAGCGCGCTTACCTAGAAGTAACCTATTCACTCTTACACTTACGAGCGGTCAACCCGACTTACATTTTCATACAACCGCTCTTACGTGATTATGATGTTATTACACATCTTTCTTCAGATATTTTGGATTCATAAATATCTTGCAGATATTATCTAGGCTTTTATAGAAACCAAAACGTAAATTTGGGTAAGAGTAATCCAGTAAAGACCTTGGAAAATCTGCTATTTTATGTGAACTTTGAACTTTTGGCATTACTTTTGCATCAAACATCACATTGGATTGCTTTAGATGAAGCAAAAAGCTTATAAACCATGCTCGACGTAGACGACAGGCGAGTCGGGAAAGCCCACCTTAAATATTCACTTATTCTTTAGCTGTTGATTTTTCAGATACATTTGATGTTTCGTCTTTACTCAGAGGTTTCGTAGTCGTGTATTTGTCCAAGTATTTCTGCAGACCTTCTGAGCCGACGCGCGCGGCTATCATCTTGAGAGTCATGGCGAATAGTTCGTGGGCAATGTTCTTGTCGCGAGCCATTGCCGACTCTTCGCAGTAGAAGCAATTGTTGAAGTATAAACCGGTGACGCCTTCGAGTTCGGCTGCGGTTGCTGCGTACACAGTTGTTGCTGCTGCTTGTTGCTGTAATCATTAATTTTATTTTATTAGTTATGGTAGATTTTTAAGTTAGAAATTATGAATCTACTAATATTATAAATGCAAAAGTTACGATGTTTGGATGTTTGTTACTCAATCACGCCAAAACGGCTGGACGGATCTGGATGAAATTTGGCACAGGCATAGGATACACTCCGGAATAGGACATGGGCTACTTTTTATCCCGGAAACCCCAACCCCAGCACTTTTTTTTTGCCAGATCAATTTCCATAGCGTTATATAAACGCTTGGAAATACTGTATAACGAAAATCCCTGGCCTTGTGATATCCGACATCATTCTACTGGCGTATTTTTTTCCTGTAAATTGTTCTCGTTTACTTGTACTCACACAAAACACTTAGTCCGTTTTACTGTAGGCCATAAAAACAAATGTTTCGTGCGGTGATCGAACCCTTGACATACCGCAGCCTAGTCATTCGAGACAAAAAAGAAAAAAGCATAAAAGAAAGAAGCAGACTGCTACACCTATCTTCGATACTTACCATGGATTTAGTAAAAGGTCTGACAACGAAGAATGCTAATCTGAATAGCCACCATGACTTGCTTAAGTTAGTGTACACCATGTTACCGGGATGAAGGGAATTGACGTATATGCCCTTACTTCTCCATTCTTCACTTAACACCTGAAATGATAAACGAAAAAGTAAATAATTGAAGTAAATTTTGGTGTTTCTGAACTGTGAGAATTTATAGTGGTTATCTTGTCGATTTTGGCGTGTGAGCTTATTTTAGTCTCCTCATTTGATCATGGAACGATACACAAACAACTCCAGATAATATAAAAACAAACTAAAATATTTTCTGTGAGGCTATATGAGATTTTTGGCCTATTCCGCCTCTGACGAAAAGTTCGACCTTTTCATGCAAAGATGTAATTTAAAGTTGTTTCACCTAATTGCAGCAGAGCCTCGGCATTTTGCGCAACCCATTTTACACCACACTGGTCAGAGCTGAAAGTGCAATAGATAACCAACACAACCGAATTCTGTTTTGTTTATGGTGTGACACAGTTAATGCCCAGTCTAGATATGGCCTGACAGTGTGAACGGTTTTTGTTTATTATGCGTCTAATTGGGCAGAATAAATACGTTGCCTTTCTTCTTTCTAGTCTCATCGATAGCATATTAAACAAAAAGAAAAAATCAAAGTTCAACTGAATGTTAGGACCTGTGCACATTATGTTTTATTCAGAATCGCGTGCGTATCGCTACAAATGCGCGTAAACGGCGCGTTTGAAAACTGTGGTGTGCACAGGCCCTTACATTATTTACATTTTTGTAGGAAGACTGACACCAGTACACAATTGCTGTAGACAAATTGTTTCGAGTGTATTAATTTTTGAGTCCTTGGATAATATAGTTGTATATTTCAATAAAGAATAAGTATCTTAGACCATAGTTACCTTAGCAGTAATCACATTATACAATTTGGAATTATTGTAGGCCATCATAGAGCTGTATGCGTCTTTCGGCATTGCAATGTTTTGTAGCGTAAAAACATTTTTGAGATCCGCAAACCTGAAAATGTTAATAAAATTATATTTAGTCCCACTTCCACAAAAAAAAACACAAAAAAAAGGACTAGATACAAGAGATTTGTGTCTCTTCAGGGACAGGACCCTATCTCTGGGCACCGCTGGCACCGCCCTAGTTAATACACTGCCCGTCCTATTATTCGCAGTACGAAAGTTAAACTATGGCTTATGTTCAGTAACAAATAGAGTACATAGAGGTTTTTTTATGGTGGGAAAAATCATCGAATGACGAATCCCGCCCTTGGGCGGAGCGGAAGACAGTGTCAGACTTCTACTGACTAAACAACCCACCGTTCCTTTGTGCCTTTGTTCCAGGGCCCCGGTGTTGCGTTTTCGCATAAACTCATGGCTCCAGAAAGCTTCAAAGAGGCGCGCGGGAACAGTGCGCACCTTTGATGACTTGGGCTCGATCCGGACGGTTACCGGATGGGCGGATAGTGAGCCACCTATTGCTCGCCGTCCGCAAGCCCACCTCTACGGTGGCCGGAGAGTCAATAGTCTCAATAGAGGTGCGGCAACGCGAGGAGCTGCGTGTATTAATAGCAACGATCGCCATTTTATTTCAACTTATATGCCTCGCACAATAGCCGACTTTGAAAACACATGGTTACTTAAATAAAACAGCCTCAAATAGCCAGTTCCATTTGAAAAAAAAAAGAAAATTCTGTAAACTATTTCAAAAATGCTAGCAAAATATTCACCTGTGTGATTCTGAAGAAACAAATATAACACGAGAGCCTTTCTTCAGCAGTGGCTCTAACAATATCGCCAGGTACGTGTGACTGACGTGGTTGACCTGGCAAGTTGTCTCAATGTTATCCTCGGTTTCAGTGTATGGCAGTCCAAATACTCCTGCATTCAGAATTACGATGTCTAGATGGCTGAAAAAGAAAGACAAAATGAAATAGTTATTTCCTTGGGGTGTATAATTTTATAACATTTACTGTTCTAATGAATACCAAAAACTATTCTAGTATTTATTTTATTATAACTTTATGTTTATGCACTATTAAAAAGACTGGACAAAGATGGAAATGATGCCTTTGGCTTTTTCCATAAAATGTATAAATAAGCAAGTACAAGCTTTTTCCCGGGCCTTCGCTCCCGGCAACAGAAAAATGTGATAAATGATTAACCACTCAACCGATTTTGTGCAAACTTCACAAACCTAACCTAAACCATCTACTAAATAGACTGAGCAAAGCCTAAACATTTGGTTTGGATAGGTGCGCCCATTCTTGAGTTATAAAATTACAATGGAAAGTGGCACTGATTTTTATATAATTATATTTTGATTGATAAGCTATCCCTTGAGTCTTTGATTACTTCTCAGCTCCTATTAGTAGGAATGTAATATTATGCTATTCTACACTGAAAGAATTTTTTAATTCAAACCAAGTTCTGAGATTAACATGAGCTTTATAATACACAAGTATTATTGATTGCTGATCCAAACCCATTTCTCAGCAGTATAGATATGTTACTCCACCAATTAAAGAATTTTAAAACTATAGCTCTTATTGGTGACATCAATATTAACATTGCAACGTCGAGTTTGGATCCAAATTGTGATGAATATTTAAATATCACTGCATCACATGCTATGCTTCCCGCTCACTCCTTTCCCACCAGACTTGCTAATTGTCTTGACCATGTCCTACTAAAAACAACAAATACCGCTACAACCTTAGTGCTGCAATCCGACATAACAGATCACTATCCTGTTATCTTATTTTGCAATCCTGTTATCACAACAAATACGCCAAAGACTTCAAGTACAAAAATTGATATCGCAAAAGTAAAATTCGACATCGAGAACACAGATTTTTCTGTAGTATTAAACTCCAATGACCCAAACTTTGCTGCTGAAACTGTCGTAGCTCTCTTATCCTCTTCGGTAAACTTGAATACAAGATCTTTGGTGATTCGAAGTAGAAGGCGCATCCTTAAGCCTTGGATTACTCCTGGCCTTCTCAGATGTATCCGCCAAAGAGATAAATTGCATAAAACGTACAAAAAATACCCAGAAAATGTCATCAATAAAACTATTTATCTTCGCTATCGGACATTCTGCAACAATTTACTAAAAAAGGTAAAAACAGACTATGAAAGATCAGAATTTGCGAGGACCAGGAGAAATCCCAAGGCCACCTGGAAAGTCATCAGGGAAATAACTTCTATGGATAAGGGTAAATCATTCTCTTCCGAGTTACTGAAGTGTGCAGAAGACCCTATTCTCTCTGTCAACATGGTTAACCATCACTTTGCGAATGTGGGCAGTTCCCTCGCATCAAAATTATCCAATTCCCCAGCACATAATAACTGTCCACAGTCTCATGTTTTACCACGGATAGCGAACTCCACAACAGCCCCGCTAGAATCGATGGTCATGTTTGATGTTGATCACGAGGAAATCGAAAGCATCATTCTAAATCTCAAAGATGATTGTGCTGTTGGTTACGACGGAATTCCTTCCACAGTTATAAAAGCCGCAAAAGATACAATTGTCCCCCTCCTTGTCCACATTTTTAATATCTCCCTTTCCTCTGGAATTTTTCCTGATGTTTTTAAAACTGCCATAGTCCACCCTATTCACAAAGGAGGCGAGAGGGACCTTGTCTCAAATTATAGGCCGATATCAGTCCTTACAGCCATTTCAAAGATCTTCGAGAAAGCTATAAACGCGAGACTTGTGAAATTCCTCGCCAAACACAACATCTTGGCAGAAAATCAATACGGCTTCAGAGCGGGTAAATCAACAGAAGACGCTACTCTTGATCTCACAAACACTATAGTCGCACATCTGAATAACAAACAGAAGCCTCTTGGTGTTTTCTTAGATCTGTCGAAGGCATTCGATACCGTTTCTGTACCGAAACTAATTGACAAGCTGGAACAGATTGGCATACGTGGCATGGCCCTCGAAATCTTCCGTAGCTACACATCGGGGCGAAAACAAGTAGTGAAAGTAGGGTCACATATAAGTAAAGAGGAAAATCTAACTTTTGGGGTTCCTCAGGGGAGTGTTCTTGGACCAACCCTCTTTCTTATATATGTCAATGAGCTGTGTCAATTGTCTCTCCCGACCACAAAAATTATCACATATGCGGATGACACAGCTCTAATAACCCATGGCAAGGATTGGTCTGAAACTCGTGAGAGGGCAGAATTGGCTCTCTCTCGGGTTATGGGGTGGTTGACCTCGAATCTATTAACGTTGAATCTCTCCAAGACCAAGTACGTTGCTTTTTCTCCGAGTGTTCTTAGCCAGCCGCCACTGACGTTTGGGATCAGAGCCCATGTATGTACAGTGCCTAACACCTGTAACTGTCTCCAAATAGATCGAACGGATAGCATCAGGTATCTTGGAATTATGTTGGACAGTCTCCTGACGTGGAAGAAACATGTTAACTCTGTTGTGGTTCGCGTCAGAAGATTGATATACATATTTAAAAACCTTCGAGCGTCTGCTGATTTCCAAACCCTAAAAATGGTCTACTTTGCACTAGCACAATCAGTTCTCGGTTATTGCGTAGCTGTATGGGGAGGAACCCACAAGACCACCATGCTGCGGCTAGAGAGAACTCAAAGAGCAGTCTTGAAGGTACTCTCAAAAAAACCTATCAGATTTCCGACCTCTGAACTGTACTCTCTCTGTGAGGTCCTCACCGTGAGGCAGTTGTTCATCCTACAAACAGTTCTTAAGAGACATCTGGTGCTATCTTACGATCCTCAGCCCTTAGCAAAGAAACGACGTCCCGACAGAGTTTGTAGGACGGAGCACTGTAGGCTAGCGTTGGTTAGTAGACACTTCAACCATATTAGCTCTAAGCTTTATAACACCATAAATAGAAGTATCAATATTTACCCTATGACAAAAAACCAACTAAAGAAAAAAGTGACTGACTGGCTCTGTTCTTTGTCATATGAAGAGACTGAACAGCTTATGGCATCATAATTACGGTAAACACACACACACACACGCACAAACACACACACACACACACACACGCGTAACACACACACACGCACACATGCACATGCAACACACACAACACACACACGCTTCACCCCACCACTTCACTCTCTCTAATATTGTGTTATGGTGACCTCCACATATTTTTTAACTATAGTAATTAATTAACTTTCTTTGCGAAGTCTGGAACAATGTCCGTGTACATGTGTATTATTGAGTTGGGCGTTGATAGTTGCGCCACAGTAACTTACTTTTGTAGCTATCATCGTTTTCCCTTGTAAAATTGTAAACCAAAGTTGTTCCAAATAAACTTTATTTATTTATTTATTTATTTATGCTTGTCATGGCAATTATAGTCAAGAATTTGTTTCAACATATTCTTTAGTTTAGAACTGTGAGCTACCCTTGGGTAGGATATACCTATTATTATCACATATGATTGCTATTTTAACACCTGCTAAACATACAGTTGCGTAAACCATTTGTATTGAAGTACATTCATTCATACATTCCTGGCCATTAAATCTCACAATTTGTAAACAAACATTGTGCACCAGTGTAACAAGGAAAAAATTGTTATTGTTTCAAAGAAAAAGCAATTTTCCTTGAACAAAATGTGAAATGATATCTCATTTCACACTTTGCTCAAGGAAAATTACTACTATCGTAATTAATGTAATACCTACTCAGAAAACACAGTTTTTATAGCAGCAGCACATTTCTTGACACTCTGCAGAGAAGTTAAATCCAAATGAATAGATTTTAAATCATCTTCTGATGCTTTAGTTTCCTGGACTATAGTCTGGATGGCTTGCTGGGTGGATTCCATATTACGGTTGGCAAACAAAACATTGCATCCATGCCTTGCAAGTGACTTTGCAGTTTCATATCCGATGCCTGCATTGGATCCTGTTACTAAGGCATATTTTCCTGATAAGTCAACACCATGTAGTACCTAGAAAAAGACGACATGTTCTTTCATTAAAAAATACTAACAACAACATATATTTTAGAATTCTTTATTACTATTATTTGGTTAGACACACTAGCAGCTTTTAGATGATGCGTGTGTTTCATGCTTGCATTTTTTTAAATTTAATGGTGTCTTACAAGCAAGGACTGCAAGACTCAAAAATATTTATTTATAGGGGATTCTCTCAGTGTCTCCCACAGAGTGGAAAGGCCTGTAACCTGGCAACCAGTCACGGACAAGTAAAATGTGCCCAACATACGTGTCATAAGCGTCTTGATTACATACACGAAAAAAGTATTGTTTTTCTTTTCTCTTCAATTATGTAACTTACTATTTATTTCATCCATACATAGGATCACAAAAACAAACATTATGAAATCACAGGTTCGTACTGAAGAGAATACTTTTGCTATTTTGATGGCATTATTAAATGAAAAAATATTACAGAATTTCTTATTCTTCTTATCCAACCATCTATATAGCATAGCTACTTTTAAATATGTAGTTGATTAATATTGGCCTTGACTTCTACATATTGTTTGAGTGTGAAAAATTTTTAATATCAAAATAATGGACTTTGAATTCATCAACATTGTTGAGTAGAACAATTTATTATATAACTTTTTTACTTGCTTTATCATCATTAATTATGATAAAGAATAGTATCTTATATTGTAGTTTGTAAATTATCTTTAGTATTAGAGATTAATCATTTTATGATGATAAATGAATTCATAAGTGAAGAGGAAATTAAACAATGATTGATTAGAAAGCCTCTCAGCTATATTAAATAATTAATCTTCATCTTGTCATTGGAACATATATCATAACACACACTTCATGGAGTTTGACATGTTTACTTTATATAACTGGCTGTTTTTTTTAAAGCTATAAATCTTTCGTAAAAAACAATAAAGTGAAAGTTAAACTCTTGAGCGCCAAGCGAATGCACACCTATTATCTTTCATTATGTTTCTAATTATGGTATTCAAAAAGTTAAATATTAACATGACTGAGTTAAATTGTATTGTATTATATGAAAAGGAAATAAATTATTTTGTGACTCATTTAGATTGCTATGACAGAAGGTTCATTATTCTGTAAACCAAATACAACTGCTGATTGATTATTTGACTTTTAATCGTTATTTTCTTTTTATATTGGAGTAGGTTACATGTTTGTAGTCTTAGTTTTCATTTTTAGTATTATTTATTAGATAAAAAAAAGATTTAAGAATAAGAAAACAATATGCCAAATTTGGATAAAAAACATTATAGATTATTTACAAACAAAAAGTTTGCAACACCATATTCATGCTGAACCTAAACTGACCTGAAATGCAGTGGAAGAAGCATCAAATCTCTGTCGGAAGTCATGCACATGTTCCTTCGCATCCGTAGCGAACGCTAACCTGGGATCCACATAGGTTTTGTTGCCAGTTTCCTTCTGAATATAGACAGGCTTGCCTTCATCATCCACTGATTTCGTCCAGCCAAATGGTAATTCTTTCGGTATTTCCTTCTTTCGCCCTGTTCTTGGATGTGTCCATTGTGTTTTATTCGTACAAGTGCTGAAGTTTAAAGTTCAAAGAGCTATTAGAACACGATTACAAGTCATAAACATTATGATAGCCACGCCACTTACTTTATAAAGTAAACGTTTCCATCCTCTGTTGACTTCTGTTCCCATCCGGAGGGTAATTCATCTTCACTATCAGTGTCTATGTTATGCATGTCTGTTAATAATTATATTCAAATCGGGAGTCAAACAACCGGTAAAATTTTCGTGTAAACGAAAATATTGCGAATATATGCTGAAGTGACAAATGACGAGTCAAGTGACATTGACAGTTGCTGGACTTGACTGATTCCACGTTCCGATTCACTAAGTTTCGTTGTGTACAATATTTTACTATCGTTGATGGCGCCTTATTACGGCCCGTTTACAACTTTACCGCTGCGCTATGACTCTGTGAGCGTCCACGTCGTCAATTAAGGGCCGGGACGTATAAACACGATACGACGTCGTATCATGTTGCGACGTCGCGTCGTGGGAATCTGCAACGGCATCGTAAAAAACTACGTCGACATCGTAACGTGCCATAACGTGAATTGTCGCAGTTAATTTCGAGGAATGGACCGCACTAGACGCGTCCTGCTCCTGTTGTTGTTAAGAAGATGGATAAAGAAAAGACAGAAACTCAGAAGATACTGGATCCACCCATTTCTTTTAATCATGAATAACGGGAGAAATGTATCGTAGCACGTTACGATGTCGCGACGTTGTTTTTTACGATGCTTGTCGTACATTCTCACGACGCGACGTCGCATCGTGAAACGACGCCGCATCGTGGTACGACGTCGTATCGTGTTTATGTGTTCCAGCCCTAAGCGCGGGGCGGCGCAGGCGAGCGGTAAATTCAAAAGTATGAAAATATTTGAAGCACGCCATGAGAGTTTATGTTTCAAATAAATTTTTGTAGACATAATTATGTAGTACATATTTACTTTCAAATTTGCAAAACTATCAGCCTTAGCCGTAGGTATATGTTGTACTTGTAGGTTATCCAATTTGGTCCATAAAAAATCAATCGGTGGAATTGCAAGGGGTGGAACAGTCGATCCCTGAATTAAAACCTACATATTGATACAAGTACAGCAAGTTTGTCACTGCAACCGAGAAGGAAGTCTTACGGAGCCGAGGGCTGCACAGACAAATCTGCAGGTGTATCATACGACGTTCTTCAAAACACTTACAACTCGTGGGGATCAAAGCTCGCCCATCCTAATACGATAACGGTTTTTTTTATGAGCTTTTACAAGTGGAGCGGGGGTGAGCAAGTGTACTTTTCTGCAGTTTTGCAGAAAATAGTTGCATGGTTAATTGTACGTGGATAAGAGGTTGTTGAGTAGGTAAGTGTATTAAAATAATTATTATTTTAAATTAAAAAACTTAAAATTTTAAAGAAAACAACGCACATTTATTAACAAATAATTTAATTAATAACAAAATATACCTAAACCTAATATAATTCTGCCTTACTATATATAATTAAGTAGTTTGTAGTAATCAAAGTCTGGTATCTTCAATTTGTGGCGGCATCTTATTAGTAGGCGGTCCTTGATTACTAGGTAATAAAAATGAGAGTACGCCGCAAACTGTAAAAGGAAAAGTGATTGATTAATTTGAATTACGTACTTATGATTATTGTTAGCAATCAATTTTATAACTCGCACTTAAATATATAAAAAAATAATAAATGCGACTAGATACTGCAAAAGTACAAAGACAAGTTGTCTTTGTACTTTTTCGGTACTAAGTTTTAATCATAGATATAAGAAATTTTATATTTCTATGGTTTTAATCATTTGCATTGATTCAGATATTTTTTTAAGACAATCTTTTGCTTTTTTTACATATTTGTTTTTTAATTTTTATTAAGCTCCCACACTAAGCATTTTCTTGTATCGCATTCGCAAACATATAAATTCACTTACACAAGAAACCTAGTTCCGGGAAAACCTTCTGTAGGTCTACAAATAGTTGTTCGGTACAGGAATCGAACCCGCGACCGTAACGGAGCATATGGCTGCTCCGTTACCCATTACGGCAATCCGTCGTCAAGTAATTAATAGCAATTAAATAATTGTACCTTTAGAAGCCTTTTGTCTAAATATGTAGAATACCTATTACAAAAAATACTTACGTATTAATAAACCTCCAAATAGGTAGAAAGTCAACTCGCAGAATGCATTCAGAAGAATGCCCACCACATTGGTACCAATAATTGAACCAATTCGACCCAACATCATCGTTAGGCTCACAGCCATACCTCTGAAATAGAAACATATAAATGAGAACATATTTATAATAGTAGGCATGTCAGAATATTCGGGTTACGGGATTCTAAGCAAGATTCACCGGGCCTCTGAAATGCAAAGGGTAGGTGAAGGAATACTGATGCTCTGCGCTCAAATTTGAGGTTAGAATTTACTCTAATGACGTCACAGAGTATCTACCCTACACTCACATTTTTGAACGCAAACGTCAAGTTCTATTGTCAATGACTTACTAAAACCTATCCTGCTCGAAGTAAGTCACTTGGGTTAACTCTAGGGTAGCTACTCGAGTCATAAAAGAATGACTTTGGGTTAGAACTCTACACTACTCTGGTTATTTTTGAACCCAGCTCTGGGGTTTAGTCAGTAATAGTTTGAAATTCCCTCTCACTCCATCTAGGGGAGTGGAGCGGGTTGAGTTAAGTGATGATTTCCCACACCTCTAAAATAAAGGTAAATTGGAATACCCTGTATATTTTAGTACGCGTAAAAAGTCTATATCTAGTTGGTTTAAGTTTCCAGTTTTCAAATGCCATACATCAACCAGACCTCTGGATTTCTCATCCAGTGGATTTCTGCGCTCTTCACCAGGTTTTCAGGCTTCTTCATTTAGTAAAATATTTCGAGCCCATTCAACAGCCATTTAGTAGGTACGTTCTACGAGTAATGCGGCCTTTGACCTCGTAAGCTGCGGATGTCATTATTTTTAATTCGATCTAGAATTTAATTTCATGTAGAATCTACCTCTGTCTCCTTTTGCTGTCTTTTAGATAACTTTGAACGTTCTACTAAATGTGTATTATTGGTCAAAATTATGAAACGTTTCTCACCTTAAATTAGTAGGGAAAAATTCTACAGAATAAGCGTTCACTGGTCCAATGGCAAGACCCATGATCGGCAATGAAGACATAAGAACAGCGAAGACCATATCTTGTGTTATAAAGTTGATGAGAACACAGAATGTTCCTATCACAATGAACACGACGATCAGAAGTCTCTTCTTGCCGATAAACTTGACTGTACTGCTAACTGCCACGGCTATAACTGCACAGCTGACATTCGCCACTGAGTTAATAACAAATGTAACTGATTCTATTTTGTCTACGCATTCAGCATCTGCTTCTACAGTCTGTAACAAAAGACAACGGCTTTTACATGTCGTTTCAGTAAAGGGCACATAAAACGGACATATTTCTTGTTTATGGAATAGTATAGAATTAAATATATTATTTGGAATAGACACAGTACAAAGGTGACAAACAGAAAGTAAAAAAGAACAAAGGTACAGAATGCACCGAGTGTGCCCGTACCGAAAGGGCGACTACTGGTGGTTAGATTCCCAGCGCTGGTTTCCAGTGAAATAAAATTAAAGGTATTGTTATTGCTGTTAACAACTGTGATGATGTGTTTGACATAATTTTTTTTAAAACCTTTTTTTGTAGGAGGCACAAGCGTTAAATTTCGCAGAGCCTAACTTTAGGCTCGCCAAGTTAGAACGGCCGTACTGAACGAGTATATTTTGATTTCTTAGCTTATTGTATTATTTACTAACCTGATTAAGTCTATCAAAGATGACGTCACAGGCAGTCATGCCTTCTCCTCCATCGCCGGTCAACACTCTGTTCAGTACATCTGGCACCCACATGTATAAACCGTTTAATCTGAAATAGAAGTAACAATTTTATGGCATTATTTTGACCACTTCGTAGTATTCAACATTTTGCGTACGTATTTGTTGATAAAACCCACGGAACATATAGAAAGATAAAATCTGTCTGACCTTTTGCGGTTAGATAACAACTATGTATATTAATGTTAACTGTATAAGCTTTATACGTAGGTACTGGAAAATGTAAATAAGCCTCACTAAAGGTATTTTTTTCAATAAATCATTTCTTAATTTTTTTCGTATAAATATGTGCATTTCCAGAAAGTTGATAAATAACGATATTACGATTACTTAAAACAAGTTAAACTTACACTGAAAATATTCCAAACATTAGGAATCCGTTGAGAGCAAACCATTTCAAATATGGAGGCTTGAATAGCGGTAAGCTTTGTACTTTTAGTGACGTCAGGAAACTCTTTTTAGTTCCGTCGTGAGGAGGTGCATCCAGGCGCTTAATCTGAAACCAGTGACATTCAAGTTGGATGAGAGGTTGGATGAGTAGGTTGCATGAGAAGTTGTATGAAAAGTTGTATGAGAAGTTGTATGAGGAGTTGGATGAGAAGTTGGATGAAAAGTTGGCTGAAAAGTTGGCTGAGAAGTTGGCTGAGAAGTTGGATGAAAAGTTGGTTGAAAAGTTGGCTGAAAAGTTAACTGAGAAGTTGGATGAAAAGTTGGCTGAAAAGTTGGATGAGAAATTGCATGAGAAGTTAGAAGAGAAGACAACATGATCGGAGAAGCCGATATGATTTGACAAGTTATTATATTATGCAATCATAATAGAATGTAGAAATAAATAGGTACCGGAAAATCTTCCGGTGATTTCTTCTTATTTCCCGCATATATTCTTTGCAGAACTATAAGTGCTTCATCCAGTTTGCCCTGTGAAACCAGGTATTTAGGACTTTCGGGACCAAAGGCCAGCAGAGCAGCGGCTATCAAGAAGATTGACGCGTATATCATTGTCAGCAGTCTCCATGGTCTGAAGATGTATGCTCCGAAGTCTATCCGGAAATCCAGGGGCAGTATTGCCCAAGCTATAACTGGAAAAGAAAAATATTTGTGAATGTTTTGGTCTCTTGTATATATAATGTCTTAATACTTGATTTTTTGAGAATAGAGAATTGTAAGAAGACCATGGAGATATTTGTCATATACATAATGGTATGATTTTGTTTTGGAGTCACTAAACCAGGAGAAGCAAACGGGAGTAATTTTATGACACCATTCGCTTAATTTTCAGTGTGCCTAGTGCGAGTTTGTTTTATGCTGACGCGATCGACGCGTTTATGACGTTCCGCGTTCCGATTGGTCTGCTCCAAGTCCTTTAACCAATCAGAGCGCCAAACACGATAAACGTTTTGGTCATGGTAATGTAAAAGCAACTCGCACTCAACTCACAAGGCTTTGTTTCTAAGCCTTAATAAGAAGTGGGCAATACCAAGCAGGGGCAGCGACTCCGTGAGTGCTCGGGGGCTCGGGCACCCACGAAAAATAATCCACTAACTCAAGTGTTCGCGGCGTTGTTCGCGGGGACTGACAGTCCCTATTCGCCGCCAAAATTAGTCCCGGAGCGTTGGTCCCCGGTGATCTGTTGATCGTCGCTCGATCATTGTGCACTTCTCGTCTCACGCTTATGAGGTTACGAGGTTTTCTAAAAGCCGGCACCCCTGATACAAAGTCTTTATTTCGTCATATCGATAACAATACTTACGAGGTACTAAGGCAGAGCCGCTAATTTGTAGCGCATTGGTGACAGACAGGACCACGTCTCTGTACTTTCCTGGCAGGATCTCACCGATGAATGTGTAAGGCACTGCTGCCGGGCATGCTAAGCTGACCAACAGTAATGAACATGTTAAGGTGGAAATAATACTCGTATTTTATTTTTGTTAACAGTTTGGGGGTAAATCGGGGTGGTACAGATTTGTATCAGCTTCATTATTTGATGATGATACATTATCAGAATCAGTGCCAGCTGAATCGCTCACAAATGGATATAAGTCAATACTGGTGTGGACTCAATAGCCAGTTCAGAGCCTCATCGGCTGCTTTACGGAAAAACAAAGTAACTAACATGTTTTTATAAATCAATGTTTTTAAAGAATAACGAATATGGTTACATTCTCACAAAAATAAAAAAAGAAAGTTTAGTTTTATTTAAAAAAAAATCGCAGAATTAAACTTCAGACAAAAAAGGCAAATCGTCAAAAAAAAATCCGATAAACCAAGCAAAACACTAAAATATGAAAATCACGTTTTAAGTAAACATTTTTCCGTTTTTTCCTTCTTCTGTATTTACTTAACTGTAATTACTCTGTTTTTCCGTAGCCGTCATTCACATTGTTCTTCTTAATTATTGACTAATCTTGTAACCGCATTTTCTACCATTATTGCATGTCTATTGCGGTTACTGGTCACCTTTCAAGAAACTTGGTTTACTCCGGGGTTTCATTAGATGTCTGGAGTTTTATAAAGAATAATAAAATATAAATACAGTTTTATAAAGAATAATAATTTATAAAGAATAATAAAATAATACTACACAACAAAGTCGCTTTGGTTTATACTGTCCGCTGTCTTTCCCTATGTATGATTTGATCTTTAAAATTACGCACCGGATTTTGATGCGGTTTTTTTAACAGATAGAGTATTTCAAGAGGAAGATTTATATGTATAAACATGCATAAATATATTTAATATCACCATTGTACCCGTGCGAAGCTTCTAGACGGGACGCCAGAACTGACGCCAGACGGCCATTTACATATATATAATATATCTTACCAAAGTGATGTGAGGAACTTGCAAGCTGCAAAGCTAATGAGGTCTGGCATGAATCCAGACGTTATGCCGAAGACCCCGGCGAGAAGGGACGCATATATAACCACCATCTTGCGGCCTCGAATGTCTACGAGGTAGCCCCATGGAAACGAAGTAGCCACGATACCTGAAACATTATTTTTTATGTTTTATTCATGTACAAGTCGAAATTTCATGAATTCCGACTTGTTAAGAAAGAAAAAAAGGAAAACTTTTTATTTACGAGAAACAATAATTTACAAAGGTTTAAAATGACAATATGTGACAATGACAATGTTCCCTCTGCTGGGATACAGGCCTCCTCCTAAGAGAGGGAATGGGCCATAATCCACCACGCGGGCCCAGTGCGGATTTGTGGATGTCACATGTCTTCGATTGTTTTGTTCTAGGACATGCCTGTTTCCTCACTATGTTTTCCTTCACCGTTTTAAGAGCAGTGGTGATGAAATAAATTACACAAAGTAATGCGCCTGGCTGGAATAGAACCCGCGACCTACAACTCGTAAGTCGGTCTTTACCACTCGGCCAACACTGCTCTACAGACTCTAGTATGCTCTAGTGTGCACGTCCGCGCAAAACGGCCCACCACTCAGCATAAAGCCGAGGACACATAATGCGACGGCGCTGGTTTTCAGGGTGGACCGATAACGAATACATGTTTTGTTAGAGAACGCTATTAACCACAGGAGCACAGGACCAGTTTAGGACCTGTGGTGGTAAAGGCCCCGACTTACTAGTGTTGTAGGTCGCGGGGTTAAACCTAACTAGGCACATTGAGGAAACCGGCATGTCCTCGAACCAAAAATTTGAAGACATGTGACATCCACCAACCCGCAACTAGGTTCGCGTGGTTTTTTTTTTAGTGGTTTACGGCCCATATTCCTTATTATATATATATTCCCTTTCCTAAAGAGAAAGCCTGAGTCCCAGTGGGAACATTATAAGGCTGATGGTATGCTATGCTATTAACCACTTGGTATACCTGTACCCTGTACCTGTATAGTGGTTAATAGCATAACAACACTACCCCTATTACTAACTTCCGGAAACTTTATCTACACTTTAACTACTTATGGTAAGTATAGGCAAGCTCTTCCTTTTAATATTTTTAATTGAATTACCCAAATTGAATTAAATTCATTTAGAATCAAATTACGAAATTTAACATTTAATTTTAAGTTGATGAACTCTAATAGATTACGATTCAAAATCAGAACTACTGAGATTTTGGTTACCTTGATGGTACTTTATCCAATTGTTTATTACGAGTATAGTATATAAGTCGTTATCTACACTAATATAATAAAGAGGTAAAGTTTGTTTTTATATTTTTTTGTTTGTAGGAGGTAATCTCTGGAACTACTGGTCCGATTGGAAAAATTTTGGCAACAATAGAAAGCTGCTTCACTCCTGAGTGACATAGGCTATATTTTATGTACGCGGGCAAAGCCGCTGACAAAAGCTACTAGTTATATAAATATTACAAAACAAGTGCAGCATTTTCTAACGAACGAACCATTACTTTACTTTACTGCACTATCAGGGTTCTTATCTAAAGATAAACTGTTTTCATTAAAATTACAATTCCAAGATAATAGACGATTAACTTTGTTAGTAGAATTATCGCCATATTTTCTATGGTAATTATTTTCAGCATTGCTAATAGATCAATTTATAAGGCAGTTACAAACGTTTTGACCTTAATCGAGGTGTAATTTTTCTTGTTTAATAAAAAGTTATAATTTTCTTGTCCTATGATGACATGACTCTAGATTTTTCATGTTCTTGAATGCTTCTGGTAAAAACCAAAAGAATATTTTTTATCTACCAATAGTCTTTTGTGCTGAAAATAATTTTATGTTATTGGTTTTTTTTTCAGACTTCTTCATGCCTTAGTTCCAGTGCCCCGGTGTTTTGCTTTCGCGTCAACCCTTGGCCCCAGAAGGCTTCGACCCCGCTGGGTCCCTATAGTTGCTGATAACTCCTTTAGGCGCGAGGCAATATTGCGCGCCGTCGACGACTTGGGCTCGGTCCGGATAATTACCGGATTGGCGGACAGCGAGCTACCCAGTGCTCGCCGTTCGCACCTACCGCGGTGGCCGGAAATCGGGATCAGAGACGCGGCGGCGGCGGCTGTGGTGTGAGCGCCATTGCCTTTGCCTGATGCGGTTGGCCTGCTCTTTTGCTAACATTACTGCTTCGCAGAAGGAGACGACCGCCTGCCCTTTTCGGACCTTGGCCTTGACCTTGGCCTCTATCAACGCTCGCCGTGAAAGATCGCCGCCTCCGATCGCTCCCACGAGAACACGGCGAGGCTCTTCCCAAGCGGGGCACAACTCTACCTTGTGCTCCACCGTGTCCTCCGGACGGTCCACACAGTGGCGACACCCGGGACTTGCTTCTTGACGAATCCGGTGGAAGAACCTCCCGAACTTACCATGTCCGACGAGAGTCTGCGTCATGCGGAAGGTGAAGACGCCTTGAGGTCTTTCCAGCCACGCCTCAAAGAGGGGACTTACCGCCGTAATTATGGCGTGCCCAGTTACGTTATTGGGTAAAGATCATATACATTAATATAATTATTTTTAGCAAATTGGATTGCATTATCAAGCTAATGTGTATTTTATCAATTTCGTGATTTGTATCGTTCCGGATCAACACAGTCAAGGGTGCGGCAGATTTAGTTGTTAAAAGACTTTGAATATTGGTCAGAGTCAGATAAAATTATGGCTGCAAGCAAGTATTGAAAGTGGATAATAAAAATCTTATTCCAAAAAATACAACACAAATTCATAAAAAAAACAAAACCAGAGTATTAAACGGAAGTCGGTATTTAATGACGTAGAAACAAAACCAGAAAAGCCGACTTTTTTATATGTACAACAGTTTTTCATATAGAAATAAGGATTTTTACTAAAAAGTTTTCTGTATTCCACTTTTTGGTTATGGTACACCATAGCTAAATCGTTAAATAAATAGTGTAGCTACAAGTTCTATAATGGACCTACAGAATATTATCAAAGAACCATTCGTAGCCAGAACCATCTCATGACAATTTTAATTAGTGGAAACATGGCTAGGATATTTTTTTATTACCTTTGCAGTTCCCATGTCTACCTTCTTTGTACGTATCTGTTCTACCTAAATTTCAATATCACCATTTCCAATGAAAGAGGATCTTTTCATAAAGACTATGATAGTTAAGTTCAATGCCTTACCAATATAAGGTATGGAAGCGATGAATCCTCGCTGGCCATCAGTCATATCCAGATCACACATTGCAGCTGGCAGCACGAAGGAGTAACCAACCGGTTCCACGATAGCTGCTATCAGGAACAGTGCTAACACCAAGCAATACTTTATGTTATACCATCCGATTCCTGAAATTAAGAATGAAAGAATTAGTACCGAACTTACGAAAAGTCACTAGAGACCCCGCTAGGTTGGATGGATCGATAACCCCAGCCAGTCATCGACAGACCCAAATATCTGCTTAGTGCAGCATCAAATTTCGGCCTTCAAGCATTAAAGGCACCATTCAACCACTCTATATCATCATCATCATCATCACCTCAACCGAAAAAAATAACCTCTAGTCCTGTACTTTCTAGACCTTCATTGATGAAGGAGTGTAAGGCTTTAGACAGACTGCATTTCAACTGCAATCCAAGCGCAAATTGCAGTTCGGATGCAGTTTGAATGCAGTTGACACAACTGCAATAAAACTGCAAACTAAACGTGCAGTCCGATTGCAGTCTGTCTAGAGCCTTAGCCTCCAATGCTTGAAGAAGAAATTTGGTGCTGCACTAAGCAGATGTTTTTCTAAATGCAAATATTGAATTTTATTCAGTACAACAGCGTTTAAAATTAATTTGTTATAAATCAATGCCCTGTTTGTTAGCCACAAATGTTGATTGTAAGAAATTCTTTTAAAGATTTACTGTGCAGAGATTGATGCTTCGAATGACCTCATAATATAATCTTTAGTTAAAGCTATATACTAGGCACGGTCGTAATGAATAACGAGCAGTCGTGCCCCGGTCTTCGAACTTATCTGAGATTCATTGACGAGTGGGACAATCCCCGACTTTATAGATTTAGTGTCTTCTGTAATCTACACTTATCTACACTAATATAATAAAGAGGGAAAGTTTGTTTTTTGTTTGTAGGTGGTAATCTCTGGAACTACAGGTCCGATTGGAAAAATTTTAGCAACAATAGAAATCTGCTTTAGTCCTGAGTGAAATAGGCTATATTTTAAGAAGCCGCTGAAAAAAGCTAGTATTTTATATTCGCAATCTGAATATATTGTTCGGTTTACCCAGAATACGGATTTTAGTAATGTTTTTATTAAATAATAATATGTCAATTGTTTGTATATGATATAAATATTAGCAACATGGGATTTAAATTAAACAGCATTATTTAATCATATGGTCGACATCTGTTGTTTTAATTATGTGGCATGTGTGCGAAATTTTATAGCAAACAGCCCCAAAGGCTGTATAAAATTAATAATGTCTATAAAGCTGTTCACCTAATATGACATGGACGGTCCAATATTAACCTAATGTAATGAATGATTTTATTATCTACTCTCCTAAATAATGTAACAGTTCCGTTCTTCTGGCATATCATCCGTAACGAAGACTCGATGGAACGATTGGTGGTGCAAGGGAAAGTCGAGGGTAAGGGACCAACACGGTGGACAGGTACCTCATAAAATCAATGACACACTGCAGCATAAATGACAACTCCCAAGCCGCCAAACACGGAACTACATGGTTTCGTATCGTGAAACAGCCGGTGACTCAAGACTTGACTGAGACATGACCACGACTATTCTGTCAAGAGTGTATGACAAAGAAGCGAAGAAATAATTTAACAAAGTAATTACTTGTTAAATTATTTAAGAAAGTGAGAGAAATTATAATTTTTCGACAACTTAATATTTGCTGATAGTTTTTCTGTCTATCGGCAAAATTTAGATAAACCGATGAGTTTGAACGACAGTACGATTAGAGTTAGAAATATTAAATGAATTGAAACGATGATATTGTCGGCATCGAATAAAGAAAGTATCTTGGAAGAATAAGAACCCAAATGTATGAACCAAAAAAAAAAATAGACCAAATGTAAATAAAATGGGTAAAAATATAGGACTTATACACATGACTTATATCTAACTTTTCATCATTGATCACATGTTCATCATTTGTGATCTAACAATTAAGAGGAATTGCAGTAGGGAATTGAATTCGACAAATTATTTTAATTACAACCATAGATGGAATAGCTAAAAAGTAAATAAAACAATAATAAAATATGTGCATGCAGATGTTTTTAATTTAGTGAGTTAGAATAGGCATAATGTACTTGTTTTAGATATGACCGAATCGGTGCAAAATTCGCGTCATATATTTCGCGCTGATAACCGCCCATTGGCACTAGCAATGAGGAAGAATCGCATTATTCCATATAGAATGGCTTATCTAATGAATTGTGTATTTTGTGTCTGTATGGAAAACAATTAAATCAAATATTAGCATACCGTGCAAGCAGGGTTTATTGATGACATTAACATTAATCGCAGCTATTGTGTATAAATCTCTTTTTCCATCTAGTACGTTATCATTATTTATTGCCACCTGTGATACAGGATATGTTTACACTGAATCATGTTTTACTTTTTTTTTCTTTTCGTGGTAACGACCCTGACTTACGAGTAGTAAGGTCTCAGGTGGAAAACCCAGCCAGGCACGTAATATTTTGTATAATTTATTTCATTACCACTGCTTTTAAAACGATAAAGGAAAACATCGTGAGGAAATTGGCATGTTCTAGAACCAAAAATTCGAAGACATGTGAACCAACCGAACCAACCAACACTGGGCGTGCGTGGTGGATTACAACCAATTATCTCTCCTAGAGAGGAGGCCTGAGTCCTAATAATCTGGTAATCTTGTCACATATATGATACCAAGTATGTGACAAGATTAGGGAGATCCACTGCAAATTAAATTAATAAGTCTGCTTAGCCGACTATGTTTCCGTCGGTTTTCACCACAACCTGTGGCAGCTGTATAGCAGGATTTTATAACTAAATGATTGGGTCACCTTTAATCTTGAGCCAAAAGCACTCACATCTTTTTCCCGTTGCTGAATTTTGGACCATTTTTACTAACGACACATTGTGAAGAAGGGGATACGAAATGTGATATTGGGAAATTAATACAAGTTATTAGAGAATAATTATATTTTAATATGAATGTGGAAGGTATAGAACAAATACTAATAAAATAAGAATATATATAAATATATGATATAATTACTAGAGGACGCGTACCGATGAGGAAAAAAGGCGATTATAATTAAATTGGTTTAAGGGTCCAAGGATGCAACAGCGGATGATAAAAAAAATGCATTTGTACCACAAGTAAGAATAAATTAAAACTCATCAACAGTTATTTAGACTGTGTCAAGGAAAACGACAAATGTAGACTAAAGTAAAATAAATTATAACATGTAATGTTATGTTATAATTAATTTTAGCAGTTGCACCCGCATGAAAGCAGAAAATTGCCCCAAGGGAATATACTGCGGGCATAAAAAGTATCCTATTCTAGGACACGGTCTACTTTATACAAATCTCTTCAGAAGTTTCAGTATGATAGAGAAACAAACAGGCATATATACGCTTACAAATTTTCGCCTTCACAATATAAGTATTTTCATTCGGACTTAAATGCAAAATAGCCAGGTAGTTATTAGAATGTAGTATTTAAATAATCCTTGATATAACTCGTATGCCTTTAGGTTTTAGTAAATTATCCTTAAAATCAAGCCAGTCATATTTGTGTTCAAAAGGCCACCTGCAGGTAGTAAGAACCTAATTTGCGAATCCGGTTTAGGGCGACGAGAATGACGTCTGTCCGTCCTTTTGTAGGGTTTTAGGTATGATAAATGTTACTGACCTGATAATAAACACATGTTTTTTGTCATACAAAGTAAAGGCAAGGTTGGAAAAACCGACAGAAATTAAAAGTGTATGGATTTTGAAGAATTAGTTGTGGTTATCTAATCAAAACTAATTACAGCTTACGCCTATTTTTTGTAACGAATTTATTGTAACATATTAGCGAGTCTTCTTCTTTTGTTTGTTTACATGATCATGTACAATGAACTGAATTGTATGTGACCGTGAAGATTGAACTATTAATAACTACTTAATTGAAGTTTCGCATGTGTCTTTATGTAATGTAGAGTTTGAGCTGTGTAATCAACAATGTTAGTTGTAATATTTTTTTAGCTTAAATAAATTATATCCGGGGTATCAAACTTTAAATTTGTATATTAAAAATATATATATTTCATCGATCTTACTTACCAGCCACAGCCAAGGCATGATCCAAATCCGCCGCATAACTTTCCTTATTATCCACATCTCCAGCAACCGTCCTAATTTTAGCATCTTCCATTTTATTAAACCATTAAACTTAAACTATATAATTTAAGAACAGTTCACCGCTCGCACCAGTATCAACAAGCATTGTTTTTGGTCGCCATGGCTCGACTGCAGATAAAATGTATTGATGAACAAAAACACGCGATAATTGAGTATTCCAATTAATTAACTGATTAATACAGAAACCCGTCCGATTTACTCGAGCGATATGATGCAAAGCCGTTACTAATTAGTATAACGCGAATTACGAAGTAGTGCGTTTATCAGGAGCTACTCATATAATAATTTGTCGCACTGTCCGGCACGACCTCCCAAAGCCATGCTCATTCCCACACTACTCGAGTTCCTTGATTGTTTCAGAGTTTTATTTTCGTTGACGACTTTGCCGCTTTCACCTGGTTAAGGACCGATACCATCCTTTTTTGTACGTGTGATTCACTGCAGTTCACCTTCAACTTTGCCGATAAATACGATCATAAATTTATTTATTACACAAACAAAATTTTGAGATTTTAACTTTCTTTTGTGTATATTTTCAAGTGTAATACGAATGGAAGTATTCAAATGAATGAAGAAGGGCGCGACCAGAATGGTTTGTTTAATCGATAAAATCACTAGTATGACTGACTAATAAATTAAGTAATAAAAAAAAAATACAAGCTTAAGCATTTCAGATTTACTTATTAATTTATTAGTATAGTCAACTTATAATGGTAACCGAAATTGACCAGAAGATACCAACTTTTTATTAAAAATTAGCGACCCGCACCAGCTTCGCACGGGTGCAATGCTGATATTATACATGTATTATACATATAAACCTTCCTCTTGAATCACTCTTTCTTTTGAAATAAACTGCATCAAAAGCGTTGCGTAGTTTTAACGATCTCAGCATATATAGGGACAGACAGTGGGAAGTAACTTTATTTTATATTAAGTAATGATGATATTTATCAATTTTCCACATTACATAAGTTATATATTGAGATATAAATGTTTTTATACAGGGAATTCTCGCGACAGGCGTTTAGATTTAGAATGATATGTCACTTAGGAAAGATATAACTTTAAAATGATATAAGTACCTATGTCACAAACGGGTTTTTCGTCATCTAACGAAATTGACTTCTCTGACTACATAGTCAGATAGGGGTAGTACAATCCATTTGCGAGATTTGTTCTAATAAAACCCAATAACCAATATAAGTATACGACATGGCAAGTTATATAAAAGCATGTAAAAATAACAGGGTTGATGAGAAAATTTTGAAGTAATTAAGTTACTTAGTTATAATTAGGTTGAGAATACCAAAATAAAAAAAATACCAATTATTATTTTTTTTATAGATACTATTTTTTTTATTGATATGAAAGGAAGTAATTATTCAGTAACGTACACACATAATGCCGAAATTTGTAGAAGCAGCTCAAATAATTATTGAGAATTGCCCGGACTTATTACATAATTTTTAGATATAATAAAACTGTAATTAATGTAATCAACACAATTAATATACATTATCGTGTTGGTTATAAGCATCGCCTTGGACGCGTCAGTAAAGATGTTAAAATATTTTTTTCTCAATAAATAACATAAATAAATAAATCATTAAAAATTAAAAGTAACAGAAAGGAAATTATTAACACAAAGTAATTAGATTCAAGCTGCAAAATCAAGCACTAGTTTATATCAAATAAAAATAGTGATTTTTGATTTTGATAACCTAGGTAATACCGTAAAAATCATAAAGATTAAATTACAAATTTTTGTATGCCCTTACCACAATATAGTACCTATATTAGTGTTATGAGCCCTTATTATTATTATTATATACTAGCTTTTGCCCGCAGCTTCGCCCGCGTACATAAAATATAGCCTATGTCACTCAGGAGTAAAGCAGCTTTCTATTGTTGCTTAAATTTTTCCAATCGGACCAGTAGTTCCAGAGATTACCCCCTACAAACAAAAAAACAAAAAAACAAACTTTACCTCTTTATTATATTAGTGTAGATTTATTATTAGTGACCCACCCTAGCTTTGGTGCAATAGGTAGTGATGTTAAATATATTATGCATTTATGCTATACATATTATAAACCTGAGGTGGGTTTTAAAATTTGAATCACTCTATCCGTTGCTAAGTTTTAAAGATACATAGGGACAGACCGACCAAAGCGGCTTAGTTTTATAACACAGATATGTTTTATAACATGTAGCGATTTATCGGATCATCTTGTATCATATTCTTTTGTGAAATTATATAGTTCTTTATGTAAGTACAATGTTTTCCTCAATTATGATCTTAAATGATATAGAGATTTATTGATAAGTAATGGTTTTCCCAATTCATATGTATGTATTCCAGTCAAGAGCGTGTCGGACCACGCTCACTGTAGGGTTCCGTAGCTTCCAGTCCGTCACAAATTTCTCGCAATGTAACAGAACACCTAAACTGTAAACTTCAGTGCAAAGTAGCCCATGTATAAATTTAATAGTAACTCAATTTCCCGAGAGATGGGCACTTTACCTGGTGGTAATTATTGATTGCGTGAACGGATTTAAATCTTTTTCACTTTTATTTGAAAGAACATGCGTTCAGGACAATACAATATGTAAAAAGTAAAAAAAATGCTTGCATAGGTATACTGATAAATTACAATTTTTGTTCAAAAAGTATTTATTTTAATTTTTTTTAAACTGTTCATCTTACCTAGTTCAAAATTATTTTCCTAGAATGGCTTTATAGAGTTCTATTTTGAGATTTTTTCATCTACACTAATATAATAAAGAGGTTTTTTTTTATGGTAGGTGAAAATCATCCAACGACGAAACCCGATCTTGGGCGGAGCGGGAGACCAGTGACAGACTCTTACTGACTAAAAAACCTACCCCGTACCTTCCTTGCCTTATTCCTGGAGTCGAGGTAAAGTTTGTTTTTTTGTTTGTAGGAGTTAATCTCTGGAACTACTGGTCCGATTGAAAAAAATGTTGCAACAATAGAAAGCTGCTTTACTCCTCAGTAACATAGGCTATATTTTATGTACGCGGGTGAAGTCGCTGACAAAAGCTAGTAAGTTATATATTGCTTTTTACTTTTGGAGCGATTATTTCCAAAAATAATCACATTACACTATCAAAAAATTATTTTAAATACCTACCTACCTATATATGTTAGGGTAGAAATGAAAAATAAAAAATCAATTCCCACTTCAAGTGTGGAGTGAATTGATGGGAGCTACCCTAATAAAAATATTTTTTTAATTTATTATCCTAGCACTTTGTCGGCCAGATTGATAAACATATGGTACCAGATTTCAGCTTTCTAGTTCTAACGGTCGATGAGATTATCCACGGATGGACAGACAGACAGACTTCACGAAACTATAAGGGTTCCTTGTTGACTACGGAACCCTAAAAAGGAGGCCTGACTGAATGACTTTTTTGTTGTAGGTTTTTTTATAGTAGTAAAAATCATCCAATGACGACACCCGCCACCGGTTTCCCGCTCTGCCCAAAGGGGCGGAGCGGGAAACAGTATCAGACTCTTACTGACTAAACAATCTACCCCGTCCCTTCTTTGCATTGATCCCAGGGCCCTGGTAATACGTTTTCGCTTTTCGCATTGCGAAAGTGAAATTCAGTCCCTAGAACCAAGCGCCTGGGGCGTGAGGGTCGCAAATACGCGCGTGTACGTGAGGCCTCCTTCTGCTATCAATATTGCTTCAGTAAAGGAGGCGGCCGCCTGCCACTTCTCCTCTTGAAGTTTGTTTCGAACTTTTAGTAGTTTTTTTTTGCGGTACGGGTTTTTGACACACTAATATTTTTTTTACTTCCTGAACTTTTGTAATCTTACCATCGAACATTATTTTGAAACCATACATGAGATTTTACATGGGGCCCATGAAAAAAAAAACTAAAATTACTGGGTATTTGGCTGACAAAATTCTAACATTTTATCATTTCAAACCTCTCAAGCTAAAATACAACTAGCTATTTAGGTTCTAGGGCGTGCGAAAGAAATAAACAATTCATCATCATCTTTCTGCCCTTGTTCCGTTTAATTTTGGGTCGGCGCAATAAGTTTTTTCCTTTCATTCTATCCTGTCATCCGTCACGCTATCACTAACTCTTTCTTTCATATCAATTCTCACACAATCCATCCATATTTTTTTTGGCCTCACTCTCCATCCATTCAAATTTATACTCATGGCTTTTTTTGGCAAAGAAACAATTGAAAATCGAAAAAACCGTACTCTTTCTGACACTACTGCGTGTTTCATTTTGTCCGCTAGAGGGCGCCAAGGTATCGGTTGCACACACGGGCGCCGGGCGCCTCATTTTTTACGAGTGAATAATTTTTACGAGTGAATCAATTGGCGAGAAGTGTTCCTAACCGTTTTAAATTCGATACAATCAATCGTAGCAATTTGTAAGTCTACCTACGACCCTGATTATCAATTACTGGACCTACACTTCACGTGCGGCTACGTTTAATTTCATCGCTAGGCCTTATGATTAATTTAATAGCGTTTCTCAAGTTTACACGTCCGTGATAAAATAGCGTTAGTTTTTGATGTGCTAAATAAAACACTTTTATTTAGATATTACTCAAATACCGTAAAAATGCAGTAGGAGTTAGCACATCAAAAGAAGAGATATTTTGTTTTTTTTGTTTCAACGTGCTACAATGTTTTTTTTTTTTTTTTTTTTTTTAACTGCAATAAACTAGTGCTTGACTGCGATCCCAACTGATGGTAAGCAGTGATGCAATCGTTGATGGTAAGGCACACTAGTTTATTAAGAGCCTATTCACTCTAGCCTTGAAGACACCCAAATTATATTCGGACGGAAAGACTGCAGTCGGCAAACTGTTCCAATCCCTCGATGTACGCGGTATAAATGACGAGGCGAAACGCTTAGTCCGGGCCGCAGGTGTCTCAACAACGTAAGGGTGGATACTTGCCGTACGCCGGGATGTCCGAAGGTGAAATTGGGATGGCGGAATCAAATCATGCAATTCCTGCGCACACTCTCCAAAATGCATCCTGTAGAAAACCGCAAGGCTGGCTACTCTGCGCCTGTGCTCGAGACTTTGAAGACTGGATCCAACCAAATCTGGATCACCAATCAGCCTCTTTGCACGCCTTTCCACTGAATCCAAAGCCGCTAGGTGGCATTTTGCAGCGCCAGCCCATATGTGGCTGCAGTACTCCACACACGATCGGACCTGAGCTTTGTACAACATTAGAAGCTGACTCGGTGTGAAGTACCGTCGGACTTTTGCAAGAACGCCGAGTTTTCTAGCAGCTACCTTGGCTTTGGACTCAATGAACCGCCCAAAGTTGAGATCTGAAGCAATGTCCATTCCCAAGAGCTGAAGGCGGTCGGTGCACTCCAGGGATACATCCCGAAAAGCAGGAGCCAAGGTGAACGGGCTCCTTTTGGCGGTGAATACCAATACAATGTCTGAAATACCAGTCGAAGTGTTAAAGAACTTTCTGTAACTATCGGGATTGTGACAAATAGTGTAGACTACTAAAGTCTTTTTAGGGAAAAGACATTTTTTTATGAAAACTTGCTAGTTTTTAACTACCCTTAGTTAAAAACTAATAATAACTAACTAAAAATCTTTGTTATTCATTTTGGTTAGAGTTTGTGCCAAATTACAAGTTTGCTAACCCAAGCTATATGATTATCCCATACCACCTTTAACACGATTTTGACATAGCACCCGTGAATAGTTTTTTTTTTGGTTATCTTGTCTTGAGTATTATAGCCACGTATGGGCTGGTGCTGCAAAATTCCACCTAGGAGTTTAAACTCAGTAGAAAGGCGTGCGAAGACGCTAAAAAAATTGTTGATCCAGATTTGATTAAGTCCAATTTTCAAACCCTTGAGCTGAGGCGTAGGGTAGCCAGTTTTTACAGGATGTAAGTATTTTTGAGAGTGTGCGCAAGAATTGCCCGACTTGATTCCGCTGTCTCTCATCTCGACCTTGTTCTGGGGTCCGAACCGGTCTACATCGACTGGAGTAGTTTGCCTGCTGTGGTCTTCCCATCCCATTATAACTTAGGTGTCTTCAAGGCTGGAGTGAGTACGCTCTTAATAAACTAGTGCGCCTCACCATCTACGATTGCATCACTCCTTGGGGTGGGGTGTTTAGTCAGTAAGAGTCTGACACTGTTCGGGAAACAGTATCAGACTGCCCAAGAGCGGGATTCGTCATTGGCTGATTTTTGCGCACAAAAAAATCATCCTTGTCATTAGGTGGGATCGCATTAGTTTATAATATATAAATTAAAAAAAAATCGGCCAAGAGCGTGTCGGACTACGCTTAGTGTAGGGTTCCGAAGTTTCCCGTCCGTCACTTTCTCACAATATAACAGAACCCAGTAAGTCCACGTAAAAATTAATAACCCAATTTCCCGAGAGATGGCGCTTTACCCGGTGCACGGTGGTTATTTTAATTTCCGTGAATCCATTTTACTCTTTTTGTATTCGTTTTATATCCGCTCAGGATAATGAAATATGTAAAACAGATAAAAAAAATGCTTGCATGAACGGTTATTATTAAGTTCTATTTTTGAGATTTTTTCCATATTTTTAAACTTATGGTTTAAAAGTTAGAGGGGGGGGGGCATAATTTTTGAATCCCTATCTAACAATATATCACATGTTAGAAATGAAAAAAATATCACTTCACACTTTACATGTAGGGGAGGTACATTTTTTACTACTTTTTGTTTGTGCACTTTGTCGGCTTAGTTGATATACATATTGATACCAAATTTTAGTTTTCTAGTGCTAACATTCGCTGAGATTATTCGCGGACGGACAGACAGACAGACATGGCGAAACTATAAGGGTTCCTTGTTGACTACGGAACCCTAAAAAGAGGGAAAAAGCTGGAAAAAAGTATAAAAAGATAGAAGAGTGAAACAAACAATTTATAAAAGAAGTTTTTATTTGAAACCTTGAAAAGTTACCGAGTTAAGTATTATAGCAAAATTATTTAGATAATAATATGGGTTTAACTGATAACATGTACATTAGAAGTTTCCACTAAGGAATAGGTCAAGAGTTCCTAACTAAAAAGTATAAGGCAAGTCTAATGATAACATACTTCCAATAAATAAGCATGCATTTGACTCACATTTGACTCGTATGTCTCTAGCACGGTGTTAGTGTACTTACTTACGGAACGAAAGGGGCCAGATGCTGGCGGACTTCATGGAGAAAGAAAACCTCTTTATGATAAACTCCTTCTTCGAGAAGCCCGCAAGCCGCAAATGGACCTGGATCAGTCCGGACGGTAGAGTCAAAAACGAGATCGATTTTATGTTTTGATATTCAATGATGTCGCTGTGATCAACGCTGTTAAGACAGGAAGCGATCACCGTATGGTCAGAGGCACATTGAATATCGACGTAAAGCTTGAAAGAGCGCGACTGATAAAATCCACGCTCCGACCAATACCGGCTCAAATTCAAAATCCCGAGAGCTTTCAGCTCGAGCTACAAAACCGCTTCAAAGCCTTTGAGAACAGCATCGATGTGGACGATCTATACAACATGGTGGTGAATACTGTCCGTACGGTAGGGTCCAAGTACTTTAAAACCCGCCGTCCTAAATTAAAGAAACTCTCCAGTCAGACTCTCCAACTCATGGATCAGAGGAACGAAATGAGGCTACAAGACTCAACGGATGCCCATCGTTATCGGCAACTCAATAGACAGATATCTAAATCTTTGACGAGCGACCTTCGCCAATTTAATACACAGCGCATCAAAGACGCCATTGAGCGGAACAAAGGCTCCAAAGTGTTCGCCAGAGATCTGTCTATTGGGCAGAGCCAATTGACGAGGCTGAAAACTGAGGAAGGTAGCATCATTACGTCGACACCTGAAATTCTGAGGGAGATTGAGAGTTTCTATGGACAGTTATATTCCACGCAAACACCTGTTGAAAGCAAGGCTAGGGATCCTTGAGCCAAGCTTACCCGACACTATACCGAAGATATCCCGGACGTCAGCCTGTACGAGATTGGAATGGCTCTGAAGCAGCTTAAAAACAACAAGGCGGCGGGTGATGATGGAATTACAACAGAGCTCTTGAGAGCGGGCGGTAAGCCAATACTTAAAGTCCTCCAAACGCTCTTCAATTCTGTCATCCTCGAGGGCAAAACGCCAAAGGCATGGGGCAGAAGCGATGTGATGTTGTTCTTCAAGAAGGGTGACAAAACTCTCTTGAAGAACTACAGACCCATCTCGCTTCTGAGCCATATCTATAAGTTGTTCTCTAGAGTCATTACGAATCGTCTCGCTCGCAGGTTCAACGACTTCCAACCTCCCGAACAAGCCGGGTTCCGAAAAGGCTATAGTACCATAGACCACATTCATACGCTGCGGCAAGTTATACAGAAGACCGAAGAGTACAACTTGCCACTTTGTTTAGCGTTCGTGGACTATGAGAAAGCCTTTGATTCGATTGAGACCTGGGCAGTTCTGCAGTCTCTCCAAAGGTGCTAAATAGACTACAGGTACATCGAGGTGCTAAAGTACTTATACCAAAACGCCACCATGTCGGTCCAATTACAGAACCAGAGCTCTAATCCGATCCCACTACAGCGAGGCGTGAGACAAGGAGACGTTATCTCTCCGAAACTATTCACAGCTGCGTTAGAGGATATTTTCAAGCTTCTGGACTGGAAAGGACGCGGCATCAACATCAATGGCGAGTACTTAACACACCTGCGATTTGCCGATGACATAGTTCTTATGGCTGAGACCTTGGAAGACCTGAACATAATGCTCGAAGATCTCGGTAATGCTTCCAAAAGAGTGGGTCTTAAGATGAACATGGACAAGACAATCAAATCATGTTAAATGCCCATGTTGCACCCGCTCCAGTTAACGTTGGGAACATTACACTCGAAGTTGTTGACCACTATGTTTACCTGGGACAGACAATCCAGTTAGGTAAGTCCAACTTCGAGAAAGAGATCTCTCGTCGAATCCAACTCGGATGGGCAGCGTTCGGGAAGCTCCGGCATATATTCGCGTCCGAAATACCTCAGTGTCTCAAGACAAAAGTCTTTGACCAGTGCGTGTTGCCAGTGATGACTTACGGTAGTGAGACGTGGTCGCTTACTATGGGTCTCTTAAGAAGGCTCAAGGTCACCCAGCGAGCAATGGAGAGAGCGATGCTTGGTGTTTCCCTGCTTGATCGAATCAGGAATGATGAGATCCGCAGGAGAACGAAATCAACCGACATCGCTCGAAGGATTGCATCGCTGAAGTGGCAGTGGGCGGGACACATAGCGCGGAGAACCGATGGCCGTTGGGGCGGAAAGGTTCTCGAATGGCGACCGCGTACCGGACGACGCTCCGTGGGCAGGCCCCCTACAAGGTGGACCGACGATCTGGTAAAGGTCGCGGGAAGCCGCTGGATGCGGACAGCACAGGACCGATCGTTGTGGAGATCCTTGGGGGAGGCCTCTGCCCAGCAGTGGGCGTCGCTCGGCTGATATGATGATATATGCCGATAAGAAATTAAAGGTTATTTTTTTATGGTAGTTAAAAATCATCCAATGACGAGTCCCGCTCTTGGGCGGAGCGGAAAACAAGTGTCAGACTCTTACTGACTAAACAACCTACCCCGTTCCTACATCGCCATACATACCAGGGCCAGAGCCTTCCTTTTCAGACACAAACCCGTGGCCCTGATTGGCTTCGACCCTTCTGCAGGGTCCCTACGAAGAAATTAAAGGTGAGATTATTAATAAAGATTAAATGTAGACATTATTGAAATTTTTACATAGATAATTGTTTCTGGTTTATTCTATAGTTCTATAGGGTGAATAAGGGACATGATTTATTATTTTACACCTGTAAGGTATTAAATACGTGGAAGACACTACCAAATTTCTAAATAAAACTACAAATATTAGATTAACACATAGTTTAATTTATAACAAAATGGTACCTAATTTATTTAAAAAACTTATGATCCTAAATCTTTAGTTTGTAGTGGTTCCTTATTAATATTATTTAAGTCTTATTTTAATTAAGTAGTTATGCAATAATCAAAGTCTGGTATCTTCAATTTGTGGTGGCATCTTATTAGTAGGCGATCTTTGTGTTCTTGGTAATACAAAAGCAAGTAAGCTGCAAACTGAAAAAAAAAGTAAAAATTAGAATTTTATTACTGCGATATTTTTTTTACTACCATCGTCACTAGTCTATAATATCAATAGACTTGACATCTTTTAAGAAATTGTGAGCCTAATTTATTAGTCATACCTTATCTATACGAGATATTAATTTTATATTTCCATAACACCCAAGACCAGAGATAAGAGGTTGATTGGTTGGTTACAGGTTGGTTGTTGGTTGGTTGAAGGTCGCTTTGGGTGTGAAGAGGTTTCAGTAAATTGTTTATTATTATTTTTTTATTCTGTTCTTTTTTTAACAGATTTTTAAGAAAGGAATAGATCTCAATTCGATTGTATTTTTATCATCTCTGTCTGTTATCTCAACTAAGTAATTTATGAACCAACTAGCTGTTGCTGCCTGCGGCTTCACTCACGTTTAAGTAAAAAAATATTTCAAGGGAAAAAGAGATTAAGGCAATAAGAGTGTTCCGGAATTAGGAGTATCCTATGCGCAGTATTTGGTCTACCCGTGTTCCTATTTCAATTTGTTCAACAAAGACCTTGTTTAGACTTATTATAATAAATTGTCATACGTAGATAGGTGTCATTTGTATTTTTTTTTTGTTAGTACCTTAGTTGCTAGCCGTCATTTGTCTCAATCTTGGATTGAATTACCTATCTTGGAACTGTAATAGTACTACCACTGTCAAATTATACTTACAAATTAATAAACCTCCAAACAGATAGAAAGTCATTTCGCAGAAAGCGTTTATAAGAACGCCGGCGATGTTGGTGCCAAATATGGAGCCTATTCGACCAATCATCATGGTTAAGCCTATAGCCATTCCCCTGAAATGATAACCAAATAGAAACATTATCTTGCAGCCAGATTTAGAACTTGCCAGCCAGTTCATTAAAAATGTTGTATTATGCGTTCCAAATAAGAGCAGGAAAGTCAATAACCTCGATCTGTCAAATTTTGAGTGAAAAGTACGGTTTGCAAAAAAATCTTATTGGGGTATGAATAAAAAGGTGTTTTTTTTTCTTTTTATTTCTAAATTTTAATTAATTCTAGTTCAAGTAAAAACGTTAGGGTTTAATATAAATTTGCCAAATATATTGTTTTAAATCATAAAGAGTTTACAAGAAAAACTATTTTCTTTCTTATTTTCATTGTTAGAAACAATTCGCCTTTTTCTTCTATTTACCACTACTCAGACACATCACACAGTGAAACAGAGATAAACAAAATTGAAAAATTGTATTCTGATTAAACTTTTTTTATTCACGTTTCGTACGTAAATAATTTTTTTAAATATCTTTTTTTGTTCACTCTACCTAATTTCTTCGATTTGACTGTTCGACGACGTGACGTCACGGCATGACCATCGATCCTATTCTCAGTTGGAACGGGTTGTACTGGACGCAAAAAAGCATCGACTAGAAATCATTAAAGTTGTCTGGTACATATCGTTGTCAGCGATAAGTTCGCCTTTGTACAGTCAGCAGAACATCAGACTATACAAATCTGTCAGATTTCTCCAATACATTTTGAACCTTGTTAAATTAAGGTTAAGAGTTGAAAATCGTTTGCAGAATTTTGACAGTTTGTTGTAGTCTGGTGTGCTGCTTACCGTACCCATTCATATAAGTTTCTGTGAAATTGTTACTTTTTCGGTGTACAATAAAGTATTATTCTATAATATTCTATCATTCAGGCTGCTAGTATAACGGCGCTGTTTTGTTATGAGATTATACTCTATTTGTGTTAAGATTACATATTTAGAGAAACTTTTTTTACTGTCTGTTCGATCAATTTTAAATTCTATTCCGTAGGCATAGGGATGTCATTAAAGGCAAAAAAGGCGTTACAATACCAACTACTTACAGCAGTCGCCAGTTGTCATCAACGTAATAAAGCTCAAAATTGGTTGAACGGACAGTAAATGAATCGGCCAAGAGCGTGTCGGGCCACGCTCAGTGTAGGGTACCATAGTTTCCCGTCCGCCACAAATTTCTCACAATGTAACAGAATAATATTTTAAACTATGTATAGGCTGTTAATTTGATGGCTGTTTAAGCCAGATGGCTACAATATAAACATAACTTACTTACCTCAAATACGTAGGAAAGAATTCCACCGAATACGCGTTTATGGGGCCAACAGAAAGGGCTAAGATTGGAAATGAAGACATGAGAACAGCAAAGACCATGTCTTGCTTAATAAAGTTGATGAGAATACAGAACGTTCCTATTAAGAAGAACGTTATGATTGTAAGTATCTTCTTGCCGATAAACTTGACAGTAAAACTGACCGCCAGGGCTATTAGGGCACAGCAAATATTTGCTACAGAACTTATAACAAATGTTACTGTATCTATAGTGTCCACACATTCAGCGTCTTCTTCTACGTTCTGAAACAACAGACGATTGCTTGTTATTCTTGTTTATGGACTTAGCAAAGTGTACTGACCTTGATGTAGACCTGTATGGATCGACAGCAGGGTATTGATCCTGCATCTGAATTAAATAATTGTACTGAATTCAGGTGCAAGGTGCTAACTAAATGTTTGTTTCTACTAAAAAAATAAGGCCAAAAGTTGAAGTTTTGTTTATTTTCCGCTTAATTATGAGCCATTTTAACTTTTATGAGCTATAAACTAAATGCACTGTTTCTTTCACATTGACTTTCTAATTGGTCTTTCTTGGTTGTAAGGATTGAAAAATGGGATAAGGTTGCCCGTTATTGTGAGGGTGTGATGGTGTATTGCATGTGTAGTGGTTCCTTTGTCATACAGTTTCTCTTTATCCGAATATCTATGATTCAAAAATATATTCGAGCGTGCAATATCATCATCATCTTCCTGCCCTTGTCCCGTTTTATTTGGGGTCGGCGCAATATGTCTTTTTCTTCCACTCTGTCCTGTCACCCGTCACGCTATCACTAACTCCTCTTTCTTTCATATCACTTCTCACACAATCCATCCATATTTTCTTTGGGCTCCCTCTCCCTCTCCATCCATCCACATTTATACTCATGGCTTTTTTTGTAACATGCGTTTCATCCCGCCTTTTTACATGGCCATACCAAGACAAACGATTCCCTTTTAACTTTTCAGTCACTGGCGCCACTTTCAAACTTCCTCTAATATACTCATTTCTCACTTTATCCATTTTCGTCACACCACACATCCATCTTAACATTCTCATCTCTGCTACATGCAATCTCTTTTCATCCGTCTTTTTCATAGCCCAACATTCTGGCCCATACAGTAGGACAGGCCTTATCACGGACTTGTAGATTTTACCCTTCATCTTGAGGGGCATCCGTAGTTCGCAAGTTGTTCCAGTGACCTGTCGCCATTTCATCCATCCTGAGTTGATCTGATGTGCCACGTCTCGGTCTATCTCACCATTCCCTTGGATAAGCGACCCAAGGTACTTAAAGTCGGAACAGATTGGTATGGGCGTTCCGGCGAGGGCTATGGGCACAGGACTAGAGAGACCGCCGAAATCACAGAACAGGTACTCTGTTTTAGTTCTGCTCAATTTTAGGCCAACACTCTCTCTCTCTCGAGCGTGCAATATATAATAATTATTAATATATTGATGTGGGAATACATAATCTGGTGGCTGTTGAACCCACTAACCTGATTTAACCTGACACGAATGACGTCACATGCAGTCATGTCTTCTCCTTCGCCAGTCAATACCCTATTCAGCACATCTGGGACCCACAAATACAGACCATTCAACCTGGAATTCAAATAACGTTATTATGATACTGTGTGATTCCTTCTGAATTATTTAACCCCCTAGCCAAATTACGTTCGTTTCGCTAACATCGAACGCTTCGAGTTGATCACGTCCCCAATTCCTATGGTTTGACGTCACCTCAACGCAACGCACAGTCACGTGGTCAGAACTAAGGAATTGGAGGCGTGGCAAATTCTTTTTCGAGCGTTCGGCTTTAACGAAACGATAGTAAGTTGGCGGAGGGCAAGAATATTTACAAATATGTGGTCAAAGAAAAATGAATGCTTCCTTTAATAAACTAAGAAATTCCACTATGAAATGAACCACTTTCATCTTAGAAATAGATCGTATGAGAAAATATAAGATTTTATACTTACACTGAAAATAGGCCAAACAGAAGAAATCCGTTCAGAGCAAACCATTTTACATATGGAGGCTTAAATAATGGTAAGCTCTGTACTTTTATTGATGTTAAGAATCCTATTTTGGTGTTTTCGTGAGGAGGTGCATCCAGGCGATTAATCTGAAAGCATACATTTTATTTTTTAAGTTAGTAGTAATAGCGACATAGCGCTTTAGAGAAACAATCAAAGCATTCTCTGCTTTTCTTTGAAAGAAAGACGTAAGTGCGGCTTATCGTTTCGTAGAGTTTATTCCGCGTACATCGAAGTACTGGAACAATTTGCCTGCGGTCTTCCCATCCGATTATAAATTATAATCGGATACAGACACCTATCCGATTATAAATTATAACGATTATAAATTATACGATTATAAATTATAATCGGATAGGTGTCTTCAAAGCTAGAGTACTGAATAGAGATATAGAGGCCCTAAATAAACTAGTGCGTCTCACCATCAACGATTGCATCACCTAAACGACCACATCATACCATCAACCTATCATAACCGTAGTGATAAGTGCCATCAGTAAAAAGAGAAACGCGAAATGTTTCAGGAGTTTTCTGTTTCATATTCATCGGGAAAAAATATCACGTTATTAACATCATGCAAATGGGATCATAAGTAGAGTACCACCATGTTTATGTGGAGCGCTTGGGCGGGATGGGGGAGGGCTTTTATGTTCTATACTGGTTTAGGCCATGGGTCGAAGTACGAGGACAAGGCTACTGTATACTCTTTCTACGAAGCCGTAATGCGAGCGAAGCAGGTGTTGATAGAGACTATAACCAATAAGGAGGGAGACATGAGCTTGTTGTGATTATGACATCAACATTGTACACTTAGTTCGCAATGAATGTTTTGACTTTTACTGCTTTCTTCTGGTTGTTCAATGTTGTTTGTCTTATATGACATGACTCGCGACATTTTATCTTTATCATATTCTTCTTTGTTAGGAAAATTATGAATTAATATCGTGTATTATCTTTACTGATTAAAGATTAACTCCAATAATGGTAGCCGATACAGTTGATGTTATTTTATCACGCTTATTGAGTCAAATTGAATTAGGTACTTTATATCAAATTATATCGAGCCAAGGCAACAGTAATGACATAATATTTCGACCGTTGACGAAGCAAAATATTATCGATACCTAATCTACAAAACAGTTGTGTGGACCGCCCGGAGGACACGTTGGAGCACACGGTCGAGGTGTGCCTGGGCAGAGCATCGCCGTGTCCTCGTGGGGGTGATCAGCGGCGGCGACCTCTTGCGCTGGGCCTTGGTTCAGGCCATGGTCCGCAGCGAAGAGGAATGGCAGGCAGTCGCCTCCTTCTGCGAAGCAGTAATGCTCGTAAAGGAGGAGGCCGACCGCATAAGGCAAAGGCAACAGCGCCTTCGCCGTAGCCGTCGCCGCCGCGATCCTGCCGATATCCGGCCACCGTAGACACTGGCACGCGGACGGTGAGCAATGGGTAGCTCGCCGTCCGGTCGTCTGGTAACTGTCCAGACCGAGCCCAAATCGTCAACGGCGCGCACCGTTCCCGCGCGCCTCAAGGAGTTGTCAGCAAACTGTAGGGGCCCTTCAGGGTCGAAGCCTTCTGGAGCCGCCGGTTTGTGTGAAACTGTTACCGATTTTTTTTTATGGTGACAGTGGTAACAGTGTCAGACTCTTACTGACTGAGTCTGACACTGGTCTCCCGCTCCGCCCAAGAGCGGGTTTCGTCATTCGATGATTTTCACCTACCATAAAAAAAAAATCGTTTATTAATGTAATTATACAAATACCTAATCGTAATTTCTGGTACGATATGATAGTTTTAAGGAGAAAGCTACGGCGTTTCTTCTGCTTTCATGGGAATTTTGTCCTGACAAGATACACCAATTACTGATTTATTTAGTAACGTGATAATAAAAATAAGTGCCCTAGTTGTGATTTTTGAACTCAATATTTTGAAAATATCACAAAAGTATTTACTAAGTGAATTATGTTACTGATATTATATTATATAAATACTATATTAATAAATCTTTATTTATCAAAAATTTTGTAGTAACTACATGATAATTATTTACAGGATCATTTTCAGTGTACAAAAACTACAACTAATTGGTGGGTGAGGTGCTGCATTTTAGCTAGGAGATATTTTTACTTGTTAATCAGGGGCGTAGCTACCGCCGTATCTGCGTATCAATTATACTGCCCCCCCGCGGTACACGGGCCCCGAACTAGGCAAAAATTGGCAACATGTTATCAACAACGTCTCATAGGGCGGGCAGCTAAGCATCTGTAATAAATATACGTTTTTTTTATACGGAGCCCCCGAAGGACTTTTGATACGGGGTCCTGTGGGACTAGCTACGCCACTGTTGTTAATAAAGTTTTATGTTCTTTTGTATTTTAATTAATATATTATTATTTTATTATAACTATTAAAAAAATAATAAATATAAGAATGATATTTATCCATCGTTAAAGATAAATAACCCTAGCATCATTGCAATAACCTTGACTAAACAGCAAGTATGTTATTTTATTGGATTTGAAAACTGCGCTCTCGCCGTAGCCGTCGCCGCCGCGATCCAGCCGATATCCGACCACCGTAAGCGCGGGCTTGCGGACGGTGAGCAATGGTTAGCTCGCCGTCCGGTCGTCTCGTAACAGTCCAAACCGAGCTCAAGTCGTCGACGGCGCGCACTGTTTTCGCGCGCCTCAAGGAGTTGTGAGCAAACTGTAGGGGCCCTACAGGGACGAAGCCTCCTGGGGCCGAGGGTTGATGCGAAATCGTTACACCGGGGCTCTGGGACTCAGGCAAGGAAGGAAAGGGGTAGGTTGTTTAGTCTGACACTGTTTCCCGCTCCGCCCAAAAGTGGGATTCGTCATTCAATGATTTTCAAATATCATAATAAAATAACGCCATCTGTTTCGGCTACTGGGCCACGCGGCTCACTTTTACGCATTTTATTAGAAAGCTGTAACTTGTGGCTTGAAGGAAACATTTACGTTGGACTGCTATGATTGGTAAAATAATAATCATAATCAATATTTACCGGATAATCTTCGGGTGCTTTATTCTTGTTTCCAGCATAGATTCTTTGTAAAACTTTGAGCGCTTCATCCATTTTCCCTTGAGTAACCAAGTACTTCGGACTTTCGGGACCCAAAGACAGGAAACCAGCACCAATTATGAAGAAGGATGCGTTAACCATTGACAAGAGTCTCCATGACCTGAACACGTATAATCCGAAGTCTATCCGGAAGTCGAGGGGTAGGATAGCCCAGGCGAATACTGAAAAAGACAATAATTATCATTAATATACCTGGATGTAGCTTACGTAATGAAAACATGTTAAGGTGCTCCCTTACCGGGAGCATTCGCGTGTAATGTAACATTAAAGATTCGACTTTGAGCATTACATTACAATACTACCTTCCTGACCGACGAGCGATCCCGTGTAATGTAACATTAATAGATTCGACTTCGAGCATTACATTACAATACTACCTCCCTGACCGACCAGCGTTCGCGTGTAATGTAACATTAAGATTCGACTTTGAGCATTACATTACAATACTACCTCCCTGACAAGTTGTATCAAAATATTACACATTGTATCATTACAAGGTGTGCACTGCAATGCTCAGTTCTCCTGCCTCACTGGTGTAATGCTCGATTCTGTAACGTTACATTACACGCGAATGCTCCCGGTGAGGGAGCACCTTTATATCTAGTCTTACAATAGTCGAACACTGCAGTTTATTATGTACCTAATTGTTCTAAATCTTCCCTAAAACTTATGCAATGGGCAGCTCGCCATCCGGACGTCTGGTAATCGTCCGGATCAAACCTTGTCGTCGACGTCGCGCACTGTCCCCGCTCGCTTTAAGGAGTTGTTAGCAAACCGTATGGACCCTGCAGTCTGCAGAAGGGTTGAAGACAACTGGAGCCAAGGGTTCGAGTCTGAAGTGAAGGCTCTAGCCCTGGTATATATTGCAACAGTAGGTTGTTTAGTTAGTAAGAATCTGACACTGTTTCCCGCTACGATCAAGGGTGGGATTCGTCATTGGATGATTTTTAAAAAGTCCTCAAGTATGGTGTCGCGACCTCCGGGGGTGAAATAACAAAAGCTTTATTGTCCTTCTTTCTATAGTTCGTTTTTTAATCCTGGACTACGATTTGACAACTTAAAATGTCAAACTCCAGAAAAGTGGGAACATGTTTCTAGAGTGTGACATTCTGAGTTGTCAAATCGTAGTCTAGAAATAAAAAACGAACTAATGCTATGACTTCATTGAAATTGTATACGAATATCCATTAAAAAAAATTTACAGTGTTAAAAAACCCGACCGTAAAAAACTACTGAAAGTTCACTTTAAGCAGTCTGCAATTGGTGGAATTTATTTCAATTCAATCACAGATTTGTAGCCACTAACTTGCATACTTCCTAGAGGGCGCTAAGGTATTGGTTGGACACGGGCGCTCCGAAGGCGAAGAGCCTTCTTTAGCCGTTCCCCGTGAATACGACTTTATTACAAATCTTTCTCAAGATATTTTGGAAATGCAAATATCTTGTGGAAATTTTCTAGATTGTTATTTAAATCAAAACAGTCTACAATTAATCCAGTAAAGACTTCTGGAAATCTGATATTTTGTGAGAACTTTGGCTCTTTATATGGAACTCATCGGAATTCTGAATAATAAAAGTTAAAAAACAACACGATATTATTTCATGGAATAAGTTTTGTTAAGTCTTGTATATGTAGTGACGGTATTACCGAAAGCAATAACAGAGCGTTCATGCGTTATCATTTTTATCTCTTTATCAAACAATGCGTTGGATTGCGTTGGATGAAACAACAAGGTATTAAATCAGGCTCACGGTAGTGATAGACGAATCGAGAAGAACATTTTTATGTTATGGTTACATAGACAAAATTAATTGCAAGGGTAAAACGAATAAATAACTGAAACTTTTTAGGTTACAGTAAAATGAGCTATGATATTGAGCAGTGGTGGCTGAGTGGTAACAGCCCCGACTTACGAGTAGTAGTAAGTCGCGGGTTCAAACCAAGCAAGGCGCATTACTTTGTGTAATTTATTTCATCACCACTGCTCTCGAAACGGTGAAGGAAAACATAGTGAGGAAACTGGCATGTCCTAGAACCAAAAATTTGAAGAAATGTGACGTCCACCAAACCGCACTGGGACCGTGTGTATTATGGCCAATTCCCTCTCCTAGAGTCCTTTCTCCCACTTCCGGGACCCAGACACAGAGACCCAGAAAACCAGGAGGTTTGTGTCCCAGAAGTGGGAACATTAAAAAAAAGGATGATGATGATTAGCCATAATAAAAAACATTAAAGAATTATAAGGAAAAAAAATAGAAGGCTATTTAAAAAACCTAAAGCTTCTTCCTGAGTCGTCTGCCTCCTGCTGACGTTTAGCAAATATAGCGATCTAAATCTCACTTCCTACGTAATATGTTATTTAACTATTGAGCCCCAAATGAATGCCAGCGTTTCAACACGTATTGTCTTTCTGTTATGTCTCTAACTACGTTATTGAAGAGGTTAAACTGTCAATAGTAGGTACGTGGTAAATAAGTTGACCCTTTTGCTATAGTTACTCGACCCCTATTTCGATTGAGACCTGAAAATCCGTTACAATCCTCGTCGCACAAGTTGAACCATCATAACGGTCGATCTTGTACGTCGATCTAGAACGTCTGACAAATGAATGGACTTTAATCCTACAAAAAATGTTTAATAAGAATATTGCAGATACATAAATATAAATTATGCAATATGTTATCAAAATTATAATTATAATGTAAAGCAATCGTTCGTGACTTTGCGTATTAAGATAACGCAGGATCCAGTGTTGTTATAAAACAGTGAATGACTGGTCATCTTACGTATTAACTTTTTGTTTGTTCGCAAAGATTTTTATCTTGAAACTTGTTGTTTAAATGAAACCTTCTGTAAAGAACAATGCCCAAAAATGTATGGACACCGTCCCCACCCTTGTAGCACTTTAAAACCTATGTTAATGGAAGGGCCATAACCATCTTATCATTTTATTGTTTGACGGCGAAACTGAAATGTGTATCCGAAAAAAGTTATATCGACATGAAGAAACCGGAATCAGTCACAATAATAATTATGTTTCCGGTCACGATGCTTTTCTTTTTACTGTGGGATGGTTTCGTTCGGAGTTCCCAAACAACTCTTTAGAATTAAATGCTGACTCCCGCTCGGGAACAACTCACGGAGCAGATAAAAGTTCATAAAGAATTCTGCTGAATATTGGTTTTGTGAGGTTACCATTGACGTTTTTTTTAGGAGTTTTCAAATAAAATACCTTATTAATTACAAATAAAACCTTTAGTCGGTGTTTTCAGTATCTATTACAATATTATCCCAGGCACTGGCTGGCCCAACGAAATTCTCTAAACGCCTTCCAATCCCAAAGTAACAAACGCTGCTGACGACATGCGCGCAGGCACAAACTGTCCTCATACCCGTCAAACATGAGCAGTAATATGCCTGAATAGCGTTTATTCCCTGTACGTTATTCAGTATTAAATACGTATAATAGGTCGCATTAGACCTATGTCTTGATAAAATTCGACCCCTTAGCAGAGCGCAATTCCGTGTCTATACCGTATTGATTTATAATTGGGCTTGGAGTTGCACAAACCTCTATCTATGTTATAGACGCCGCCACGTAAATGTTCGCTGACATAGGAAGTTGCCAGTTTTAGGTGATATGTCCCCAAGCTAAACAAAATAATATCTTCGTTTGACAATTCATTATGGACTCATCAATCAATGTCCTGAACGCAACCCGCTGCCTGTTAACATTTTCTGCAACAACGTATTTCTAGTTGCCCAAGTCATTATTGATATGAATTCTGTGACTGATTCGTTCTACGAACTCTGTGGCGTAGACACTATCATGAAAAGGCTCCCTGAAGGTCTTGAGAAGCGCTTCAGCAATCCTGAAGTCAGTGAAGAAGTGAGGAAGTGATTTATTGAATACCACGGTTCTGAACATTTTAAAGTCGCGTTTAAATCTCCCATTTATCGCCTCAATGACCCAGCGGACAATTGTTCATAATCATCTCTATCACGCACAAGATTTCTGATTCTATCACGCAAGGATACCCCGAGCATAGCCCTTTTTATTGTCCTTTGAGTGACCTTGAGTCTTTTTATAAGGCCCATTGTAAGCGACCACGTTTCAGAGCCATACGTTATTACTGGCAACACGCACTGATTATAGACTTTCGTCTTGAGGCACTGTAATATATTAGACGAGAAGACACCGCGTAGCTTCCCAAACGCTGCCCAGCCGAGTCGGATTCGACGATTGACCTCTTTCTCAAAGTTAGACCTACCCAACTGGATTGTCTGTCCAAGGTAGACGTAGTCGTCTACTACTTCGAGGGTAGAGTCTCCGATCTTGATAGGGGTGAGCGCTACATGGATGTTAACCATGATTTTAGTTTTGTCCATGTTCATTTTAAGGCCCACTCAGACGCGATTTATTCGCTTGTTCATTCGTGAGCTGCGTTGCGTTTCTGTCCTTTGTAGGTGGCATGTGAGGCTCATAGCCACATTCTTCGTTTGCAGGAATTTAGTCTTTGAAGCCTCTGTCTATCATCATTAAGTATCATTCTCGTGGAGCAAGTAATGAATCGGATATGTATATATCTTTTCAATTCAATGACACATTCTGCACATCTCTACACCCCACACTCACTACCTGCTCAGCGTCGTGTGGCGCTGCGAGTGCGGCTCTTATTATAGCCATTCTATACTGCTCTCAAAAACTTACCAAAATGTAATTATATTGTAGTAGGTATGGTTACATCATGTCCAAAAAGTATAACAAACGGCACAATAAATTGTTCCTGATTCCGGTTTCTTCATGTCGATATAACTTTTTACGGATGCACATTTCAGTTTCGCCGTCGAACAATAAAATGATAAGATGGTTATGGCCCTTCGATTAACATAGGTTTTAAAGTGCTACAAGGGTGGGGACGTTTTGAACATTGTTCTTTCGTCCCATTCGATTTAAAAAAAAAATAACAGCACCATTTCTGTACCTCTGTTTTCGTAGGTAGGTAGGAGAAGTTAAGCAAAACTGGTGATCAAAGCTAGTATAGCTCTTCAACTTTAGACTGCGCGCGGCGAAAAAAGAAACTAATCCTTTGCTGCTAACTTCAAATTTATGTCAGGTGTCAGGAGTATGTGTTGTGTTCTGTGTTTTTAATCGATTCCAAAGTCAAGAAATCGCGAAAAAATCAGCTGTACTGAACTTGGCTGATTCTTTCCGCGATTTCAGATTTAGTACACTTTTAAGTTTAACAATTTAACGTTTGGCGCAAACAATTTAGCGGGTTTATCATCGAAAAGAAGAAGAGGAAGTAGGCTTCTTAGGAGGACATGGGACCAATAAAAGGCTGTTAATTGGTACATTGTAAACACTTACGCGACGTTAGAGCTGTGCCGCTTATTTGGAGAGCGTTGACTATGGACAGGATCAGATCTCTAGACTGGGCTGGAAGAATCTCACCGATGAATGTGTAGGGTACTGCTGCTGAGCAAGCTAAGCTGAAAAATTGTTACTATTAATTGTTAACCGCTGAGAATCTTGCAACAGAAGATGTATATACTATTCTGTAGTTCGTACCAAAGTGCTGTGAGGCACTTGCAAGCTGCAAAGCTTATGAGTTCGGGCATAAACCCAGACGCTATGCCAAATAACCCAGCAAGCAGAGACGAGTAGATAAGCACTGGCTTGCGGCCCCGGGTGTCCACTAGGTAGCCCCAAGGAAACGAAGTGATGACGATACCTGGAAGATTGTTTTTAATCTTAGAGTTATTTTGTAGTTACAGGTGCAAAAACAGAAGACTCGAAAAGATTGGTCGCGTTTCGAAAAATCGCACAAATTGTAGACACATCATATTAAAAGAGAACGATGGAGAAGATTGTAGTTCATACTGTCCTACCTATATAAGGTATTGAAGCAATGAATCCTCGCTGGCTGTCAGTCATTTCCAGATCACACATCGCAGCTGGTAGCACGAAGGAATACCCAACCGGTTCAAGGATAGCTGCCATCAAGAACAGGGCTAATACCAAGCTATATTTTATGTTGTACCATCCGAGCCCTGAAATGAAAATTCAGAGTTAATACTTACTACTTTACGGTTTATTTGCTGTATAGGTACTTTATTATAGGACACTGTATATGTTTGGAAATACCATATACACTAACTGTAGTGTAATTGGTCATCCCTAAACTGTGTCATAAACTAATATTATGACTCTGACCTAAACTGTTTCATATACTAATATGACACAGTTTAGGGATGACCAATTGTTTGTACGCAAAATACGCGCTTTAGTCGTGGAGTTGCGGACCTAGAGCCCGCGCCAGCCCGAAATACAAATACAATACTTTCCCAAGCTCAGAACTCTTTTTTTCAATTGGATAAAATTTCCCTTTCCCTAAAATTTCTTAGAACAAATTGTACTTCACATTTCGCAACATAATACCAAAAATTAACCAAAACATCTAATTTATCTTCAACTTAACATAGAACAAATAGCGCGTAGTGTTCCAAGCGCCTCAAAGAGAAGTCAACAAAACTGTAAGGGTCCTGCAGGGCCAAAGCCTACTAGGGACATAGGCTGTGCGAAACAGAACTCTACCGGGTTCTGGAATTAAAGTAAAGAAGAAATATGGGAGTTGGTCTTAGTAAGCAAAAGTTTGGTATGCCCTCTTACACCGCCTTTGAGCGGGAGAAGTCACTGGATGAGTTATCTCCAAAAAAAAAAACAAACAAACAATGTAAAAACTAAGTGTACCTAAGACAGGCGTTCTATCTTACCGGTTCAGTTACAGTTAAATCTTTTTAATTCACAAAAAATTTATACGGTAGGTACCAAATAACAATACATCACCGAGTGAATATTCGTTTACAAACTCAAGTTTACTATTAGCTTAATTATATTGTGTGTGCGACCGTGACATTTCATCATTATCGTACATTACGATTAACATGTTTGTAGTTTACAGTTGACATTGTAAAAGTGAATGCCCGTACCCCCTTCTCATATTGTGACACAAGTAGGTACATTAATAACAAAAATAATTATTCATTTATGTGTAAAATGTATGGTATGGTATGGTATGGTATGGTATATCGGGCTGATGTCCGCCACTCCACGACTAAAGCGCGTATTTTGCGTAAAATGTATTGATTTTTTTAACCACATTAAAAACATATTAAAATGTAAATAAATGGTTAACAATTCCTACTTCCGCAAAAAATTACATTGTCATTTCTGAAATCATTTATTGACACAAGTTGGTATGGAGCCAAACACAAATTTGAGCAATTTCTTTTACTGATTTCTCTGAGATATCAATGTCCAGTATGGCCAAAACAAGTCGCAAGTACAAATATTTTTAAACATTATTGTGAAAATTATGACTCTAAGAAAGGGTTGTTTTGCTTACCTGCCACAGCGAGTGCCTGATCCAGATCCGCCACATATTTTTCCCTAGAATCCACTTCCTCAGCAATTGTATTTATTTTATTATTTTTCATTTTTACTACATGACAAAAAGTATTTAACAAAAACACTGCACCATCTGTACCAGTATGACTAAGATTGTTTTTAGTCGCCTTACCGCGATTATAGATAAAAATTTTATGGGGAACAATAAACGCGGTATGATATCCCAAGACAATAAAACATAAAAATGATTATTTAATGCTGATGCTCGTCCTAGTTCTTGAGTTTTATAAGCTAGCGTTTATCAGGATCAATTTGAGGTACACGGTAACTTGCATTGTATATCTCTATCTACAATCCAATAATCCTTTGCTCCTTCAGCCAAGTTACGATCGTTTCGTTAACGTCGAACACATCCACCTTAACGCTCAGTCACGTGGTCAGAACCAAGGAATTGGAGGCGTGGCTATACCAAGCGTTCGACGTTATCGAAACGACAGTAATTTGACTAGAGGAACTGATTTAATCCCAGAATCTCGAGAAATGTGATTTCTAGATGCTAGTTGTACCAACAAATCCCGGAATTATCGGGATTTTACAAATTTTTGTTTAACAAAATTTGAATGATGATAACTTTAGGTTTCTACATATCTGCACTAATATTATAAAGAGGAAAACTTTGTTTGTTTGGTTGTAATGAATAGGCACAAAAACTACTGGGCTGTTTTAAAAAAATCTTTCACCATTCGAAAGCTACATTATCCACGAGTAACATTGGCTAAATTTTATTTTGTGGTATATAAACTCCTTCTCACAGCCAGTAGAAAAATTGATCTAACATCGCAGCTTAATATTGTATTGATTTAAGTCGAGATCACTGTTAAACCGAATAGGCTTTTCCTAGTATTTTCTCGTTCATGAATTTTCCTTACTTATATCATCATCATTTCAGTCCAAAGACATCTACTATTGGGCATAGGCCTCCCCCAAGTGTCACCACTTACTTATATACAAATGATTAATTATATTATAAAACAATGTAACCTTTTTAAATTTTTGCAGCATCCATAATAAAACAAACATTACAATAAATGCAAGAAGTTAAATTACTTTTCATTACTCATACTCTGAAAGTAGGTGTCAAGTTGCCTGCGGAGAGGGCTGAAAAACTACTCTTACTCCCTAGGGAGTTTCACTTTTCAACTGACTGCTGTCTAAATATAAAAAAAAAAAACTAGTTCTATTTTGACATTTCTATTGAACTGTGACCCGAATTTCTATACTGCCAGTACAATTAAAATGACAGAGATAGAAATAATTTAAGAATACTTTTTTTAGTATGCGTGTGGTGTCTGTGGTGTGAGGGCCGTTTGTTAAAATTCTTTCAAAATATGCTTAATATTTATTGAACATTCCCAAACAATTGTGGAACTTGAAATCAGAATTTGTGAAAGTCAAATAACGGAGATATGGGCTGTTAAGTTGGGCCCTCAGTTCTCACATAGAGGATTGAGGGCCCGGCTGTACCGGGTAAACTATAGACTCCACAAAAAAACTATTTATGCTAAAATCTAAGGTGATACCAAACAAAATTTGTGAAATCAATATATTATCGCAAAACACTCTCCTACTTCAAATATCCTTGTTCAAAATGGGCCCTCAAATCTCACTGACGTAAATGTTTACTACGCAAATAAACTGAAACCATTAACTTACAGCTGCTGTTTGAAGTCCTATAGGCTACTAGATAAATTGTGAAAATTTGTGAAAGCAAGACCAGGTTACATCTTCTTGTTGTTTAAAAGTTATGACCTTGACAAAATCCGGGCCCTCAGTTCTCCACTTTTTCATGTTTTCGATAAATTACGCTAAATGTATAAGAGATAAGATAAAGACGAAATTGTTGTTTCATGTGAAACATATTGTGCAACAAATTCTGTAAAAGAACGAACTGAAAAGACCATTTATTGTAAAAAAAATCGAGTTTTACTATAATTTCTTTGAATTGGGAATTAGGGTGTCCACAATTTTCCATATATAAAGTTTTTATTTTCAAGTTATTATATATTTACACATTTCAAAACAATACCTGACGACCACAGAAAAAAAAAAGAAATGGCGGGTAAAGTCTCTCTATATATAATCTGTGGCCGATTTGGTCTTTCTTGATTTTTTTTTCGAGGTGTAGTTTTGTTTACTAAATCTCTGTTATAAGAAATTTGTATTAACACGATAAGTTTATCAGCTTCAGTTATAAATTTAACGCAAGATTCTTAAGAAGAGAAAACCGTTTGCCGCCTAAATCAAAAGAAATATACCTACCTACCTAAAAACATACGAAGACCTTTGACGACGCCCCAGGTTTTTATTATTTTTATTTTCCTCGTATTCGTAATGAAAAGCACAGTGTTTACCTCGGGTTCAAGAGTTATTTAGTCCCTCGAACTATTAGCGACCTCGCTCGCGCTCGGTCGCCAAGAAATTTCTCAGGACTAAATAACTAACTTTCATCCCTCGTATAACAATGTACTATTACCATCTCGATGAATCTGTGTGGAAAAAAACAATTTAAAATTTGAATGTTTTAGGATAAGCGTAAATAGAGTAATTAATAACAAAGACATGGTTTATTTTTAGACAGATTTTATTTTAGAGAATCGTTTGAAGCTATTTGTGAATGCTCCTTCGGCACTGAAGTTAACTCCTAGTGTGAAGAACATTTCCTTATTATGCATGGCGTCTCCATATTAATGCCGTGAATTTACGTGCGAATCCACACCATAAATAATCTGTACAAGTCGTATCCCGCGAACACCCCACGAAAACCGTCCACATTCACGCCTGTTTACGGTGTTTCACGGCACTAATCTGGAGCAGCCATTAAACGTTGGCCACGCAAAAGCTACAAGGTAACAAAAAACTGTTTCAATTGGAGAACTATCACCTTGTACTTCCGCGGCTAGTCCTTTCTATCGACGTAATTTTGTATCACTATCCAAAATGATACATCTAAAACATCATTGGCTTAAAGATTTTTGTATACGAGTATATGGTTTCGGCATGGTTAACAAATCAGATGACATTTAAAGATTTTAAATGTGTACTGGTAAAATAGCGCACATTTAAAAGTCAGTCATGTCAGTTTATATACATTTTGATGTTCTCTTCTATTTCCTTACACATCCAAAACATTTCTTATTCGAGTGGATCAATCGCGGCAGCTTCGATTTATTCGGACAATATAATTTATCTTTAAATATTGATTGTTGTGTTGCTAGATAGTCAATCTCTTCTCTTAGGTTCTTTATGATTAATTGTAGAGGAACCAGTTCTTGTTCATAATAATCTAGAAAACGATCAGCTGTTTCACTCTCTTGTATTTTATCTTTTCTGCCACCTGTAGAGGAAGTGAAAACTTCTGCATTTTTCGTTCCGACATCTGAAGCAATGTTAATCTCTTATTCCTTTTTTAACTACATTTTTATTTCAAAATGTTGTTTATGCTATGTTTTAGTATATACAATGCAGAAAAATAAGAAATATATTATCTACTTTAGTATTTCAAATAAAATTATAAGTCCCTTACCGCTACATTGCACAGGAGATCTTTGTTTGTTCGCTCTTTCTGTGTCATTATCATTCACTAATGTAGACTCGCTAATAGAAACACGTTGATTTGCATTTGCTTTTTTTATTTTTATAAATATATCATGCTCCGAGTCTACGGGAATCCTTATTTCATTTGAGGAAATTCTAATTTGCGATTTTATCACTGTAACTGAATCACTTGACAATCGTTTAGGTGCCTTTGCTGAGTCAACAGTTTGAACTATTCTTTCATTTTTATCATTTAAATAGCTGTGGAATCGAAAGTCGATAAAAATCGTATCTTTTTTCATAGCACTTTTTAATATGTTCGCAGATTGAATAGCAGATAATGATATGTCTCCAGCAACGTTCTCTGCAGACGTTGAAGATCCGTCTGTATTGTATATGACAGATTTAGTTCCAATTAACTCATGACTTACTGTTGAATGCGCATCCCCATCATCATCAAACTTCTTAAAGTTTGGAACTGTGGGTTCGTTAACTATTTTTTTTTCATTATAAACTTCTTTAATTGATCGTAAAATTGGAGTTTCTTCGGTATTGTCAACAGTTACCGGAGCTGCAATAATATTTGTTCGCTCCCCGTTGGTATGCCTTTTTTTAGTATCAATATATGAATCAATTTTGTCGTCATTATTTGGTTTAGCAGTTTCACCAATATATTCTTGGTTCCTAAATGGTTCTGATACTTTCCCGTCCCTGATATCTGCTTCGTAGTCTAAATTACTGGACAAAGGTAATTGTTTTTTGTCTATTTGGGTACCAAAATCATTGTCTCGATATTCGACATTATCAGAGTAATGATCTGGAGTATCACTTCTCTTTGTTTTGTATTTAGCTGAAGTGTTATTTGCATTTAGTAAAGATGTATTGTCTTGTAAAATAGGAAGCTTAGATAAAGTTCTTTGAGAATCTTTTTGTTCGTCTTTTTTTGAGGAATCTATGTTTTGATGTGTATTTGGCATCCCAAATACATCTGAACTGCTTTCAGTATATTTAGTATCACTTGTGGGCTCGTCTTGACTGTTTTTTTGTTTTGTTAACTTTTCGATGTTGTCTGTAATTGTTTCTTCCTTTGAGTTTCGTTTTACATCTTTATCTGCGTATTTTGTAAGAAAGTCTTCAACTATTGGTTTATCGTCTTCAAAATATGGTTTTATATTGTCGTCTGTATATTTCGTAGGAATTAAGGTTTTATCTTCGGTACCACTTTGTTTTGTTAATTTTTCTATGCCATCTGTAATTTTGTTATCTTCGATATCTCGTTTTATGTCCTCTTTTTTATCATTTTTCTCTGATGGATTCACAATTCCATTTGTTATTTCTGCAGATTGCATAGGCTCTTTTGTGTATAAGGTAGCTTTATTTGCATTACCATTTTGTTTCGATGTCTTTTTGACTTCATCTGAATTCTGTTTCCCCTTAGAATCTCGTACCATATCCAAGTTTATAAGCGTTCCAGTTTCACTTTCTTGATCAGATAAATCACCTCTAGTGCGAAGAATGTTTTCTGGTTTTGCATCTATTTCTGCATTCGATTCTTGTTTCATATTCGAGTCCGTAAGCATTTTAGAGTCACTTTCTTGATCAGAAACATTACCTCCAGTACGAAGAAAGTTCTCTGTCATTGCATTTATTTCTGCTTTCGGATCTCGTTTTATATTCAAGTCTATAGGTATTTCAGTGTCACTTTCCTGGTCAGAAAAATTATGTCCAGTACGAAGAATGTTCTCTGGAATTGCATGTGAAAATGTTTCATTTTCTCCTGATTCCGGTTTTATATTTTGCTCTATATCTTTAGAGCCTTCAAAAGGTGCATCTTTGATTGCAGATGGCATTGTTTTTATTTCAAAAGATTTCTTCGAATCACTTAACTTCGTATCGCTGTCAATGTTGTAATTTTTTATCGAGTCTGTAGCATCAGTGTCAGTACGATTTGGATCGCTAAATTTAGGAGGGAATAGAACTGGCACTGATACTGGTACTTCTGAAGATGATGTGATCTTTTTTAAGTTTTGTGGAGCACTGTCTTCTATGTTGTTTTCATTGTATTTTGCTTCAAGCGACTGTAATTTCGTTTCGTCTGATTTCTGGTCGTCTATTTCATTTGGAACGGTGGGTTTTTTAATGATGGAAGGTACCAAAGTACCTATTGGTAAATTTACTACGGGCTCAGTACCTCCATCTTCTGAATTTGACAGCGAAACTAGCGGTGATAATTTAATATCTTTCAAGTTTATTGTACCTTGTAGCTCTTGGTCTTGTATATCTTGATTTGGAATTAAATCTTTTTTAATTATATCATCATTCGTAGCTATAACTTCAGGTTTTCGTTTACTGGAATCAATAGAAATGGGAACCGGAACGGGAATAGGTAGAAGAACCGGTACTTTGAAAGATTCTTTATGTAAGTCCTTTACACCCGCGGCGTCAGAAGATTTACGTTTTGGTTGATCATTTGGATCCAATGCAACATTTTCTTTCATACGTTGAACTCCTTTCGGGGGAACGTAGTAAGACTCTGAATGGTCGTTAAATGAACGTCTCGGTTTTTCTTCACTAGGATCTCTACTCCTAACGGTTTTATCGTCGCTGATTCTTGAATTGGATCCTTTTGTTTTAGGAGGATAAGTTATAATCGGATTGGAATGTGTGCTCACGGAATTTGTCGACGATGATGCTGGAAAAACATCTACAATAGAATCAGTTTTATCTAGTAAATTTGTGTTAGTACATTTATCACTAGATTTCCGTTTCTTTTTGAATATCCCGCTATCAAAAATTGAACTATGCCTTCCATTGCTTTGTGTTTCCTCATCACGTTGCATGATAGGTTTTTTATTGTTATCAACGTCAGATTTATTTTTTTCTGCTTCAATATTTTCTTCTCTTTCAGGTCCTTGCCTTATACTCGGCTTGTAAGAATATTTATCTTCATTAAAAGGTGGATCCAAACAACCTCCTGTAATCGCAACAAAAATGTCACTTCAGTTCATAATGTGTCAGACAGAAGTAGCATTGTAAGAAAGACGACTTTGACTATGGTAAGAAAAAGACGAAGTAAGTAATTTCAATTACAATTGTTAAAATCAAAATGGTATTATGAACGTTTACCTGGTTTACAGTTTCCGAACAACCATTTTTGAACTCCTGGCTGAGTTGAGACTGAATAAGCCTCAAAAACGTTTTTGGAAAGTGTGAATGTTTGTTTTAATGTACCATTAGATTTAGTTACCACACTAGGTTCAGTTATATTGGCACTGTATGACGTACTAGGGATGTAAGGACGTTCATCATCATCCACAGCTCCTAAACATATTCCTGTAATAAATTCTTAGTAAAGAAAAGGGTGTCTTTGTTGTGTCTCAACAACTAGCATACACTTGGCGATATACTTTATCTGTTGAGTTTAAAAGGCCCAACATTTATCAGCACTCAGAGCCTGTGGTTTCGTTCGCGAGAATGTTTTCATATTAAACCGTATTTTAATTGTAGTTTTGAAAACCTGACACATAATTGTAACCTATTTTAATCATTTTGATAAAAACAGTCCCAAGTTTTAAGTTTATTAACATAAAGAATAATATTATTTCACACAATTTTTAATAGGCGTGCGTTTTATAAAGATAGTTTCAAAAAACGAATAATGAAAATCATTTACCAAAAATAATGCGTTAAATTGTGATCTGTTTCCAATGTTTCAAGATAAATTGTGATCTAATGGTATTTACAATTTTACGGTGACATATACTATAGAAAATGCTAGTTGGTTTGGCAAATTGTAATGTTGTTCTGCTATATAAATGATCAAAGGAAAAAAAAATGAGGTTAAGAAGGTAAAACACACACAAACATTTTCAAAAAATCGGTCAAGTCGTGTTGGAAGAGTTCGATAATAAACACAGTGATACGAGATTTTTATGAACTAGACAGTATAAGTACTTTAAATAAATTTAGTTTAACAATTGATTTATTCGTCATTACCTGGTCTAAGTAAATCGAAAATATGTTTGCGGAGTTTCCTCGGAGGTTTCTTTTCGAATTCTGCTTCCATGAATACATCAAAAGTCATGATAGTTTGTTCACTGTTCACTAGCCGAACCTTTTGTACAGTTCTTGAAGCATTATCAGCGATAGAAGATACGTCTCGTTGCATAAATATGTCATCTTTTTTCCTAACTTTGATTTTCATATTCAGAGGTGTGATTTGTGACACACTTTTGGTTTGGATTGGTTCATATTTGGGAACAGCTTCCACTTCAAATGCTAAATTTTGTACAACTTGATCCACTACTTCTTGTTGATTATTCATATTGATGATAGCTAAAAAATAAGCAAATGAACTCTAGAAAATTAGGTAAATTAGATCATCGTCCAGTCCGTCACGGTTCTACGAGCTAAGCGTGATTTTTCATCTCCTCAGGTTGCTATAAATAAGCTAAAGTTAAAAAGAAATACACCCTCAGGAAATAAATTACATTTTATTAAATTCTTCAAAATTTATCCATCAAACACAATCGAATAAACAACACGATTTGATTTTGTAGTTTCATTACTAGCAGTAATTGCGGGAATCCCGCTTGTAGACACAGCCATGTTTTGTTTCGACGGCTGTTTTTTGAATTCTATACCGAGAGCGGTGCATTTCCGTATTATATCATTCAGCCACATTTTCAGAGGTAAAATTTCGCTCTCAATGAAACGCATATATTCTACAACTCTCATTTCCGGTGGAGTTCTACACAGTACCCTTAATTTTCTCGGTGACTTTTGTCTGTTTACGTCAACGATTGTAGAAAGGGCTAGATTGCCGTGAGAAAAATCACTCCGTGAGGCAACAGTTCCCATGGGTACTAAATCTCTTGAAGATTCATGTATTTTACAGGTTATAGATTTAGACGCCACCATTTTATCAACGAGCGCTGTTTCACCAGCATTTACAGAACATATTGGTGATAACGTTAGCCATCGTGTGGATTCATGCTTATATGCATTTTTTGCTTTTACTGTGTCTCTTACTACACTTCTACTCCGTGTTGCATCGCTACATACAGGATACAGGTCTTCTGTATTTGTTATTTTATCTAACGACTTGTCATACAGATCGTCGTTTAGAAATTTCTTTCGTTTGTTGGATTTAGCTTCTACTGAAAAAATATGAAAAAATAATATAGTGTAAGATTTTTATCAGTAATTGAACGTACTTGTAGGAAATTAAAAATGTGCAATTTTGCCAGTTTAGTTTGCACCAATGTTCAGGTACCGGGATGGTAGGTGTAAAACACAATTGACATAAATTGCAGTTTTTAAGTTTCCGTGTAGCAGTTATACCTGCATCCTTCGTAGTATTTATTTTAGTTTCTTTCTTTTTGATACCTTCTAGCTGCAATAAAGTTTTTGTCGTGTCGTCAAAGATAGGTATGACCAGATCAGAGTGTTTGCGTCCATCCGTTGAACAACGATTATGTTCTTTGCTCGTAGAGTTTTCAAAACATTTCTTGAGTACATAGGTGTCGCTAATTATTTTCGGGACATCACCTGATCCAGAGCCTCCTAACATTGTATTTGAAGAAGGGAGTAACAAATCGACGCAGGAGTGGTATACTTTGACGGTGGAATCAGAATCATCTAGTATAGTTTCTCGCTTCTGCAACACTACTTTGTGCGTCATAGGTATCGTATATTCTATTAAATCGTCTTTCTGTTTCCAAATGAGTTTGTCCAAGTTTTGTATGCATGATATTTCAGGCACAATTTCTAAGCAAAACTTGGAATTATTTAAAGTCTTTTTTTGGATGAAGGGTTTGAATTCTATTCTTATGAATGCGGTCTCCATTTTGAACTACTTTAAAAACAAAATAAAATCTGAAAAAAAAAACAAAAATAAAAGTACTCTCACATTGATTTCTAAATAATTTTGATTTGTAATTTTTTTATAGTAACATTTCATTGAAGTTAGGAAAACTAAATCTAAAACCCCTCAGTAAAATTCTACTCTACACGAGTTGACATTAACGCTTGCTGAGGACAGTTCGTGGATTTTTACATACTGTAAATGCCTTTAAAGGCCGCTGCATACGTGACGGGTTTTTTTCACGGACGGGACGGGACGGGACGGAACGGGAAATTTTGGAAATATTGTTTCATATAAAATGTTAAAATGTATATGGAAGCGCATATGTCACGGGGACACGGACGGGACGGGAACGTGGCACTGACGGCGCGGGAAAAATATCGTCGCCAACCATGTTTAGACTCCGTTCATTCCGGAGAGAAAAGTAGTATTGGACGTTTGCATCAGTGTCGATGATACGTCGATCTGGATCACTGTTTACAGTACGTATGCATAAAGAACACGTTATCGTCTTGAACGAGGCATTCACGTCCCGTTCCCGTTCACGTCCCGTCCGAGGTATTATCCCGTCACGTATGCAGCGGTGATTTATATGGCCTTTACCCACATGGCTATCATCAATGTGAGTATGGTTAAAAAGCTTGTTATTTCATTTAAAGAAATTCAATGCAATTTTTGATGAAGAGACAATCCCGTAAAAAATGATAACGTCTGAAAACGCATTCGGTAATTCCATCATTTACTCGAATATTTCAAAAATCATTCAGAGTCTTGATTAAATGTACAAGGTTTGTATAAATATATATATATTTTTATATTTTTTAAATTATAAATTACGGAGAGAGATATTTCACGTGAAATAGTAGATTTTCAAAGGCTTTACAGGATTAGGTACACAAAATGTTTTAATTTCAATGATAACCTAAATAACTTTCACAAGATAACTGTGTCCATGTCCAAAATGTCTAGGAAAAAATACGTATAAGACGTCATAATAGTCACGTAAGAGTAAAAATTGAATTGGGGAATTGTATGGAAATTATCTCGGGTTGGCCGCTCTTAGATCGCCTTCAAATTAGTGATGCAACAGCCGCGTCGCTGTCGCGTGGCACGTTGTGACTAATTTGAAGATGCTCCTAAGCTGGCTTCATACATTCAGAATGACTATCAGAATTCATGTATTAATATTATTTCAAAAAGACGGCATACCATACAGTATGCTCCGCACACATTCTGATTTTTTTGAAGTTTATGAATTCTTCAGATTAATCTGTAAGAATACTGACGAGCGTTCTGATTCCGGATAAGATTATGATTTCATTATGCGCGTATTCCCATGCATTTCAATAGAGATGCACACACATACTGGAATCAGATTAAGAATTTAAGACCCCTGAAATATAGACCCATAAAGACGTTTGCATGTGCCGGGAATCACGAGACTAAAGATCAATCTGAATTTTTAAGTTGTTTATGCAAGAATTCAGCTTATTAAATTTAATTATGGATCCATTGAGCCATTATGATGAGGATGAAGAGGATGTTTAAGGCCAACCTTAAGCCAATCAACCAACTATGACCAACTAACTATAATGAAGACCTAGATTTTTTTTTATTTTGTAGGTCTTTGATAGTTATATAGTTACTAATGGTCAGAACCCAAAAAAAACTGACACTAGTCGTACTATGTGGTATTCTACGTCGTGTTATTTATTTAGTTTATTGGTTTAAATGAAAAAAAAACAAGTACTGATACGCGTAAAATACTGAAATTGTTGATTATAAAAAATTATCCTTTACCATAATGTCACTTTTGCTTTGCAACTTTCAACTTCATTACTAATATGTTAAACTTACCGAAAAATTCGAAACGAATCAAAGGTTAATCGGCAAATTATTTCTTGTAACACATAATTTTGATATTTGATAAAATAGGTATGGTAAAACTAGAATTTTGAACTACAGATCAACCAAGTAAAAATAACCTATTTAAAGTAGTTGACGTTTTTAGCTGTTGTTTTTAATTTATATTATGACAGTTTATGTACAAATAAGTAGATTGTATAGGTTTTAGTACCTTAGAAACGATTAGTATTTAATTAAAAGAATATCATGTACTAGAGTAATTATTATTTCAATTTCTTGCTTTGCTATCTAATTACTGCAGAAGATAAATAGCTCAATGAATATTTATGTTTTTTACTATAAGAAAAGTCATAATTTGATGATTATAATGATTTGCAGATTAAGACTAATGCAAATCGCTGGTGTTAATTACCTAAGTACCTATTAAATAGACAGATGGTAATGGAAGGAACGATACGAATTATATTGCGGTTTTTGTTATATTTAATCGATTTGGAACATTCATTTTATTTAAGGACGAATTTATTGCATGACTATAGAAATTATTGTGGACATGATGATTATACTGCTTTTTAAACTTAACTTATCAAACCCTTTAACGCAGAACTGTTTGCCTAAGGAAGATGTAGTAATGCTGACTACGATGGTTGCCTGTATATTGCTGGCCTGATTTTATAGTTTACATCGATCGATAATCAAAGACACTCCTAGGCACAAAATTCTCTACACTCCTTCCATCTTTCATGAATCTCCTTTTCCTCCTTCCAGTTCTGGCGAAATCTATCCAGTTGGTCCCATTATTTGCAACGTGGCTTACACCCAAGGAACGGGTACCTTTTATTTTTGATTTGTTAATATGTGTTATAAAATTGCAATCACAAATAAATTACATTAAAAAAGATAAAATTACCAACCTTATGAAATAAGGCAACCTTGTAGCTTATGATTTAGCATTTCCGTGTTAATGAATGTGATTGGACTTGTACCGTTTTACTTAACAATAAATAAATAAAGTCAACATGACAAATGCAGTAGTAACGAGGAAGTTATTGTATGTAATCGTTTATTTTTTTTTATTTTAGGTGCGTTTTTAATATATGACTAACTTGATCTTATCTGTCGTTTATTTACGTTTTGTAATTAATGTGAATAACTTCATCGTTATCCATATTACTATGTCGACATGCAACGAGTGTCTGGCTTACTAGTCTGTCTCATGTGACTTTGCGTTTGACTTGCAAGCGCATAACTTGTGCTGGGTGTGATGTGTACACCAGATTATTTGGACAGATATTTCTCGTGCAGTTATTACTTATAATCTGTAAGACGGCAGTTTGATGGAGTAAAAGACTCGCCTATTAATGATTGGTAGGTATATTTGGGTGCAATGTTACTGAACATTTGTTCTTTTATACGGATACATCGCAACCGGGTGCGTAACACTCCGAATATTAGTAACCTTCATATGATTATTAACAGGAGCTAAGTTGTAGTATCTGGTTAGATTGTAACTGGTTCAATTACTAAATTTTATTTCCTAATATTCCTATCCCTGATAACTCACATTTTGGTCTTTCGAGCCGGATCCAAAAGTTTGTAACACAAATGTGATTTCTTGTGATGTTATATTAACTTCATCTGGTTTTGTATGGACGAGCAGGTACATTGTAAACGTTTTGTTACATAAATAAAATAAAACGACAACGTGTGTTATTCTCCTTTTAATTTCCAAAACTCTCACTACTTCGCAATCACCATCAATTTTTTTAAATATAATTTATACAAATTTTTATTTTACGATATGCGACAATAAGTTATTGCTCCTAATATTTATTACTAAATTCCTGAATTATCACTAAGCACTCGAATAATATGGTAAGAAGAGAATCTGTACAAATTATAATAGAGGTTTTATGTAAAATGTATAAAAAGGAAACAAATCACGATCACAGTTTTGTTTTTCCCAAAAATGTACAAACACAGGTGTTCCTAAACATTTAAGTAGTTACTGATCTTTTGTACAATAATTCCTTTTGCTTATTTAATTTAATAATTAATAATGTACCAATTCATACGCTGTTTCCTTTACATCAATAATGTTAAGCTTATAATGTTTTCGCCACAGTCTCGGGCGTGGTTTATTAATTTATATAATACATTAAACTTACACTAAATTTACGCGACTTAATTATTATAAGACTTATTACTAAAAAAAATTGGAAGTGTTCTGCAAATGACATAGAATGAAAAAACTTATTATAAATTAAATCCGTGCAAAAGCAACATTTTTTTTTCAAATATGCTATTTTCTATGATATTATATTCTAAAAGCAGTAATTTGTTGTAATACGTGGATTTAGTATTTAAACTAACGACTAAAATCAAACCGAATAATCCCGTTTGCGAAAAAAATGCCCGAAAATAGCATTCCCAAAACATAGTTATTGAGAGGCTTGTTGATAGAACGAAGACCGACAAATTTAAGGTGTTATCTATAACATTTGCAATTCCTTAATTATTATTTTATAGGATGGCATCGGATGCAATATTTATTAAGAATGGTTCTGTAACTATGATTTATGACAAGATTACTTCTTCTTCTTTGATGGAAACGGAAACCATCGATTCGAGAAGAAGAAGATTACCGTGAAATATTTACTTTATTTGTGGTATAATTTTTCTCACCTTTCCCGATTAATCTAAAGATGAATCATTTTTATAAAGAAAAAATGGCGTCATCCGAAATTGGAATTTTCTGAAATTTGGGTAGGCATACTTACAAATCGTTTGTAAGCATGCCTACTAAATATACAGTAGGAACATGAAGACGTAAGGTTATTTAACTTGTTTAAGATATGGGAAGCACATTAAAGAAAATATTACATTCTTAAATCTAAGTTAAAAAAAAAGCGCAGGTATTTCATGAACTACACAATATTTATAAGTCTATTTACTTTACGCTACGGACTAGATTTTTGAGATCATTCGGAAAGCCAATTTTGTTCAATACGATCTATTTTATTATACTTAAATTACAGAATAATGATTCTATTATTTATGATGAAGATGGAATGGGATTTTTTGGGTACATGCGATTTTTGGACCAAACCTATGATTGAATATTAAATATTATTATTCTATAATTATAATGAACTGATTGAGGTGAGATTTTTGCGTGTCATACTATTGTATATATATTACATTTTGACATACGAATTATACTAAAAATCATATAAACTATTAATATTGCATAATCGTCCCACCTATATTGACACTTTCGTGAACAATTTAACATACAAGCCTATCCCTATTCAAATTTGTAACTTCCATCGTGCTCTGATTTACCCCTTTTTGGGGTAAATTCATTCTGTGTTTGTTCCACACTCAGTTGCTTTCAGCCTTTTTTTAAATAAAAAAACTGGCTTATATGACTTGCATCAAAAATCACTAAATGCATTTTGGGGTTAAACGAATTTCAATAATTAATCTATTTTTAACAATCGCGTGAAGTTAATAACGACAATTGTAATCATTTGCATCAATTCTTGCATCTTTCTTTGCATCTTTATTATACATAATTTCATGATTTGAGTTTTTTCATGATTCGTCAAGTAACATTATGTATTATTGATTCATATAGACATATTCCTGTTTTGGTTTAAATTATATATTATTTTGGATTAGTAGGTACTGCATTAACTTGAACCAGAGTGCATTAAAATAGCGAAGAAATTTTAATATATTGACACACTGACAGTTAGTGAGGTATATTTATAAGGTTGATTGTATTTTTGAATTTGAAGTAAATATAAAAATATATAAATAACAAGTTATCGCTCCAACCTATACCAACAACGAGCATGATGCAGGACTGACTCAGTGTGAAACAAACACTAGGCCTTACAACTAAACACCAAAATGTTCATTCGATGCCACAACACACGAGTAACGTCCGCAGCATTGTCGTGAAACAGATACAATCACAAACTATGGGGTATTTCTAGCAGAACACGTCTAAAATTTATTTACAGGAATCAAAAACATTTTAAAAAAGTATGGTGATTAAAATTGAGGCTCATTTTAAAGCCTACTTGCACCACTAACCACTAAATGCATTTAGCACTAAACTAATTTTAACAGCGTTCCGTTTCAGTTACTCGTTCGAAGATTATGGAGACAGAATTATGTTTTAAATAATTTTAACGGTAAATGCATTTAGTGGTGATTGGTGCAGGTGGCCCTAAATTTCTTGTACGCTATTACCAATGTTGGTCGAATATTGTATGTACCTATACTATACGAATGTTGATAGAAAACCATTTGAAAATTTCCACATTTACCAACATTGGTCCTTCGGTACAGAAAATAGGTACTTAATTGAGCGTATTGTTTTGAAACAAACGTGCATCAGTGCATATAAAAATTCAGATCTACTTGACTACAATGCTAAAAACCGTTAGGTATGAGAAGCAACATCGCGATAACATCCAAACTTACCATCACGTTTCATTACCATTCTTTACCACTCATTAGTCGACCAACCAAATTATAATTCGAGAATATTAGGTCCTACTCTATCTACAGAAGTTTACATATGGCAGTGTAGTTTATTTATTACCAAGTATGAATTGGGTCTCTACGGAATTGTTTGAAAGAGTTACCACAGCCCTGGAACGCAAATGGGTTTTCGTCAGCAGGTTTCAGTAATAGTTATTGGCGAATTCTAGATTAAAAAAAGTATGGATTAGATCTATCTGTACTTTATAAGTATATTGTATCCAACTCCAAAGTCTAATCATTCAAAGGCATCAAAGTGTAAATTATTTTGGAAATTATGGGTTGAATATGAAATTTTCACTTTTTTTTTTGAAATATTTTAAAGACTGTCTCTGAAATGTGTCGAAATGTATTGTTGTATTGAATAGTTTTTGTTTACGGAACAAAGTATCTGATGAAAAACATTATCCATGAAATAAATTATATTAAAAAGTGTAATTTTTCTATTGTGTGTGAAAATGTTCCATGTTTCCAGGGCCATTATTACAAGAAATTAAGAATTAAGTTATATTAGGTACAGCTACGTATAAAAAAAGGGCAAGTTATACTTTTGTTTTGATAAGAATTTAGTTTTCTAATTTTAATACGAATGGTAAATCTTTCACCAGAATTTGATTAAAAGCAAACTGATTAGACCCAGTGCTTAATAAGAAATTCTGTTGAAGATAACCTATTCATAGAAATTTATCTCTAATTACCTATATGTAGGCTACAATCCAGAAAACACCCGAATTTTACATATTGGCAGGTATGAAGCTTCTACATAACTATCTAATTAGGTACACACTCCGTGCTAGGGTACTAGAGTTAGTACTATAAGATTTGACCACAACAAATCGATATAAAAATAATTTTATACACAAACTTACTCTATGTGACTAGGATCCAAAGACTAGGTTCCACAGACTAGATTCAAATGACTAGAATCACTCATCCCCTGTTAGGTATATGTACTTAATTACTAATTTAAAAATAAATAAAGCGACGTTATCGGATTCTATTTAACATTATTTTCTTAAATTAATTATCACCTATTTACATGAATTTTTCAATAATATAATGACCATCTAGCAGAACTAATAGGTAGAAACATAATTATATATAAAAGCTATCTTATATGTTATAGCATATCACGCACGAAACTGTAACGAACCCATTGTAAATTGAATTCAAAGTACAAATATATGTAGCGTCTGTTAAAAATTGAACTTGTCTTTGAATCAGAAATCTACATCAAATTATAGCATATACAATAATCCTAAATTAATTATCGGACAATTTCCTTGCCCAAACACAACAGTCGTCCAGCCGGATTTCAATGGAGGTTTAAAATAAAGAATTAGAGGATCATTGATCTCTATTTGAATACATAGATATTGAACCCTACGAATACCACAAATCACTCAACGTATTTTACTCTAAGTGTTTATAAAACAACATTAAATGTACATACATACCAATCATTTTCCAACGACTGATTAAATAAAACGAAGTTTAAATTTGTTTAAACGCGTTTAGTGATTTTAGGTGCAAGAAGACTTTGACGTATATTTTCACAGACAGTTTCAATTTTTGGACAGACATTGCCAAAAACAGTACATTATTTACCAATTGTTATACAGGAAAACATGTATTCGTTGTACAGAAATCAACATGTACTAGTATTTATCTATAATATGATCTGTTATAAAATTTGTCGCATCGCTTTACATAAAAATATTAAGGCTTAGCTAATTAGTTATTTAGGAGGCTTGTCACATGCTGCTAATATTTTTATTTGCAAATAAAACTGTTCATCTTTTTTATTTTAGCTCCGAACAATAATCGTTTGTCACGAAAATTTATAAAATTAACCTTGTAGATTGTTGCCGAATGAAAAATAATAATATAGGTAACCACTTTACGAACCTTATCAATACTGGCTTTAATTGTCTTAACTGTACTCCACTTGGAAACCAATGTCTCGCAATTAGCGACTCAAAACTTCAACATGATGGTGTCGTCTTGGAAGACGCCCTTATTACATGCATCCGTGTGAAATGCACCGAGGGGCGTTGGCGGGGCTCAGGTACACAGCCCAGAGTTGTCTACTAACGAACGCGCTAACACATCGGCCGCTGCGATATCGCTCACTTTGCCTTCGAAGTGCCCTCTCACATGGAACATAAACTCCGCTTTTCCTGCGAACTCTTGCCTACACATGAGACACAGGTGGTGCGCATGTGTGTGTTGTCTCTCTGGTGCATAGTGTGTGTGACCACCATGAGTGAAGTAAGCCCCTCCTCCGCCTCCGCCACCTCCTTCGTTGACGACTGTTGCCGTGGACACTGATGCGGTCGCGATTCCGTGGCCGTTCAGTATCTGCTGATTCTGATTGTGATGGTGGAGCAGCTGTAGTTTCTCCTGATTTGATAAGTGCACCTTTTCTTGTTGCTGAAAAGAAATATAAAAGCATTAAACTTTTGTTGTTTTCGAAGTTGGTCCTTCAAGACGACTTTAAGATCGAGGCTTGAAGTTTGATCTTTTTTTATTTTACTGGCAATCACATAGAGTATCAATCATAGGTACCTGGTGTTGCGTCGCTTGCTGCATTTTGTCTTGAAGCAACTTAGTATCGGGTAGATGTGATTTAGCATGGGCGCTCCACTCATCTCTGGTGGCAAACAGTCTGCCACAAAGCTCACACGACCAGGACACCACCATGCCTGCTGTCGCTGCTGCCACTGCAGCGCTGGCTGCACTTGTGTGAACCAGGTTTGTGTTCTGTAAGACGAAATTGTGCATTAATAATGTGTCTTCACTATTTATACTTTTAAACTGTCGAAATACTGGAACGCCACATTGGTTTTTCGTGTATACTAGTACTAGGCCCATAAAGTGGGAATTGTGCTGTCTATATGGCTTTTAAACATATGATTTATACATAGGTGTTATTAAAGCCTTACTAATTCTATTAATATTTACTAAGTATATGTAACTATTTTGTAATTAAAACTTTAAAATAAACAGTACTTACTAAAATAAAAATGTTTACTAAAAGGAATCCACAAATATCTAAGAAATGAAAATGCTACATACCCAGATGAAGAAATAGAAAATGCAGAAAAAGAAACGGCAACTCATAGTGTATTCCATATATTTCAGTTAAAGAATAGATCTACACTGTGAAACCACAAAATTAAATATTGATTATAAAAGAACTGTTAAATGAAGAATTAATTCATGCTGACACATCGAGAATACCTACAAACCATGCGTTGAATTCTCAGTAGATTTACCGTAAAGTTGTGTCCAGGTACCTGGCACACCTGGATCGGCTGTTGGTGTGAGTGTTGTTGTTGTTGCTGCTGCTGTTGTTGTTGTTGCTGCTGCTGCTGCTGTTGTTGCTGCTGTTGCTGTTGCTGTTGTGCAGCTGCGGCCGCTGCTGCTATCTCCGCCTGACTTGGCTTCGTGTCCTCTTGTTTTGTCAACTGTGGCTTCACGTCATCTAGTTTCAAAGCTGCAGAAATTAAAGGATCTTTAGGAAAGCAACCCAAAAGAGTCACTTTGTTGTTCGATTAAACAATCTAACATAACTAAACTACACCTAGCAAAGCTACAATTATACTGAATACAATTAAGTAAAATTAAATTAACTATATGAAAAATAGTTTTATTGTCTACAGGAAATAAAAAGATATTTTGCAATGACAGCGGTAAAATAATTAGGTAGCACAAATTAACGGGATAATTTAACAAAATATCTCATTCTCAAATCTAGCTCAACTTTTCGTATACTAGGTACACATAAATGCTTCACTACCGTTCGAGACCTCACAACGGTAGTGATAAGATATGTCTTAAGGCATCTATCATCACCATTACGAAGCATACTCACGTGGTATTGTGATGGTTCTTTTACCTAGAGGCGCTATGTTCGATGGCGTTATGTGTTTCAGTTTGTTCATATGTAGCACTAGCTTATCTCTTCGGGCGAATGCTTTGTTACATACTTCGCAAACGTACGGCTTTTCTCCTGCGGAAATATGAAATAATTATTGAGAAACCTTGTTGTCTCAGACCTGACTGGAAACAGAAGGACTTAGTTTGAAACATTTGTTTTGAATGAAAAGAACTTCTGCGGGTTTTTTCACAATGTCATTGTAAAAGGAAGTGAACACAATGTCATCACAATTATGTATCAAAGGACCAATTTGGGTAAGCTTGACATTATGGTGGTTATACAGGAAATGTTTCGGTACTGATACCAACCCACCTGTATGTATTCTCATGTGTATCGTCAGCTTATCTTTACGAGCTAAGCCTTTGCCACAGACCGTGCACTCAAACGCTTTACTTCCTGAAAAATATAACGAATCATGTATTAGATAAACGTAACCGTCTTATACAGCTTCATCACGTTGATATAATACTATTTTTTATTTGTTGACGAACGGTTAGCTCAGGTGAACATTGTTTTAGATTATCTACATGGCGATGCAGATGAAAAACTACTTTAAAATTTATGTAAGCTTTAAATTAAAAATATTATTTTTCAAGAAGTGAACGTACCGTCACTTGTAGAGCTAGTTGGTTTTATTGCTGGATGTTTCCTGACAGTCGTAGTCTGTAACGCTTTTAATCGCGTCCCCGGATGCATGGACCCACCTTCAGCATATGGTTCCGTGAAAGGAATCAAATTCGGTCTCGGTATATTGTGTGTTACTTCAGGTGACCTGGCGAAATCAAACGAACTGTTTTATAAAAAAAAACATAATAACCCGTTCTTCTCGACTGCCTCAGACAGTAAGAATAGTAGGGATATTATATTTTTGATAGTTCAGAAAAAAAGGAATATTCAAAAAAATACAAACACCAAGCAAGCAAAAGCCATTTCTATTTATCAGTAAAAAGCTATGAAAAAAGAGAATTAGATTTGGAAAAATAGATGAACTTTTGATTTAAGCAGTGAATGGAATCAAAAACTTACCAGTTGCCAAGACTTTGTAGTACTCGAACCCCTCCTTCAAAACCCATGCCTACATCATCGGGTACTGTAAACGTGCTGTCTGGACCTCCAGTGCTGGAACTGACTTGTGGTACTTTTATAGGAGAATTGATCGTTGCATAGTGGTGCTGAGTCGAACTAACTGTAGGGGGTGATGGATGACCTTGGTGGGCATTTCCGTTCTGAGTTTGTTGCGGGAAGATTATTTGTGATTTCTGGAAGAAATAAGTTATATTACATCATGTGACATCACTCCGGAGATATTAATCCCTGGGAATGGAATTTGA